>OW119931.1:46495457-47120457 GCA_933210815.1 Meta bourneti
AATCCAAGGATGCCCAAGCTGTCTTCCTCTTTATACTTTCCATCCTTTCTTTTCACAATAATTTGACATTGTCTTGTGTTTGGAACAGCTTGGTCAAATATGACCTTGCGCCATAAAACCCCAAACCAACCAATCCATTATGTTAAGGGGTTACTTATAGAATTTTTTTTTCTTTTTACAACATTATATGAAGAAATGTATTTCTAAATTCATATTAGAGTGGAATACCATTTTTTTTCAGTATGTACGGGGTTTTTTTTGGAAAAAGGGCCAGCCCCATTTGCAGCAAATCCCAAAAAGTTTAGCTTCGTCTCTGTTCTTATTTGAGGAAATAATGTTTTCCTAGCGAGGAAGATGCAACTCGTGTTTTTACTTGTTCCACACCTCGATCTGAAGTGAACGACCCTTCGATCCTTACGCATCTTTCTGTCACTGATAGTTTTACTGTAGTGGAGAAGATGGTCGGTAACTAACGCACATGAATTGACAAGAGCAGCTGTATACAGCCTTCTACTGCACCTCTATTTGAATGGACAGGCTGTTGCAAATTGTGGCGCTCGTGTATAATGTGCATGAACAAATAGAGCCCAATAAATAAATCAAAATAAATGTCGTGCTCAATAAGTAACCCGCACGCATTGAGTTTGAAATATCATAATTCGATTGTGGGATGAATCACGCATTTTAAGCGATGAAATAAACACGCATATGGGGCCCACATGGGGTAACATACCGGGCCCACATGGGGTAACATACCGGGGTCCTAGGGTGCCCTCGGATTATGGAAAGTTTTTATTTGTTCAGTCTACTCGCTATTTAAAAAGTTAAATCTTCACTTAAATAATACAGCCGTATAAAAATTGTGAGCGAAAAACTTAAAACATGTGCAAATGAAACAATAAGTACTTGGGATATCTATTGGTATTTCTGGGGGTCCGTCATCTGACCTGGCATATATTGGAGCTCGGAGTGTGGATGTGAAGGGCCCAATAAACATTTTTAACCAGTGGTGCCATTATAAGAAAGATACAATTGATTCCCCAATTATTTCATTTACATATACATTGATGTACCAGAAAAACTGAAACACCAGTCTAATATTCGGTAGGCCTCCTACGAGAGCGTAGAACTGCATCAATACGACTAGGCATGGACTCCACGAACTTGCGGAAGTATTCCGTTGGTATCGAACACCATACTTCCTGCAGAGCTGTGTACGATTCTGTTGTTTTCTGAGGTGTAGGATTTCTATGTTCACAGCGCATTGTATGTGTGTTCGATAACGTTGAAATCTGGTGAATTAAGTGGGAATGGCAAGACCCCAAACTGAGATGAGTGTTACTCTAACCATGATTTGGAGTGTTTAAACTTGCTTGGTGGCTCATTGTCTTGTTGGAAGAGACCAAATCTATCAGAATGTACGCAGGACATGAACGGGTGTAACTCATCAGAAAAGATGCACACAGCGTTCACCAGTCAGACACGTTTGTAGATGAATCAGGGGTCCCATTGAATGCCATCTAAATAAACTTCATACCATTACGGAGCCACCACCAACCTATAGAATTCCCTGTTGACATGTGGAATCCATGGCTTCATGGGGTTTTCTCCACATACGGATCCATCTGCCCGAAACAGTTGTAAACGCGACTCGTTAGACCAGGCTACTGGTTTCCAAGTACCCAGTGGCTGTGTTTGCGAGACCAAGAGCTCAGGCGAGGCGTATAGCTGTGTCTCGAATATTCATGAAGGGTATTTGAGTTGAGCTTCTGCTCCTAAAGCCCATATCTTCGAGAGAACATTTCAGTCCTGATGTTTTTTGAGAGTCCAGCATTGAATTCCGATGTTATTATTTGAGGCAGTGCTGCACACCTATCGCGTGAAACGATTCTTGCCGGCCGGCGCTGGTCACCCCGAGTGTTTTTACGATCATACGGTCGTAAGCTACAGGTTTTTTCAGAATTCTTGTAGTCATGGTGCACTCTTGAAATGGTAATACGTGAACATTCAAATTTCTCTACCTTCGAAATACTATGACACGTCTCACGAACTTCAACTGTTAAAACGCGTTGAAAATCACTTAAATCGTGATAACTTGTCATTCTCACAGCATAAACAGCTCAAGATGCTTCAATAGATGTCTATCACTTTATATATATGCACTGGCAGACTCAACTAATGATGTGCATACGCGGAATTGCTATGTATTTTGCAAGGCTCGTCTGTACCAGTTTTTGTGCTTAAAAACATCGACATGAATACTTTTTAAATACATCCTTTTGTTAAAGGCAGTTTTGTAGCCGTGGGTTAAACTTTGGAATGATGGGTCCTCTCCCCATTACTATAAGCAACTTGTCCATGATGGTGGTCATGGCCATAGAGGAAATATAAAAGTAGAGTAAGCAATGGCAATCTTTTATGTGCTCAGGATCATATGACCAAAACTAGTAGTACCGTGACATTAGACTGCTTTTGTCTGCAGGAAGGAACCTAACATTCATCATCTGATTGATCCCCGGGGACAGGAGAAGACGCACATCCATTGATTCATCATCTTATTGATCCATTATCTGATAATAGACTTCGGCAATTTCATTAATTTTGTCCATCACTCTATAGAAATGCAAATTCACACACCTACCATGTGATAAGATGATACATCGCCAAATCGAGGCGATAAGATAATCGGCCCACTAAGTCAATTTTTCCCAGAGCAGTCACGTGACTACTAATCGACAAGTTGGTCAGACTTTTTAAAGCTCCTCGCGACAGCAACGCTCAGTCTACTTATATTTCACGTCTATGATCATAACTAGAAAGAACGTATTTTAACGGCTACGGGGCTGAGAGTGTTATCGAAGGTAGCCTGGAAAAGTATTTGAGTTATGGGTTTGAGATTGCGATCGGGTCTCGTTAACAATAGAGAAGTGACAATTATCGCTGAGAAAGTAGTATAAAAATGAGAGGGTTGAAAAGGAACGTGAGGAAAATGGCGAAAATTGATATTACGAAGCATTTTAGCTGAATTATAAAGGGAAAGATTTAATGCATGACGTACATGTGTGCGTTTGCAATATTTAAAAACACTTATACATCAATATAATATACGGGTCTTTCCCTTCGGGATTGATTCTGGATCGTCGCCAATAGCCCGTTGTGTTGCTGTAGTTCGACGTAAATTCATTTGCCTACCGTTTTTTTATCTTTCCTTTTAGTGGGCCTGGTACTTAATATAAAAAGGTTATGGAGAGGCAGCGGTCTCGAACCTCTATGAGCGTCATTGTTTTGCATTCTGTTTCTGTTAATTTGTATTGCATTCTGTTTCTGTTAATTTGTATTGCATTCTGTTTCTGTTAATTTGTATTGTATTTTTAGTTCTACCAATTTTCAGTTTCATTTTGCCAATAGTATTTTCATTTAAATTAGTTAACATTATTTTCTGCCCATTTTCTTTTGTTTTTCTTAGGCTTGGTGGACGCACATACACATCCTGTATGGAGTGGAGATAGAGTAAAGGAATTTTCCATGAAAGTAAGTTACATGCAATAATTTTTATAAATTGCAATGACGAATTAGTATTTCGAAACAAAATTTTATTTAATAGCTCAAACTTAGATCTCAATTTCAAAGGCCGAATAATGACGTTTAGGCAATGAACTTTAATCATTTTAACAAATTTCAAATCGTTCATTGCTTTTGATAAGTTCAACCCTATTCTATTCAAATTTGTGAAAGAATGAGGGAAATCTCTATTCCTTTCATTCTAAAAATTTACTTTATCTAATTTATATCTGTTTTCTTTTCAGACGTATAGTTTAGATATTCATTTTTATTTCTGTAAATCAGTAATAACTATTTCACTAATATACATAGCACAGATTTGATCAATGGAGCGATGAAAGATTGTTAAAAAATACGTGGAAGAACCCGCTGCTCTAATGAAATTCATCAGTCGTCTGATGACAGAAGACAATGAGATATTTGGAAGATAGAAATCAGAGCAAAAAAAATGTGAGCGAATGAAAAAACAGATTTAGATATACGTCAAAATATATCGGGATATCAATAAAATGGCTATCAAATTATGGGATATCAATAAAAATGTCCAGTAATAAATTTTTTGATAGTTTTTAAAAACTTCCTCGTAATTCCTATGTTCGTTTTGCAACTGTAACAAAACTTGTTAATGTAAATATTCAGTTCTTAATTTCCATAAGAATATCAAAAAGCACATCAAAAGCTCTTGTTTTCCTAAAATTAAATATGTCTTAAAAAGAGGGGACGTGTTGAAGTTTTCAAGTAAACAGCTAATACCTCAGAAACGGTCCTGATCTCCGTAGAACTTAATTTGTTAGCAGATACAAGAATGAAATAGCTTTATTTCGCTATTAAAGTCTAACAGTTTTGTTTTCTTTCCAAGTTAGCAGGTTTTTCTTACATGGATATTCACAAAATAGGAGGAGGTATCTATTACACCGTAGAACAGACGAAACATGCTTCTGAGAAGGCTCTGTTGGAGCTCCTGAAAGCAAGACTGAACGAAATGTTGAGATGTGGCACAACTCTAGTGGAAGCAAAATCTGGATATGGCCTGGAAACCGAAACCGAGATGAAGATGTTACGTGTTCTTGAACAAGCTAAGAAGGAAACTCCGATTGAAATATCTTCAACTTTTTGTGGAGCTCACTCTGTGCCAAAGTAAGATAGAAATAAAATGACTTGTTAAAATGATAAGATGACTTCCTGAGAAATATTAGATTACGGTGTTTCAAAATTATTTATCCTCGTGATTATCGTAATCGATAAGTTTAAACCAGATGACACTTCAATGCTGATTACAGAATATGAAAATTTCTGTCATCGGTATTGAAGGTGTCGTCTGTGATTCTGTATCAGTATCACAAGTTTTACCTCCTGTAGATTCAGGGATTGTAGCCCGATTGTAAGAGTAGCGGCTTAGCAATCGAAGGGTTGCGAATTCGAAACTCGATCCAACCAAAGACCATGGGAGCTGGTGCACTTTAAATCTGTCGTGGCTTTGAATGTCCTCACGTTGGCGTGGTGGGGAAGTTTGGAGAGTAGGGTGCCAGCTCACGTCATCTGAAAGTGGTTCAAAATTAAGAGGTGTCCTCGAATCTCTACCTTTGGGAGGGATCCCGGACCGTCGACAACCTCTGCGTTGCTCCAGTGCGAAGTTAATTCAATTAGCTACCCGTAGATTCAGGGCCGTTCCTGAGATATGAGCTACTCACGTGTAAAAACACAGAAAGCCTCTTCTCAAAAACATTTGACTTTCTAACAGAACGCCCTTTACCAAGCATGTATTCAGAAAACGATTTTGACATTCCAGCCTTTCTCCCGATTTCTTACATGCCTTAATGTTAAATGAACATGGCGTTTAGTCATTTCCACTACTGTTTCCAGATTATTGACGAATTCAGACGTAAATTTTACCTGTCATGTACGACACTTCGATTTCTCTGATGTAACTAGCTTCAGCATGCGTTTTTACAGCTTTTTTTGTGTCTCGACGAGGTATTTCGTCTTATTAGCAACACTGACTAGATCTTGATGGACGAGACACCTCGTCCATTAAGATCTCGTCGTCTCTCGTCACTAGAAGAAAAGTGATCAGATTTTGATATCGGCGCCATCAAAAAATTGGCTGTCTTACTGTCGAAATAACTCGTCATTGCAAATTGGTCAGATCTCGATGGACGAGATATCTCGTCGAAACCACTTGGAGAGTCAATTAAGAAATCACTTCGGGAATAATTCGAGCCCCCGTGGACTCCCTCCATCCCTGTCCTTGAGTTCATTTTGAATATGTTAATATAAATTAAGGACGCAGCATGCAGATTCAAAAGTTTCTTTTACTACTACGTTCGCGATAAAACCTACAAAGACCGAATAAGTATAAAAATTAGCAATATCCCAGGAACATTTATTACTGAATGTTAATTATAATAGGAGGAACACTACATGCTGTCTTTTGGCCGCCCCTATTTTTTCTGACTATGTACAAGTACACGGCTAGTACTCAAGAACGGTCCTGTTTAGACTATTTTGGATTTTCTGT
The DNA here is from genome assembly GCA_933210815.1 of Meta bourneti. Taxonomy (NCBI): domain Eukaryota; kingdom Metazoa; phylum Arthropoda; class Arachnida; order Araneae; family Tetragnathidae; genus Meta; species Meta bourneti. The sequence continues at coordinate 46,501,537 of OW119931.1, forward strand.
TTTCTAGCATTTCCGATATGACTGCTGCTATCACAATTTTGATCTTCAATTTATATGGGGTCTTAACGATTTGTCATGTATAAACCAGGGTCTTATTAACAATTTGTCATGTATAAACACAGGGTCTTATCTACAATACAGGTCCTTTCATTTTTTTTCCTCCAAAAAGAAATCAAGTAGTTTTTTGGTTAAGCATAAAAGAGCTTCATTGCGGTCAATCATCTTATGAAGTGCTCGGTTTTCCGTTCTTTTTGGTGCTGGACACGATCAGTCTCTTGTAATTGTCTTAACCAAAGTCCGCTGTCATTATCAGAAGGCGGACAGTTTCTTCACTGAGTGTTGTAACGACATTGCGTTGCGATAACACTTTTGAAAAACCTTAATGCGCCTGCTTCCTCTCCAACAGATACTTTCAAGTCCAAATCGCCATAGATACGGCGAGTACAGATATTCTAAATAAAACTTTACGCATAGACCCAAATAGAGGGGATAGTCAGTCCTGGTGATAGGAAATTCTAATCATTACTCAGCAGGATGGACCGGGCAGACAGAAGGGCCAAATGGGCACGAGTCCTTTTTCAAGAATGTTTTGTACGAATGGTTTGATCATGAAATTTTATAAATATCTTAACTGCTTACAAAATATTTTATTATTTGTGTGAAAAAACCTTGACCATATCATAGTATTATTTGTGATATGAAAGTGGAAACTGATAACATAGAAGTAAACACATTTGGTCTCTATGCCCAGAGGGCATTTGTCTACACCGTACATTTCAGAAAGGTACAAAAAGAATAGGCCAAAGTCGATCTGGTAGATATGCTCCAGCCTTATCCGGGATAACAGTCCATGCGGTCGTAAAAGACAATGGCCTTCTGCAAATTTCCCTGTAGCCTTCAGTTCGACTCCTGTAACTTACCCCGGGTGTATTTCTCTCTTCTGTGTCAGTAAAACTTTCCTGGATTTCCTGTAAATTGTGTATGTCCATTTACTGAACTTTCTCTGATTTGTTTGGCGCAGTTTGACCAAATATGGCTATGCATCATATAAACCCAACCAACCCCTCAGCGTTCGCTCTTATTACTTCGTAAAAGCTATGATGGGCATGTAACGGGTGGAGCATGCACACATAATTCAAAATGTTTTCCCGTTTCCCAAAAATTAGAGTGTTCTTTTTATCATTTCAGCCCTTACCCTAACGTCTCTTAAAAGTGACTTCTGGACGCAAACCGCATCTCTAAAATTTAGGCGCCCTGTTCGATGGCCCTTTGAGTCGACCCCTTACAACAGACTAAATATTCCAATTTGAACTTATTTTTCGAGTTTTTTTTCTAAATTACTATTTTCAACCTTTTAACTTTATCCAGATGACGGAAAAGATTTTTGACATACGGTATTTTGATATACGGTGTATTTTTGTCCATTGACAAACACCGAAAAGGCCATTTTGTTTCTATCAATAAATCGAACTCATCCCAAACTTTGAATAGATCCATTTGTTTAATAGTAAAACTTTCTCGGCATACCTATTGGAAAACTCTAATAAAGAACTGTAGCTAATCTGAGCAGGGCCGTACCTGAAGTATTAGCTACCCTCAGCAGACCGCCCCACTTCTAAAGAACAATTGACTTTCTAAAACAACACCCTTCATCAAGCACATATTCAAAAAATAATTTTGGATGGTCGCCTTTCTCCTGGTTCCCTATATGCCGTAATGTTAAATGAGCATTGCTTTTTATTTTTTGACTGTTTTCAGATTATTGATGGATTCAGAAATATATTTTACCATAATGTACACAACTATTTCTTCCGTTTTTAGACTATTCCTTAATTCAGACATATAGTTAACCTGAGTGATTTTCGAAACTGCAATTTTCTCTGGTATATCTACCTTTAGCATGTGTTTTTTGATAACTTTTCATTACAAAATAACTCGGGAAGGATTTGAGTCTCGTGGGCTCTTGATTGCTTTTTGAATATTCTAATCTAAAGAACACAATTAGTAGATATTTTATAACGTATAAGTATATTTTATAATGATTATCGGCCAAATATCGAATCAGTATTAATCGGAAATTTTCCGATATTAACTTATACGCAACGGATAGGTTAATAACATCAGAAAAGTTACTGCTGAATATGTTTATTTAAAGACGAATGCGACTGTCTTTCGGCCTCTCCTGTTTGTTCTGACTTCGTTGAGGCGCACGCCAAGCACACCACTCAGGAATGCCTCCGAGTCTGCATACAAAAATACAATCTAGTTTACAAAAGAAATTATATGTATGCATGTGGAATACTCGAAAAAATATGTGAATTGTTAATTATGGTTTGTTTTCAGGCACATGACGTCACAAGAAGCAACTGACGCAGTCCTGAACGACCAGTTACCTGCACTGAAGAAATTAATCGAATCAGGAGAATTATCTGTCGACAGTATCGATGTTTTTTGCGAGAAAGGAGTATTCGATTTGGATCAGAGTCGACAAATATTACTCGCAGGTCGGGATATAGGATTGCGCATAAATTTCCACGGGGATGAGTTACACCCAATGGAAGCTGCAAAGGTCTTTTAAGTGTACCATAAGCTTGGTATAATTCGTATTTGATCTGCCTCATTTCGATATTATTAACGACTTCTAATCACATTCAAATGAAGTTTCGATAGCAATACAGTAGAACCTTGATTATCGAAGATAGTGTGGACCACAAGTCATTCTCGTGTAACCAGAAACTAGGATAATACGAACGTAGTGATACTAAACAATCTATGCAAAATACAGAAAGAATTTACTGTTCTAGATTTCACAACTGCTGTTACTAAAATATTTATAAAGTAGTGATTAAGAATTATATGCACTCGGATTTGAGTCACAGTACGTAATTATTGTGGTGATTTTACAATAAATCTGCAAGCGATACCTTTTAAAAAGTCCTTCGCTGCATCTCCTTTTACATCAATTCGTTATATATTACGTTTCACAATTCATGTTAGGGACGTCCTGGCTCAGTGGCTAGCAACCTTTGAGTTGTAGGCGGCGCAGGTTCGATTCCTGTCAGGTGCATTCCTCCCTGGGTGTATTTCTCTCTTCGGTTTCACAGTAACACTTTCATCGTATGTGTGTCTATTACTTGATGTTGTATGTCTTGTGCAGTATGGCCCTTATCCCAAAAAACAACCACTTTTTCATGCATAAAAATGTTTTTTATGTATTACTTTTTCACACTTTGGAAGTGATTATTTTGCTTTTAGTGTACTTTATCGTTCTTTTAACGTTGGTTTGGTTGTTAATCTGATTTTTTAGATATATTTTTACTGAATTTTATTTAGTCTTGCTTTCGGCGAATCTTATCCGTTTTTGGATCTCTTCCGCCGTACCAACCAACCACCTGCAAATCAGACCAGTCAATGATCGAGTTCGAATGCGCATACTCGTGCTAGAAAACAAAAATCGACATTAAATTCGGCTGGGAATAACACGGACAGTCTAAGATGGAATAATCAAGGTTTTATTGTAGTTTATCTCAGTTCAACAAGTCCTCGTATCTTTCCCTTGGAGATTGATCCCTGACGGTTTCCAATAGCCCGTTGTGTTGCTCCAGTGCGACGTTAATTAAAATACCTACCTACCTACCCCTACCTCAGTTCAACAAAATAAATATTAAACTTACACAAAATCGAATTGACATAAATGAATATCCATTTGTATAGAAAATAACTCGTGTCACAAATTAAGATATATCATTTTGCATCAAAATTTGACGTTATAAAGTTAAAGAAGTTGGCTGTCAGATGAACCTAGTTATGTACATTTAGAGAAAATAAATTTTTAAATGTCCCTAGATAACAACAGAGAAAAGCGATTACAATATTCTCCGAAAACATTGCAAATTTTTATATTCACTATAGTGATGTCAGAAACAATACCTTCTTTTCAGTCAGGATTTTATTTTGGGAAGTGGGTAAAATGTAATTATAAATACAAGTTTTGCTAAAATTAAGTCTGACGATTGAGATAGTTTATGTAATGTTTTTGCCTTGAAAAAGACCTTAAAATGTGAATTTTTGTAAAGATTCAAAAATCTTATTAAAATTGTAAATCATGCAGAACATATAATTATTTCTTTACGGGAATTAATTGAAATTGCTTTTTTTATCGTGCATTAATTTCAGGGATTCACACACATATATCCGTTCTGTAACCTGCAATCTTCCCTTCTAATCAGTTTTGACCTTCTCGACCAATAGAATCTTTACAAGGATTCTTTCATCCAATAGATGCGACTATTCCGTCATTATGTGTGTTGTGGAGGGAAAGCAATACTACACTACTTAGAAATCTCATAACTCACTCAGAGGGTCAAAATTATTTTTAATAATTATTGTCTTTAATTCCTAATATATGCTTTTGCACACATTCATAAGAAATTGAGGATTCATTTTTTTGGTAAACCAAATACATAAAATTAAAATACATTTGAGAAAAGCACAGAAAATGATACGAGATTGTTGCTGTCCCGAAAAAACGAAAATATTTCAGACAAAAAGCAAAAGTCGACTTCCAGAGGGACTCGAGTAATCTTCTGACTACATGGCTGCTTATTTTAATGTTAAAATGCTTCGTATATGTATACTGTAATTCAAGATAGTAAGATTCTTTTTCATCTAGATGGGTGGTGAACTGAAGGCAGATGCCATTTCCCACCTGGAAGAAATCAGCGAGGAAGGTATAAAAGCTATGGCTGAAAGCGAAACAGTTGGAGTGGTGCTTCCTACAACTGCATACATGCTTAGACTGGCTTCTCCACCAGTTCAGAAAATGATCGAAGCCGGAGTACCAGTTGCATTAGGAACAGATTTCAATCCTAATGCATTTTGCTATTCTATGGTAAGTACCTACACCGAATCAAAATGGTAACCTTTGTCTTGCAATCTACCATTGTTATAAATACAGGTCTACCAGTCAAAGCACATGAAATAGCACATAATTTATTTAAATAGCAAGTCTCCTAAATCCTATTGTAGAAATTTTAGTTGCTCAGATACAAAATGAATCAGCTAAAACACAAAATGTGCTAATTAAGTATGAAATAAACGTTAAAGATCTCGCCAAGAAATATTTTAATTTTAAAATTAGAAAACTACATTTCCTTAATAAGAGGTTTTGATGACAATCTATGAACCAGATTCCGATGTTTTTTCATGGTTGCCGCCAGAACTTAAAAAACTGGCGTCCCTTGAAAAATGTCCAGTCAAAAGAAAAATCCGAAAATATTTTTTCCATCCGCTATTAGTTAAAAAAGGGACCGAAATTTCGTTGACCTTTAGTGAATTTTGGAAAAGACGCCAAAATTTTGAAAATAGCTTGAGACGAAAGATGACCCCAGTCAACAAGGTTGAGAAATAAGCAAAATGCCTGTGGCAGTCTTGAAATACTAAATTATTTTATTTTTTGTAAAATTTATTAAATTCACATTAGTATATGATTAAACGGCTACAGAAATTTAAGCGAAATCAAAAATCCACAAAACAGTCTGTTCCTCCCAACATTCTTGGTATCACTAAGTGCAGCGGACTGTCATTGAATTCTAAAGGTTCAAGGTTGCACCAGACAGCTCTGGTATGACTTAGAAGCAGCCACATGACATGATTTTTGTTGAAGGAATTAAAAATTTTCTAACTTGTCCTCGATCTGCAACCCTCCAGTGTTTTGGATTGTATCAGGGACTCTCGGACAACTGGATGAACAGGAATTGTTCACTGTATGCCTTGAAAAGCATGGTCTTTCGGACTTGGTCTAGGTTTCACCTTGACCAAGGGGATTAATAACAGTAAATGAAAAATGATAACTCACAAGGTTTGCATTCAGCTGTTATTTTGCTCAACTAAGCCGAAAGATGAATTGATGTCAAATGAATAACACTTAAGAATGTAGCTAGTGAATGAATGTTTTCTGTATCGGGCAAAAATTAGATTTACCTCGTCTTCAGAAAACTGACATTGCTCTTAAACTCACTGACATATATTTCATTGATTTTTGTCAAAAAGTTTACTGTAAAGCGTAAATGACAAGCTAATTTTAATATGCCCCAAAGTAATTTGTAAATATACACAAAAGTATTAATTCAAAAAATGTTACTTTCGTACATGTTGTGTACAGACATTTCCTCACCCTACCATGCTCTGTATCCGTACTATAGTTTGATGTGATCGACATGCCAAACTCATTCCCCAGTTCAGCTAAGGCTAGTGTTTCACGTGTTGACTGATATTGCTGTTACACAAAATAAGTTTGGCTTTGGATGGTGAATGCTAGTCCTGCTTGGGCGAGTTGCCATTTGAGTTGATGATATTACAAGTTGGATTACAACTAGATGCGATATTACAAGTTGGCAAGATATAATCCCGTATAGTAGTTGCTATACAAGATTTTACGAGGCAGCCATTTCTCCAAGTGAACTTATCACCTCTTCTAATGGACTTCCCCAAGGTCATCTACCTTACTACAGCAGCACTGTCAAGATAACTGGAGGAAAGGCAGGAGGGTGCAATCTTGAAACATTTACTTAAGTTATGGACTATAATATAAGTCAAATATTTAAAACTGCTGTCTATTTTCAGCCAATGGTGATGCATCTTGCCTGCATATTATGTAGAATGACTATGGAACAAGTTCTTCATGCAGCAACCATAAATGCAGCTGCAGCTTTAGGTAGATCTCATTCCCATGGTTCAATTGAAAAAGGCAAAGTAGCTGATTTCGTTATCATCAATGCTAGCAGGTACGAGTTTCTAATGATTCAAAATTCAATTTAGCTAAATTCCAACCTTACTTACACACTATCTTATTACTAGTCATAAGCCACTTCTATATTTCTTAACAGGTGGGAGCACCTCATCTATCAAATGGGAGCACATGATTCCCTGATTCACCAAGTGATAAAAAATGGAGATGTAGTTTATGAAAACTCAAACTCTGGTGACCTTATTTAAAATGTGTTTGAAATTTTGTTTTATATTGAGTGGAAAACAAACTTTTGTGTTGAAAATGTAGTCAACTGAAAAGGCATCTTTAATGCTTTATGTATTTAAAATTTATTAAGAGTGTAATTTTAAAACTTGCTTGTGTATGTTAATTTGATAAATTGAATTAAATTATTTTAAATAAAAATGAATTGTTTTAAATTAGAATTAAATTCGTTTAACTAAAAATTGTTATATTGAAAGGATTTAATTAAACATTAATTGTTAAATTAAAAGAACTTAATTCTTTAATTAAAACATTTGTAATTATTAAAGATTTTGATATTTGACTAGAAAAACAAGGAGTGGATTTCATAAATATTTGTTATCTAGTGAATATTTTTTGCTAACTTAAGGCAGTCATTTCATCTGATACTGTTATATTCTTATAATTCTTTTCTGCTCAGAAGTAGTAAAGTCAAAACATGTGAATTGTATTTTATTAATTTAAAGTAATTAAAAAGGTTTACATTTGGAAGAAATTTTCTTATTTTTCAGAAATGATGTTTTAATACAAGGTAGTTAACTCTAAAATATATGCAATTCTTACTATATGTTAATAAAAAAATTTATATTTTAAAATATCCTTTATGAAATTAAATATATTTTGCATATTCATTCATTATTGAGAACTGATATATGCAGTGAGTAAAAAAGTTTCCGTACACACTTACTATTTGAAATAAATTATTGTAGAATAAGTATTGAAGAAATAAAAATGGAAAAACAGGTGAGCATAATTGCATAAAGTTTTTATTGCATCTAAACAAAAAATATTAATATAATTTAACGTATACTTCACAATAACACAAAAATGTGGCAAATACAAAGCAAAAGTCTCCGTACGGTGAAAAATATTTCATTAAATGTTATTTCTCCCCATGTTTCATCATTTAATGGTCAGTTGAACCTGCTCTTGCTTTAATGACCTCTCAGAAGTTTAGGAGCGACTCCCACAAGTTTTTTTGTTTCTAGAGTAATTTTGGTCCAGACGTCCAGAATGGCACTGTTTAGGTTATCTTTGCTACTGGTATCATAATTTTTCAGTTCACGACCTATTTCTTCCTACAAGTGTTCTATGGGGTTTAAATCAGGAATAAAAATCGTTTGAAATGATTATTTACACTAAACTGAAGTTCTTTTTCATTCGATAGTTATAATAATTGAGTGCGGGACAGCTGGACTACATTCTAATCAATTTTCATAGGGTGTACAGAAACGCTTTTGACTTTCATTTTGTATGTTTTTCTGTTTTAATTAATTACTTTTTATTTGTGAAAATTAAGTAACTTTTGTTGCGAACACATTCTCTAGCATGTAATAAGTTTCTTGTAAAGTTTCTGAATTTTTGGTGAGATTTCTTTAGAAATTATAATAATTTATACGCAGCTTTCGTTTCCGTACGGAAACCTTTTTTATCCACTGTATATACTTTGATATTTTTTCCTGAAATATGTTTAAAGTTTTTGTATACTGTAAAGTAAATGAGCAAACTAGTAACAATAAATTTCAAAACAATACAAGTCACTTTCATAAAATGGATTACAAAAGAAACTGATCATTGGAAAAGCATTTTTAACTCTAATCAAACACAGTACTCACTTTATAGCAAACCTCGATTCAGCAATTTGTTGATATAATGACCAATTGAGGCCTCAGCAGTTTTCTTATTACTGTAATCCTATTTTGATTGATATGACCATGAAAAAAGGGGTAAAAATCTCATTACAATGATCTTCAGTAGGGAATGTCTGATTTGTTGAGGCAATTTAGGTTTCATAAATTTGGCAAGGTCCTTTCAGGCAGTTTTCTGGTCTAGCAGTATTGCCAAATGCCTCACTTCTTTCCTGTTTCTTTTAATGTATCATTCATGTGTCATTTCAGTCCAGACAACTGTTTTAACATTTAGCAAGTGATGCCTTCTCTATCCAAGAACTTTGTTTCTATGGACAGACTCAGTGTTATCCATAGAAACAAAGAAAGTATTGCAAGGCATCAATAAAAAAATCTTTCCGAAAACAGATTGCCAAACTGTTTAATATTCCTAAAAGCACTCTCTTTACCATTACAGGGACACCATATTGATATGTAGTACAAAAATGTACAACTTTTTTCTTTGTTTCATTTCTGCAGAGCATTCCATTAAATAGATTTTTTAAATCTTCAATGATTAACTTTAGACTGTTATTAAGTATTGTTTCTTTTAAGCAATGGAGTTTTTTCCAGAAATTACAATTTAAAATGTATGAAAACTGACATTCCCTTTTCCACCCCATCCCCAAAATGGAAGAGAAATGTTCTCTATGACCATTTGATGTAACTTCCCCAGAGCGAAGGTTCCATAAGTCGTTATAACATGAGTCTACTGTTTTACCTTTTGAAAACTAATTTTTACTAAATTCATAATGAAACACAAAAAGCTACTTTTATCTTCTAAAAAAATTTTATTTAGCAGTGTTATTTCTACTTCACAGAAGAAAAGAACAAAATCGCAGCATTTTTCACTTATAAATTCCTATACGAACATTTAGATCAACTTCTCCAAAGAATAATTTTTATGCTTTCTCTTGCATGTTGATTGGATCGAGCTTTGGTTCTGAAACAAAAAGTTCATTTTCAATAAGTAACAAAATATTGTCAAAAAAATTTGGTGTTTTTAACTGAGAAAGTAGCAGTAAAATGTGATTTAGACATAAAGGCTCACAGCAATAAGTTCATTTCCGTTTATTTGAGAAAACGAAGTCTTTTTCTGTAATGGTAAATGTTGAGTATGCTCCAAGTATGGTTGTAAGCATATTCGGTGAACAATTATATTTTTTAGTTTATATGCAACTTTAATTACTTTAGCATAAGTTAAAATAAAATAGAGAAAAGTATTAGAATGCAGTTTGAGGTGCTATTCAATTGTTCAGAATGTATATTCATGTTTTAGAGACGTATAGAAAGTAACACTTTCAATAGATCTTTCTATTCAATGGAAAAATTAAATTCTATAAAATCACGATAAATTTGCTTTTTGGTTATATTTAAATTAAAATATCTAAGACAATTCCTCACATCTTACTACATATTTACATAGTATCAGTTATATTATGTTTTAAAATATAGCTCACAGTATGTCTGAAATAACAAGATCCTTTTGGTACAATTTTTCAGAGGCACAAATCACTGATATTGTATAAACACTAATAAATTTATATTTTAAAATAGCTAAGCTCAATAGCTGTAATGCAAAACTAAAAGCAAACTGTCAACTTTAAATAAAGGTAGCCAACTTATATTAAAAGAGGGAGAGCTGAAATTTCTTTCGAAACATAACATTTTCAAAACTATTAATGATTTAACAAATAGAAAATCCAAAGTTTAGATTTGTTAAAAACTATCACATGAATAAAACCGAGATAGACTATGACTTGATTAAACCAAAATTTCGATTCTTTAAATATCAAGTATAAAGTCAATAAAAGTAGCATTAACAAAATACTTTACCAGTAAAAGTAAATGTTGGAAACTTAGTAAAATCTGCTCCTTTATCAGCACCATATTGTTTCTTTATATTCAATAATGTTTCATCATATTCTTTTTGTTTCTCTGGAGTTATGTCTAATAATTTTCCACCTTTGCCACTAAAATAAAATGATTGTGAAAATAAGGCACAACCTTTTTAAAAACATTTAATGAAGTTAGCACAAATGTGCTTTAAAAGTGAACCTTTAACTGCAGTCATGAGGTCTTAGATACCTTGATCATCAAAATGAGTGATCCCTATTCCATTAGAAGGTAATGGAAGTACCTTCCAATGAACATGGTATCAGGGTCAGGTACCAAAATGCATTAATATCACACATCGTTTATTGGTGCTTTAAATTTGCTCAAACCATTACAGCAGTTGTGATTTTGAGTCCAAGATCAGTGGCGGGAGTCTGAGACCTACAAAATGTATAAGTTGAAAACAGGGTTACCACTCTTCAAACAGAAAGAAAAAGTAAGGTCTTTTCAATTAACTTTCCAAGGTATTTGTGATGTTACTCCTATTGACATCATACTTTGACTCTTAGAAAATTGGGTGCCATTGACATGTGTCTCATTGAAATCGCACCAGAAGTTTGGTCAAAGTATCCAAGAGCCAGAGGAGATCGCGAGGTGTAAGCCAGAAAATTAAATGCTAAATAAACCCAATAACTGTTACTAATGCTAATGCTTTGGCAAAATTCAAACTCATCACAAAAAATTTAAATAAAACATTTGAGAAATTAACCATCAATAGAAAAACCACCACCACAATATCACAGGAGATTTTATAGGCATGTATAGACATGGTAACAACTGTCAGTATTGAACTCACACCTAATCATATATTCACCTGCCCAGCAATAGTAGCTGCTCTTTAACCATCAACTTGACCATACCAACTTGAAGAACAACTTTACAGCAAGAAAATAATCGACATTACCAAAGCTGCAGAAAATGCACAAGGTGACATGAATCAGAAATGGACACAACATCAGACTAAATTAACATGCGAGTCCACAGGTGAAGAAACTATCAGTTTTATGTTGGGTCTCGGACAATTTTAAGAATAATTTTTAGCTTTTAATTTAATTTTTTGTAAGTTATATTTTTTAGTGACACTTCACCTTGGATGAGTATCACTGAGCTTGGTTTTTGAACAGATGAAATAAAATATGCATTCTTGTAAAAATTAAGTCGATAAAAATATTTGAAGGACTTTCAGCAAACATTAAAGCTTTTTAAGTATGTGTACAGGTGAAGAAACTTTCATGAGTGCTAGGGTTGGATCTCAGGCCCAGTTTAGTTTTAAAAACCAATTTTTAGATCACCTTCACACATTATGGATATTGGATAAGAATTCTAAAAAGAATACTATTCAAATTACTTGTCATTTATCTTGGAATTGAAAAGCAAACTTAAAATATATAAGCAAAAATGATAAAAATAAATAAGAATTTAAGCAAAAATGAAAATGAAAAATCAAGCCTTTTTAAGGCCTGTGGCAACCCTGTACACACATGAAGAGCAATATTAAAAAAGTGGAACTTATTTCACACAAGTCAAAGTAGTGGAAGCAGTCCGAGGGTTTACGAAAGATCTTATCTCACATAAGTTAAAAAAGTAAAAACCATCCTAAATCGTGGTTCAAATTGCAAGGACACCTCATAATTTTGAATTATGATCAAATGACAAGTTAACACCTGTCCTCAATGGACAATTCAGAAGGAAATGATATAATCAGTAATTGTAGCATCCCATAATTTAAATAAGTCTCAGGAAATTTAACAAAAATGTTCTAGTATATAGTCACAGCATACAGCCTTTTTAGAATATTTGATTTTTGTGCCACTAATGCTTGTCTTATATCCTGAAAATATTAAATCCAACAGATTAGACATGCCATTTACTAGCATAGAGCAACACAGGCTACTTTCATGAGGCTGTCTCTAGAACTTAATCTCACAATCCTGATAATCCTAGATTAATCAGTAAAAGTATCCTAGATTAATCACATGTAGAGAATCCTGTGCCGAAATAAAATTAGCACAAAAACACCTGCCAGGTACATCTTCAACAAGAGAAGAGAATTACTAACTGTTTCTCTTCAGAAAACATCTGTACCAGGAAACCATTTGAGAACAGTTATTAAGATCTGTAGACTCAACTCCCTGTGTATGTTCCCACAATTATTATTTTAACGAGTTGTCATCGTTATTTCAATACATAAATGCACTTTATTACAGTGAGATCAAAACTTTCTAAAAAAATGCATTTAATTAGAAATTATGTGTTAATAAAAATTTACCCAATTGTGTTATTTTTATCTATTGCAAGTGTACAACAAGCCACAAGACTTTAATAGCATATCAGTTTCAAAGAAAGCAGTGTGTTAGACTGAACATCAGGTAATATTTTACAACAGCAGTTACAAGTAAACAATATAAAATGCATAGTAAAACAAACATTTGCTGTTATTTTTTTTGTCTCAAATACATAATTAAATCTTAGTTTTAGAATTAGTGTTTTTTCTCATTAAGCCAAACTAAGCACAATTTAATATAATACAAATAAAAGTCAATCAAAACCTATTGAAGAATATGTAACATCAAAATGACATGAATATTCTAAATCCAACTATAACTCTCATAAAGCACATGGTGTTATAATTTAGCAATAAAAATATAAATTCACTCAAAAAAAATTGTAAAAAAAAATTCAAACAAAATTTTCATGCACTTCACTTGAAAATAAAGTTAGTTATTAAACAAATTAAGAACTTGTTAATATTTTTTCACATTTAAAGATTTCGTAACCCTACGAATTCTGCAAACAATTCATTATTTTTTGTGACTCAATTTTATACTATGCTACCAAGCTAGTCAAGAAAGCAGTATCTCTCCAGTTTCATCTTTATGGTTTAAAATGCAGCACATAAAAGTATATGATGCCTCCATAACGCTAGAAAACAGCACATTCAATAACAGTTGTTAGTGGCTGTTACCTAGTGTTGTTAAGTATCAGATACTGATGTCAGCATGTAACTGACAAATAGCAAATATCAAACTTGGAGATATTGCCTACTTGACTGGCAATATGTATCTTTTGATAGGGTTACTAATTCAATTTGTTACTTACCCTGTTTGTTTGTTGTACTCTTTTAACTTGTCAAGAAATAATTTTTGAATGGGATCTGAAGGTGCACCTGCCATTAGAGGTGCACAAACACCAAAATTCCTTTGTAGAACTGCAGAGTGTTTCAAGAGGTTGGCACATCTTAGTGTGACGGCAGACATGGCTGAAAGAACGTGAAAAATATAAGTAAAAAATAAATGTTAAGGAAAATATTTTATGTTTTATGCAATTACTAAAATATTAGAATACATAGGTGGTTTAACACTTCTCTACTGATATATATTTTGAATCAGCTACTTTGGCAGATTGAAGCAGCTCTTACACCTTATAGAATAAAATCAAACTAATTATGACAAAATTAACCCTGTAGTAAATACTTTTCACATTAATTGTAAATTTAATTACATAATTCTTAACACTATGTGAACAAATTAAGTAACACTTCCATTATCATGGTCAAATTTATTTAACTATTTTGATTGATAAGAGAAAAATGATATTATGCATACATGCATATTTGAAAAGTTATTTTCTTTTCAACAGTGTTTGCACATTCATTGAAACTTCTGAATTTGAAACACTTCTTTTGAAGTATTAACCCCATTAAAGAGTGCTGCAGCAATTCATCTTTTCCTGGTAATTCTCTTGATAACAGGAGCCACAGTGACTTAGTCGGTTTGCCCACTGTTTTAGCAACTTGTGAGACGGTACAGGTTCTATTCTTTTTTGGGTGTATTTCTCTCAAGATCTTAAAATTTTGAACTGTACTTTAAATCCTTTTGAATCTTAAATTTGTTTAATGCATATTTCAAACCATTCTGAGTAGTTTTCAATTTAAAAAGTACATTTAAACTTTTTTATGCTATTACCCAAATGATGCCTTTAACGTCTTTGTTAAGTAGGGTAAAGTGGGTATAAAAAGCAGTGTTTTCAATTTCAAAGTAGAATTCAGCAATGATGTTTTAAAAAAGTGGCGTTTCTTTGCATTATATATACATTGCATTATTCGAGAACATACTGCATGTTTTTCCTTCATATTTAAACATATTTTTAGTTAAGTGGCTATTTTTATACCCACTTTATCCCATGGTATGGGGTAAAGAGGGTAGCAGGTGGGGTAAAATGGGTACTTCATAGAAGTTATAAAATCATATTAAATGGTAAAAAATATTAACACAATGTAATTGATAAGTGTATTAAAAGAACAATTTTTGTTGAATAAGCTACTATTAAATTAACTCTGTTCAATGAGCTACAATTTTAGTGGCCTTTTAAATGCCAAACTTATAATACGTAACAATATTTATAAATGCTGTAGCTCAAGATGTACTTTAACTATGTTTGAGTGTTGATTTTCACTGCAAATAACAGTCAAAAATTCTACACAAAAATACAAAACATGAATTTTGAGAAAGATATATAAAGGTTACATATCAAAACTGTCCATGATTATGAAATGGTTTTGTGGCAATGTATGTATGATAAATGCTTTCAATATCTTTATGCCAACATCCTCCTTTTCTAGAAAATATACTAGCAATTAACTCTAGATTATTAAGAATAAATCTTTTCTGACTTGGTCAATTTTAATGATTCACAAAACCATTTCAATAGACAGAAATGTGACCTAAAAAGCATTTTGCAAATAATTTTTTTGGGGGTAGCCATAATATTATATCTATACATTATGGAATATTTATATACTTATTCATTTTTGCAAATTAAAAATGATCTTTAGCATAAAAGAACCTCAAAAGAAGTTTCTTCAATGTTGCCGCTAAGCTTAAAGCCATACCCACTTTATTTAAAAACATGTAACATTAAAAATAATGTTGTAATTTCTTGTGTTTATTGGAATCTGTTAAAAAGTCCTTTATCTAACTCAGGATAACAAGAAATATATAATAGTTTTAGAAAGCCATACATAAATAGAAAGTTTCCCAGACAATTGCAATCCACATGACTGGTCAAAACAAACAGGTCACCAGGATCTTCTAGATGTTACCAGTAAAACGATTTCAATTGAAAATTATTTTAAAGAACCTTAATATACAGTTGAGAGTTTTATTTTCTATCAAAACAAGGTTTATAATTAATGAGGTAGCTTTCATAGACTACCCACTTTACCCTAATTTATTGTTTTTCACACAGCCGTTTTATTTTTAGTCAGAATTATGTGCTATCAAAAATTCTGACACTTATCAAGGTAAAAATCAGGGTATGAAAAAAGAACATGATTTTCTTTAAAAAAATCAAAAACATTGGATATATCAGTTCAATTTTTCAATTTCAATCACTTTTTCATTTAAAGTGGATTTTTATGATTTTAATTAATTCTTTCTCCTTGCCTGTTCAAGTTTAAATTTGTTGGACATGAGACATGCAAATTACAGTGTAGTTTCTAGATAGTTTTGATTTATTTAAACATTAATATTTTATGTAGAATATTAATGTATTAAGAAATATAGCCAGGTAAATTTTTGAAAGATTAAAACGCAACATAGGAATTAGCAAAGTAAATCACATGATAGAGTAAATAGACCCCAAATGTCAAGATGAGCAATGTTTTTCCATCTGGTTCTCAAGCAGTTTAGATTACTTTGAGTTTAACTCATAACCAGTGATGTGAATTTTTTGGACCCAGATAAATAAGGTTGGCGGTGACACCATATTATGAACTTTTTCAATCATACAATTTCAGAACTTTTTTGCATTATATATTTATCATATATGGATAAAATGTTTTCAATTATTTTGATATAAAAAAATTAATTGATTCAAGACTTGCCTTTGAGAAAAAAATCATGTCACCAACAGAAAATAAAATAAAAGGAACTTGCATCTTAAAAAAATTCCTACTTCTAATTAATTTTTAGCTTGAAAAAAAATTGGTGAAAAAATTGTTATTTTTGTAAATTCAGTAAAAAAATTTGATGACATGAAAATACATAAATTTGAAATCAAATGTCTATTTTCCAAATTCTTTGAGCATTGACAAGTATTTCATAGGTATATTCGAAGCACACAAAAAGGGTTTATATATAAAACAAAAAATGGAGCTTTGCTCTATGAGCAGCATAGAACAAGTGTAATAGCATCTCCCCAGAACATGCCAATTGAGCTTGAATGAATTGAGAAAATGTAATAATGAGCTTGCGATAAAAAATTTATCAATTCCAATAGCTTTTTGCTTCAACCCATAATCTTTTCTCAACATACTCACTCAATTATCAGATGAGTGAATTGACATTAACATTCCAATTCCATAAATATTGAATAGTTATTCTAGCAGGGTAAAGAATTCTAAGGGATCAATGCATAAAATTTCCCAATAAATTTAAATAAAAATTAACAAATATATTACACAAAACAAAATGAAACTATTAAAATGGAGAATTATAAGGATTTATGTGCAAAATTGGAATGCTTTTGATACTGCAGAAAATCTTTTCGTTGCGTCTTTATATTTTTTTATGAACAGACTACAATACTAAATAAATAACTAGACCATCATAAAAAAGAAAGCAAGTTACCACAATTTTAATAATTTGATTGAATATATTTCGAGCATCTTCACTCAACACATGGTAAATGGTTTAAAATTGGCCATGTGCGATTTAAAGTCACACATAATGTTTAAAACAAAACCAACACTGATGAGCAGGCTTGTGAGTGACACCTATTAGTCAATGGCCCAAGATGAAAATACTTGTTTAGTAATTATGATCCCAATCAGCAAATACTGTTATTTAGCGTCTTCAAAGGGAGGATGATTTTCAATATAATTTTGGGGTGAACTCAGTAACTTATTTGAATAAAATAGCATGCATCTTGTTATTTCATTCTCAATATTATTAAACAACAAAAAGAAAATGAAATTTAAAATTTTGATTTAAATCAATGAATCAATCAGAATTAATAAAAATCACTTGATTTAAATCAGCATACCCTGGTAAAAATATTGAAAATGTTTAGAAAATTCAAGAAACAAAAGTGTCCAATTTTTATCATTCTGATAATTGCACAGTAACCCCTTGTTTTATCAACATTCAGCTATATCACTCTTTTTTACTTGCCCTGATGAATTTTCGGTTCGCATAAGCAGAGCATGATAGTCTATTTCTATGAAACTTGCAGCTGTCCCACAGGGATTCCTAGCGGCATTGTCAAGTTAGGTTTTGGGTTGAGATTTATCATTGGACTCTAAAAGGAATGAATGCTAAGAAATCCTAAATGACCTCTATTCAAAAGGGCTCTAAGATCATCCTGATTTCTTGGGAATGAAAACATGGTATTGTTACCCAGAAAAATCCAGACAAGTGTAAATAAAGGTTACACCTATTGAAGAGACCATGTGTGCCATTGGCAGTGAAGGGTTCAAGTTATCTTCAGCTATCATACAAGAAATAAAGAATATTTTTCTTCACAGTTGTCATTGTTTATTGAAATTGGAGAAAGGAGAAAAAGGAGTCAAAACCTGAGGAGTGAGACTAGAGGGGATGGGTTGGTTGGATTTTATAGCACAATGTCCATATTTGTTTATGCTGTGCCAGACAATATCAAGTATTGGACATACACACACAAGGAAAGTTTTACTGACACAGAACAGAGAAATGCACCAGGGAGGAATCGAACCTGTGCTACCTACAGCTCGCAGGTGGAATGATACTAAAAGATTCTTAAATGAATTTGTGACTTCCAATAGGTGGGTCAACTTCTTACACTTCCCCATGAATAGCCTAAAACATTTCAAGCCTCTGAGAATAGTAGTTATGGGAATGCCTGTATCCCAGATCCCATGAAAAGGCTGGATTGAAGTGGGAAAAAAGGTTTGGGGCATCTTGAAAACGCATGGATGAGATAGCAATTCCACTTTCAAAAATATTTAACTGTATTTAATATTAATACAAGCACTATATATCGATAGGTTACTGCATTTAGTTTTTCTGGAGACTTATTTAAATTGAGGTGAAACTACTTAAAATTTCAAATAAAATTATTTTGTTTTTTATAGCAATTAAATGGACATAAATGGAATATAGTATATAATTCTTAAATGCTTAAATCTTCACACAGAAAATGTCACTTGAAGTAGTTATACCCTACTTTAAAAATGGTCTATGAAACTAAGGTCAGATAGACTAACAATTACTTAAATAAAATACTTTTCAAATGTAATAAGGTTCAGAAGTTCAATTAGCAAAAACTACATTCCTAACCTTGAGCCGCTCTGAAATGAGCTTTTGGCTAAGCTTTTAGCAAGACATTTAAGTTTCCTTTGAAATTAAATGTTTTACATTGAAGTGTGGTCATGTTTTGGAAGACAACCCGAAGCACATTTCTTGGCAGTACACCAGAAAGCAACTATCTGTTTTGCTCATTACAGCATTTAATATCCCAGGTCATTAAGTTCTGTTTTTATAAGATACTGTACAACATTTAAAATAAATGAGCGAGAAGCGTAATTGTCCAATTTGATTCTGAAATTTGCCAATTTAAAACAAGTACACTTCATGACTTATTTGTTTTGTCAGCAAATATTTCAACCGTGCATCTTTTAAGACAGCTCACAAAGGAGCAAGTGTGTGGGAATAGATTATCTTCTATTCTCGAACACATTAAAAAATATTTTTAAGATAAACACAATTGAAATTGAAGTTTAGTAAGTTGTTTTTTCCACAAAATATAAATCTTATGTTGAAGAACTTTGAGTAAGAAATATTCTCAACTTGTTTTATCATATTCACATGAAATGCAGTTAAAATGTGTATTAAATTAAAAATAAAATTACTAACTTGTAATATTTTGAAGTCAGAAGGTCGGTCTAATGACGAAAAACGAGAAAACAGAACACAATTACAGGTACAGCTAAGAGTACTTATGGGAGTAACTAAGAATAATTAATCTCTAATTCCAGATAACAACGAACATGCACATATAAAATCGCTTCTTCTGAAAATTTTCATGATATAACTATTTCTGTGATTGCTCCGATAGAAAAATGTCCTTTAGAGAATAAATTATCAATGAAAGTTCAAAGATTTACCATTACCATAGTTTATTTTATATTTAGGTTCCTGGATATGGCAGCTGAATTTATGCTCTCGGTCGCTTTGGCGACTTGTCTTTCGTGAAATTTAAATGGACTTATCAAAATTCATTAAAATTTGTTATTAAATTTATAAATGAGAGAAATTAATCCCAATAAAGAGGAAGAATTTACAAAAGTTTATAAAATGAGGCCCACCACTTCTATGGAAGAGCTTCCCGATCCAATTATCGAGTACATTTTAAGTTATCTGTCACCATACAGGGATTTAAAACAGTGCATGCAAGTTAACAAAGCCTGGTATCGCTATGTATATGGTAAAAAAAATTAAGTTTTATATTTATAGAATTATTTGTGATTTACTCAACTGTTGTATGTATTGACCACTAAAGCTGCATCTACTTCTGCATTGAAATGGTGCTTTTGTTATGTGTGTATTTCAAGTTTTTATTAAATATTGATCGTCTTTTGCAGGGAAAGTTGCCATTAAACCTCTAAATATTTTAAGTGATGCTAGTTAACGGTTATATGCTTATATTACAGTGATTCCTAAATTAGCATGTCTCGGTTTTGCTTTTGTTTTCACTTATAATTATAACAAAGTCCTTACCTTTTATGAAGCAATTTGAACTTTCTAGAAATTTGTATTGTTTTAGGAAGCTGTAAGTTTTCTGTTTTTTAGCATTGTATATCTACTTGTTTCTGAATAAGGTTTACTAAAAGTAACTTTTTAGATTTGTAAATAAAACTAATGTTTTTAAATTTTTGCAAATCAGAATGAATAAAAATAGCAGGTTTTTCTAGAATTTTTTTTCGTTTCTTTGTGGTTAAAAACAATGTTTTACTTCAAATAATAATCTTATGAACATTAAATAACATTCTCAGTAGAGCTGAAATTGCTTAAACTAAGTTTTTGAGTTGAATGCTTCAATTTTAAAAAATATTTTGATGGCTTTTTGACCTGAAATACTTTCAAAATCACATTAAACTGTTGCAATACAATTGCATCACTAATGTGTTCACCAAATGATGAAACTAAATAAAGCCACGAGGAAATTGGAAAATAAATCATGATAGTATAAATGTATGTTATAAATGCATAGTGGAAATAATGTTTTCTTTCTGAACTGTTTTTCATTGCTAAGCTCACGAACCACTTGGTGATTGGATTGTCCAAAACAAACCTAAACTTAAAAACTTCAAATAAAATTAAAAAACAATAAATTAACTATATTAAGTAATATAAAATGAAACTCAAAATTGCCTGTCAGATTCATGTACAAAAGTAGATTTATTTGAGAAGATTGCAAAATAACCTTGTTATTGTGATGTCTTCTTCCTTAACAGATAGATGAATTTATGTACAGTTTCAGCAAAACTTAATTTCTTGTTACATAAATGTTCCTTTATTTAGTTTCACTTGATGGATAAAACCCTTGTATGCTCTTAATGAATAGATAATATATACACAAGGGCTAAGACTTGGATAATTTACTTTTAATAGCTGCTGTACCAGCCGTAGTGTAAATGTTAAGTATTATTTCTCCTGTAATTGTTTTTTTATGACTTAATATTATCAGTCTTACTTTGGGTATCTTATATTTTGCATACTTTGTTAAAACTAGAACAATTTTATAGTTTGGTTAATGCACATGTATTTTTTACAGATGTTGTTCGTAAAACACAAAGGGATTTCTTCAATGCTGTGTGTCATATGTCAGTTCAATGGTGCCACTTAGAAGCTGAACCAGGACCTACAATAACAAAAAGATACTCTCACAGTGCTTGCTGTATTGCTAACTCTATGTACATATTTGGTGGATGTACTACTGCAAACACTACTTTTAATGATTTATGGCGTTTGGATCTAGGAACTAGGTGTTGGATTCGACCCCTTGCAACTGGTATATATTTATTGGATTATCGGTAAAAATGTTCGATATTAAGTAAATGAAATGGTCCCTTTATGATAATTTCTCGAGTACAAATATTTAAAAAATTTACAAGTTTAATTATTAATATCCCATGATTTAATTCTTTTACGTGAGTGGGGTTTTTTGACGAAAACCCCACTCTATTTTATGTTTTGTACACAATTTTATTTTTAGGGTCTTGAGAACATGTGTGCCATTTTTGAGTCAGTGTTCAAAATTGGCCCAATTATAAACCATTAACAGATGTAAACTTGGCATATAGATGTAAAATTTAAATGCATTTTTGGAACAGTTTTTCCACAAGTGTTTGACATGTTATCTATAAACTATTGGATTGATCAAATTCAAATTTTTACAACCTTGAACCAAACAAACATCTTTTTATTATTTGATGACCCGAGAAAGCGAAATGTTGTGTTTTTTATATTTTTATTGCAAAAACGTGTCAATTTTAGCAAAATCAATGATTTTGGATTGGACAAGTGTCTATTTTCTCAAATATTTGATGAAAAAATTTTTTTGGTTTTTAAAACAATAGCTGCATATGCATAAAGTTAAATGTTATTAAATTTTTTGCTTATGATCACGTGGAGTTGAGAAATCATGCCAACCAGCGACCACTTAGTTTCGAAGAGGGTTAGCACACATTCTTCATGAAAATGATTTAAAAAATTTTTTGGAATATCGGGAATGATGATGAATAGATGCACAATGTCCGAAATTATTTGATTGCGAAGATTTGTTAGTAAAAAATCCCCCAAAGTGGTAATTTTAGTAAAAAATATAACAAATTAACAAACCCCTTAACAAATTAAATGCAACAAACTGTCTGCAAGTACTGTGTTTTACTCTAACAAATTTTCAGTTGTGAGACTAAATAAGTTAATGACAATACTGTTGAAACTAATTGACAGATTGTTAATTTTATGCAATTTGGCAATTTTGATTTGCTTTTCCATGTTTAAATAATTGTGATTTAGTTATATATTTGATTTGAACAATATGATAACTTGGTTTTAGCATTCTATGTGATCTCTTGTCGTTGCCAGTTTCAAGACAAATCATCAATTCTATTTTAATATTATATTGCTTTTGTGTACAAAAAATGTTTG
The DNA here is from genome assembly GCA_933210815.1 of Meta bourneti. NCBI lineage: Eukaryota > Metazoa > Arthropoda > Arachnida > Araneae > Tetragnathidae > Meta > Meta bourneti. The sequence goes on from OW119931.1 coordinate 46,524,303, forward strand.
TTTTAAACGGCAGTTCGTAGAATTGTATGTGTCGTGTCAGATTTTTTAAATTTAAGATGTATTGTTTTTGTAATATTGTTATTCCTTGTTTCTAACAATTGCATTCTGCCGTTTAATAAATGAAACTAGATTTATCTAATGATTTTTAATACTTTTTCAATAGGAACCTACCCCCCTCCCAAGGCTTGCGCAACACTTGTAAGCCACTGTGATAACCTAGTCTTATTTGGTGGTTGGACGCATACAGCACCTTATCCTCTACACCAAGTAAGCAATTTTTTTATCATTTTTGAAATGATAAAATATATTACAAAAACGTTATAATTCTATATTGGGCCTGGCCAATCCAAATCATTCTGTGGACCACTTTGATAGAATACAATTTTTGCACATATGTAAAATTATATTTTGAAATTTAAAAAATTTATTTCATTCTTTCATCCTACCTAAATTTATCAGCAGTGTTTGCTTTTTGCTCCTTCAATTAACCATTGAATTTATTTTCTTCAAATTTAGAAAAATAGAAAATTCTATAGCTTTAGAGACATACTTTAATCTGCAAATTTCTTATTTTCGTTCCAAAACAACACTTTACAGTACCTGGCAAAACATCAGTTATTAAGCAACGGCTGCTTTAAAAAATATATCTGTTCCCAACTAATATATCTCCTGTTTGTACAGATAAAGATATAAACAGGTTTTAAAATAAAAATTGCTTATAGGTTTGATTGACTTATTTTATGGGTTTTGTATGTCTTAAGATCTGTCATGGTTGGTAATTTGATACTTCCATTTCTGTTTCTTATTTCTGTTTGCCTTATTTTTCTATTGCTTTTTATGTGACTACTGGGCTTTGGGTTGGCCAGTCCTATTATGAGTGAAATATATTATAAAAATTTCTCCTGCATAAAATTGTTTGTTTAAAGATCTATGATTTTCTAAGCTTTTCATGTGTTTTGTTATTTAACAGGTATGGAGAGTTTTTAATCAGATACATGTATATAACACAGTTACCAACAGATGGACCCAAATTACATCTGCAACTACTTGTCCTCCTAGGGCTGGACATTCTGCAACAGTTCATGGAGATTTTATGGTAGTTTTTGGAGGTGTTCAGAAACAAGTATGCGATGGTCCATTTCAAAGGTTTGTTAAAGTATTCATTGAAGTTTTTATATGGAAATATGTTTGTCTCCATTTAAAAATTGTTTAAATGGTGATTCCCCAAATTCATACTTGCTGAACACTTAACTGATTTATTCAATAGAAACTTAATACTCAAGCTTTGAATTATAATCTAGTGACTAGGAATAATTTTCAATAAATGTCTGTTTTTTTATGTATTTCTATATATCGAAGATATTAGTGGAGATATTCCTTCAGAGAAATTCTAATGTAAGCAGTCTTGATCACATTGGCCTAGAACATTCATTTAGAAACCAAATGCAAATATATTAATCTGTATGCAATAAACTGGTGTACAATCCTTATACAAATGAACACAATAAAAGGCCAGTTGCATGCTTCAGTTTTGGGGAACATTCATTCTTCTGTGCTAAGTACCATATTATATTAGTAATTGAAATTACTTTCCTGCAGAATTTTAAATTTGTATTGTGAGTATAAATTCCATATATTCTTGGGCTAGACGTCTGTGATACATTTACTTCCAAATTTAAAAAATACTATGTTCAATATATTTTTATTTTCACAGAAATAACAGTGGTTCAACAAACATAGTATATTAGCATATATAAATATATTTATGCATTGCAAAGAAATCAGTACAGATGCACCTTTTACCTAGATTTTTCAAGTGAATAAATAATCAAAACCACTTCAGCAAGCGTCAGGAATTGTTGATGTGATTTTTACCTAAAATGTATTTCACTGTGCTAGCAACCTGCGATGCCTGGAACCTGTCAGTTCCAGGCATTGCAGGTTTGATTTCGGGACCCTGGGTGTATTTCTCTCTTCTGTATTCATAACACTTTCCCTGTGGGCATATGTCCATCTACTTGAAGTTTGACTCAGCTTGACCAAATATGATCCTTGTGTCTTAGCACCAACCTAAAAATATTTTCTAGCGTTCCATTCTTCCAATTTTTAATTTGGAATCTTAATGTTTAAAAAAATGTTAATGTACTTTTCATTTTTCTCTGAATTTACTCAGGTGTATTATTATGATACTTGGGTCATGACAATACCTAATAAAGTAAATTTTATTTAATATGTTGCTATTAGTGCTATTTTCAAGTATTTGCTGGAAGTGTGTCATTTTAATATTTGCCATTTCAGTTCAAATGATGTCTGGACATTAGATCTGAAGACATATAAATGGCAAAAACAAACCATTGTCACAGATTATCCACCTCCACGTTATGGACATTCCCAGGTATCTATTAGTTAAATCATGTGCATACCTTGTATCGATAAATCTTTCTATGTTGTTGGCGCTGTCATGGCTCTGTGGGTATGCCCAATGCGCTAGCAACCTTCAAGTTGTAGGTGGCGCAGGTTCGATTCCTGTCAGGTGCATTCCTCCCTGGGTATATTTCTCTCTTCTGTGTCAGTAAAACTTCATTGTGTGTCTATTATTTGATATTGTATATGTCTTGTGTCTGGCGCAGCATGGCCTTGCGCCATAAAACCTCAACCAACCCATCTATATGTTTTTAAATCTGTCCTTTCTCCCTTTTTACTTTTGTAAAAGGATCTTACTGTAGCAGAGATTTTTCCATTCTATAACTTAAAACCTCCTCTTGACTATCTTTTTTTAATTTGATTCTTGAATCGCTTTTTGACTGTTTCAACTTTTTGTTTTGTAGTCTTGTTTTAGACGCTTTTTCAACTAAGTTATTTTTCTTATTTCAGATTATAATCGACAAGAATCATTTGTTGGTAATTGGAGGTTGTGGAGGACCTAATATGGTAAACAAATTAACATGATTTATTAAGAAAATGCTAATGTTTTAAGAATTGCACATTTTTAAATATTTTAAAAAGGAGTTATCTTTAAAAAGTATTCACTGTCCCATCCAATTTAAGGAAATTGCATTTTTTTACTTTTGTGTTTGAATCATTTTTTATGGATACAATTAATTTACAACTAAATGAACTCATTCAAAACAGTATGTTTTAAGATATCAATTAGAAAATACTAAGTTGTGGTTGCTAAAAGAGTATTTAATATCTTTGAATTTTCTTTTCTTCATGAAAATTTACTAATATTAAAAATGAAGTAATTTAGGAGAGAAGCATGTGAAATACAATTAAAATAAAATGACACTGAAAATTATCGACTTCTGTACTTTGAGAACACTAATAATATTGTTGGGATGATCGAGGCTAGTAACAACTGACCAACAGGTATTTCTCTCTTTAGTTCCTGCAAACATACAGGTGTCATACATAAGGCTATTAAAAATGTAGAACTTTATTAAGATTATGGCTTTTTTCCATTTCAACAATAGTCATACTTTGAAATCAAACATTTTTGCTATCAGTTTGACTGAAGTTTCATCTGTTTATACATTGGCTTAGTTTTATACATTGTGGCAGACAGTTTATACATTGTACAAAGTGTTTTTGATTAATTATGATATTCTCTTCGTGAAAAGTTTGGAAATACTTAAACTGATTCACTTTTAAGAGAATTTGCTATTTCTGATAAAGGAATCAGCACTTTTAACATTTGTTTTCGTTATATTATAAACAATACTAAGGGCCCCTCACTGCCTAGCTTATTTAATAAATTTTTATGGTAGAAGTTCATACATTAAACTAACATAAGTATTAGGATCTCAGGTTTCCAAAACTAACACACTGTAATGTGATCTTGTAAAAAACAATATTCAGTAATACTAGATTTGAGAACCAAATTCAGATTGCCTTCTCTTCAATTTCAATGGAAATTTTTTTTATACTTTCTGTTAATTGGTCAGTGATATTTGCTATGTTTTTTAGGTGTTCTGCGTCTGAACTTCTCAATATATTCATGAATATTCTCATTTCTACCATAAAATATTTATTCATAAAAATGCTTAGAAAACTAAAATGACAAAATCCCAGAAGAACCTCGCATACTTGGCCACGGCCAGGTGGTTGATAAACCCTGTCTTAAAGTTTGCAAAAAGCAACTTTTATCTAGTATCATGCCTGTAATTATGAAAATTCAAGTGAAAGCAGATAGTTTTTTGGTTGACAAGACAGCCACTAATAAATCCATAAAAATATTATTTATATAATCATTTATATAATTTAATCTTCCCAACAGCTGTATACTGATATTTGGCTGCTAAAAATGGTTGGTGGTCCTGGAGGAATGTGGGAGTGGGAGAAGATGAATATTCTGTCAAAAGAAAATGGTGCACCTCATCTTGCATTTCATCCTGCCTGCAAGGTATGTAGTGATAATTTGAATCATTTAAATGTGCTTACTGTATTTTACAATCTTGAAATTTGTGACCCTTATCTCTTGTATTTAACAGGTTGGTAGTCAAGTTGTGGTTATGAGCAAAACCCAAAAGTCCAGAACTTCCCCTTCATCCCTACCTCATCTTTTAAGGGCTCCATCCCGTATTTGGGTACCTCCACGGCTAGATGTTGAGGACAGGTACAAATATTAAGTTTTTTTATTGCTATGAACTTGAGACTTATTTTCTTATAACCTTTTCCTGATTACAGATTTTTCTTTTTAAACTTTCATGACATAATAATTTGTTGAATGACTGATTCTGGAACCTGAAGGCCTTTGTTTTAGTTTCTTTACTTAGTCTTAGTATTTTGAACTTCCTAAAAAAATTTTCAATTGAATTTATTAGTTTTCTGATTTACCTATCGTCGAGTGAAACATTAAGTCAAAATTTTCGAGATATGGTTTTTTGACCAGAATGTGAGCTTTAGATTTAAGTTCACTAAGTCATTTTTTCTTTGCATGAAGGTCAGATTTCTTGAAAAAAGTGAGGAAAGCTTAGGGAGTATAATTTTTTCTTCGTAAACTCAGAACTATGGGAAGTGTTACTAATAGTGATTCCACAGTAACTGTTCTAATTATGACTGCTACTGAAAAATATCTGATTCTAAACTGATTGTGATTCTTAATTGTGACTGAATCTGATTGGTTGGAAGGGGATGCTGCTTTTCATGATTTAAGATACTTTGTTGTACACACCTTAAGTACCCTACAGCTGAGTCGTCAACATTGCGACTTACAGCTCCAAAGAACTCAGTTCGAACTCCACATTGTCTTTTTATCCTCAACAACTGAAATATCCCTTAAAAAATGTTTATTTATTCTAACACCAGCAACACTTAATAAATATGACATTTACATAAAATTAAAAACTTTTTCCCAGCCAATGAGCTTTTTTTTTCTTTAAGCCAGTAATTCCTTTCCCTTAGAGAACTCTTCTCAATAAACTAATGCAGATATCTTTTCTCCTGCCTTCAGATTTGACATTTGTATTCTCCATGCTACCTTAGCTCCTGAAACTGGAATTAGCTTATAAATGTCATCAATTATCCTTTCTAACTTCCCATTTCCCAATTTTATCTCATTTCCCAATTATTGTCAAGTTGTTTTCCTTTTCCCAGTAACTTGACTTTTTTCAACATTGTATGTCCCATTCATTCATAATTTATACAATTTTTCTTCAATACTAATCAGGATGTGTATGTAGAGATTTTTTTATAGAACTCAGAAATTGGGAAAATATATTTCAAAAACTAAAATGTAAAATTTCTATTTCTTTTAAAAATACATTGACAAGAAATTCCAAAAAATAAACATTGAAATTTTATGATTGAAAAGCAATCAAATTGCACACTTTAAGAAATAAAACACTCAATCACAAAATTGTTCATGAATGTGTTGGTTCTTTCCCGTAAAATTGGTTCTTTTTAAGACTGAACTTTAAGAGAATGCAGAAACTTGTAAAACAATAAAGAAATGCAGTAAACATTACATATCCAGGAAATAAACGGCAAACGCAGAGGCGGATTCTGGGTGATAGGGACCCTTTGCCTGAACCCTTATTAGCTTTTTTGCACACATTTATACATTTCTTGTTTTTAAAAAATGTTTTGTATGGAAATAGAGTTGATTGTTCAGTAAAGCTCTCTTAAATGGAATATTGCCATTTATTACAAAAATTTTGTAAAGATGGAAAATGGCATTTTAAAAATTATGATTGCATTTCAATCACATTACCTTCACTCACTTTCAAAACTTTCTTTGTTAACACCCATAATTCATCTTGGAATTTTAAAATTTAAGGCAACAAATCGAAATGTAGGCAAAACTGAAGAAGAAATTGTCTTACAGAATAAATTAATTTTTCAGTAAAAAAATCAGTGTACATCCATGTCCACTAGAAAATCCAAATAATCGTCTGATGGCCTTGATTTAGTCTCATTCAATTAATAAAATCTTTCAGTGGTACCTATTTTAACCTTATCCCTTTTGTACATACATAATTCATTATTTCATAATTAAAAACAATTCAGAAGAGGAATTAAAAAAGAAAAAAATTATGTTTAAGTAAAATAAAAAAGAATGAGGAAAAAAAAATTTAATAGCTTATGTGTTCGTAATATAAAAAAAGAAATACTTAGAATCAGTTCAATTTCAATAATTATTTTGTCACTTAAAATAGCAAATTTTAAAAATGCTTTCTTCTGACCTTACCTTTCAATACTAGAGCTTATTTATTTAGTCAGCTATAAGCTTTTTGGTAAAAGCTTAGCACCATAATACGCAGCACCTTGGTGTGTCATAAAGCCCCTTCAATGTTGCACAGAACCCTGGGTGAAAATGCTATTCTCCCGAGAGAAACACAAATAAGCTTCGTCCCAAATCCCACAGACATCACTTCATCAAACCACCGATTAAGCCTACCAAATCACTGATAGTCAGCAGTTTTCACTGCTAACGAATCAACAATACCAGTCGCAGTCACCGATTGAGGTTAACTGGTATCTCTTACAGGTCATTCCACACGCAAATCGGCTGTGGCTGACATATCACCGATTTTAATGAAAATCAGGCAATAATAAAATCAGGTAATTAAATAGGTCACATAGTAATGACCAACTGCAAAATATTAGATTTCAGAAATCTATATTTTGTTAATTATTGACATTTAAAGTTCAAGGTCACGCAAATTTAGATTTTCTATCTCTAAAAGTGGCCTGTTTGCGACGCTATATATCAATAAGTTATTGACGCAAATTAAATATTTTTACATCATTGCATTCTTCAGAAAAGAGTCTCTTAGGAATTATCAGAATATAATTTAATAGCCATCATTGCTGAATCTGAGCAATCGACGAAAATAGAAATTTTGCCAATTTGTTACAAATTTCAAATTGCTCTGGCATCTCTAGAAATGGAAAGACAATATTAAAAATTATTCTTAATGAGAAGAGCCTTTCCTAAGAAATAGCATGGTGTAATATGGTGATTGTATTTCTACTCCTTTATAAAGAAAAAACATTTAAAAGTGAAAATTATGGAAAAATACAATTTTTCAATTTTTAAAAATACGTATTTCACTGTGAGGAAAAGCTCCAAAAACATCAAAACTTTTCAACATAAGAGAGCAAGATGTCTATTATATGTCCTGAAATTTTCATAAAATGTAATTTGATTATTTTTGTTTCAGGAAAATTTTTAATTAGACGTAAATTTTACTTTTTTATTGCAGCTGATAATGAGTTATAACTTCTGATAATATAAAAAATGTGATATAAGAATGAAATATAACTATTATTATGGTGCACGTGCAAAATTTCACATGAAATTTCTTTTTAGTCTTTTTCGCTTATTCCAAGGAGTGTTTCCATCTGAAATAATTAGTTGGAAAGTTAATTTTGTTAGAGAAGTCTTTCCGATTTGCTTTTTCCTTTAGAAACGTAAGTTTTAAATTCTACTACTTGTGAATATTAAATGCGTGTTGAAAATATTAAGCATTATATTAGTCAGGTAAACACTAATTTTGAGAGTAAAAAAATTTTAAACATCGTTGTTATACTCCCTAATGTACATAACTCACGAATCCTTGTTCCATATTTATCACAATCCCTAGTTAAATAAGTAAAGATTTCAAGAATTAGGCTTTAGGAAAATTTCAATTTAAGCAATTACGAAATTGAACTAGAGACCTTTATCAGATTGAAAGTGAATTTGAAGACAATCAAGTAAAGGGTTTTAAATATTTAAGCTTTTTGAATTGTGATTTGATGTCCTGCTTTTAAAATTTCCTTCAAAAGTTAAAAATAATTTGGTATTTCATTGTTGATTTGGGGTTTCATTGTTGCCATCTGAAACAAGTAATATGCATAGAATGTGGGAAGGAAATGCTGTGATTGGTGATAATAAACATTGCCAGTTGTGCAATACTGATGGAATATGGTAACTCGTCGTAGAACATCCGAATAGTCGTTTGGCAATGTAACTTTTAGTCGCTAATTGATTGGATGGGCATGAATGTGTTTTTGAGTTTTACTAATTTTGTTATTGCTTTTGGACTCAAAATACAGTCCTGAATTTTTTTACAATAAACATATTAAACTATATTCTTCCCAAATATAGTTTTCGTTAGAGCTGTCCTTCATTTCATTTTGTGTGCCTATTTTAAGTGGAAAACTGTCATTTTATAATTTTCCTTTGCTGTTTGGAAGATGAAGGAAATAAAATCAGACTTCCAAACTTCAGTAGTTTTATTATACCTAGCACTGTATCTGGCATGAATTTCAACGATGCATTTAAATTCCTTTAGCCCATAGAAACCTTTTTAATTCTATCAAAATCAACTATTTTCCATTTTTCGCTACTAATTTTTAGCTGATGTTTAAAATTGATGTTTACAAATAGATAAAAAGAACGTTATTCATAGATTACAAAAATATGAAATATTGTTTTCTATGTTAAGTAGTTTTTGAGAAAGATCTTCAAACATGCAACATCAGGCAATTTCACAACTGCTCTTCAAAGTTGCAAGTCCTTAAAATGCCTGAAACTTCCAAAATATTTCATTTTGAGCCAAAATATTTTGGATATCATTATTTATGCATAAATTTAACCCCTGTAGCAAATTTCATGAAAATCTGTCACGTTACGGCCACAGGTTTTTCTGATTTTTGCTCATTTCACATGGAATGACCCTTACCGAATCAGTCCTAGTATCAAGGTTAACCGATATTAGCTGATATCCCTTAGCCTTCAATCACTGCTATCAAACCAGATATTCTCAATCACTGCCATCAAAATACAGATATTCTCAATCACTGTTATTTGGCTTTCAGTAACAGGTGTGATTCGAAAGTATCAGTGATTGAGTAGCAATTTGCTTAACATCCCTACTGAGAACTATGTTTTGACAAAGTGTGTTTTCTCTTAAAAGCCAGCGATATCCTCTGAAAAATTTGGAAATTTTCATTTCTAAGTTGGAATTAGGATTGCAAGCTATTAAAATAAAGTTTTTTCTTCCCAGAATTTTGAAGGAAAGCATAAAATTACATTTTTTATCTTTCTTTTTGTCTGACTGACCTGTTGCAAATCAGTTTAATTTTATTTCTGTGTGCAAATAGGTGAACATTGTTAAGTGCATTTAGTGTGGTGGCATGCTTTAAAAATTCTGTTCTTCCAGCATCAACGTAAGGAATGCAAAACGTCCATCATCTGAAGTAGAACCCTGTGTCAATGGGAGGAGAGGAGTACTGAAGCGTCCAGCTGATCGACAGAATAATCTTAAGGCTAGTCATATGTCCAGCAGCGATGAAGATGAATCCCAGAATGCAACGAAGAAAGCACCTTTCAACGTGGCTCTTAACTCCTTTCCACTTCCTTCACAAAATTCAGCTTTGCAACAAAACACTTCGCATGATAGTTCACCTTCAACATCTGGTTATCAGCGAAATACTGCTGGCAATTCAAATTCATCGTCTAGTGTCGCAATAAGCAACGGAAATTCAGAAAATCGAGGGAACTCGAACACTGCTGGACCATCTCATAATAACTCCTCCAGGGAAGGACCCAGGCAGAATTCTCGTCAGAATAATGGTTCAGGGGTGAACTCAAATGCTCGACGCAACAGGCAGAGACAGCTGGAAGGTCTAGATCGAATGGAACAAAGGCTCAGAGAGCTGAGAGCAGGCAATCTAAGGTTAGCATTTTTAAAATCATAATAAACTGAGAATTTATATCTAGTTTTGAACTGAACTTGTGTGTGTATGACTCCTGTATAGCATAGTAACCTATGCACGGATAAGTAAAAGGCAACTTTTTGGTAGCATTTGGCAACTAGGGGTATCTTTTTAGCAAAATCGTCTCAAAAGTTCCTGTTTTCTAAATTTTTGCGACTTTTTTTAAAGTTCTCCAAAAGTTAATGAAAATTTAATCTCTTTAAATGAAAGAGCTCGTGTCACTAATGAAATTCTTCAACAGTCTGAGAAAAATCTGGCATAGGAAAAAAGTTCATGCCTTTTAAAAATTGACTAATCCAAGGTTAACTGCCTTCTCATTGAAGCTGCACTTTATGAACTGATGTATTATTTTCATGATGTGTGTATGTTTACAATGATGCTTTCAAGCAAAATTCAAAATGCGCACCAACATATAGTTGTTCAAACTTGACAGTCCATATGATAAAAGGGTACTTCCCTTTCATAGCGGCCTTGATAAGAAAGGGAGATTGGCATGTCTCCGCCTTGGCGAGAAACAAGTGGTTACCAATCTGCACATGGATTATGTACAGCTAGTGAAACTTTCTCTTATAAAATATAACAGTTTCGTTATTAAATAGTTAATATGCTTACCATTTTCAATCTGCCATTTACAGATAAAAATGCTATAGCTTTTTTCCCAAGAGAAATGTATCTTACCCTCAGAAAGAATTTGAAAATGGCCATAATATGCAATTTTATTGCTTATAAAATTGTAATAAATGCAAATTTATATTAAATTTTTGTAGTGTAGATATATTGAATGAATTGCTTGTGTGTATTGGTAACTGTTTGTTTCTCGCCAAGGCGGAAACACCAATTCCCTTTCTCACCAAGGCCGCTATAAAAGGGAGGTACCGACAAAAGCTATTTATCAGAGCAATTTGTGGTCTTGCAAAATTGAGATCTGACTGGTTTCAATATTTTTAATTAACATTTTTATAATATTTTTGCTACGTGCCAATTATATGTTTCTTTTTCTAGCTTTCCTGCTGTGGTGTCACCTAAAACATACCAAAAACATTCATCGCATGTAGTTGCTGCCAGACGTCCCATGTGTTTATATGTTCTGGATATAAGCACTGCTCTGCAAGGCACTGTCACGTGGCGAACACTTAAAAATCAGTCCCCATCAGCACCTGAAGAAATTATTTTGTATTCTCTTGTGCTTGGTAAGGGTGAAATCATTATGTTTGGTGGAATACAGAAGGACTTGAATTCGAGGCAGCAAGAGGGCGAGACGATTCCTGAAATAGTATCTAACTCTCTGCACTTCATGACAGCAGAGCGCTTTGTGATCTGATGAAAGTTTTAAGTAACAAAGCTTTTTAATATTTGATATAAAAAAACCATTTGCAGTATTTGAATTGGAAGCTTTATGCAAAGATATTTTTAAATTGCTGAAAAATAAAAGGAAATATTAATTGATTTTGGGGAAAATTCTCACTACAATCAAGATCTTTCAATTTTCTGATATTTTGCAAATATCAGAAAATTGACAAGTGTTTAAGTAAATCTACTGGTAGGCTTTAATATTTAAGTGTATATATGTTTTCATTTGAAACGTAGAAGGATTGTTAAAAGCGGAAAAATTCTTTTTTGATCAGGCAATGTGCTTCATATTCAATGAAGTGTTATTTGTATTTATACAAATGTAAGATACTGTACATATTTTCCTTAAATATTTTTAGTATTTGTCCTATGAAATGAATTATTTGCTTTATTTGGAAACATGAAGTACCTTGCTTTTTGAAAATAAAGTAGTGTTGTATAGTAAAATTTTTGTTATCAGAATCTATTTTCTATATGCTTTCAAATTTAAAACTGGTATTTTAGCTGCTGTACTTTAAAACAGATGTACTTATTTTTGGATGTTTAATTTTAAAATTAAGTATTTTGACATCTATTGTTTGGAACTCGTTTTCTGGTAAAGTTGGGTGAAAGTTCTGATATATAATTATGAAGCAAGACAATTACTAGAGTAAAATCTACTTGAACAATGTCAATTTATACACATTGAAATTCTGATCTTTTAGAAGGTATGGAATGCTGTTTTACCCATTCTTACCTTGCAGCACTATAAATTATATCTATATTAAATAAAAAGAAAAATGTATTAATCATAGAAAGAAAATATCTAAGCATTTGTTCGAGATTTTAATTAGTGCTTTGATTAGCTAATCAGCCTTTGTTTTCTAGACAAGTATGCATTAAAAACGTTGTTAATAATGTTCTGAATTTTGTTTCCTAACAGGAAAAATATGGAATTTTATTTCAGTTTTTGTATATTTAGCACTATTTTTCTATAAATTAATGGTAAATAAGAACATTATAAACTGATTTTAAACTTCAACTCTTAACAAGTAGTGGTTTTTCTATTAACAGCACAGTTCTTAAACTTGCCCCGACTTACTTTCTTGTTTTTTAAATTAATTGTAATCATATTAACCCTATTCAAAACAGACAATATTTATACCCAATTAATTTTGTGAAGAAATATTTTTGTTGCTAACCTGTGCTTAGTGTTGGCATTTAGAAATATTTTCTTAGCCATTAATATTCTGTAATTAAATATTATATGGGCTGTACCACTAAAATCATTTTGCTGTGTTTATTGTCATGTTCAAATGAGAGGAGCCTGTAGTGTTTTGTAGAAAAGCATTGTATGAAATCAGACACCATAATGTTTATTTGCAACTACCACACAAAGGCTATTACTTTGTAAAAATTAAAATGTTGCATTCGAAGGTTTCTAGGTACTCAAATGATTTTTTTTTACTTTTCTTTATTTTTTATAGATACCATGTTCTCTTGAGTTAATTACTTTTCTCTAAATAGAAATGCTTACATTTGTTCAATATAAAAGAATTAGTTTCTCATTGTCTTGTATATAATTCTTTGTTATATATGAAATTATTCAAGGTACAAATTTTTTGTATTTATCATTTGTTCTGTTTTGTGTCACCCATCTGCATAATGTTATTTTCTTTTGTGGTTTGTATAGGTTTCCAAATTGGAGTGTATTTATTCTCTTGTGTATCTTTCAATCCATTGAGGTTTGAAGTTTTATGCAAGCTCTTAAGTATCAAACAAGCTATGATGTATCATGGATATCAATGCTTCAAAAAAGATTTCTTAATGAATTTTGTACTTAAATGATAGGAAATATTAAAATTATCTTTTCAATTACTGTAAATACCCAAAGTAAGATGTTCATGTAAGAAGGTTATCTAAGTTTTCAAGTGCTCAGCATATTCATGACCTGTGATTTAGGTAGTTTATTATTTTTCTTTCAAATTTTAATATATTTCAACTCGCTAGTTGACTATTTAACACATACTTGTATTCTCCAACCTGGTATGTTTAAATGTGATAGTTTGTGTCATACAATGTGCATTGAATATAGCATCCTTGAAAATTAACTCAATGGGCTTTTTGTAACCTCAAATGTTTATTAGAGTTTGTATATGGTAGACTGCCTCAAGTTTCATGGAATCATATGCAGGGTTTTCTATTGAAAAGCCCTGCATATGAAGAAAAGGAACACTTTAAAGTTTTATATAATGGTATTTAAATGTAATAATAATTTATGGTTAAAGTTGCACCAACTTCAAATGAGTTGAATACTGAAAAATACCCAAGTAAGTAATTCTCTTTAATCTGCACTTACCTACATAATACTTGAACCCAAACCAATTTCCTCATAAATAAAGTGTAACATCAGAGTTACTAATTAGATATCTAAAGTATTGCTGAATATCCAAAGTATTTATCTTGTATATCATAGTATCCTAACTTTTTTGGCTCAATACCATCTTTTCAAATACAATTTTCTTCTGCACCTTCCTCTGGAAAACTATCTAAACTAATAATAAATTCCTCGTGAAGCTGTGTGCAATTCTAGAATTTTAAAAGTTGGTTTGGAAATTAACACAACTTGGAAATAAAATTTTAAAGCTATTTATAAAAGTGAAAATAAATTGCATATAAATGCAAAACTGCTCACTTGTTTTTGTCATTAATATCAATCAAATCGATAAAATGAAAACTAATCACTGATAAGAAGGATGATCCAGGTTTTAAACTAAAAATTGCTCTGTACTGGGCTTTATTTTTGTCAAAAGCATCCTTAAATCTCCATGGACAACTATTTGCAGACAGTTCCTCTCTCGTCAAAGGACTTGTTATTGCACTAAAACCATGTTCAACTAAACATGTGGAAATGCTATCAATATTTGAACCTGAAGTGCGTACAAACACGTACTAACGCTTGTTACTACCTTTTATCTTGTTTTTAGGCCACTCGTTCGTAACTTACATTGTGCAACGTATAATTGCGACAATGTAGCTGTGCAATTGTATATTGAAGGGAAGAGTTTGCTTAAAGCATTTTAAGTGATAATTTTTTAGCATCTTATTGTGTCTCACAATGCTCCTCTTTTTCCCTTAGAGTCAACATTACCCTTTGAGATTCCTTCAGTGCCCACTTTGGGAAGCAATAGTGTTTTTAAACCTTATTTTTTGTTGGCTTGAGACCAATAAATATGAAAATTACAGTCATTATTTTTATTCACAAATTAAGATGTTTCTCTGCATTAGCGCTTTTTGTTAAAATTAAAATTGGTAGTTTTCCCTTGTTCCACATTTAGTAAGTAGATTGGAATTAGACTGCACCAACAAAGTGGCAAAGCTCAACTCCAGCCCTCTAAAGGGCACTTGGTGCTTTTTTTTGGCGCTATCTGAAATTTGCCTTATAGGGCTTAGAAAATGCCTGAAGATATATCATACAGTCCTAGAGAAGGCATTCCACACTCGGATCTTTGCAAATGTGATATAGTAAAATAGCAGCTTTGTTAGAACTCATTGTTCTGTTTAAAAATTTAAATTTTACCCTTTGTTTCCATTATCTGCCCCAGTAGATGTTATAAATTACAAAAGATATATACATATTCCCTGTTGATCTTAATAATAAACTTAATGTTAAAAAAATTCTTTTGCAGGCAATTTCCAAGTTATTGATTTTTTACTTCAAATACTCTTGTTTTAAATGCTGAAAAACTCTTTTAAATTATCACATTTTACCTTCCCAAGTGCTTTAAAATAGAATCATAACTAGTAATTAAGTAGATTTTATCTGTGACTCCTTTTTGATTATTCACTATTGCTTATGATTTTCTAAATGGGAATAAATATATGCATTTATTTTTAAATACAAAAAGCATATATTTTTAAAGATTTGTATTGTTTATATATCTAGGCTTATTATTTTTCATCTGCATTTTGTAATTAACATGCATGTGTTTTGCTCATATATCTTCATCTAAAGTTTGTATGTTAAATGATGTCAAGCTTGCTAAATATGAAATTGGACTTCATTTGCTTATTGAATGTGTTCAGTTGGTTTTTATCACACATTCAACTGGATAGTTATGTAAATAAAATAAACTGTTCCATTTTGTGTATGGAGTGAGATTTAGTTTCTTCATGTAGTGTTGTCTTCTATGTATTTGTTAATCAACTGAATTTACATAGATGTGTAACCTTTTAATTTTTGAAAGTTTTTATAGTTCTTGTGTTCACAAATCAACTTATACTGATTTTTACTGTTCTGAAAATAAATTAATCCCCTATTACTTAAAATATATACTCAGATTTTTTACTCGACAATTATTTATAAATATATAAATTAGTTATACTTTTTCTTATGGAAGTAGCCTAAACAAGAAGGAAACAGTAGCTAACTACAGGCTTAAAAACTGAAATAAAATATATTTGTACTTCTGGTACTATAATAGATTCCTATCAGTCAATGAGAATTTTGTGGTCCACAGTAAGGCTGAGTTAGGAAATGAAATAACCTACCTGCAATTTGAAATAAGCCAGAGGACATTTGAAACTTTTAATTGTATTTATTCAGTATCTGCGTTAGTGCGATCTTCCTATGCTCAAATCAAACTTAATTTTGAGTGCCTAAATAAAGCCTTGTGTTAAGCAAATGAACATTTTTTTGTAATTTATACAGGGTGACCTGTAAAGTCCCTTTAAGCTCTAAATTTAAAACAGCGTCTCGTATAGTCAAGAAAGTAATGTACCTATAGTAAAGTGACCATGCTGAATTTATCGAGACAGCTCTCCTAGCGGCGAAATAAAGAAGTTAAAAAATAACTCGAAAACTAAAGATCGGCCAAAAAGTTCAATCGGAAAAATGTGCTCAATACCATAAGAAAAGCACGGAAAAGTTTCAGTTATCTGTAAAATCGCGGAGATATTTGCGATTGAAATTTGAACTATTCCATGCCTTGAAAAAGGGGTCCTGAAATTCAAAAACGTTCTCCGGTGTTATAGTTTTTCTGAGTTAAGCAACGACGAATTTAAATTCAAACAAAGTAAAAAAAAAGATAAATAAAAAAATATCTGAAAAACGCTCTCCTGAAAATAAAAAACACGATCCGAAATCACAATTTTCGCGCAACTAAGATACACGAACCTCTCGGCTATACAGCCACGAACGAAGATTTACTATGCAATAATTTTATCCTGGATAAGCATTGGGGGCCACGGTAACCCGGTTGGTACAGTGATGGACTGCCAACCAGAGGGTTGTGAGTTCGATCCTCGTCTGTGCCATCCAAATACCGACGCGTAAAAAAGGGGCTAGTGGACTCAAGTTCCTCGTGTTGGTGTGATGTGGGGGGGGGGGGGTATTTCAATTAACGTCACACTGGAGCAACACAACGGGCTATTGGTGACGGTCCGGGATCAATCCCAAAGGGAAAGATCCGAGGACAACACCACGTAATTTTGAACCACGGTCAGATGACGAGGCAACACCTGAGCTGGCACCCCACTCTCCAAACTTCCACACCACGCCAACGTGAGGACATTTGAGGCCACGACAGATTTAACGTGCACCAGTGATGTGGAATTGCGGAGAGTGGGGTACCAGCTCAGGTGTTACTACATCATCTGACCGTGGTTCCAAATTACGCGGTTTGTCCTCGGATCTTTCAAGATTGATCCCGGACCATTGCCAATAGCCCGTTGTGTAGCTCCAGTGCGACGATAATTAATTTCCCCTGATGAACTTTGCGCAGACGGGAAAATGTCAGAAACAGATGCTCGTCGTTCAGTGGATAATTGGTAGATCCACAGCAACAGTAAAACTTAAAATTTATTTGTAGACGAATAAGATAAAAGCGTGAATTAAACGTTCTTATAAAATTGAATACGAAATTTGTAGATTAAAACGAACGAAAGTATCGACCATACCCACGATCCGAGGCAAAACAGTGGACATATACTGCGGTTTCGCATGTATGCAAATCCACATTGTGTCGTCACCCTTTACGTATCAGATAAAAACCGCCCGAGCCGGTGTTCTCACTTCATACAGTATGCTGTGAGGAAATGGCGACTTTCACTAATAGTCAGTATTGTGAGATAGTGCTTCTGTATGGCGAATGCCAACGGTAATAGTCCGTGCCAGGCTGCACGGACTTATACCGTTCGGTTTCCAAATGGTCCACATCCAACTTCGGCAACCATTGGAAACATTCGACGTAAATTAATGCTTTGCCATTTAAAGTTTAAACTTAGACATGAAAATCCGTTTTCTAGATAGTTTTGATTTAAGTTTTTATTTAGCTCAGGTGTTGCCTCGTCATCTGACCGTGGTTCGAAATTACTTGGTATTGTTCTCGGATCTTTCCCTTTGGGATTGATCCCTGATCGTCGCCAATGGCCCATTGTGTTGCTCCTGTGTGTGACGTTAATTAAATACCTACCTACCTTAACTTTTTATGTCATCGACCTAAAGCAGAAACTCGCTAACTAATATTTTTCGGAACTACATTTTGTGATTAAATACTTGTTTTCATGGTGATGAAAAATTCATTGTATTATCTGTTTGAGCAAAAATATAACGCTATCAACTTGTAATTTTTTTTGTGTAAAAGCATTCTTGAAAAACTGCTCTATTGCAATTTTTGAGTATGTTAGTTTCTGCTCTAAGCCGACGGAAATGAGGGTTCAGGAAATTTTGCCGGTCAACTTTTTGAATAAACGCATAGCAAAAATTCTTAAATAAGAAATAAAGAAATGTTTCAAAAATAATAATTTTATAAACAAAATGCAAAAACATTTAAATTTTCCCACCTTATCGTTACCCAACTTGTTCCAAATGTGAAAGCTATAATTGAACTGTTAAGCTGAAGTGTTCGAAGTGGCTGGTAAGATAATTTCTTGTTTCCATACAAATAAAAGCTAAACGAGTTTTTCCTTCATTGCAAAGCAGACATGGAATTCATTTTTTTCACAAAGGGAAGACCAAAAAAATTATCAACAGTGCTGCTTTATCAGAAATGGCGAATATCTTTACTGTACGACCCCTTCAACATGATAAATATAACAAATTTATCGATAATATTGGCAATGATTTGTGGAAATAAAGAAATATATTCCAAAAAAGCATGAAACAAGTGATGTTTCATTTATGCCTCAATAATTTCTCCAAGCTAATGCCATACATCCCAGTCATGTCTAAGGAGGCCAGCTATTTTCAGTTTTGAAAAAAGGTCATTCTTGTGCTACTGAGTAGAAGCAAACTTATTTGTAAGTTATAAAATAAATGGCATCGTGTCCCAAGTTATTTCATTTTCAACATCCTTATAAAGCATAGTTGGTGTCTGTTCTCTACAAATTTACACCGTTTGACCAATCCACACCAAATTTGGTACATTTATTCTTTAAAACCCAGCGAGCCACATAACTCCCGTTCTATTTGTCCTAAGTGTGCAGAGGGGGCTAAAAACAGTTAGAAACCTCCATAGAAATAGCATTGGGTATCATTACGATTGCTGTTTGCAACTGAGATTGTTTATCCAGTATTGTGGGCCGCGGTGGCCCGGTTGGAAGAGTAACGGACTAGCAACCGAAGGGTTGCGAGTTCGAATCCAGCCAAACACCGTCGTGTACAAAGGGGGCTGGTGCACGTTAAATCTGTCGTGGCCTCAAATGTCCTCACGTTGGCGTGGTGTGGAAGTTTGGAGAGTGGGGTGCCAGCTCAGGTGTTGCCTCGTCATCTGACCGCGGTTCAAAATTACGTGGTGTTGTCCTCGGACTTTCCCTCTGGGATTGATCCCGGACCGTCACCAATAGCCCGTTGTGTTGCTCCAGTGTGACGTTAATTGAAAATACCAAATATCCAGTATTGCTGGGAAAAACAATTTTCCAATAAAGTTGGGGGCCGCGGTGGCCCGGTTGGAAGAGTAACGGACTAGCAACCGAAGGGTTGCGAGTTCGAATCCAGCCAAACACCGTCGTGTACAAAGGGGGCTGGTGCACGTTAAATCTGTCGTGGCCTCAAATGTCCTCACGTTGGCGTGGTGTGGAAGTTTGGAGAGTGGGGTGCCAGCTCAGGTGTTGCCTCGTCATCTGACCGTGGTTCAAAATTACGTGGTGTTGTCCTCGGATCTTTCCCTTTGGGATTGATCCCGGACCGTCACCAATAGCCCATTGTGTTGCTCCAGTGTGACGTTAATTGAAATACCCCCCCCCCCAATAAAGTTGGATCGCGGTAGCCCGGTTGGAAGAGTAACCGGAATGTTGCTAGTTCGAATCCAACCAAAGACCGTGGTGTAATCTTTCGTGGCCTTAAATGTCTTCACGCTGGCGAGGTGTGGAAGTTTGGAGAGTGGAGTCCCAGCTCAGGTGTGACCTCGTCATCTGACCGTGGTTAAAAGTTACGTGTCCTCGCGCGCGCGCGGTCTTTCTTTCCCTTCGGGTTTGATCCTGGACCTTCGCAAATAGCCCTTTGTGTTGCTCCAGTGCGACGTTAAATATATACCTACTTACCAAAACAGTTATATTTAAACTAAATTCCAAATTATGTTAGAACTTATTTTTTATTTCTTTTTCAAAATATCGATAATTTATTAATATTTGATTGATGATATGAAGATTAAAACATTAATTTTGCACGAATATTTATTTTGTGCGTAATATCGCTAAAGACGGGTTCATTTCTTGGTATGTGAGTATTTCGATCAACTTTCCATTTTTTCAGATTTAATGCATAATGATTCGGAGAATTCCGTATCATCAAAAAGGGTCCGCGGTAGCTCGGTTGGAAGAGTAGCGGATTATCAACCGGAAGGTTGTGAGTTCAAAACTCGAACTAAAGTCCGTCGTGTACGTGGGGCTGGTGCACTTTAAATCTCGGGGCTTCAAATGTCCTCACGTTGGCGTGGTGTGGAAGTTTGGAGTGGGGTGCCAGCTCAGATGTTCAGGCTACACGTCAAAAAATATTAATAGGGAAAACCGCCTGCACAATAATACGCTGTTTGTCATTTTTACACTAAATGAACTTAAGGGACATTCGCAATCTCTCCCAAACTCAAAATTGACTTCTGTAATAGTCACCTCTTGTAAGTTATGTCTTACATTTAATGATTTATATGGATGAACAAAGCAAGCATGTGTATTTCATTCAAAGTAAATTGTAAAGGCTCTAAAAATGTTAAAATTGAGTTAAAATTTTTTTTTTCCGCTCTAATTTTTTTCTTTTTGTTTGCATTTTCTATGATATAGAAATTTGCATTTTTCTGATAGAGGAGAGTAATTATTCGGATCATTTTTAATCAACGCTTAACCAATGCAAACCAGGTAATTATAATAGTTGTTATTAAACTTTAATTTAAAAAATAGAAATTCCAAGTTTGTTTAAATCGTGATTTTTTTTAGTAAAAGTCACTAAATCGAGCTGATTTTAACCGGTATACCTTGGTGGGAACAATTTTTCTTAACGTGAAACTGGCGTTACTTTTTTTCGAGACAACATTAACTGCTCTCCATTGCTTTTGGAAACGCATATATCCGTTCTCAACGTCTTCAGGATCACCTCGATATGTATCATGCTGAAACATTTGTTTTGCGGATGTAAAATCTTCGCATTTTGTCGGGTTTGTTTACATTCAAAATCCCTTTCCTACCTGCCAACTTCTGGAAAGTATTGCTTTGTCCTAGAACAGGAATCACATTGCCGATTGTAGTGGCACCCTGCTAGGATTATTGAATAAGATGAGAGTAAATTTTAAGATGAGATCACTTCTGATCACGTTCTTAATCTCATTTTTCTTGTTTTTAAACCTTTATATATTTAACAATTTGCTCCCGTGGCCTATTTTACTTAGCTATTTTTAGATTGATTTAGCGAATTATTCGCTCTGTGTCGTAATTACACATCTGGCAGATGGAATTTTAATTAAATTGCAATATTCCTTAAATTTGCTTTTCCACTAAAGAACATTTGCTAAGGAAACCCTGTCAGCTGATTCTTTCTGTTTAGCAATCGCTAAAACTGAGGCACTTAGTGGCGCAAGTTATTAACATCTCAAAGATTTCTGTTCTGCGAAGATCACAAAAGTCAAAAGCTTTTGTTTCACAATTCATTCACAAGCTTGATAGTCTACAAATTAGTTTTCAAATGTCATATGCTATCTAATATCGTCTGGAAAGTTATTTTTGCATTTTTAAACGAAACCCCTTCCTATTAGTCTTCAGACACGAAATTTTGTTTATATTAGGAATGATACTATATGGAGTTATTCGTCGTTATCATTGACTCTCCATAATTCATTTTAGCAATATATAAAATTAAGAATTCATAAAAAATTCGAAAAAAACTAAAGAATGAAGAGGTGAATTAAATATTTTAGACCGTTTTAAATGAGAAATCTTCGACGCATGCACTTTTTGAATGAATGCACGACGCATGAATTTTATGTAACAAATGCTTTACAGAGAACGCATATATGAAATTTAAACATTTTCGTATATTCTGAATTGGAAAATAGAGGTTTTGAATGAAGAGAAAAATTGGTTTTTCTTGTTCTTTCGTGCCTTGATTCAATTCATTAAATAGTAATAATTTTATATCCTTCATAAATCCATATCTCTAGATTCATTGTAAAAATTTTATGTAAATTTTTTAAACTGTTGATTAGCGTTTTTCAAAGCAAAATTATGTTCCTTTTATAGTAATGCGTGACCGTAAAACGACAAATAAAACCACGAATGAAAACGTTTTCGAAAACAGACTAGTTTATTCTGACTTTTTTCTGACAAAATGAAAGTATTTTTACTGTTATATTTGGTAGTTGAAAAACGGGCAATTAGCTTAGAATACAGTGCATTAGAATCTTGATTATCCGAGGTAATATGGACAGAGGCCACCTTGGATGACAATAACTTGGATAATACAGAAGTAGTAACACAAAACAGCCTATACGGTAATGAAGAAAAAAATTACCGTTTTGAAACTGCTACTGAAAGATTCATAAAGCAAGGAAATTTGGTATCAAATTCAGCTCGGATAATACGGACATTCGGTTAATCGGAACTGGGATAATCAAGGTTCTACTTTCTTCCAATAGTAGAAGCTATTAAGAAGTTTTTCTTCTAAAAGTAGAAGCTATTAAGAATGAAAAAGTGCTGCAAAGTGATAATTGATACTTTTCCTCGTGTGAAGCAGGATGTTAAAGTAATCTACTCAACAGTGTTTTTATAAGTGTTGAAAAAACTGAGTCCAAATTGAGCCTTAGAAATCCAAATGCTTTTTCACAAGCAGAGACTGGTACCTAGGTATTTTTCTTGGTCTCGATTTCTTACTCTCTAAATCTGGGTAAATCGCTCGCTTTGAGAGTTGATTGTACGACTTATTCAAAAATTCTAAATCCACTTGCTCATCCAAATAAACGCTGTTGATGAAATCCAGCAGTTTATCCACCTTCCCGCTGAAAGAGTCCAAAACGTCATTCTTCTTCTGTACCACAGGAGCAAAAGTTATAGGTATGATTTTGTTGCGGTCAACACCTCTTCCAAGTAGCAATTTTATTCTCTTTATGATGAATTCCGTTAACTCGTAATCACCACCTTTGAGGCTGAATTTCACTTCTTCGAATGACTGAATGATGATGGTCAATAGGATGTTAACTAATACGACCGATGCAGTTAGCGCGAAAGTGAAGAACGCCAAGGGGGCAATGATGGGGGATGCATTTTCCATATCGTAGTAATTAAATTTCTTTAGCATCATGCTGATGGACGATTCGAAGGAACTGGCGAATGAACAAAATTCCCGTACGGCGCGCCCCAAAATCATCCAAAACAGACTGACGAAGGCGAAAAATGTTATCAAAAGGCAAACTCCATATCCTTTAAGTTCCTCGGCGCACAAGCGAACTGTTGAAATCATACCCCCGATTCTTTTGTTGAATCTCAAAAGTTTCAAAAATTTGAGAGTGGCCAGCGACATCAAGAATCCTATCAAATAACAGAAGGATTCATCAAGAATCAAAGCTTCCTGAAGCTTAATGTAACCGGTGCCTTCTGTTTCCGTAAATATAGTCAGAATTCTTTTGGTGATTATCAACTTGTAGATTTCTACGCCTATAATAGAGTAGGCGGCTAGCAAGTTTGACAAGTCTGCCATATTCCAGTACTCGGCGAAGTATTTCTTACCCTCCTTACAAATAGCGCTGAAAGTCAAAACGGTGTAATAAAGCGTAAACAGAATAAACCCTATTTGGCTAAGTAAAATCAGCAACCCAGAACCAGTGTGATACTGTAGTAACTTTATAGGATCTATGTGATAATACGGTATTATGCCTCCTCCTGGTAAAAACTCTGCTACTATCGTGGCTACTACGAACAAATTGACTTGAGGATTATAGGTTCCGAATTCTACGAAAATAGCTCTTGTATCTTTGTTGATCCAGGCTGTTCGTTCTAGGTACTCCATTTTGCGAATAAGCCTTTCCCCATCTTGATAGCGTTTAGCTATCAGAGGCACCACGTAGCCTCCACCTCCGTACCAGTCCAATTGTCCCCAAAAGGGGAAACCGTTCAAGTCGCTGGCTGTCATATATTTGTATTCCGGTGGAATCCTGGATCGCATCGTGAGATTATGGCCCCATGACTTGGAGTAGATCACGCCATCTTCGTTGATGAGATTGCCAAATCCAGCACATTCTTCAACAACGAGAGTCATCTCCATTGGTACTGTACAGGAATCTGAAAAAAATTGGCAAGCTTAATTACAAATTTAAAAGTTGATGCTTAATGCACAGGTCCAAAATTTAAGGGTAGTGCAATCCGAGACTAATCCCTTGCCAAGAATTCCAATTCTAGAGTTCCTGTGGCAAGGAGTACCATTCACGCACTTGAGTATATCTTTGTTCTTGTGTCGTCCTTAGTGGCTTTGTGTAGCTTCACATAATGGATCTTGTCACACACAGCTTCTCATAAAAGCCCACGTTAATATTTGAAAGATCAGGGATTTTAAATTCCTTTTTACTCTCACAAAATTAGATGTTTTACTTATATATATATATATATATATATATAAGTAAAACATCTAATTTTGTGAGAGTAAAAAGGAATTTAAAATGCCTGATCTTTCAAATATTAACGTGGGCTTTTATATATATATATATATAAAAATATAATATATATATATATAATATTTAATGTTTAGAAAACGTATTTAATTCAGAAGTAACAGTATTTAATATTTAGATTTCCTAAAGATATAAGTAAATCAAAAAGACCACTAACAAAATGAACTTTCCACCTACTAAATGATTATTTTACTTCTTGGATTAAGCAAAAAAAAAAAGAAAAAACATGGTTTACAAAAGTAATTTCATGTGAAATTTTGCATGTGGACGATAATAATAATTATTTTATTCTTATATCGTATTTTTATATTATCGAAGCGTATAACTTTCATTATCAGTTGGTGATAAAAATTATTCGTATAATAGACATGTTGGTCTATATATACTGTTGAAAATTTTTTGTTTTCATAGTTTTCTTTTAGTTAAATATGCATTTTTTTTTTTTTAAATTTAATTGCATTTTTCCACAATTTTACTTTTTAAATGTTTTTTACTAAGATACAGAAACACAATTACTAAACTGCACCACATTAGCTTTTATAAAAAGCTCTTCATTAAGAATAATTTCTAATATTGTATTTCCATTTCTAGAGATTCCATAGAAATTCAAAGTTTGTAACAAGTTGGAAAATTTTCTATTTTAGGTCGATGTCTTAGATTTAGCAGCGATGGCCAGCAAATTATATTGACTTTTTTAAGAGATATTTTTCATTACAAAATATGATCTATTTAAAAACAGAGTTTCATTAAAATCGGTGATATGTCAACCACAGCCGATTTGCTCATTTTGCATGAAATGACCCATTACCGATGACAATTTTGTACAAAATTGCTTAAGAAAAGCTTTTTATTTACATCATCATGTTTTGTTCTGTTCTGTTATACGAATTACATTTACCTTTACGAGCTCTGACTTGTCTTAACACAGGATATCCTATTTTAAAATTACTTCTATCATCCACAAGTAAGCGTAAACCAAGTGGAATTCTTCCATTGTACCACAAGCCAGCAAATAATTCTGGTAACAGAGCATTCCTTGTCCAGTTCCAAAATTTTATTTCATTATTTACCTGTAGGGAACAAATATAAATAGAAAATGTTCTTGAAGAATATATTATCTTATTTTTCTCAAAAACATGCATCAAGCACACAATCAGTTGCGTTTTTTTTGCAATTTACAATTATTAGAAAATATGATCAAAAGACATCAACGGTAAATGCTTGAACGAAAATACTATGTAGAATTCATAAAACCAAAGTAATTTAAAAATTTGAAAAGATTTGGATACAATTTCTCCAATCAAATCCTTCAAACTCAAAGATGATTCATGGAGTTTTAAAACTTACATTATGAAAATCATTCCACAAATCTCCAGGTTTAATGAAGTTATTGATGGTAGTTTCTCGCATGAAGAAACTATTTGGATCTCTGTTTCCGTAGCTCAAGATGATTAAAACCCACAAGTAAACAGCGTAAGCACAAATCTCTTTGAATAGAGCATACATTTTGACTTCATTTTCGCGAATCTTGCCAGCTGCTTCCAACGACTGAGGATTGATGGGACGATACTTGGGCCTTTGGACAACCACGCGGGGATCTAGAATAAGGATGCATAATGAATACAAAAGTATCAGTTCTACTGTATTGGTCACGACCATCAGTGCTAGGGCGCATGAACTAGTAGATCTGTGCAAATAAACAAGTCAAGGGAAGAAATAAGGGAATACACAAGTTATGACATCGACCTTCTAGTAAAGTAGACGGAACGTGTGGCGGGTCAGAAATGTTGTTCATGTGAGCTTGGGAATCGACTTGAGTGGATTGGCTGTCGAAGTGCAGACAAGGTTTTTTTATCACGCTCTCGATAATGGCATTAACCAATCAACAATTAGTCCTACATGAGGATTCGTACTTTCTCCCAATAAATACCACGTAACCTTCTCCACATCAGGTGATAGGAAGAAATGAAGCTGTGTGCATATCAACCTTCTAATGAAATAAGATGAGGTTGCGAGCACATGCTCCGTCTTATTTCATTAGAAGGTCAATGACTTGATTCATACTAGCCATTGATACACGGGAAAAAGTAATTCGCAGTTAAGAATTATAGAGTTACCAGATTGGGTACAAATCGGCCTTTTTAAATTCTTGAGTGCTGAAATTGTTATTTTTTGCTATAAAGTATATGCTGTGTAGCTTTTTTCATTTGTATCGTCAGAGTGAACTTCTCAAAATTGAGCTGCATAAAAATATCACAATTTACATATATCCTTCATAGGTTGCATTTGAAATTGAGCAATTGGGAGAATTAACACGGAGATGCTGCGCATGCTCCGTCTATTTCATTAGAATGTCAATCAGTTATGGTTGGTTTCGTCATCAAATCAGTTTTAGATAGATTAGCAAACGAATAATGTTTCGATAACCTTCCGAACACCTGTAGAAAAAAGGCTGGTGCTTCGGAAAACGCTTCTATTTTCACACAATATGTTTTTAAAGCTCTTCCTTTCAAATTCCCTTCCTTCTCTACCTCAACTTGCAACAAACTATGGATTTATAGTCGGTTTTTTTTTTCGTTTAAAACGCTTCTGAATCCATTTGCGCTTGCGAGATTTTAAGAGTCAAACGCTTGGAGAATTAAAAGTTTCAACATAGTAGAAATTGGATATGCTTCATAAATTCTCCTAGTGGTTGTCTCGACTAGATTTCGCGTGTCATTAGCAAAACTCACCAGATATATTTGCGAGATTTCTCGCCTATCAAGATCTCGTTGTCTCTCGTCATTACAAGAAAACTGACCAGATCTTTATCTCGTCATCACCAAAAAATGGGCAGTACCTTGATGACGATATATCTGGTCATTAACGATATTGATCAGATCTCGATGATCACGATATATCGTCGAAACCAATTGGAAGGTTAAAAAGTTAGATTGTTCTTTGTTACGAATGAAGAGTATAACCACTGTGCTATAGAAGTAGATTAAGCCTCTTTTTAGATATGTCACAAATGCTTGACATGCGTCTAATTTGCTTGTTCTTCAATTCCGCGTTTTACAAACATTGAAAGGACGCTGTTTGAATAAAATCGATGTATACGAAAGTTTTAGATAAATCTAAGTTAATCATTTCCTCTTTCGTTCCCCGTATGAGAGCCATTTTCTGACAAGCTAAATGTAGGTGGCGGTAATGTTTCTGTCGCCGAACGTATTTCCTGTACATATTTCGAACGTGACGTCACTTGCTTTTTTTCGAATACAATTTCATTATGTCGCTAACAAAAATTTCAAAGAATAAATTCCGAATATATGTATATATATCATAATTGATCGGTCAAACGTCACCAAAATGGAGACAAACTATATTTTAAGGTAATCCCGTTATGTATAATGTGAGAGCATTTGAATGGTGGAAATAAAATCTTCACATTCCGTTTGGTTTGTTTGTTTACATTGAAAATCCCTCTCATAGGACGAGATTTATGAATAGGTAACTGATGACTTCCCTAATTTGTTAGAAGACTTGAATATACCGTACATTTTCTCAAATGAAATTGAAACAACAGAATTCTGTACATCTTCGTGAATCATATTTCCATCTGTGCTCTGAAAACTGCATATATGAAAATTTGGTAAAACATTTTTATAGCCTTCTAGAAAATGAGAGTGTACTGACTGATATCATGTAACCACTCTTCATCTGGTTGCAGATGCGGATTTTCCTCGTCGTCATCCAAATCATCGTCATCTACGTCAGGATTCCCACACAAACATGCCATTATGAGCGATAGACAAAATATCTGCAAGTTGAAAGTTTGAATTAAATCGGTACCTTAATTAATTCCACACTTTTCAAACTTCTCTAATTTATTGAATTTGTCATTCCAATGGTCAAATTAAAGTGTATTTTAGGGATTCATATGAACATCTACGAAATTCTATAGAACAGAAAATTTCTTGTTTTGCAAGTATCGAAATGAAAACTAACACTGGCTTCGGGGTGTTTCGAGGGATTTTTTTTTAGTAGAGTGTATAAGCCAACAGCACAGAAACAAATTGATGAAAAATTAATAACAAAATAAAATTATAAAGTGGGAAAGTAACTAACCAATCATTGAACAGCGCTTAAGCCGAAAAGGGGAAAGGCATTAACTAATCGGAACATTGTAAGAACACATCAAAAAGGAAATGAATTAAAACGAATAGAGAGAGAAAGTGAGCCATCTCACTTATTTTTTTAAGGGGAGTAAAGTGGGGTCACTAAAGAGATATATTTTAAGATTTTTCTGTACTTGTGTGGGACCTTTATTATTTGTTTAACAACGCTATTAATAATAAATATTCGTGGATATTTTATTAATGTGGTTATAACGATTAATTGCATCATGGATACTGTCTCTATTGGTAGGCGTTTCTGACGGAGGTTTCACTGTATTTATTCTCTTTAATACTAAGAACAAAAAGCTTTGCTTTTAAAGAAACTATCATTACATCTCAAATAGTTTTTGTAAATTCATATGCATACTTTTGGTAGTGTGAAAATAACCTGGCATTGAGACATCGCTGAAGGTTTCCAATAACAAATCACCTTTCTGCTTTTAGGGCGACTTTTCCATATAAAAACAAAAACAAGAGATCTTCAAACTAACTTTGAGTGGCTCAGTCAATAGTACAGATGCGAAGAAGGATATTATTAGCGATGTCAGCCACTTCCTTGTTCGGATGTTTCCAAACTGAAGACCATATGCCCACAGGAAGAATAAACTGCAACCTACAGATACAATTACCAGGAACCAACCTACAAACACACACCACCAGGGTAGTAGGCATTTTTTCTTTGGACGTGATTTCACATAAGCTTCAACGTCGCTGCTGCTACGGGTCTGATTCTTTGTCTTTGAATCCTTGTTTTCTTTCTTAGATAGGGCAAAGTCTTTCCGCCATCTTTCATCTGGGAAATAAAAATATAAATGCAAAGGCTCTCAAATAATGTGAAGAGTTTTTAATAATTTAATCCATTAAAAAGATAGTGTTTAATTTGTTATATAATTTTCTAATGAAGACGAATAATTTTGTTTGGTCGCAAAATAAAGATATGTATTGCTGTTACTTTCACTATCCAATAACGATGATTTGATTCGTTATGTTAGAAAATTTCGTTGGCTTAGGATTTTTACGTAACAAGGATGCACACTTTTGAGATTCGATCTACCGAGGAGTTTGACGTGCGAATTAAAGATAAATGTGCAAATAAAATTTACATATCTGATACAGAATCTCAAAAAGGATACTTTTTTGATGGAAACTACTTGTTTCTTTTCATACAAATTACTCTCATTTTAAAAGAGATATAGTTTATTTATTTAATAATCTCTAAAAATAAAAGAAAAACAGGTACTAAAAAACAAAGAAATGTTCGGAAAGTAGAAAAATTTATTTGATCGCAGTTTTCGTATATTGGTAAAAATTTCGATAAAATTAGGTTTAAAGATAATATTTCGGATAAATACTTATTAATATTATGTAGGGGAATGAAACACCTGATATGTCTTAAGGATGGTGGAACAATTTGAATTGTAAGATTTATTTTATTTCGAAGGTTGAGTTTTCACAAGTGTGTTCACAAATAATTTCAAATAATACCATCATTTATAATTTTGAGCATTGATTTCTACTAACATATATAAATAAATTGTTCGAAACATTTTTAAAAATCCACATTGGAGCAAAAAGAATAGGTAATTGCTATTATTATTTTCGTAAATTAATCAGAATTATATCTATTTTTGTCACATCGGCAAAAAAATGGAGGAGTATGTGCCATAGAAATTTAGTGATTAGTTTATGTGTGCCATGTTGAAATATTTATGTTGCCATGATAAATGTTGAAAATCGCTCTGCCTCGAGGTCTCAGCATTAATACTACATCAATAAACATATTAAAATGAGGATATCTCACATTAGTGCATTTAACATTAATTGGTTTTCGAAACTAATTGTTGACGACTTGTAAACGAAGACGCACAACTTTTATTATATAACCGTTATTTATAATAAAATTCTCGGCCACAGTGTTTATCTTTGAGACAACCGATATCCTTGGGGTGACACGGTATAACATGCAATAATTGAAAAACAAATTTACACTGCTTTCTCAAGGCTACGTTCACATGAGATGGTCGAAGAGATCGTGCTCTGGATTTCCGAAACAGAATTATCATCAGAAAGCTGGGGGGGAACACAACCAAATTTGACATCAAGCCAACGGCAATCTGAAAAAGTATATGTAAAATTCAAAGAAATACAACAATGTGATCCATAGATTTAAAATCTACAGCAATGTTAAAAACTAGCAGTCTTCGAAACATTTTTAAAAACGCTATGATTTTCGCTATAGAGTACTACACCAAGTACTCTTCCAACATCACGATCAGATTACTTATACTATTAAAATGTTATTTACCGACATAAAGTAAAGGCAGAATGTCACTTCGCAAATCGTGTGGTAATCAGTGATGTAGCCACGTAAGCCTAGAAAAAAGCCTTTTCTTATCAATTTAATGTATTGCTTGTGCGTACTTTTGTTATTAAACTTCGAATTTTGTTTTCTGCTTGTCATTGGAAAAAAAAAACAAATAAAAGCTTTAACCCTCCTGGTGGTCGTCTCGACGAGGTATCTCGTCATTAGAAAATCTAATCAGATCTTGATGAACGATATATCTAGTTATAAAAAAACTAACCAGATCATCATCAAAAAACCAGCAAGGTATTTATGATGAGATATCTCATCATTAGTAAAATTGGTAAGATCTTGATGGACGAGATATCTTGTCGAAATCAATCAGAGGGTTAAGACGACG
This sequence comes from Meta bourneti, assembly GCA_933210815.1. NCBI lineage: Eukaryota > Metazoa > Arthropoda > Arachnida > Araneae > Tetragnathidae > Meta > Meta bourneti. The sequence continues at coordinate 46,555,842 of OW119931.1, forward strand.
TTTGGATCATCCATACACTTGGCAAGATTGGGTACAATTGCTTCTTTTGTGCCCTTTTTTAGGGCTAGGAACTATTTGTACTATCTTGTCTGCGAAGAGAAACAACGGCGAATGAGAAGGTTGTCTAAAGCTATGTAAGGGATTTGTGTTTTTGTTTTCAATCCAATCTAGGCATCCCCAATTATCATTGTTACGCTACGCTACTGGTGATAAAGCTTCTCAAGGTATAATGTCGATAGAATCTTGATAAGCATTACCACAATGAATTTGAATAAAAGGCGAAAAAGCTCGTACACTTACTTGCTCTGGACTCATAGACAGAGGGCCGAACTTGAAAGCTCCTGGACTTGGCTGCTCGGGCGTCGTCTCGTACCACATAGCCGAGGTCAGCATGGAGAGATAGAAAATAGCTAAACAGCAAGACAGGCGTTGCACCCTTGTGAATCGACTACGAAGAGGTCTTGTGAACACTGAGAGCCACAGGTGGTTGTCGGTGAGATTGCGTCGGGAGGCATTTGGGAACAGGTGGGTGAACTGATTCCTTTGTTCTTTGCCGGCTACTGGTATAAGATGATCAATCTGAGAAAAAACACTTATATATTTGATTCGGAAACAAACCTATTTATCTTTAACACAAATTGCTAAACATCAGTACCGCTACTCAGACCTTGAATTAGTAACGTTACTCATACCATTTGAGGAACTTCCACACCACTTCACACAACTTTCGATTGCAACGAATATCAACCATGATGTACTTTTTGGTAAACTGAAGTTGCACTGTCTTTCACATACAGAAGCATTGGTTGCTGACGGACGAGATTACAAACACGCGCATTTTCGAACCACCCACATTGCGCGCATCACATTAAAGATGGTTCGAAAATGATGGATGGTTCACGCTGAGTTTGAAATTTCCAATTCGATACAAACCACTTCCAGCAACTATCTGAAGTCCTGTCATAACATACTACATTGCTTCTACTGCTTTCGTGGCCTCATTCTTCGTTGGCACTCAGCCGCAGAGATCAGACCGCAGATCCTAACTCACTAGGCTACTGAAGACAACACTGGACAAATCAATCGGTCGCAATCATCTATTGCATGACAACACGTAGGGAAGAACATCGGGATCTTAATACAGCTCTCCCGGTCTAATTCTAAACGGGAGACAATCTCTCCAATAATTAACCTTCGATACGTTAATATATATATCAGTACACGAAAATTAACCACAAAATACTTTTAAGACAGAAGTTTCGCTGTCTTTAAACGCTCTGCTGCACCATGAATAAGATTCAAATCTGATTTCGTTTGCTAATGATTTCACCAACAGCTATCATAACTGCAGTTTCTTTTTAAAGAAAAACACTTTCCGAGAATCATTCAATAGATTTGTTTCGAAGGTACAGATGTATCTAGCGCCTCGTCTGATGGCAACGCTCTTGGCGCCTTTTTTTGGCGCACTTTTAGTTGCGAGTTATGGCAAGTGAATGTAACCCATCTTTATTAGGGTTATTCCCGTTTTTATGGCAATCTCGGCAAGCGGAAAGATTTATAAAGATGTCATATTTTTAAAAAGATAAAAAAAAGATTTTTTCTAAGATTTCTTTCCTTGGCGGCATAAAAAGTGTGCTAAAAAACGCGCTAAGAGCGTTGCCACCAGACGAGGCGCTAGATACAGCTGTATTGTTTTGAAATTTGATTTTCAATACAAGAATTACGCGTTGAAAAGAAAACACGCGCTTACCAATCTATCACCTTCTTCAACAGCAAACCACCTTTCTGCGATGAATTCATACTTGTATCCAGTTATGACGTCCTTCACCACCACATGCTGTAAGTACCATGAAGCAAATTTGCCTTCTCCCGCATTATCATGCCATATTCGTAAGTAATTTAGCTGGCCCAAACATCTGAAAATAAACCTTGTAACAGATCTGGTCGAGTGATACACTAGATATTACTGTGGTGGACACAGAGATGGACGCAATCTTGTCATAAATCATTTATTCTATAAGGAAAGAGCCGAGGACAATACCTTGTAATTTTGAATTATCTTGTTTTTGGCTGGACCTAGTTTCGAACTCGCAACCCTCCAGTCGCTAATCCGTTGCTCTGTCAACTGTGCTGCCGCGGCCCACAAATGCGGTCATGGCAATGTAATGTTTAGTTTCCCCTTCCTCCCTTTTCCCCTAAATTTGCCTCTCTCCCACATTTGCCGCAAAGTTTTCCCTATTGCTGAAACCCAATGAGCCACAGAAAAAAATATGATTCGAATTCGAAGAAATGAACTAGTAAGTTTTAAGCTTCTTGGGGACCAAGGAAGGCGTTGACTGCCGCAATGCCTTCAAAAGAGAGTACATTAATAAACCTTTGCAGTTATTCATTATAATCAGTTCTACAATGATTCTTAAGTGTCTAAACTTTCACAACTCATTCAAGACAAGATCCGACTCAAATCAATTCTCAAAATCATTAAGGATTCAAAGGTGTTTCGATGTCAATCATTAAAAGCTTTTTCACGTTTATATTAAAAAAATATGCACAGGTTGTTTTAAAACTCCTGTACAAACTTTAAGGGGGTAGGGAACACAAAATTAAACCGTATTCAAAAAGGAATGTATGTCTGCAAGCGTCTCTTATGTACTTAGTTAACTATCAAAAGTCTTCGCGAAACGTTACCAAAATAAAACTTTCTGTCAGTAATAAAAGCTATAAAAGAAATTAATATCATATTCTTTCTTTTTTCATATCCTAGATATATAAAAGCAGGATTTCAAACCTTGGCACAGACATTACGAATGAGTTAATAGCTCCTCGTTGAAATATTTCTCGCTGATCATCGGAAAATGTTCGGACTTCGGTTTCATCCTCCTCACCAGATAGAATGAAATGAACCTACAAAAATACGCATAGATATTACGTACTAATCTGTGTTTTATTTATGCATACACAAGCAAGAACGTTTGTGAAGTTCCAACAAAATTTTGATATACACATGAAACACAAATCATATAAATCTAATCTCTGCTTTATTTATGTATACAGAACAAGAAATGTTGAACATTATGAAGTTCTAAAGAAATCTTAGTTTACACATGAAACATAAATCAGGCACCCCATATAAATCTACAAAAATGTTGGACAAAATAGTACAGGCAAATAACAATGGATAACGTATGGACATCAACCATGTATTCAGAAAATAATTTCGTGGATGGCCCAGTCTTCTCTTTCATAGCATGTTTTACTTGTATTATTAAACAAACTTCGATTTGTGTTGATTAACTCTCCAAGTGGCTCCGACGAGATATATCGTCAATGAAGATTTGACCAATTTTGCTAATGACAAGATAACTCGTCATCAAGATATTTCCAAATTTTTATGACGAGATCAATATTTGGTCTGTTCTCTTCTAATGACGGGATATCTCGTGCATCAAGATTTGATCAATTTGTTTCTAATGACGAGATATCTCGTGCATCAAGATTCGATCAATTTGTTTCTAATGACGAGATACCTCGTCGAGAAAACCACCAGTAGGGATAAACTAGTTTCAGCGTGTATTTTTTAACATAAAATATATTTCGGGTATGTGCGATTGGTTGGTTGGTTACTTTTCGGTTGGTTGTTTTTAGCTCAAGGCTACATTTGGCCAAGCTGCGCCATACAATGTCAAGTAAAAAATGTAAAAGGGGTAAAAAAGTGAGATTTGGGAAATAGAGTATTGGGATGAAAGCAGAAAAAGATCGCTAGGTGATCCAGGGAGAGCGAACCCCGTGTTTGTTTAAAGACAGTATATAAGCCCCCCCCCCCATGGGAAAGCAAAAAAAATCACTTAAGTACCTCGTCGGGTATGTGCGGATAAATTAAACTGCAAAGTACACTGGTGTTCGAAATTAAGAGAATTTTCACTTTTGGGTGATTGTCTCCAGAACTACTGGACATATTTTAATAAAATTAGTTATGTACATAGGGTTAAAATAATACAAAAAATAACCATACGACAGTTATGGTATACACGCATGATCGTGCCTAAGACTCATCAGAGCAGAAAATTCTAAAACAGAGGTTACAATATCGACACAAAAAGTGTGCCATAGTGGTCTCTTTCTCGGATGTTGGAGGACAGGTAGAGGGTCCCTGGTCCTCTTCAGATAAACGTACGTCGAGAATCAGTAGTTAGACTCATCAGTGAATAGAACGGTCCCCTACTGATCCCTGGTTCAAAGTCGATGTTCTCTGAACCCTGCTGAACGGGCTCTCCTGTGCGCAGAAGTGAGCGGGACGCAAACAGCTGGTCTTCTTGCAAACAGACCTCTCTCGTGAAGCCTTCTGGAAACAGTAACCCTTGAAACTCGGCTTCCTGTGGCCATATGAAGGTCACGAGAGAGCTGAGAAGCTATTGCACTCCTGTTATGCCTCGCTGTAACGGACAAATATAGATCTTCATTGGCCGTTGTGGCTCTTGGACGACCTTGCCCAGGCTTTCTCTCTATGGATCCGGTATCTTTAAACTGTTTCCATAAGTTGAACACGGCGCTGGGCGTTACATTCAAGCCTCTAGCAATCTACACGAGACTGCCCTGCTTCCAGTCTCAAAACAATTCGATCATCCAAGCGTTGGTGGATACTCATTTTAACTGTTTGCTTTTGAATTTCATCGAATGTTGAAAAAAGCACCACGAAAGTCGCCAATGTGTGCGAGCGAACGAAGCGCGGAAATTGTCACGTGCGCTTAGAAAGCCTGTTCCTCTAAATGCACCGCCCACACGCAGGTGTACGCTTACATATTCGACACTAAAGATTTGCATCTTTGTTTGGAAGCATTAGTTTTACCTTTCGTTCAGTACTTTTCGAGAAATTCGACAAAACATGCAAATTTTCTTAATTTTGAATACCAGTGTATATCGGTTGATTGCTGTGGAATGAAATAGGAAGATTTCCCAAAACGTTTTCCATAATTTTAAATTATGTAGTTATCAACTGCTATCACTCACCTTGGATTTAGTGCCAGCATTGTATTGAAATCCTGTTTGTACCAGAATTTCATATACGTATTTATCTTGAATGTTATTATCTGCAAGGGGAGTGGCTCCCAACTGAAAGGAAATTCAATGAGAAATTAATAGTTTAATTTTCAGAGAAATTAATAAAACGTGAAAAAAAATGCAAAAAGTGCACGCATTTTATTCATAGTGTATAGAGAACTGAACGTATTCTTTAATTATTAAACGAGGATTTCTCATGTTTCAAGTAGTGGTTTCCTAAAATAAGCTTCTGAACTACTGCTTATATGTTATCCCTCTTCCTAGCTTCTGGACTACTGCTTATATGCTATGACCCTTTAAGCTTATATATACATTGTAATACCAAATAAAACTTCTAAATTGTTTTGTTTGTTTACACCAACAATTCAGAGCAGTAGTTATGATTTACTCCAGGCACGATGCCTTTTATGGAAGTAATAACATGAATTATTTTTCGGTTAACACTGTCATAGAGCAAATTCAAAGCCTATTATGTGTATAAGTTTATTTTTATATTAGTGTTAATTAGCACCACAGATGTTTTTTCTATTTGTGATTCACTTGTAATTGTAATATAAAAACTGTAGCATAACTCTTAAATACCTCGTTGGAACCTAAAAACTTCCAACAAACCACTTTTAGAAACTGTATGTGTCATACTATTTACTTCAGTTCTTATATTGCCAATATAAGAACTAGACTTACTTTATTTAATCAGGAAAAATTAATTAATTATTCCAATATAATATTGAAATAATTAATGAATTTTTCCTGATTAAATAAAGTAGGTCTAGTTTTATTCACAATTCACGTACCTTAGTGAGATCTTTCTTGTCTTTCCACCTTGCCCATAAAGCCAGCAGAACATACAAAGCGAAAGTAAGTATCAACGTCAAGTATATGACGAGATTGTCCTTAAAGCCAGTATTGGCGAAAACGTAGGTAAAGTCGATTTTATTGGGTGCAATCAGGAATCCACTCCCAAACATAGTCAAATGATTACAGAGACAGCATATCATGTTCGAATGAGCAGATTTCACCTGTAAAGAGAGAAAATCCGTGTTTTGAAATGTTCTTCACTATTCTATGGATAGAAGTTCAAAAAATTCTGCACCTTTTTTATTAGCGTAGCCAGAATTTTACTTCGAAGAGGCTCAAAATTAAAAATAGAATTATTGTCAAAGTTAGGATCATCACATTTTTAAAGGTGTTTAAATGTTATTTTTAGTTACCAATTGTATCTTTTATACGTCATTAACTTTAAAATTATCACTGTAAGCGCATAAAAAGGTACACTTCTCGGTTGATCTAAGCTCACGAATGACTGTTCAATGGTTATTTCGTACATATTTACAAAATAAATTACATAAAATTTATGCGATACGTAAATATGTGAATATGTAAGGTGGTTGGGACGAAAAAACCAATTTCTACCATACTTTGCAACTAATATTAAGTCAATAAACTATTATGTTACATAACTAATATTATTTCCTTATATCAGAATAAATGAAAAAAGAATGAATAAATATCCCTAAAATATGTAATACGAAAATATTTGTGGATTTTTCAACTGGAATGTTAATTATGTTTGAATATAAATTATTAACTTTTAACAAGTGTTCTTATTCTTCTGAAAAAAATTATTATATGCACACAAGAACGTACTCTCTCAAAACTCAAGATTTGTTATGGGTTGTTATCAATACTTTTGAGGACCATAGTTTTGACACAAGTACTCTTAATGATGTTCTTAAAATGAAATAAGGTTTCATTTAAAGAACACATTAAGTTCCATGGTGATTTCTTGACTTGTATTAAAGTGTCAATCTTTTTAGAGAGGGTGTGTATTTCGCAACAGTGGATCAAGGATAGATAAACTGAACAACTTTGCAACCATCGCTGCTCCATGCCGATGTTTCCTCCGAGAAGTAGTAGCATCCAGTTGTATACAGTGCAATAGAATACGCCTTCGAAAATACATTTGTCATGTCACCGCTGGTCAAGTTCTTTTCATCGTTGAAAGTGTCTTTATTCTCAGTAGAACTTTCCGTCAGATGTCCAACAGCAAAGAAGAAATCTTCCCCAGCGTCTGCATCCGAACCAAACAGCATGCTGTAAGCACCTGAAAGAAATGCGGGGAGGTGAAACAGAAAAAGGAGATAAATGAGAGAATCGAACTTGAATTCCATACATTTGAACTACAATTTCAACAATATAAATTTAATAAATGTGTCATTTTGTCTAATTCCCAAGCAGCTATTGAAGCTATAGGCTCTACAAAATGCTATATGAAATACGTGAATATCATTCACTTACCTATACTTTGACACTACAAAACGCAACTATAGCTCTACAGTGGATTCCAACTCACTGAGCAGTCTATGGTAATGAACAAACGGATTACTTGGTAAAGAGATTATACTGCAATTGTTCAGATTTCAAATAGGCCCATCTCGTATATTTCCATAAAAATATACACCAGGAGAGGAAAAAATCCAAGAAAATTTTCTTTATCAAGAACTAATAACTAAAAACTCAAGTAAACCTTTGCTTATAAACAGTAAATACGTAGAGTCATAGAAAAAAAACGAACCACCCCACCTTATTCGAGTACTATTAATAGTAGAGCAAATTCAAAGATGGTATTCGACAGGGAATAACGTCTTCTATAAATTCCTATGCATAAAATTTGCATAAAGGGCCGTCTTTATATTAAATTAAGCACCAACTTCATGATTTCCAATAGCAACTCCTTATTTTGATAGATACCAGATTCTCCATCGTCAAATTAGTCTAAATATGAAATTTCTCGAATTTACTACCGGTATATCCGATATTCAACGTTAAAGTTTTTGCCCTTTTCAGGGATCATCTCGTCATCTGACCGTGGTTCAAAATTACGTGGTGTTGTCCTCGGATCTTTCCCTTTGGAATTGATTCCGGACCGTCACCAATAGCCCGTTGTGTTGCTTCAGTGTGACGTTAACTAAAAACCTACCTACCTACCTTCAGGAATCATCTCCACATTTAAAGACGGTAATCGTAGATCGCGATTATTCTTCGTTTATCAGCAATTGTTCATTTGATGCTTGATTGAAAGAAGTCTAGAAAAGAGCCTTAGAAGATAGGTTCATTCTTTTTATAATAATCGTTTTCAAATATTAAAAATTCTTAGATTTGCTGTTATTCAAAGAGCAGTTTAAACAACGGTGTTTTCACAAGATAACAGTTAGCAACTGTTATCGAAACATTTAACTTTTATCAAAAATATTAATAGCTATCGATAACTGCAAATGCGATAGCAATTAAAATTACCTGTTTACGTCAATTTCTAAGTCAATAACAATTGTTATGTTTAGTTGTTAACTGTTTGTACCACTTGCTGAGAGCAAAATTGTTAATATTAACAGCTAATAGTATCTTTTATGGCAAATTAGCAATAAACGGTTAAACCGGTTATCGTTATATAGCTGCTCTTTTGTTAATTTTTTCGACTTTCGGATGCCTCCTCAAATCACCGTAGTGACGGAAATTTAAGTGTAACACAAAAAATATCCAAAAGAAAGCTGAAATTTTTTATGGTCATATTAAAAGTCTTCCTGAATCGGATTCCGTCAAAATTTATCGAGGTTCCTATTCATACTTTTCTCGAATATTAATTTAAAAACAACTAAAATTTACAAGTTGGAAACTAAAAATTATATAAAAACTAAAACATTATGCATATTTTGTTTGGGTACCTTAATAGCAACACGCTACAAAATATCAGCGCTATAGGAATATTATTTAGAATGTTAACCATAACAGTCCATATCCATAACAGTCTGGGGAACTGATTTAACATTAGGAGCTCCAAACTTTCCGTGCCTATAATTGCGAAACGGCAGGACGAAGTGACATAAAACTTGGTATCTGAAATTAAATTATGATATAGATTCAAATTTTGTGTCAAAATAAGGGGTTGCCGTTGGAAGTTATGGAGTTGGTGATTAATTCAATATGAAGATGATCCCTTATGCAAATTTTACGCATACGAATTTATAGAAGACGCTATTCCCTATCGAATGCCATCTTTGAATTTGCTGTAATTAAAATTATTCGAATGAAGAGGGGTGGTTCGTTTTTTCCGTGACTGTACATCCCAGATACCATAAAGGCAGAAGCTGTTGCAATAACACGACTTCTGATGGTCACTTATTTAGCTAAACATCTCTACCATCTAAAAATTTCGTAGAGCCGCATAAACATTTTGTAATACTTTAGTACAAAGAGAAGAGTACCCCAAGAAATGGATATTCTCCACCTGCAAATTTCTACCCTGAGCTCTCTAGTCGAGACCTCTGAGACTGATACTTTCTTTTTTTCTTAGTTAGGGGGCGCAGTTCTCTGCCCCAATCCTTAATGGGATCACAACAGGTATTCTGCAACCGATACTGAGTTGCTAGAGGACAGATGAACAGCTATTTCTTTCTTGTCTTACCTTTTCTTATCAATTTTATGTATTGTTTGTGCGTTCTTTTGTTACTAACCTTTGTGTTGTGTATTGTTTTTTTGCTTGCCATTGGTAAATTAAAAAAAACATTTAAACTGCTGGAACTGTATTTGAATCATTTGGTATCCAAAAAATGAAGGGCTATATTGTACCCATTTATTATTTGATATCCGACAATCATCTTAAAGTTCAGTTTGTAAAAAAAGCTGAAGCTGAATTACATGAAAGAAAGAGAATATTTAGTTTAAAAATAATTTAATAAATTGGAATAATTTAGATAGCTTCAGAATAAAATATTTCTCAAATGTAATATGACCTTTTGAAAAGATGTGTCATTTGCATTTTCATTCAATTTTACACTCCTCCTAAAAGGCTACTTCCTAATGTATCATAGGACATCATTATATATGAAGAAAATAGTTTGATATTATATAGATTTAAATACATAAAGACATTTATAGGTTTGACACAGATATATATTTTCTTATGATTTTGCCTCTTATCCAACTCGCATTCTCATGTCTATTAATGATTCAAAATGTAAAATTGGAGACATATATCGTGGATGTGTTTCAGACTACGTATAGCGTGTGTCAAGCTATACACACCAAAAGTGATTATTTGAAGTTTTATTTTTAACGAATTCACAGGTAATCTTACAAACTTAAATTTGCATATCATTCTCAGTGATTACTGATATGTAAGACGAATTAGCACTTCCTTCTGCTTCGGTAAAGTAACAATGCAAAAGTGATAGAGGTCAAAGTGCTCAATTGAAGCAATCATTTCCTTATATCGACAGGTGAAAATACTCGTAGTTTCACTCATTGTTAGGTTGGGTGGGTTTTTCTTCTGGGTTCTTAATCTTCTCTAAAGCTTCCATATATTGACACCGGATGGTGTTTATTGTCAATCTGTACAAATTTAGATCAGCTTCTTTCGTTTCTATAGTTCTTTGAAGAAAGGACTTTAGAAAGTCATTCTCTTCTTGAACAGCATCTAACTGCGCGTCTATTGAAAAGGTTGTGTCATCCTCTTCAGATCTTTTAGCTTTAGCTTTTTTATCTTTGGTTGACTTGGAGGCTTTCTTCTGTGCTGCTGCGTTTTGTGCTTCAATTTGATCCTCTAGTTCTTTCTGCCTGCTCTGATTGTCTAAACAATGCTTCTCTGCCTCTTCAGTCTTCTTCATCACATCGTCTAATCGGTCCGTCAAAAGACGTACCATCTCCAAAAGCGATTGCTTCTGGTATTCGCTGACTTCCCACAAAGTCTTGTACTTATCGGCGTTTATCTTTTCTTCCTTTTCGGGAGGAACATTGCCGTACTCTTTCTTGTTCACCAACTGAGTGAGATGAGCTTCTTGATCCAATATTTCCCGCATCTGAAGTTGGTGAGTGGTGAGGTTCTTTATCAGCTCGAGATCTTCTTTGGCCTTCGATTCCTGCAACTCCAGTTGGTCTTTCAGTGACCTCAACTCTTCTGCCAGGATCTTGTTGTGGGTCGAATTAGCCTTGTACATAAGGGAGAGGTTCCCGTATTCTTCCATGAGGGTTGACATGTCCTTATCTTTGTTCTTCTCCTTTCTTTTGATGGCCTCTCTCTTTAAGCATTCTACTTGTCTTCTAGGAATAAGGTCTTCTATTCGGGGGAACTTCGGGTTATACTGAGGAATGGTGATTGGATTCTTCTGGTACTTATGTCCGTACGCTTTGGACTCCATGGCTGCGATTTCAGATTTCAGGCGATCGATCTCTTCTGCTCGACCTTTCCATCTGTTGTTGGCGAGTACTTGTTGCAAATCATAGTCGCAGCCCACCTCCTGTCGAAGAAGTTTCTGATAAAGAGCCAACTCTTTTTTCAGCGAGTGCATTTGGTTTCGAAGTTCGGCCAACTGAAATCGACTCTGCTCCAGTTCGAATTTCAGGCGAGAACCACCGTCTTCTATCGGTGAGTCTTTCTTCGGCAGCCATAGATCGGAAGTTTGGCAGCTTTTTCCTACTTCGGCTTTCAAGTCTGACAGCAGCTGCTCCGCTCGCTTTTCGAATTTTTGTTTCAGTTCTGCGTCCTGTGCCCTGGCATGACTGAAATCCGTTAATAGTTCCCGAAGTCGTTGTTCCTTTTCGTTTTCTGCTGTGGCTACTACAGGAAAATGTAGCACAGGCATTGGCTGAAGGGGAAGATTATGCGCATGTTCAGTGGCATGTGGTAGTTCTAGGTTACAAAGGCATTCTGGTAGGATACCACATTTATTATTGGTAGAGTCAAAAGCTTTAGACATTCTTGAAAAGAAAGAGACGTACAATTTACTTGATTGAGGAAAAATTTTATTTTGTTTGTTTTACGTACATTCGCATGTATTTCAGTTATACTAAGTTGGCTTTTATCAGACTTGCTACATTTTGTTACAAGTTATATTCAAGTACATTTTGTAGACTTATTTCATTCACCTCATCTAAATGCGTCCTCTGGTAGAGAAAATGCGCGATAAGAAATCAACGCGAAAATAAAACTTCCACGTTTGGATGATGAATATCGACGATTGAGACGTTATTGACATTCGAAAATTTCTATAGGCCTCCAGGAAAGATCTATTATCAGTGAGAGTGATAAATATGTGTTTAGTTATGAGGACCTATTTTTTGTAGTTGATCTAACTTTTGACAATATATAAATGAAACAATAGCCAAACTCAATAGAAGTTTATCTGCATACCCGCAGCATGATCTCTACATATTTCACATATGCTCTGTTTCATTAACATATTTGAACAGAAATCGATGTTATTTATTTACTGTCGAATGACAAAAATGAATATAAGCAATATAAAATCTACCGTCACGGGATTCATTCGTCAATTGCTTGAGAGATGAAAAATGAAACTTAATGTAGAAAAGACGGCGACTATGATGTTCCACTGTATCACACACAATTGTTTAAATAATCCACTAAACGATGTTTTAGCAGAGAGAAAATCTAAAGTAACTATTAATTCAGTATAACAGCAGAGCACAGCGTCTTAGCATTTGGAGTTGTATACTGACATCTACTAGAATGATTAAGAAAACTAATACGGAAAATAAATTACTAGTTACATCAAAAACAAATTAACATACTTTTATTATGTAACATACTTTTATTATATAACATACTTTTATTATATAACATACTTTTATTATATAACATACTTTTATAAAAATATATTAACATATATTTTTGGATAATTGTATTTCATTTTAAGGTATGAAATCCATTTATGAATACTAAATTCATTATATAGATGCTATGGAGTATGGATGCTAAATTCATTATAAATGGATTGAAATAAGATATGAAATGTAGCCACACCTTGTCATCAATAGATGTAAGCAATTGAGAAAGTTTAACGCAGATGTTATGCACTGGTCTGCTAGTATTAATATAATCTAATAAACAAATGGCTTAATAATCCCAGAGAATATTTAGGTAAAGTGTGTCCACGCATTTATAATCCATCGTGAAAACATTGGATAAGCCGATTTGAACTGTGGCCAACGAAAACTTGTTTCTGTTGGCCACGTTTGAACTCGAAAACTAGTTCTCGATTCATGTCTATATGAATAGCACTTTTTTACTTTCATGAACTCAAATTTACTACTTATTTTTAACACATTTTTTTCATCAATTATCCAATTTTTGAATAGTTATAACAGTAACAGCCACTACTAAAGACAATGCATTTAATCGTAGAAGAATTTTTAGTCGTTATGTGCTTTTATGCTTTGTGTACCAAAACTTCTCAAACATTAATACAACTGATTAGGTGTTTTCATTTCAAACTAAAGTTCAATTTTTCAAAATTAATAAGTTAGCGACACTTTTGGATTTAAAAGATAAGCAAACCTAGATTATTAATTTCAACGAGAAAAGTTATGAATATTATAATTTTCTCAAGTTATAAAGTTCAGATCGCTAATCTTGGAGTGAGGACACCTTTTATTTAAAAAAAATAATATTTTAACAAATCAAATTTAAAATTTATTAGTTTCTGGATTTATAGAATTTGAAGATTTAAAGGAAATAATTGAAATTCTTCTTAAAATAACTATTAAATAGAACAAGAGGGGTATTTTAATAGCTTATTATATCTCAGTTAAATTTTTATGACAGCGTGACCCCTTAGGAAATGGTTAACCTGCCAAATCTAGTTAACTCTTGTTATGCAGGAAAAATAAGAGTCTTCTGAAAGTAAGACCTTGACACCACAAATTTAACTTTTATTTTTCTGTAGAACACCTTCAACTTTTAAGGGGTCCTATGAATATGATTATATAAGTTATCAAGTAGGTGCCTTATGAAAACACAATAGTCCCTGACTGAAACTTAGTAACCCAAACGATGGTATTTTAGCAAGACGTGTGAAAGACAGTGCAACTTTGTCCTTCTAGAAATAATTCATGGTGGAGGTGGTTCATAGTGATGGCTATGTTCCCCACAATACCTCCTACAGAATTTGGCAGTGTCTGAATTCGATAGGTGCTACCACTAGTTGACAGATTACCAATTGCGTGAGACCGTTAGAGCTGTATTAAGATCATGTGTGTACTTCCATATGCAAGGTCACGCAACGGATGATTGCGAACGTGATGTTGCGTGTTCGCGCGTTCTGTTGCTTTTAGCCATTGACCTTCTAATGGAATAGACAGAGCATGTGGGCGGATTCGCTGTCGTAAGATCTCTGACGGCTTGGCGTGGGTTTAAGCATAGACTTAGCCAATTGGCTATCGAAGCGCAGACTAGTGTTTTTGATCACGGTGGATAATCTCTTTAATTAATCAATAATTTAGAATTCATGTTTTTTTCCCAAAACCACGTGACAGATCTTCAAACCATGCTACCGGAAGAAATAACATAAAACTGCGCGCACATGCTCCGTCTATTTCATTAGAAGGTCGATGCTTTTAGCAGCCGAGGTACAATGTCGTGTGATGAGAAGGCTGAGTGATGACATGATAGGAATAGAAGCTGTGTCTGCTATCAGAGGGCTTCAGACAGCTGTTGGAAGTTATATGCATCGTATAGGCAAAGTTCACCATGTCGGAGTGCGTGCCGATTCTTAAGAGCGCCACCTAGTATTTGTCAGAAGGGTCATCAGGCTTATTTGAAAGTAAGCACTTTCATAATAACGTGCACCAATCACCAAGTTATCAAGAATTGGGAAAAACAGTGTAACTTTGTCTACCAAAAAGTTCTTCATGGTGGAGATAGGTCACACTGCTATTTACATAATAAAAACTATTCGAGAAGAAAACAAAATCAACTTACTACTCTCTTGTTTCAAGTTCTTCAGAAACACCCTTCCATCATATACCAAAAGAGACGGTTTGTATCCGATTCCATAGAAAAAGACAAAAGGCTCGCTTCCGGAATCGGGCATGAATTCCACTTTGACAGCAGCGCCGCTCTTGTCAATGGTGAGCTGATGGTAAACTAGAAACTCATCTTTTCCATCGAAAGATGGCTGTACATGTCTGAGTTTGCCTCCCCGATCATCCTCTGAAGGCTGTGAGATGGAAAGACATATTTCGAAAGGTTCCGCAGCATTTTTGATGTTCAGTGTATCGTTGCCATGCCGGTTCGTGAGCGAGAAGTCCAGTGTGCTGGAATCCGCGCTGAGGCTCACGGCGTCAGTGCCTTCCGTTTCTAGAATGCTGGACCACTTGACAGCCTGGAATAGTTAAAGAATAGCATGTTTAACTATGTATTTCCTCTATTACTAGGACAGCAATTTTGAATCTTAAGCCGCATTCTTCTGTACTCTTGTAAATGTAACATTTATAAGAAATATTGGACAAGGTAAAATTTTATTTCGAGGAAAAGGTTTCAACCAGAGGTGACAAGCCCCTGTTTGAAATCTTCATCACCAAACCTCCTAAAGACTCGAACCCCTTGCCTCTCTTCAAATACTTTTATGATTGGGACCCAGCCACCTCTACTTCAAAGGTGATGCAGAAGTCGACAGTATTTGTATATTGACGAATGGCAACAAACGAATATAAACCATGTAAAATCAACCATTACTGGTAGGTAGGTATTTGAATTAACGTCGCCCTGGAGCAATGCAACGGGCTATTGGTGACGGTCAGGGATTAGTCCCGAAGGGAAAGACCCGAGGACAACACCTCGTAATTTTGAACCACGGTCAGATGACGAGGTCATACCGGAGCTGGCACCACATTCTCCAAACTTCCACACCACGAAAACGCGAGGACATTTGAGGTCACCACAGATTTAACGTGCGCCAGCACCCATGTACACAACGGTCTTTGGTTGGATCGAGTTTCAAACTCGCGCCCTTCCGGTTGCTAATCTGCTACTCTTCCAACTGGCTACAATGACCCCCAACCATTACGGGATTTTGCCGTTTAGTTTAAATATGCTTAATTTGAGCTTGAGTTGAGTAATATTGCTAACTCTATGGAAGAATTCACCACTCTAGTGAAATTCTCCAGCAGTCCGATTACAGAAGACAATGAGAATTCTGGAAAATAAAAGACAGTGTAGAAAAGAAATTGCGAGTTAACGCAAAAATAAGTTTAGATGCTAAAAATACCAAACTAGCCTCGGTGAATAATTGAAGTGGACATTCAGTAGCTAAGTGTGACGTGATTGTGTGTACTTCTTGCCTTGCACTTTATTGAAAGTAAGAACAAGTGTAATAAGATGTACAAGAAATGTTGCTTTATATTTTTGATTAATTTTGTTTTATTTGGAGGTGAGAAACGCGCATACCCGATGCATATATTCACTGCAAATGGATTGAAATAAGATTTAAAATGTGAGTAAAGACACTCCATCAGTACATGTGAATAATTAAAAGACTAGCGCAGATGCTATGCGCGTGTCTTTGCTAATATACAGATAAAATAGTGAAATGAATAAATAAAACAAATCGTTTCATCACAACTCACAAATCCATATGTATATCCCAAATAGCTATTGTGCGCGTACATACATATGAATGAAGCAATCAGAATCTTGTCCTCTTAATAAATTCAGAGACCGCCGTGGCACAGTGAGTTTACACATTACTCTAACAGCTTGCGAGCTGCTTTGCTTTACACTTATTCAATCTTTGTAAGTTTTTTGCTATTTCAATCAGAGATACTTTTCAATATGCATAATTTGTTCTTAATTTACATTATAACATTCAAAAAGTACTCATAAAGGACAAGGGTGTATTCATTTCTAGTTCTTCCCGAAATTATTTCAGAATTAAATAGTAATCAAAACTACATTTTGGAGATAGTTATATCAGAGAAAAGTTTTGTACGTTACAGTTAAAATATACATCTGAATTCGTCAATAATATGAAAACAATCTAAAAAAATCATTAAACGCAATGCTCTTACAACATTATAGCATATGGTAAGCCAGGAGAAAGACATTATTTTCTGAATGCGCGCTTAATACGATGGGTGTTCTTTTAGAAAATAAAATGTTTTTCAGAAAAAAAGGAGGCTTGATGAGGTGTGCACGTGGGCAACTCATACCTCAGGAACGGCCTCGCATGCAATAGAAATTAGCATTATACTGCAACCAATGGTGAAAACTATATCTTACTATCAATCCAACGGCTGTAGATTCCTTACAATTAGCTTCTTTTCCAAGGAGAACGCACGAGCTTGGCAAAGTTACAGATGTGCCATCATTTTCAATCGTTTCTCCAGAAAGCTCATCAGCATGTCTCCTGTGAAATACAAGGTTAGGTTTTCTAAATGTCTGTTCTCCGTGTTTTCACAAATAGCTGAGGCAGTGATTCTTAAAACAGACTTAAAATTTCTGAGAGGATTGCCACTTCCTAAGGTTATCTTTAAATAATTCGTGCAGTAAAAGCTCGTTAAGTCCTCACCTGTATAACTAGTAACTCCTTATCAGTAGCCAATTTTCTCTTCACTCCCATCTAATTCTCATAGACCTGGCAATGTAATTAAACCATCGTTTACTCGTCGCGAATCCAAATGCTACCTCGGATAACTCGTCACTGTGAAAAGATCTTATACAGGGTTTGTGACTGATACAAAAAAAGTCGACCCTGACCTTGATTCTTTATTGAATTTACTTGAAATCACAAATGAAAGTGGATGTTCTGTTCAAGACATAACTGACTACATAGATATCGATGACAACGTTCCAGTATATTCTCAAACCACCACAAAAATTTATATACGGAAATTTAAAAAAAAAACATGAAAGGAACTTTGAAAATGAGGAAATTCTTTCGTCATCTAATAAAACACAAGTTCTTAAAGTCTTAAGAAACAATTTTGCATTACCTTACGTCAGTTCGAGGCACTGCGGGTTATGAATTCAAAGTACTAAAATTTATATGAGTGTTTAGTTATAGGAAGGACAGTTCTGTATTTACTTATTCTAATTCTAGGAAGAAAAAATTTTGAGAAAATACGGAAAATAAGAAAATTACAATATTTTGCTTTTTTATTTATTAAAATGTGACAAATTTTGTTCCAACATGAAGCTATTGATTGCAAACTCGGTGTTCTTTAATTTATTGTAATGCCTTCATGATGCATATGGCACTGCGTTTGCAGATTTGATAGAATTTAATTTTTAAGATAATATTTCAGTCCATACTTTTCAACTTTAAGTTGAAAGCCCGATGTGGCATCAACTACAAGAGGATCTTCTCCAACCATTAGATCTTCGGCAATCGACATTTTCATCTTTTCCGTAATATTCCTGATTAGTTCTACTTGATCATGAACCTGAAACAAAACACGAATTATGAAATGTTACCAAACACTGCTTTTTAACTAATTTAGTGAATCGTTCTGGGAAATCAACTGATTCTAGATTTTAAAAGCAAATCTCTCCAAGCTGCTTGAAAAAGAATGACAGCTAAGGATGCAATGGGTGCCAAGTCATGTAAACATTGCAGGCAATGAAAGGGCCGACTCACTTGCAAAGATGGGGGAGGCTTTACCTCAGCTCGTCTGTGCCTCTACTTTAAATTCCAGCAAAGCCCAAATTAACTTTCCTGGTATCCACTGATTGAGGCAACAGCGACTGACTGCTTCAAAGGGAAAAATGGGCAACACTCGTCACCAGTGGTCCGATCTGCCATGGCCACCCTCAGGCAGACGGCGTGGATGTTGTTGTTCGGATGACAACTGGACACGGCTACCTTGCTGCCCACCTGCACAGAATCCCCGTGTTGCCATCCCCATAATGTCTACTGTGTGGTCAAGAAGTCATGGATGCTGTCCACCTGCATCATTGCCCGGCCTTAGACCAAGAACCGGACACAGAGGACGAGTCGAGGCAGCTTTCCCGTCTTTACTGGTCTGCGCGCCACCATATGGCCCAACAGCCAAGGGTGGATGTTGGCTAGCAAGCAATATTTTAAACGTTTGTCCTTTTACTGTTTATGCTATGGTATCACCATGATACCTAGTACTAGAGCCCGAGGGCAGATATTGGGACCTATCATACACAATCTACACCTTAATGTTACCTAAATTATAAGGGTAGAAAGTATATTTATTCATTTTGGTTAGGTGGGAAGTAATTGAAGTAGTATCTGCTGAATTTTAGTTTACCTCAGCTTGTGATGCATTTTTGGCCCCTTCAACTTTCTTCTGGTGAACTTTTTCTTCAACCTCCCATCTGCTTCCATTCACTGAAATAACACAGCTGAATATCATTTTATAAAATCTAACAATAGTTCTAGATTACACTGGTACATTTAACAAAACATTTTAATCATAAATTTTTATCTAAAAATGTCTGTTGAAACTTGAAATACTAATCAATACCCTTTAAATATTAAAATATTAATCATTCAATGATTATTACATTTCATTCACATTAATTACATTTCAATGTGCAAAGCTATGAGTTATAGCTCAAACAAGTACGTCAACAAATAGCCTTTTTATTGATTGATCAAAAAAGTTGGATCGCGAAATACGTAAGAACTTTTAAAATTCTAGCTTACCAAATAAGATAAAGAAATTCGGCTGAGTTATGTTGTAACTAAGGAATTCATAGGCTTCTTCTAGTTCTGAATCCAAAAAATTTCCACCGATCATTTCCTCTGATATAGTCTGCATTGAAAATAGAACCATTTAAATGAATTTATGTAAACTTGAACATATTCATTTCAAATATATTTAAAAATACTTTAAAATAATATAATGCAAATAAATTAATAAAGTTAAAATATAATACATATAATACACTTGCTCTTTAATCGACAATATTTAGTGAGTAATTTCTTTGCTTGCTTTTGAATTGTAAATCGTCTGATAAAATAAGTTGAAAATATAAACTTTAGAGTAAAAGATAAATAAATTAATTCCCTTGGTGTGTCCAGGAGCAGCTTGTCTTTTTTTTTGGACCATACGCCATAAAATCCAACAAGATTTCATGTATGTCCATAACTGAGCAACTTACGTACGTATCTTCAAGTTCAATCACACAAATTGAAAGCACATGTGTTGTTACTAATTCCCTTGGTCAAGGTATTACCTAGACCAAATTCAAAATACCTTATTTTTTCAAGTCGCTCAGTGACCAACTCCTGTTCAGGAGCTTTCCTAAGGAGACACCGATACAATGGAAAGTATGGAAAGAAGTTGTTGAGGTTGCGGAGCATGGACAGGTTAGAAAGTTCATCATTTCTTTCACGTAAGTCATATATATTGTGTGCCCACTTCTGTCTTGCCAAAGCAGTCTGGCGCAGTCTTGAACCTTTAAAATTCAACGACAGTCCAGGGCACTTTGAGGGATACAAGAATGTTGAGGGGACATACCGTGTTTTGTGGTTTTTTTATTTGTACGAGAACATTTCCGCGGCGGTTAGATCACTATTTGTTGGGTCGATCTGCTCCCAATCTTCCAGCAAATCGGCTCTCTGATTACATAATAAACCAACATGAGATGGTTTATTAGGTTTATGAGATGACATCTGTAAGCAAATAGAGCCCGTGTGCGCCAATTCCGACAAGAGTAGAATAATAGAAAGCGCGCGAATATACTCAGATATGAAACTCAAACGGTACAATTCTCATCTTTTGATATGAATAAAATTAAAATATTGATGAATATCTTTCTAAACGTCCATGGGAACAACAAGGAAAATAACATCTTTGTAGGAAGTATCAGAAATGTTTCACCAGAGTTCCCTTGTTTTTAAGCTAGTCAATGTAGGGAATTCTGCTGTTTTTCCATATAAAAATATCATAAAAGACCACGAAGTCATAATACCTGATTAAATGCTGAAATGAAATAATTCAAAATGTAAATAAGTATTCTTACTTCTGAAAGGCTGTTCATGGTATTAGCTAAAAGTCTATTTGCAATTTCTTTGTCAGATGGGTGTGGAACCTCTACTGCGAAAATCGAAGCTGCCATTTCTTCAATGAATTCCTTCAAAAGATGCTAAAATTGTTCGCAAAATCAGTTAATATGTTTTTTAAATTAGGATGTAGTTAAGCTTTTGATTTTTATATTTTAGTGTCTTTAATATCGAGGTGGCAATTTATTCCTAGTTAATATATAATCAAAACTGAAATCATACATGAAGTTAAATTAATAAATTTTAATCTAAATAACGACTTTTAATCTAGCTTATCTCACTCACTAAGGTTGTCTAATTTGAGGTAATACAGGCTATTTAATGGAATAGACTAAACCGTGTTATTTTTACTCATAATGTATGTAATAGCTTACCTTGCTTTTCTTGTTTAAGGGCCTTGTTTCAGCTAATGAACTCACTGCCTGCCCGTAAACTTCAGCATCTTCTATAACTTCGAAAGGAAGAAATTGGAGTGACTCCAACATTTCATAATTTATCTAAGAAAAGATAATTATTTTATAGCAATTTGTTTTTAAATACACTGTTCAATATACTCAATTATGAATAGCATTAGTTATCAAGATGTCAAAAAATAAAGTGATTTAAAAATCCCAATTTGTTCTGTAGAAAATACTTTTTACATGTAACTTTGACACGTAATTTATTATCGTGTTATATTTATTGTATGAATTGTTCAAGGTGAATATTATATACTGAATTTCGATATAACATTTTCCGAAAAGTTTTGAATTTATGGTTTCTGCTGTATAATTAAAGAAAAAATTTCACGTAAAAGGGACCTGCCTTAATATTAAACAAAAACTATGATTTTATTGTAGAATTTAACGTTAGGTTCCCCTACTAACTTTGGAATGATGAAGTTTTAAAAAATTATAAACTCAAGACGCGTGTTAAAGAAATATACTTACTTCAGCATCTTTTTCTATACCATTAGCCATGTTATCTCTAACTTCATATTCTATTTCTTCACGCGCTTCCTTTGTAAAATAACTGGTATCAATACCCTCAAGTTCTCTGTACGCTGTCCATATTTTATCGACCTCCGCCGAAACTAAATTAGTGATCAAATAAATGCATTCCATAAGAATTCGTCAACACAATGAAATCAATTACTTGAATACAACAATCAGAATGTAATTTACAGTTTTTATAGACATACTCTTTAATAATCATACTCTGAAAATAAATCAGGATGCTAGATCTTTCAATGATAGTTTCCATCAAGATTTCGGAAGTTCTTTGAGGATGACTCTGATCCAGTCAGGAGACTACACTATAGATTAGCGATTTTCAAACGGCGTGACGCGACACACTCGTGTTCCGCAAGAATGGCATCTAAGTGCCTTACGGTTGATCAAAGGTGTAAATTATATAAAATTTATTTCGTTTCAACGATTTAGTTTTGAACGTTTGTCTAGTGGGTTAACATCTAATTTCAAGCAATACTCCTATTTTGAATATCCGTATAAATAATTTTAATTATTTTTTTTAATATCCGTATCATCATTTTCTTATTAAAAATATAAATAAGTTGTATAAAAAATATTTTTTAAAAAGTCACTTTGGAGCCAAAAAGGTATCTAAGAAAATTTTAATCGATCAAAATTATAATTGTTTTCTGTTAGATCGGCAAAAATGCAATATATTTTTTGTGTGCTCCCGAATTTTAGTAATTAGCTTATGAGTGAGATGAGATGAAAATCGCTGCTATAGATCAAAAGGGACCTCAGAAATTTTAACTATCAATCTTAGGGCTCAGTAAATATTTTAGAAAATGAAGGGCGGCTTACGGCATGGGATTACTTTTTGGAAAAACGGAGAAATTAAGATCCGCAATCACAGTCACACATTTTAGGATAGACTGGATGTGTGCGGCAGCATTAATCTGATTAAACTTTATTAGGCCAACCTCCGGGCATAGTGTAAGGCGTGATTACTTATACATTTCCACCAGTAAGATTTGATGGTGAGTCCATTGTTGCAAAATTTGTTCACTTGGTTAACATTCTGATAAACAGTGGTAGAGTACTGAAACTATCTTAATGAATTTATTCATGGGTATTTATTAAGCTGAAAAGACATAATTTAACATCAGGTGTCCATGTCTAATAAGTGTATTATTTTCAACTCTACTTAATCATGACCAAATCATACTCAAATCATGACCTGAAGGTTCAAGTCATTGAAGCTACAGTTTGCAGTAGTAGGTAGTAAAAGTAGCAAAACCATCATCTTTTGTACACATAGTATCGGTATGTAGCGCGGTGATCCGAGTCAACTCCTAATTCACTTAGAGATGAAGACTCATTCTATTCACTCTTTGTTTGATCAGAATATCAGTACGATTGCATTAACCCTCCAAGTGGTTTCGACGATAAATCTCGCCCATCAGGATCTAACCAATTTTGCTAATGACGAGGTATCTCGTCACCAGGATATTGCTGATTTTTTTATGATGACGAGATCAAGACCTGGTCAATTTTCTTCTAATAACGAGCTATCTAGTCCATCGAGATCTGGTCAGTTTTGCTAATGATGAGATACCTCGTCGAGGCAACCACTAGGAGGATTAAATAGTTCTAGATAAGCCTTTCAGTTGTATACATGGAGACACAAACACTTATTAGAAAAATTAAACATTTATTAAAAAACTAAAGACAATAATTACAGAGAACAACGATGAGCTCTCTTTTTTCTCTCACTCCGTCTCCAATTCTTCTTAATTCCAAATTAATTTTTTATCACATTCCATATCGTGTTTACAGTTTGCAGGTGCATAATTAAAAATACATTTACAATATTAAGTTTGCGCGTGAATATTAAAAATATCTTTCCTAATATTATAGTTTGCACGTGCTTACAAATACGCTAGTAGCAGTTGCACGCGCTCAATAAAAATTAAATTCACGAATCGCTTACATGCGCTCACACATAGCCCTTACAATAGAAAAGATATTTTATCCTCAAAGGGAAACTCGTACCCTTTCGCAAATAATTTAATATTTCGAGTCAAATAAATTAGCACATTTGACGTGGAAATTTCAACTGATTTATCCAAATTTTAGTGAACAGCTGGATCAAGAGGTGTATGATTTAAGCATAGACCCATCGTATGGGTCTATGCTTAATCTGTCTATGCCATCGTCCACCATATTTACTTTCTACACTGGCGCAGCTTGTCCTGCTTAGGACATTGAGCCATAAAATTCCAAATCCAATCCAATCACTTTCTAAAGATATTCATACCTGAATTGTGGGTTTTCTCACGCACCATCTCGTCTGACAATGCTTCTGAAGTCACGGTTTGAGTCATCAAAGGTATTTTACCTTCTATCACAAAGAACTCCGCGTTCACCGTTGACTCCCACTCCTCGATCTCTGCCTTCTCTGGTAAATCCGCCTGAGGCCGAAATAAGTATTCCACATCAGTAGATATTAGAATTTGTTGGAATTCAGTGGAATCAGAAGATATTAGAATGTATTAGAAAATTCAGTAGATATTAGGATATATTATAATTATTCAGTAGATATTAGAATATATTATAATTATTCAGTAAATATTAGCATTCAGTTGATATTAGAATACATTTATAATTCAGTTGATATTAGAATACATTTATAATTCAGTTGATATTAGAATACATTTATAATTCAGTAGATATTAGATATGCGGTGGTTTCTTCAATAGCACCACTACTTTCAACGGGCTTGTTGGATAAAATCGTGTTTTACGCCTTCACCACGCCTTAGCTCTCTATAACGTCCGTTGTAAATACAGATCCCTTATTGGTCGCAATTCAGTTTGAAACGTATATATATGTTTGAGGGTTCAAGTGTTTCACTCACATCTCATTTCATTTTCCGTTATATAACCAAAGTAATTGTTCGTAAAATAAAAACCTTCTGATTATGTCAGCCTCAGATATATTAGAATTCAGCAGATATTGTCATATATTATAATTAAGTAGATATTAGCATATATTAGAATATAGTATATATTATAATATATTAGAAATCAGTAGATATTAGCATATATTAGAATATAGTATATATTATAATATATTAGAAATCAGTAGATATTAGCATATATTATAATTAAGTAGATATTAGAATATAATAGAAAAAAATTCAGTAAGTAGCATACATTATAATTCAGTGGATTTTAGAATATTTCGTAGTAGACTTTGGCTACTAACGTTGCGTACTAACGTTGGCATCTAACCAATGAGATTGTCACTAAAATATGTATGCAGACTATTCAAAGTGCAGAATCCTATGCGGAAAAGAATTCTGCAAAGAGAAAATTCTAAAACCGTCCTTTAAGTAGATAGCTGAGTTTACGTCACACTGGAGCAGCACAGCAGGCTATTGGTGACGATCCGATATCAATCCCGAAGATTCGAGGACAATGCCTCCTAAGTTTTAACCACAGACAGATGACGAAATCAACACTTGGTGCCCCACTTTCCAAACTTCCACATCACGTCAACGTGAGGACAAATGAAGCCAAGGCAGATTTAACGGGCAACAGCCTCCACGGACACAACTGTCTGGTTGGATCAAGTTTCAAACTTTCAACCGTCTCTAGGAGGCGCTTTGCAACAAAACAGCAGAAATACAATGAAAAAGCACTTATACGTTCAAAACACACCATGCCCGTTTAACCCTCCAAGAGGTTTTGATGAAATATCTAGTCCATCAAGATCAGCCAATTTTGAAAAGGACAAGATATCTCGTCATGAAAATATTGCCGATTTTTATGATGGCGAGATCAAGATCTGGTTAGGTTTTTTTAATAACGAGATAACTCGTCCAACAAGATATAGTCAGTTTTGCTAATGACGAGAGATGCCTCGTCGAGATAACCACCAGAAGGGTTTTGAACTATGTAAGGAATATTGCTCCATGTGTTCCCCATTATTCAGATGTAAAATCTGAAGATGAACAGTCTGTTCAACGACTGACCGCAACTGCTCCCCCAGGATGCTTTACGCATGTAGCACTGTCTCTTAAGTCTGACAAAGTTCCTGTATTTCCACAATAAATCATATTCTTTGAATGGTCCAACAAGCAGAAATCACAGATTCAGATACCTGTAGTGAGGTGATCAGGCAATTGGAAACGTACGTCTAATAACACAGTGATCCGTGAAATGTTGTAATCGAAAATTTATGTATGTTGGTCCAATATTTGGGGGCACACCATCCTGCATTACAGACGCAAGGCATTGTCAAAAGTTGGCTTGCAGAGGCATAAGTGTCGTTGTTTTCACTGATTTTATTTGTAATATTTGTGAGAGTGCGAAAATAAAAGTTTAAGTGCCATTTTAGGTTGATGTTCGGTTTTAAACTGTGTTCTGTTTCGTTATTTTGCTGTAAAGCTTCCCTATAGCGCATAGTTTTAGATTTATAATTTTTATTTAGTATGTGCCAATCTTCTCGCTAGTTAAAGCTACAGAGTGCTCTAAATAAGTCAACTTTAATTATATTTACTTTTTATTAGAATAATATCAGTTCTCACCTTCTGAAGTGTGATTTTACCTCCACTGAACGCTTACATGAAGTTATGATGGAATTAGTTTAAAAGTTACTTTCGCCGTGTCTGGTGAATCCTAATAAATTATTTTTGTATTAAAATTTTCAAAATTTGCCAACAAATTCTATGACGGTTCATTTGGCATTAAATTTTAAGACACTTTTGCATGACGTTTTTGAAAACAGTACTATCCAGACTCCCTTGGCCTGCAAGATCCTCTTCACTCCACTGGACTTTTTTCTTTTGGAGCAATAGAAAACTATCTATTTGAGTAATCTCTGCACTGTGAATGGATTAGAGACCACCATTATGTGATACATTTAGAATATGGGTATTGACATATTAAAACATCCGTTTAAGAAAAAAATTTCGCGCATTAATATATAAGTGGTTATAATTAAACTGGCCCCTACTCAGAGCTCTCTGCAGCCTGTTCTAATCAACAGATCTGGATGAAACTTGATACATATGCTATTCAGATCACTGGTAAACATTAGTTAAGAAAGCAAATTCAATTCCTAGCCACTTTGGGATTTTTAAACAGTAATATTGTGTAAATTAGGAAATAATGTGTCGTTACTATAGAATGAGATTTTGTGCTTCGCAATGATTCTGCTTTGATCACTATGCCTTTAGAGCGCTTGTGGTGACACAAAGGTCTTACTGCAATCTGAGCAATATCTCATACTGCTCTAGCAACAAGGAGGGAGTTATTCGTGCCAACTTCGGTAGTCGACTCAGATGACTCTCTTATTGAGCGCATAACTTTGCAACTAAATTTCATTTTACTGCTCTCATAAAATTCTGCCTATCTGTCTAAAAGTGTTCTTGAAAAGCCATATTTTCACCTAGTGACGACAATTTTAACTATTATTGTTACTTTATAATATTCCCTCGTAGTGTGAATAGTATATATACCAAGTTTCATCAAGATTTGTTGATTAATTAGAACAGGCTACAGAGGGCTCTGTGCACGGTCAGTTTAATTATAACCACCCTGTGTGTCTCAAGACATAAGGGAAACACTTTTATCACCTTATGCAAATGTTTAGTGCAGGTAAAACTACTTTTTTATCAGGTATATAAACCATGCATAATTTATATTCTACTCACTGTAATCGTGCCCACTGATTTCTCAGTGACAGCACCCATTTGATCCTTGACAGCGCAGAGTATCTCGGATTCTCCAGGTGGCAATTTGAAATCGACGGACGTTTTCACACCATAATGAAGATGAGATTTCCTACCTTCATAAATACCTGGATACAAATAGAAATAATTATAGTAATAATACTAGCATCAAGTTGAAAAGATACATCTATGTTGTGTTTTACATTCTTGGTATGTTTTAGAATTACACTTGTATAATGCATCAGGTGAAATTGGGAAGATTTGATGAACAGGCATAGGAGGTTTAAACGAATCTACTAAACACTTACTGTAAATACTGTAGTCTCGCAGGTCATGGCCTTCGGGATCACTCCATCCACTGAAATCCAGATGAAAGGTGGATATCATGGCTAACCCATTGTTTTCACTAATCTTACATGAGCCAGGTTTTGGTGGATTGTTGAGCTTCAGGTACAGTTTTGCTGCTCCTTTGGGTCTCTTTCGATTAGGGTCTGAACCTGTGACTCGAATATGATATAACTTGATGTCTGGATGAGCTTGGAAGAAGGTACTGTTGATTCCCATACGATCTTCGTCAACTTTGAAAATTAAAAAAAAAAACGTTTGAGTATCATAATGAGCTATTTCTCTTAGTGCTATTTTATAATATTTTAAATTCTATATTTCTCGTTTGTAGAAGTAAGTCGCGTAAATTCCCTATAGGAATAACATTGGGCATTACTGTAATTAAGTTTCAAACAAAAACAACAAATACACACACAATTTTAATTTCTGGTATCTCAATTAGGAACCAAGATAGGTTACAATAGGTTTACATCTGAAAACATTGAGACTTCGGGTTGGATTTTCGATTTTGTGGTGCAAGGTCCGAAAGCAGATAAACCGCGCAAGAGACTTCTCCGAAAGCATATCGGGATCTCATTAGCATGAGTATGTTAGCTTGGTATGGCAAAAAATGACCGTAGAGAAACCAAGCAGGGAACCAATCGGTGTGAAAACGAAAGAGAAATCGAAAGAGAATTGAGATTTCCCAAAGAAACAAGTTTTATTCAGAGATGGGTTGGGCTAAAAAAATAGAAGAATTCATTGGAATAGTCATGATGCTAAAGCTGTAAATTGATGTATGGGAAGTCTGTGTATACTGGATCATTTAAATTTTATATATATCAAATTCTGTTTAATAGTTTCGTAGAAATGTACTTTTAAATAGACATCAGTTTTCAGTAGTAAATGTTATCAATATGCCCCACCAGATTAATGAAAGCCGAGAGGCTTGACAAACTGAATCACTTGACTACGAATTCGAATTTTGTATGTGCCGAGGTCGGATTAAATTCTTGAAGTGCCCTGGTTTCACAACACGTAAGTGGAAGACAACACACAAACAGTGCGTGTCGGTTTCCCCAAACTCCTCCAGGAAAGCATCTTCCCCCTTCCATTTCATTGTGGGTGCGATGTGACATCCCCTTCTTCTCATGGTACCCCAGGTTAATACTGAGACTGTCACGTTCTCACTAACGAATGCTTTAAGTATTATACGTTCACAAGCTCACATTGGGAAAATGTTATCAATCTATGGAAACTTGTAGGAAAATAATAAAAAATTGCGCAGGGACTTCCCAACATAATTTTGTGAGCTTGAGCTACTACAATACTTGCAAAATGTGTAAATTTTGTAATGGTGTATTTAGAAGCTAAAATAATTATGCTAATTTTGAACGATCGTGTAATCGATAAATTCAAATTCCATTCGAAAATTAGAACTCGAGGAACAAAATTTTTTTAATTTATTATTTAATAATTTATCATGCAAGCTCTTAGCTAAAACTGAGAAAAAGTAGATAATATTGAAATTTATATTTACATCCTAAAAATTAAATTTCCAGAGTTCTGCTTACTTAACCTTTTCAG
This sequence comes from Meta bourneti, assembly GCA_933210815.1. Taxonomy (NCBI): domain Eukaryota; kingdom Metazoa; phylum Arthropoda; class Arachnida; order Araneae; family Tetragnathidae; genus Meta; species Meta bourneti. The sequence continues at coordinate 46,585,325 of OW119931.1, forward strand.
GAAGGACGTTTGACGTCTTCACCCATAAAGTATTTTTAATCTGTTTAGTATAATGCCCTAAAAGGTTAATATTGAAAGCTACTTAGACAATGAACTTTTTTCATGCATTACTTCATTATTAAAATTTGTATTTTAATATGGAAACAATGTATTAAAATCTATTTGATGTAAAATTGGCTTTATTTCAAATAAAATGTATTTTGGAGTCAGCTTCTCTATTTGAAGAAAATGAGTCGATGAACAAACATTCTTAAATTTAATTATCCATAGATTTTGAGTAATTAGCACACGATATATAAACAAGAAGAAACATCCGTTAGAACTCACTAACAACGTAATTTTTCCAGTCATCCAGAATAACAGCATCATGGGATTTCTTATCAATTCCGTTTACTTCCCACTCGTACTGAATGTCGCCGTCTCCACAGTCTGTAATGCACTTTGCCCGAACGGCAAGCCAATCATTTGGATTCACTAAGAAGTCACCATTCGCTATTACCAGGCATGCCACGGATTTCTCACATCTGATTAGAAAAACATCGCAATTAGTGACATACAGTCTCTCAATATTGGAAACAATATTGGGAGGCAATATTGGAAAGTTTCTTTTTCAATGCCTGGATAATTGAACTTGTCATCATGGCACTACAAGGGAGGAATTGTGAATCACTTCATCCTAGTGAACCAGGAGAGGTGGCTCACGTTACACCTCACATATATAACTTATATTAAAAGTACAACTCATCTATAGAGGTAGGTAGTTAAATAACATCACACTGGAGCAACACAATGGGCTATGGGTGACGATCCGCGATCAATCCCAAAGGGAAAGTCCAAGGACAACGGCTCGTAATTTTGAACCACTGTCAGATGACGATGAACACCTAAGCTGGCACCCCACTCTCCAAACTTTCTTACCATTCCAACGTGACAATATGAGAGGGATTTTCAGGGTAAACAAACAAACCAGGCTGAAGACGGAGATTTACTTTCTGCTGCCCAAATTCTCTCATACGATACATATAGAAGTTGTTTATCGTCGTTTTGGTGACGTTTAATCTAATTGGCTTTATGAGAAGAGACAATAGTCACGTCCACTCAGTGCCAGCTCTTATAAAAAGTATAAAACTAAACTAGTAAAACCTGATATTAAGCATTTCAGTCGGTAATTTGCAAATCCTGGAGTTCTCACATAAAATCAGACATTTCTTACAAAGAAGAAACAATAAGCATATTAACGTAAAGTAATATATGCTTGAAAAGGCTGACTTTTTGTTTTATAGTGTGATTTATATTGATTGGTTGGTTGTTTTCTGGTTTTATGGCCCACGGGCCCTATTTTGCCAAGTTGCGCCAAACACAAGACAGACAATACAAAAAAGGAGGAAGAAAAGCAAAAAGCGGAAGGGTAAGGAGGGTAAAAATGAAAGGGAGGAAAGATTACTCCAGTACCTCGGAGTTGTGATGTATATTGGAAAACTGCATGAAATAACTACACTGCTGGCCACCGTAAATGCAACACCCTGAAGGAAGCATGCAAATAATATGAAATTTACAACATGCATTAGCGGAGGTGAGATATGCAAATGATTAGAATTTCAGCGCAGACGCACATCACGCGCGCCTGTGGCGCCACTTCAAAGCGCTATTTAAGGCTTGGAGATTTCGACGATTTCAAGTACGGCAATTGTGTTTTTCTTGTGGTTTTTTCAAAAAAACGATCAATTATGCCTCGTAGAAAACAGCGATCATCTTTTGATCAAGTATCCGAGTTCGACAGAGGAAGGATAGTGGCCTACCGAGATTGTGGATTATCTTTCAGGGAAATCGGTAGTCGTGTTGGACGAAACCAAACAACTGTAATGCGGATATGTGATCGTTGGATGCAGGAGGGTACGACGGACCGATCGCATCCACCTCAGTGCACCACTTCACGTGATGACAGGCATATTGTGCGTATGGCAGTGACGGATCGCTCAGCCACATCACGAACCATAGCACAGCACATTCAGTTTGTACCGCATCATCCAGTGTCTGCGCGTACCATTCGACGCCGTTTACAGCAGAGTGGTCTGTCCGCAAGACGTCCATTGCTTCGTCTACCCTTGACGCAGAACCACAGACGTTTCCGCCGCCAATGGTGCGATGAAAGAAGGACGTGGACGGCAGAATGGAATGAAATTGTCTTTACTGACGAGTCACGCTTCTGTCTGCAACACCACGATGGTCGGATTCGAGTCTGGAGACACCGTGGAGAGAGGATGCTGAACAGCTGCGTTATGCACCGCCACACTGGTCCTGCACCGGGTATTATGGTATGGGGCGGTATTGGATATCACTCTCGCACTCCTCTAGTACGCATTGCCGGTACTTTAAACAGCCAGCGCTACATCTCCGAGGTGTTGGAGCCAGTTGTCCTTCCTTACTTTCAGGGCTTGTCCACAGCCATATTTCAACAGGATAATGCGCGACCACACGTGGCACGCATTGTCCAAGGGTTCTTCGTCAATCGCCAGATTGAATTGCTTCCCTGGCCAGCTCGCTCTCCGGATCTTTCGCCGATAGAAAACATGTGGTCCATGGTTGCTCAACGATTGACCCAGAATACATCCCCAGCTGCCACACCAGATCAACTTTGGCAACGTGTGGAAGCTGCTTGGTCTGCTGTACCCCAAGAACACATCCAAAGTCTCTTTGAATCAATGCCGAGGCGTGTGGCAGCGGTGATCTCCAACAATGGCGGCTACTCTGGCTACTGATTTTGGCAGGAACCACACTTCACAGAAGTCTATAAATTTAATCATTTGATACTTGGTCAACATGTTATCTACAAAATAAATTTTGTTGTGATATCTCTTGTCTTTCTTGGTTTTGCAATTTGGGTGGCCAGCAGTGTACTTTAAAGACGAAAAATACTCTAATAGTAATAAAAAAAAGTTTTTGTTTACTCATAATGCACAGAAAGTGAAACAAACTCACATTATAATGATGCTTGGAGGAACGTTTTCTATTACATCCAAGTATATAGTTGATTTCTCACTCCTAGTGTCTTTTGATACGATGACTTGAATTTCATAAAGTACGCTGAAGTTACGCAGTTCTTCCGTACTAAAAATAAAGTCCACACCTTTGAAATTTTGAGCTTCTGAAATGACATAAAGTAATCGAGTTTGTATATTGTTTGTCTTGATGTTTCAGACGAAATATGTGAATATGAATGGAGACCAGAAAATAATATTTATTTATTAGGGCAAAACTGGGGTCATTTCCAGTTTTGCCCTACGTTAAAAATGCAAAAAGAAATCAACCAAGTGTCCCAAGCAGATTCTTTGACTTTGATTTAAAAGAATTTCGTAAAACAGATTAGCAAAGTGGGCGCTGAAGGAATATTGGGAAACAATGCTGGCCTCAGAGGAAACGGGAGTATTGAGGAGTAAGATTGGACAATACGATGCTAATAAGTTTTGTTCCTTTAACATGTTTTAAGCGAACCCTAATCCACTTGACCATACATACACACTCACTACAGCTTACAATGCATTGTCGCAAGAATTATGCGTTGTAAATGCTGTAAAATACGTTGTAAAAAGTCCCAACTGATCGATCTATAAACAAGACGACAGGTCGTTATAAGCGAGTGTTGGTATGTATGTATTTGGGCTCACTTCCGATTTACGCAGGCTCTTACAAGTGCAGTAGCAGAAATCAGTACATGTTGTGTCGAGTTCACTTTGCAATACTATAAGTAGATGAGGACTTACATTACTATTCTAGACCCACCTCCTATCTACTCACCGTAAGGTGTAGAGCAATTTGTGATAGGAGAGGGAAGGTTACATTACTATTCGAATGTTTCTGAATTATGTGACGAGCAGTTGTCAGCTTGACACACTTAAAGTGAATTTTCAATAATTTTTTGTGTTTATTTAAAGCCTACTGATTGATTACAAACAAAGAATATTATTATTCCAACAAGATTTGATTGGTATTAATTTCCAATAATAGTGAGCAATCTACTGTTAATGTGCAATCTATTTTTTATTATTTATTTTGAATAAATATAGCTTTTAATAACTTAACTCCAAGTTGTTTTATTTCTAGACTAGCGTTTGGGGATTCTATATCTACACACAGCTATATAAGGATTCAACGAATTTCAAAACTTTTAGGCACAACTGCATTTGTGATTTATTATTAGTTGGTATAGTTTCCAGAAAGGGAAGGGGGACGAAAAAATTGTCTTTTAAAAGGGGGCGTTGAACCGAAAAAATTTGAGAACCTATGTGATAAGAAATGCTGTTGGAAGTGAAGTTATATTGGTTTTCAGAGAATCAACTAACAATTTGCAATCTTGTTTCAATCATAACATTCCTAAAGTGCGCGGGTTCTTTTAGCCCATCTGGTGGTTGTCTCGACCAGATCTCTAGGTATCTCGTTGAGACAACCACCAGGAGGTCCATCATTAGAAAAACTGACCAAATCTTGATGGATTAGATATCTTGTCATTAGAAAACTGACGAGATCTTGATTGCGTCATCAACAAAAAATCAGCAATATCTTGACGAAGAGATATATCATCAGCAAAATTGATCACATCTTGATGGACGAGATATCTCGTTGAAACCACTTGGAGGACTAATAGGTACATTAGGAAAAATAAAAAATGTTTCTATATCGAATCTTATTGAAAAGAAACATTCATGGTGTACCAGTTTAAAAATATTTTATTGAACATTTAAACTCACTTTTCGCCTCCTTGAAGCATTCGTCATTGGGAGTTAGCTTTTCTATTTGATATGATGTCACGGTTTTTTCGTATAAACTCAACTCGCGATCATATTCCTCACCTTCTGGCAAATAACTTTCAACGTCAAATGAGCGACATGACCATTCCATTTTGAAATCCTGAACAAAGATAAGGTTATTACAATATATAGATTCATTCATGAAAATTTCGCATCAAGAAATTTTATGAAAACAGTTGGAAATTGATGATGTTAGAATATGAATATTTTTATATTAATGAGAAGACTATCAGCGAGCATGTAGATAAAGTCTTTTTTAAATGTTATCTGATTTCTATATTCTTTTTCTTATTCAAGAAAATAGTGCGGTTGTTTTATGAGTACGTAATGAATTTCAAATGACCATTCCCGTTTTAAAACGTGAAAATGATTCATAAGACGGTAATATAGCTTTTGCGATCTTATATTGATTGGAAAAAGGTCTCTGGTTTTCCTTGGACGTAGAAATGAATCGAAACACTATGAATGTACGATACAATTTATTCCTATAAAAATCCTTAACAGAATTGTTGTTTTTTTTACACTCATATCAAAGTTATAAGCACGTTCAAATTAGGAAAATTTGATTTTTCATATTCAAATAATTTATTGAAAGGCCAAAATACTGTTATCTAGTATTTAATATGGTTGTTTATGTTTACCTTATCTTCAGGGTCATCTGGATCTTCAGAATACTTCCCTGCTTCCAAATAAACCATTTGCTTATATCCACGCAGTACATATGATGCACCACCTCTAATGATCATAGGACGCAAGTCGTTGCTCATGATTTCCAGGTACGTAAAACAAGACAAAGTTTCTTCCAAAGTTTCATTTTCTGCAACAAATAGAAGCGTAGGCACTTTTATAAGAAGGAATGGAAAAAGTTTCTGGAATGAGAGGAATTTATCTAAAGGAGCATAAAAACCTTTTGAGTCAAGATTGGTAGCTAATCGAATTCATTCAAAGTATATTAAAATTTTGACATAGGTTTCCTTTACAAAACAATTAAACTCATTAAAACTTGAATTTCTTTTCCATGTTTTAAATAAATTAGTTGATTTCACTGAAAGCTGCACTCAAGAAGCAAGACCATTATTTTCGTTTTAGAAAGGTATGGGGTTTCCATTGAAAACTGAATCTATGAATTGAAAATGGATGCGGCAAATTAGAGTAAAGAAAATTTTAAATGGAACTTTGCCAATATTGAAATAATATTAATGTTAGAAAATTACGAACTAGGACTTTTGAAATATTAAAGGTAGGCAGGTAAAGGAATTAACGTCCGCACTGGAGTAACAACACAACGGGCTATTGGCGGTGGTCCGGGATCAAGGAAAAAATATTAAAGATTCTTTATCATACATCTTGTATTTGTTATGACAGATGGTCAAGGATGTCTAATTTACGAATTGAAGCTATATTTAATAACTTATTATACCTGGTTTGTTGAAAACAGTGATTTTCTTTTAAAAAATGCTTAGCATTCTTTTAACAATGGTAATCGCTTACATTTTCTTTGTATTGAAGACATTCAACTTTAAAACAAGTTCTTTTGTTACTGCACGTGCCACTAAATTGAATTTTCAAGAAAAAATGTGATTTGATTAAAAAAATTAATCATTAAATCTTATTTGATTAATTTGTCACCCTTATTAAATTTGATTAAATTCGAAAATGTCATGTCTGTTGCAAGAATGCCACAAGTACAACAATATTGAGCAGCACAACTGCGAGTACGTAAAATGGAGTTTTTGATGGATACACGATTTTTGATGGATACACGATGTACACGATTTTCGTCCAAAGTTGTAGAAATTACAAAATTGTCAAAAAGGTGTTAAAAAACTATTTTTCAGACACGTAAATGATGTTTGCATGTTTCTACACTAGAGAAAAGTTATTATTCTGGTCACTTTTCCGATCTATAGTTAACCAATTCAACCCATGTAGTGTCGGGTAATTCTGCTAGTTCATAATAATAAAGCTTTATATTAAGTGTGCAAGGAAAAAGAAGAGAAAGAATTTTATCTTTTGGCCACTCCAACCTTTTGTTACATGCAAGCGCACAACTCAGGTTGGATGGGTTTTATAGCGCAAGGGCTACAAAATCCAAAACATATTTGGCCAAACTGCGCCAAACAACGTCAAATAAGTGGACAGATACAAGGAAAGCTTTACTGTCACTGTCGTGCAGTGGTCAGTGGTATGGTTCTTTAATATCCAAGAAATGCACAGGAATTGTGAACAAACGTTTATTTAGCTCGACGTCACAAATATTTATAGGAATACTACAGTTCACAGTCGACTCCAAGTTTCCACGAGACCTCCAAATACGTTTCTTCCCAAACTATAAATAACGCCAGGTCACCACGAGACCCCTCCTAAGATATCCATCTTTCTTATGCTATCAGTATCCTCTGAAACCTTTTCCCTCGATTGCGTCTTGACTCCCTTCATTCGTTTAAGTTATCCAGTCAACGTGGAACCAGACACTAGACACAAAAAAGAGAAGGAACACATATCCTTTAGGTTTGTACTGGCTTCACAAACCCCAGGTACCTGCGTGACCTTTTCTTTTCCCATGGGGTTTACGCCCTCAGGACCATATCTCCTTTAGGTATGTAGGGGCTTCGCGCGTACCCGAGGTACTCTAGTGATCTTTTCTATTCACATGGGGTTAACTGTCTTTAGTAAACACTGGGGTCGCGTTCTCGTGATACCCAATCTACCTTTTTCTGCTTTAGTACCACTACTCTGTTCCCAGATGCCTCTTTTTCCCTTTCACATTTAATACTTGACGTTATCTTGTGTTTGGCGCAGCTTGAACCAAATATGGTCCTAGCGGCATAAAACGCCAAAACAACCAACCAACCAACCAGAAAAAAAAATTCATCCAGGGGAATCGAAACTGCGCACCACTCAAGAACGGCCCTGTCCGGATAACGAATTAAATCAGAACGCATGAACTTACCCAAGATGTCGATGAAGTACCTCACGTGATACAACCCCACGTCGAGGAATCTGGAAGGAAACCGGAGAGCCGAGCACTTGGATGATTGGATTTTGGAAACATCGATGTTTCTAATGACCGAATCGGACTTGGTGATTTCGTTCACCTCCCATCTCATTACGTAGTCATGGCCGGGACGATCATATAGCAGGGCGGTGGTTTCCAGTCTGAATGTGTCCTCTCGAAAGTACTGAATATGAAATGTTTTAAAACAGAACTTTAGGAAAAGGAGCCATAAACTTAAGATCCCTTGAAGGATAACCCACAAGGAAGGGAACGGAAAATGTAGTTGCAGTATCCGAGAACATACATTTAACGTTTTAAAACAATTACAATAGTATGGTGGTAGGTAGTTAATTAACGTCGAACTGGAGCACCACAAGGTACTATTGGCGACGGTCCGGGATCAATCCCGAAGGGAAGATCCGAGGACAACACTTCGTAATTTTGAATCACGGTCAGATGACGAGGTCAACACCTGTGAGCTGGCACTCCACTCTCAAAACTTCCACACCACACCAGCGTGAGTACATCTGAGGCCATGGCAGATTTAACATGCATCAGCCCCATCCATAACGACAGTCTTTGGTTGGACCGAATTTCGAACTCGCAATCCTCCGGTTGCTAGGCCGTAACTCTTCCGACTGGGCTACCGCGGTCGATAGTATGGAACTTGGTTGTATTGGATCTTTAATGCTATTTCAACAATAAAAATACGTTGAAAATATTTGAAGGTTAAACTGTATAAACGATGAAATCTTGTGGAATCTGACGCTATTTTAACATTATAAATACACTGCTGGCCACCGTAAATGCAACACTCTGAAGGAAGCATGCAAATAATATGAAATTTACAACATGCATTAGCGGAGGTGAGATGTGCAAATGATTAGAATTTCAGCGCAGACGCACATCACGCGCGCCTGTGGCGCCACTTCAAAGCGCTATTTAAGGCTTGGAGATTTCGACGATTTCAAGTACGGCAATTGTGTTTTTCTTGTGGTTTTTTCAAAAAAACGATCAATTATGCCTCGTAGAAGACAGCGATCATCTTTTGATCAAGTATCCGAGTTCGACAGAGGAAGGATAGTGGCCTACCGAGATTGTGGATTATCTTTCAGGGAAATCGGTAGTCGTGTTGGACGAAACCAAACAACTGTAATGCGGATTGTGATCGTTGGATGCAGGAGGGTACGACGGACCGACGTGTTCGATCGCATCCACCTCAGTGCAAAACTTCACGTGATGACAGGCATATTGTGCGTATGGCAGTGACGGATCGCTCAGCCACATCACGAACCATAGCACAGCACATTCAGTCTGTACCGCATCATCCAGTGTCTGCGCGTACCATTCGACGCCGTTTACAGCAGAGTGGTCTGTCCGCAAGACGTCCATTGCTTCGTCTACCCTTGACGCAGAACCACGTTTCCGCCGCCAATGGTGCGATGAAAGAAGGACGTGGACGGCAGAATGGAATGAAATTGTCTTAACTGACGAGTCACGCTTCTGTCTGCAACACCACGATGGTCGGATTCGAGTCTGGAGACACCGTGGAGAGAGGATGCTGAACAGCTGCGTTATGCACCGCCACACTGGTCCTGCACCGGGTATTATGGTATGGGACGGTATTGGATATCACTCTCGCACTCCTCTAGTATGCATTGCCGGTACTTTAAACAGCCAGCGCTACATCTCCGAGGTGTTGGAGCCAGTTGTCCTTCCTTACCTTCAGGGCTTGCCCACAGCCATATTTCAACAGGATAATGCGTGGCACGCATTGTCCAATTGTTCTTCGTCAATCGCCAGATTGAATTGCTTCCCTGGCCAGCTCGCTCTCCGGATCTTTCGCCGATAGAAAACATGTGGTCCATGGTTGCTCAACGATTGACCCAGAATACATCCCCAGCTGCCACACCAGATCAACTTTGGCAACGTGTGGAAGCTGCTTGGTCTGCTGTACCCCAAGAACACATCCAAAGTCTCTTTGAATCAATGCCGAGGCGTGTGGCAGCGGTGATCTCCAACAATGGCGGCTACTCTGGCTACTGATTTTGGCAGGAACCACACTTCACAGAAGTCTATAAATTTAATCATTTGATACTTGGTCAACATGTTATCTACAAAATAAATTTTGTTGTGATATCTCTTGTCTTTCTTGGTGTTGCAATTTGGGTGGCCAGCAGTGTACATTGAAAAATAGTTGAAGGTGAAACACTATATAAACGATGGAATATTGTTGAATCTTTAATGGTTGAAGATAGAACACTTTTTCAACGTTGACCATCTGTTGAAGAACAGCTCATAAATATAGATGATTCTTCAACGTAGAATATTAATTGATGTTCGTACATTAAATAATGAACAAATCTTCAACGTGAATGCATATAATATTTTTAAGCTCTGAGCATTGTTGAAGAGACTTGTGAAAATAGTTAAATACCTGACATTAAATAAACATTAATTAATTTTTTTCACGTATATAGAAAATTAGTTGACTGCAAACATTGAAGAATAGTTGACTTTTTCACTTTAAAAATCAATTGAAAGGTACGCATTGAATAAAAAGCTGTTACATTTTAAAATAATTAGCCTCTAAATTTATTACTTAAGAATAAAGAGCTGCATATAATTACTTTCATTGGGCGTTTGATATTTGTAGAGTTGTTCTCAATCCATATACTCGATGGTGGATAAGTAACTTCTACTTGAGCTCCAGCATTGGTCTCGAATATTGTGTTAAAAGCTTTAGCAATAGGCAGGAAAACACCACCAATGTGGTAAATGTACTTAATGCTGAAAAAGTGTATTAATATTTAAATCAAAAGTATCAGAAAACATCAACATAGAATTTAAGATACACTATAAAAATAGACATTGTTAATGGAACGATGAACATATAAATGTTATGGACCTTAGAGGAATAATGATAGTAATGCGTTCAATAATTTATAATGTGATTGTTGGAATAGTTCCAAACACTATTGCTATATTACATTTTGAGAAAGTCATTACATTTTGTAAACTGACGTTCCTAGTAAGTTCGATTTGTCGCTCTAGGGTCACTTTTACCACGCGATCATTTTCAGTAGGTGTTTTGAAACTTGTCCAAACCGCCATTTCATTTCTTGTTTCACTACGTGGAACTGTTAGGTGGGAATAGTTTCGCTTGTAACAATTACAAAAATAACAGGTTTGAAAACTGGAATAGTTGAAAAGTGTTAGGTTAAATGTTAGATTTGTTCCCCACTATTTATCATTATTATTAGCAACATCTTTAACCCTCGGAGGGGTTCAAACGCATACTTCTGCTTTGAACCTGCAGTCTTCCCAGCATTCCTAACCAGTTTTGACCATTTTGTCCTATAGAATCTTTCAAAAGGATTCTATTCTAAGGAAATGAGGAACAGAATATTTTCCAAGGATTTACTTCCAAAGAAGATAGAATATTTCCAAGTGGTTCTATTCTAAGGAAAGAACCAATAGAATCTGTCTAAAGGCTGAAAGAATAAATTAATTCTTTCAACTAATAGATGTGGTGATTTATAGTCATTATGAGTGTTGTGGGGTAAAAGCGATACTACACTACTCTGAAATTTCGCGACACTAAGAGAGTTAAATATTCGACATCAATGTCTATTAAGATTGTTTTATATGCGTTTAAAGAATGTAAATCCATGATGAAATGATAGAAAGCCATACTTACTTTATCTTATTGTCTTCCATCCAAGAAACCTCTTCCGTTTCTCTACGTTTCCTACAAGACGTATTTTTAAAAATTAATTGCTAATTGAAAAATTTATATAATAAACTAAACAAATTAATTTAATTTAAATTAATTTAAATTCAGATACATATTTTAAAAATACGCTAGTTATACTACAAATGCTTCTATATATTTGAATCTATTTCGTATAATTAATTTTTTAAGTATTTTTTCACTATCTTTAACACTAACAGCACATACCCCTGCACCAAGTAAGGTCTCAGTAGCCCAGTTAATAGAGTCGTGGATTTGCAACCGGAGGTTGCGAGTTCGAAATTCGATCCAACCAAAGACCGTCGCGAACGTGGGGGCTGATGCATGTTAAATCTGACATGGCCTCAGATATCCTCATGTTGTCATGGTGAGGAAGTTTGGTGCCAACTCAGATGTTGACCTCATTATCTGACCATGGTTCAAAATTATGAGATGTTCTCAGATACTTCATTTCGGGTTTAACCTGGACCGTCGCCAATAGCTCTTTGTGTTGCTTCGGTGAGACGGAAATTCAACTACCTACCTGTACCTAGTATCTATTGACAGGATTGTACAACTTCATGAGTTCTGCGGGCCAGATTGTAGAGAAAGCGAACTACATGTATTGGATTGAAAGAGCAAGGTGTTAGCGATGGAGGAATTCACAACAATAATCCATTTTTCAGGAGGGATTATTTATTAAAATCAATGCGACGCGTTACATTTTTTCATTGACAAGATTTGTAAACGGGAGTTCCTTTTTTACAAAACAATATCCTCAAGATATCTCCCGTATTCTCTTTTTTTAATTAATCAGCAATTTGCATTTTGGTTCATATCTGAGAAGGTTTACTCACACACAAATGTGCTTCTAAAGATTCTTAACATTTTCTTGGCATTTTCTCTATCAAATTCTTACCTTTTCAATTTAACATAGATCTAAATATTTTACTCTCTACATTAAGGTGAAAACAAGAATCACCATGGTTTTATGCAGATCTATATATGCCCTACTTAATTTTATAATCTCCAGGGGTCGCATTTTTTTTTACTTTTCAAAGGGGTCCTCTTGGACTGATACGTTTGGATGGATTGGTTGATTAGTGGATTGATAGTTGAATTAACGTTGCACTGGAGCAACACAACGGGCTATTTGAAAAGTTGGAAAGCACTTATTTAGAACTGAAAATCCCTGTATATCTGCAATTTTCAAACCTAGATCTTACTTTCCACATTTACCTTGAAGAATGTCGAGGATTAAAGTGCATCTGTGTATCCTTCAGAATGTGCTCGCACATATCCTCAAATCCGAATGTCTCCAGCGCATCGCCGTCTGCTGCATCGAACGAGATGCAAGTGAACTCGTCCATTGACTCGTACTGCAGTGTGAAGAGGACCTCTTCGTCCGGCATAAGACTGGTAGGAGAGGCCTCAAGTTGGAGTCCAGTAGCCTCGACCATCACCCTCAGCTTCAGCGTGACGTTGTTGCTCTCTTCTAGCGAATTGGATGCCATGAATGTTGCGATGTAAGCCCCTACCTGGTGTAGTAACAGAAATATGAGTAATGTGACGTTCGTACTAACTTTACTCTCCAAATGGTTTCAACGAGACATCTAGTTCATCAAGATCTGACCAGTTTTGCTAATGACGAGCTATTTCGTAATCAAAATATTGCGAGGTTTTTTAAATTGCGTCATTAACAAAAATGATCAATTTTGGTAATGACGCGATACCTCATCCATCAAGATCTGACCAGTTTTGCTAATGACGGACGAGATATCTCATCATCAAGATATTGCTGGTTTTTTATGAGGACAAGTTCAAGATCTGGTCAGTTTTTCTAATGAGATAGCTCGTCCATCAAGATATGGTTAGTTTTGATAATGACGAGATATCTCGTAGAGACAACCACCATGAGCGTTAAACTAATCGTAGAAGCTCTCTCCACTAAGTGGCGGGAGTGTTCTTTTTCTTCCATTAAGACTTTTGATCCCTTATCCCTAAGAGTAAATTTTTTCTATCAGCTTGAAAGCCTTGGGTGCAGTCCTTCCAAAGTAGATGTACCCGCTCTCAAGATAAAGTTATTTTTTTGTGTTTACACCATAAATACCTTTTATCTTAAATAAATTCCTTCATGCTTATATGGGGTCGAAGTGCACGTTTGTTAGAATAACACAAGATTAAGAGATTTTATGAGGAAAACTTTCTTTGCAAATGCATACAGTTTTTACTTCTCAAAGAAACTACTTCGGGTAATGGAAGAATATCAAAACAGATTAATTCTTTTTGTCAAATTTTTTTATTTTTTTTTATTTTGGGGGGTGGAAAGAGTTTTGTAGTTCATTATTTTTCACCTCAATTAATGCAACATTTTTTCATAAATCACCGAAAATTATTACCTATGATTTTATGTTCTCCTTTAAGAATAAGGTTTTTAACATTACGTTAATGTTTTACAAATGAAAAAAGTTAGTATTCAATTTTTTCAAGTAAATAAACTATTCTAAATATGAACGAAACGAAATTATATGAAGATGTAGGGTGTTATGTTTATGAATTATTGAGACACTCTTAGCTGTTTACGAATTTATAAAGCTATAAGTTAAAGGCGGGTTTTGTTTCTGTTATGTGTCTGCTTATTTCCCATAATTATTTCTGTAAAATTGGATGTATACATTGTTCATGAATATGCATAGAAATCGGTACATATATTTAAAATAAAACGCTCTTCCAAAGTTATAAAACTAATAAGATTATCAAAACCACTTCTTTATTTTAAACATATATACATACTGCTAAATTTTATGAAAAGTTTTCTACTTCAAAGGCAATGTAATTTTTATAACTAGAATTAATTATTTGGCCAAAGTTAGGATATTGTAGTCCATAAGTATCATAGTTGTATCCAAATCCATGAAATTCCATACGATTTGTATTTTAAAATGACACTTACACTTTCGAATTTGTGCTTAAAGATATTGTTATATTTATCTTGTTCCAGTACTTCATTTTCAAGTGACATCTTGTAATTTTCAACTGAACCTGTAAAATCACAAGAGGTCAATAATGAAACTTCAGCTTCTGAAAAAATTAAATAGTTATTAATCAAGGAGCTATTGATTAATAAATGAAATGAGAGAAATATAATAAATATGAAATAATAAAAATGGATCTCATCTCATAATGATTTCAAACACGACATATAAAAAACTTGATTTTGGTGCGCGTATCGCAAACATGATATACAAAGAGCTTGGGGCAAAGCATGAAAAAGTACCCTGCTGTACGAACAATGCAAGCTCTAATTTGCCTAAGTTAGGAGATAGGCCCCAGTACTGAGTTAGAGATAACCAACTCCCTCGTGAATTATAGAACTACTCATAAGAACTCAATGTTAACTTTTAAAATTTTTTTAACTTCTTCACTTTTTTGCCTTTGCATACTTTTGTGCGTACAGGTTTATTTTACTACCAATTAAAATGTTTATACCTTTTAAACTTCAAAACAAACTGAACATTACAGTACAGAAACGTTTCACGTGTCTCAGGCACCCCCTCACTTCGAGCCTAGCTACCACGGAGCAGGGGATTACTCTCCCCTATATGGATGCCCTGAAAATATAATGTTATACTTTTCAGCTGTATACTGATAACACACGAAAGTAAAATGCTCAAAAATTCACACATAGATAGTTATTTTTTAATTTTAAAACTGCCTTTTATTTCCTTCGGTGTGCATCTACAATATCGTACGGTTGGAGCAGAAACTCATTAACTGGCATTTTTCAGAAGTGCGTTTTTTGACACTAAATGCTTATTTTCATGATTATGAGAGATACATTGAAATGTTCTAATTTGTTCTTAAAAAATATAGCACTATAAAACTGCTAATTTTTATTTTTTACCTACAAACTAATAGTTTTTAAACTGCTTTACTATAATAAAGTTTGCTTGGTTTTTTTTTTAGTTAATGAGTAACAAGCAGACGATATTTCTACACAATTCTGAATGTAATACTCTTATTGAAAATAACATAAAAATGTGTTTATGTAAGAAGGAATAGAACTCTTCAAAATAGGTTGGTTGATTGTCTTAGGGTTTTATGGCGCAAGGGCCATATGCTGCTCCATACGCAAGATATACAATTTCAAGTAATATACATACACACTTATAAAAGTTTTTACTGACACAAAAAGAGAAATATCCCCAGGGAGGAATGCACCTGACAGGAATCGAACCTGTATCGCCTACAACTTGAAGGTGTGCTAGCACAGTAGACATACCAGTGAGCCACGACGGCCCCTTCAGAATAGGAATTGACAGTGAAAATCATTTAAGCTATTAGAATAGACGTTTTCTCCTTTTCAGAAAAACGTAAGCTACGAAATTTAGTTTCAAAAGAATGAAAACTCACCAGATATACTAGAAGCGAAAGTAACAATTGCATTCAAAGGCACATCTGTCTTGTCCGAACCGTGCAATTCAGTCGCAGGGTCGTCTTCTTCCATGGTGTACGTGGGAGAAACTTCTAAATTCCCTAGTTTCTCGATGAGCGTCACCTGGAAAAAGGAATCATTTTATTTTGATCCTTGTATCCCTCGTTCTATGTATGGTCCTGCTCTCTACATCAAACCAAAATCGCTTTTGGTTAAGGAGGATTAATGAAGAGAATTTATGGTCAGGTAGACACCGTAGACGTGAAATATAAGTAGACTGAGTATTCCTATCGAGACGAGATTCAAACAGTGAAACCAACATGTTGACTAGTAGTCACGTGACTTCTTTGTGGAAAATTAACTTGGTTGGTCGATTTGGCACCTTATCGCCTTTTTTGTCGTTATAACATCTTATGAATGTGTGAATGCGCATTTCTATAGAGTGGAGACAAAAATGGTCAAGTCACCAGTCTACTACTATGTCGCGCGAAACAATCAGATGATGAATCAATGGATGAGCGTCTTCTCCCGCCCCGTGGACTAATCAGATGATGAATGTACGTTTCCACGCGGCTGAAGAAAGTAGTTTAAGGGTCATGTTACTACTAGTTTTGGTCGCATGATCCTGGGCACATATAAAGGTTATCATTGCTCACTCTACTTATATATTTCCTCTATAGTAGACCGCAAAATTTAACCTTATTCACACAGGGGTGTATGTCCGCAAGCTCCACCTGAACATACTAGAGAGTTCTGTTTGGCAGCGCAGCAGTTAACAATCCATACATCGACGCTGACAGGAGTACATTACAGCTGGTGGTTGCCACATTGAGCACATACTATGAAATAGCTGTACTGAAAGTGTAAACTATTATCAAACTGCAAAATTAAAAGGATTTGTAAAAAATATTGTTTATGCACTTGCTGTCCTTCATTTCTGTGTCTTGTATTCACTAGCATATTTGGACGGCGCTAACAGAAATGCATCCCTATATGAATACAATTTAATTACGAGAAATCGTTTTCAGAATCAAAGTATGCGTGAACAGAATTTGGAAGACTCCTCCGACTCATGACTGGTGGTTGGATTGGTTTTGAGTTTATGACTCAAGGACCATATTTGCCCAAGCTGCTCCAAACAAGACAGACAATGTCAAGAAATTCGACTCATGACTGGTACACCTACAGTCAGCCCGGTACCTCTCTAGATAAAATGGGCAGTACAAAAGACCCATACTGATCTCACTAGGTTTCGAAGTGGACATTTAAAGCCAATGACGATTGAATTGGGCTGCAAGGCATTTTCCTGTGCTTTAAATGTAATTCAACTCAGGTTTCGCCAGAGCACATAATCTTCTGTCTAAACTGTCCCTAAGTCAGGTTATTCACCATCCTGAGCTGGTTCTTTAGGTCCTCAAGTCTCACCGGCTAGTAGACGGTGGTTTTTGTTTTTGCCAAATGAGATAAGTACTAGCAACAATATTATACCAAAAGCACTTTTGAGAGTTTAGAATATCTTACCTCCGTGGAAAACAATTCTTCGTAAAAGCTATTGTAAACCCTTACAGTTACATTGTAAACGCCATCTCTGTTATAAACATGATCCTTAGTAATCCTTCTTTCGTCGCTGTCTATCGGTATATCCTCTTCTAATTCATCGTCTCCGTAATCAAAATCCGCTGTCGCCCCAATTGGAAAGAATGTGTCATTTCCGGTATAACGAAATTCTACCGTTATTTTTCCTATAAGTTAAAATTATTGTATTCAACCTGGAATCCTTTAATAATTGCTTAGCACACAATAATTGTTGGAAAATCCAAAAGGAAAATCTGATAGTCATAATAAATATACAGAACAAAGCAATGTGAATAGTGTTGAAGTATGACATGGTTTTTCTTTTAGGCTAAGTATTTTTTTAATCCTACACTCGCCTCCGGCCTCTAGGCCATCAGTTGACGAGCAGCCCAATAAAGATCATAAGTGGTAAAAAATCTAAAAATATTGTCTACAATATTTTCAATTGTATTGTAGACAATTTTAGGACAGTCCCTTGAAGTGTAGTCTATAGTCATTTCGTCTAGTTTACAAAGGTGACAGGTAGCTGATCTCGCTACTCAAATATGGTGTAAGTGCCTTTTGTTAGTAGACATGTCCGGTAAGAAGTCGAAAACAACAGCTCTGGACAATTACTGCGATAACTTCGATGGAGAGATTGTTACTGATTGCCTGGCTGTAAATAAAGCTAAGACCTATCCTAAAAACAATATGGTATTGTTGATCAATTATCAGTCAGCAATAATAGCTCTTACCAAAATAATCTTAATGCATGCAAAATGAATATGAACATCGATGTAAAGGAAAACTAAGTCCCCTTGGAAAGGTCGAGAAAAATTTTTTGACTTGAATACGTCTTTAAAATCGGTATGGAGGTCATCGGTAGAAACTTGCTAGTCACGAAAAGTGTTGATATCTCAAAGCCCCATAACTCCAGGGGAAATCAGCCTATGGGGATAAATGACCTACCATCGTGTAGAGGAAGGTAGACCGCGTCAACCAGGCTGACCACTAATCCACTCCCCCTTTGACCTTTGTACCGCGTGGTGGGGGAAATGAGTCACATTTCGGGCATACGCTGACCTGTTTAACTGCTGTAACTTCAGTTCTAATTGACGGGTCGTGGCGAGTGCATGCTTAAATTGAAGAGAACGACAAGTTCTACAATTACAATTGACTAGTTAAACCATTTGTGTGAAAATTGTGTGCAGTGAAAAGTGACGATTTGTCGAAGTGCCTACCCGCTACCGGGTAGGCACAGTCCCCACTGTACCGTAAGGTTTGATTCGTGAATACTTTAAGGCGGAATACCTAGTAAGTGGGTCGCTGGTGAAATGAAGAAGGCGGGTATTTGTTTGATATTTATTTATTTAATCAGTTTTGGTGGATACATAGCAGTGGTGTTAGAGTGGGGCAATGCTTAGTATTCTATGGCGACCTTATGGATGATGGGTCTGTGATAACTAAAGTACGAGACAAACGGCATGGTGTCGATGCTGATGTTACTGACAAAGGTAAGGTCGATGGTGATGTTTCCAAGCGCGGTGGCAGCTCGTTAGATGGTTCAGCGACGTCGCCGCGTACGCGCGCCTGCTCGGCCTGCTCTTTCTTGCGTCTGCGATAAGCTCTAGATCTCCTCACTTTTCATAGGTTTAGACTTCTTGGTATCATTTTGTTCGTCTTGAACTGCTCTTTCAACCTGTTTACGTTTTCTATGCAGACCTTGAAATTTAGTGTGATATTTTGGCTTCATAGTGAAATCTTCAACAAATCGTCACTTTCCACTGCACACAATTTTCACACAAATAGCTTAAACTGTCAACAAGTCAAATGGAATTGTAGAACTTGTCGTTCTCTTCAACTTAAGCACGCACTCGCCACGACCCGTCGATTAGAACTGAAGTTACAGCGGTTAAACAGGCCAGCGTATACCCGAAATGTGACTCATTTCTTCCACCACGCGGTACAAAGGTCAGAGGGGGGAGTCGATTAGTGGTCAACCTGGTCGACGTGGCCCACCTTCTTCTACACGATGGTAGGTCATTTATCCCCATAGGCTGATTCCCCATGGAGTTATGGGGCTTTGAGATATCAACACTTTTCGTGACTAGCAAGTTTCTGCCGATGACCTCCATACCGATTTTAAAGAAGTATTCACGTCAAAAAGTTGTCATACAGTGAATCCCAAGTCACTGTTATATATGGTTACAAACAAGCTGATCAATTGGCTAGGACTAGAGCACAGTTGCCCCGACCAAAATCTCCTTTGTGTAACATCAAGAGGCTCATTTGCTTGTAAATCAAGACTAATAGATTTTCATTAAAGATAAATACCGAGTATATAGGGCGCTATTGCTATGATAACCTTTCACAACTTGTGGCGTAACTTAATCATAAAATTAGTTCTTAAGCGGAAGTATTTTTCTTCCCCAGCAATGTGTTGGGTTTACACTGGAAAACACTTATAGAGATAGCTATAAAAACAGCTTAGTATCGAAACTACCATATCCTACTTTCTCTAATCACGTTGGCGTAGTATGGAAGTTTTGAGAGTGGATTGCCAGCCCAGGTGTTGATCTCGTTATCTGACCGTGGTTCAAAATTATTAGATGTTGTCCTCGGATCTTTCCCCTTCCGGATTGATCCCGGAACGTCGCCAATAGCCCGTTGTGTTACGCCAATGCGACTTCAATTCAACTTTACCTATCTACCCTACCTTTTCTAAACAATCACACAACAATAAACACTGAATTTTGCATGAGATCCTCAAATAATATTAAACTTTAAGTATATTTTACTTCTTAATTTTTAATATGCACAATTCGTTTTTATCGTTCTTAAACAATTGTATATTTCCTTATTCGATTTGCAGCTGGTTTGAGATTCAAAGAATCCTTTGTTAATTTTAAAATAAATTTTAATTTTATCTGATGTTCCTTTTCATGAAAAGATGCAGTATGAATTAAAATGTATTTAACGACATTAAAATATTGAGAAAATATGCAAAAGAAAAGTTCAAAACTAAATAAACTACGGTATGCAATATTAGAAGCGTTTATATACCTACTATAGAATCATTATACCTTTATACTGGCTATGAAGACGATCAGTTGTAACTGAAGCATTCATTCAGTTACAACTCCGATGTATCAGATTATATCACTGATAGAAATCATATGATAAACATTTACTAAAATCCACCCTTATCTCGTGATTATTTAAAAGTTGGTGACATTTTACAATATTACATCTTGATACATCAAGTCCGACGTATAAACGCCGATATCACGATATCTTCCATAAACCAGCAAAGCAATGTACTACATAAAATGAACATTATAAAAAACAGTAATAATAGAAGATGAATCGCAATTTTTTTTAAATGATTCTAAAAGTGTTCTCTCTGGTGCAGTCGAATAATATATGCTTCAAAAAAGGCAAATAAAGCACTTGGAGTCATCCAGGTGAATACGATTCAAGCAGGCCTGAGTTGCTATGTAGACTATTCTGGCATTAGCAGAAAAAGTAGCTCACTCTGGGATTGAAAAAGATGGCGATTCATTCCAGTGTTCCGCCATAAAGTACACGAAAGTGATCGAGCCTCTCTCCTGACCCTACCCAGAGAGGGTAGTTGCTAGCTAAGGAACTGAGCCTATTGCGGTTGACAATTTAGCTAACTTATCACCATTTTATTACCATACACATCGGAATGTACAGGAACTCACTATAAAGTAATGTCTGTCTTTTAATTTGACAAGAAGCTGTCTGACTTTCTCAATTCTAAAAAGGTAGTTGCCTGGTCTATGCTGACAGACAGTGAAAGGCAGTCATGAAGTCTGCCATAATAGAAATCAGACGACATTTGGCAATAATTTCTGTAAAATGCGCTCGTTTCAATTTTCCAAGAGCATAAAATACATTTTTAATCCTAAGAACTTTCATTAAGAAAATACTCAGCACGTTTTGAAGTAGCCCTGACAGATATCAGTTCTGTCGTTCACTATTTTGTAAATTAGCAGTGCTTAGATTCCTTTCTAAGTTCTTAACCTCTTTATAATTGCACAATAAAGCAGGGAGCACATTTTGAGCTAACTAGCTTCAAGTGATACACTACAGTTTAAAATGCACAGAGCTGGTAATTTCTTACGCATCAGCAGGATACGATTAGGTATGTCAAATGTCGCTTACAACGCAATGGGACATGTTTGTACTGTGAAAAAGTTTTTTTATTAAATATACGATTACCAACGACGATTAATAAAAGTTTTACAATAGCGTAGTTCATTAAAATAGTTCATAAAATCGCTAAGTCAAAAAAACTATACAAAAAGAATACCTGGTGGGGCTATTTTTGGAGAATCGGTTTCAAGTATCCAGTTTCTGCTCACACGATTCACACAACATACATATGTGCTGGCATTTTCTGACTGCAGCTGGTCAGATGCATCAAGGTCAACTGTAAAGTTACCTTCATTTAGACAGTTGTAGTTTTCCACAATCAAGTCCACTGGTTCTTCTGAAATAGATCAAATGTAAAATTTAGTATGAATACCTTGCTGATACATAACACAGGAGACCATCATATGAAATGGTAAAAGAACCCGTCATAAACTGGTACACAGGTCCGTTATATGAACTGGTACTAGAGCCCATCATATGAACTAATACAGGTACCCGTCATCCAAATGGTACAAGAGCTCAAGTTACAGTTGTGAGGGGCTTGATCAGAATGAATCGTAATTCTCAAGCAGTATTTTAAAGTCATAATGAATGGACCACTAAAGGAAAGTTAACTAAACTGGTGCAGGTGCCCATCATCTAAATTGGTACAGGCATTCGTCCTCTGAACTGGTACCGGCGCCTATCACCTAAATTTTTACAGGAGCTTGGACTGCAGATGTAAGTAATCTGATCAGAATGAATCGTACTTCTCAAACAGCATTTCAAATTCATAATACGTAATGTATAGACTACTGAACTAGTACACAGGAGCTGGTCATCTGAACTAGAACACAGGAGCTGGTCATCTGAACTAGAACACAGGAGCGGTCTTCTGGACTGATACAAGAACCCGTCATCTAAACTGGTAAAAGGGCCCTTCTAAACTCGTACAGGAGCCCACCATTCAAACTAGTACAGGCGTCCGTTACCT
Organism: Meta bourneti; assembly: GCA_933210815.1. Classification (NCBI taxonomy): domain Eukaryota; kingdom Metazoa; phylum Arthropoda; class Arachnida; order Araneae; family Tetragnathidae; genus Meta; species Meta bourneti. The sequence goes on from OW119931.1 coordinate 46,608,002, forward strand.
AAACTGGTAGGATTTCCGCTAGGTAAACTGCTCGGATTGCAGGTGTGAGAAGCCTGATCAGAATGCATCGCAATTCTTAAACAAAATATTCCAAATTCATAATATATGAACCACTAAACTAGTACACAGGATCCAGTCATCTGAACTAGTACACAGAAACCTGTCCTCTGAATTGTTACGATTCCGTCATCTGGTAAATGATTCCTTCATGAATGAATCGTAATTCTCAAACAGAATTTCAAATTCATTGTACATGGACCACTGAAGATATAGGAGATTCTACTTTAAATAATTTCATACTTTATTGTTAGAATTCTGAAAAGAAATCAGTACCTAAAGTATAACGGCGCTCATCATGTCCCTCTGCATTCCAGACGAACGTGACATTCATTCCAGTGTCTACCGCAGCTTCCAGCTTTGCTGATGCCCCGACTTCAGTGCAGTTAGATGGCTCAAATAGCTTCAAACCAGAGAGCGCTGTCGCAACCGTAATCTTAACTTCCTTTTCATCTTTGAGGCCTTCAAAGTACTCGCTGCTCAGTTCTGCCCTGATCTTATATTTTCCGGCCTAAAACGGATTTGAAGACATTATTATACACTCAGCAATTTTATTTTAAGTACTGCTATGAATGAATTACTGAGTAAAATATACTGCACAAATACAAAATATTTCATTTTAATTTTAGCGTTAAAGTTGGAATTGCCCTTTATGTTTGTTAAAAGCTAATATTCTATTGAATTCATTACAAGTATCAGGAAATAATTTTAAAATTCAATATTCAAGAACGTACAAAAATTAAAAGACGCTTTCAGAAAAGAGTTTATGGATTTATTTTATCCTTGCGCTTCTAATAATACGTATCATTAAGCTTGAAAAAGCAAGCACTTTTATTGTTACTTTAAATTTTTTCACATCTACCAAATTACTTACACAAATTATTAGTTTTCCGTATTCGTTATTGCTTTCACATGTTAAACCTATTTTTATTGCAGAATAAAAATCAGTATGATGAAATTTATTATTCAAAATATTCCTTTTCGTATGAATTTGTGCTCTTCGTATCCTTGTGCTACACTATTTCTCTTCATAGATATTTAAAACGTTTTACGCATTCTGAGTATTGAAGAAATATTGTATATAGGATAGGTATCCTGATAGAAACAATCAGTATATAAATGATCCTTATCGTTGTAGAGGACCATTTTTTTAGCCACATTTGTATCTAGACTGTTAATATTATGCGAGTATCATTATCACAGTCACCTCCTACCTGATATAGGGATCATAGTATTTGTCTTCAATCCAGTAGGTCCCTATTCAAATTCCAGTTTGCAAGAGCATGGATGGAGGTGAATGTCTCTATTAGGAGTAACGGCGACTTCCACTGGGTGCTTCCTTCCAAATAGCCGTCGGTTCGCCCCTTGTAGTGAGGAGGGCCGATGAGATCGGTGATCGGGCATTTTAAAAGTTATTATGGTTGACTTTTTTAAGGAATTTTATTTCAAATATTTCTCTATTGTAGATTTTTATAAAGTTAACACTGCATACACATGATCTTTTCCATTTTTTTCTTACCTCTAATCACTACAAAGCCTCGATACAAAAATACCAACAACAGAGAAGATACTCCTTACCTTGGTGAAGTTATGGTAGAAAGAAATGTTGGTTGGTACCACAACGATCGGTCTCAAGAGGTGTTTCACACCCAGAGAATTTCCATCCTCATCTGTATCACTATTTCCCATCTGTATTTCATCTTCTGTGACATCGGCATACGCTACAATAACCTCCTCGATTCGCTTTAATAGAATTGTATAACCAGGTTCGAGCTGAGAAAATAAATCAATTATTCAACGGTAGTCTGCGTGCAAACTGATATACAATGCAGCTCTGACGAGTGGCATTGGAGTCAAGTAGTTTTGAACGAGTCTCTTTGTTAAAGTAGATGATGGATTGAAACCCGAATAACGTGCTTCTACAATGTGATTGTTCTTTAAAGCAAGTTCCATCTCTGAATTTATCTGTCGGTACCGAAAACGATAGTGGAGATTACGAATATTATGATCCTTAATGGGCGATCGCCATACATATTCTTGCGTGTGGTACAGCACGACTCCGACTAGAAGTCAATCGACCTTGGATCAGTTGATTCTCTGAAAAGGTGTGAAAACGCGTTAACAGAAAGCTACCTCCCTCAAAATCACGAATGGCGATCGCCTCGGATATTTTCCCCCTTGCCCACTTGTTATCGATGCTATTGCTTTCGGCCACGAGCGATAAACAAAGAACCAGAATCCGAGCTAAAAATGCCAGTTGCGGAAAATCTTGCTTACGTTAACACTAAATCCCATGATTTAACTATCAGACTCGTTCAAAACCACGTGACTCAACTGCCAACTCGTGGAAGCCGGAATATAAATCCTACCCCCTTTTTGTACCGTTTTGCAAATCCAAAGACTTCTGCCTTTTATTAGGGGTTCCCATAAATAATGTCGTTTTCTACCGTAAGAAGTAATTTAGTATATTATTTTAAAAAGCGGCACATTTAATTATATATAGTCACCATAGTCTTCTATGATCTTCCCCATCTGGTTATCAAGTTTTCTATCCCAGCTTTAAAATATTATGGGGTTTTGGAGTCAAAATACTCAACCAATGCGTTTTTGACCTTTTCATAAGAATTCAATTTTCCCAGCAAGAAAGTGCTCTAAGGATCTGAAAAAGATGATAACCAGACAGGAAAGGTCAGGTGAGTATGGAAGATAAGAGAGAATTTCCCATCCGAGTTCCCTAACTTTTTGTTGGTGCAGCTTGCCCATTTCTGGACCTTGTGCCATAAAACCTAAACCAACCAACCCTAATTTTTTGTTGAGTGATCCTCGCAACATGCGGCTTCGCGTCATAATGTTGGAGGATAGCACCCTTCCTGTGATCAAAATAGGTTGTTTTCGTGCAATGTCTGCATTCAATCGGCCAACTTGACCACAAAAATGTCTGCAGTAACGGTTCTCTGACATTAAGCAGCTCAAAAGAACCACGTCCACCAAACACTTAGGAGAATCTTGCTTCCATGGATATTGGGCTTTGGAATTTTTCTCGGTGGTTCTCCAGTGGAAAACCCTCGTTTTCTCATTACAGGGTTATAGAAAATCCATTTCTCCCTCCTATTATAGTAGGGTCAAAAAACGGTTCTTTTTATGGCGGTTTATGAGCAAGTTGCATGTGTAGGACCTTTGCAGCTTGTTCTCATCACTGAGCATATGGGGTACCCATACACCGGCATGCTGAAACTTCCCAACGGATTTCGAGTGGCGTTGAACTGTTGATCAAGAAGCATTCATCCTTTCTGAAATTTCTTCAATTGTTTGACGACGATCTTCTTTTACAATAGCCCGCAAAGCATCTTCATCAAATGGAACTGAACGACCACTTCCTTGGGGCATCTTCAAGATCAAAATTGCCTTTACAAAATCTGTTGGATCAACTTTGGCACTGGCGAACGTCTAAACAATTTGCATAAATTGCATTGATATTCGCAGTTGCCTTAGTTGCGTTATGACTGAAATTAAACTGAAAGAGCATACCTGTTACGCGGATAGTAATAACATTATTTTCACATACGGATAATGGAAGATATTAAAACAACTCACATGCACGTAATCGTTTTCTTCTAAAGAGTGGAATACATAACCTGGTGATGACTTTGCTTCTACTGTATAAGATTTTATCACCTCAGTTTCTCCATTTGAATCCACCACGCAACTTGGTGGCTCCAAATCTACGCAAGCCATGTTTGTGGGACAAAATGCCTCCTTGTCTTCGGAACATTCAGAAACTCCTTTTTCTGGACATGAATCCTTGCAGACTCCACAATAACTTTCATCGTCTTTGCATTTGGGGAATAAGACCTGAATAAAATTATATTTATTTTGACTACCAAGTATCAAAGAAAGTATCAAAAGTGAATAGACAACAGAATTTTCAACTTTAGCGTGTTTTAAGAGACTAAGGCAAGCCGCACATTGGCCTGACGACAAAAGCATACGACACGTCTATGCGTATCCGTACAGAAAACAGGACGGCACGTATCTTTATTTCAGCCTGTGTGTCGTGGAATCGATGTATGGAGTTTTTTGGGTTAAAGAAAAATAATTCAACAGTACATTATGCAAAACATAGTCTATAATGATAAACAATAAATTTTCTAAAATCTCAAAATTAAAATTAAAAATACCTATAGCTCCATATTTTGATTTTTCAATGTCTAATCTGTTCTTGTTTTTATTCAAATTTCATACATTCGTACGTTGGCCATTTTACCTAGGGTTTTTCAGTTTCCTTCTTACTAGATTTCGAATAAGTTTGTTTTCCTAACTTCCATAGAGAAAGTGACAGATATCTCGAAAGTTATTTTATAACCGCCTTAGGATCTTTCCCTTGGTGATTGATCCTGAACTGTCGCAGATATACCGTTGTGTTGCTTCAGATGGACGTAATTCAACTACCTACCTATAACCTCATGGACTCATTTTCACATAATAGACAAGGTGGTAGAGCAGTTGTAAACGTAATGGTGGGGAAATGAATTCACCGATTTTGTCATGTCCTTTAAAATAAAATGCAGGCATTCAAAATGCTGCAGACACCAAAAATTTGAGTAGTTTAATCAACAGAAGGATTTATCTCTGATAAAAGTTAATGATAATAATGCTCACACGAAAAAGAAAAAACCAATCCTAATGCAATAGCATTAGGATCGATTTTTTCTTTCATAGATTCATACGATTCATAGATTTCAAAAGAAAATGAATGAATGGAAATGTAGAAAATGTGTTTTTAAATACGAATTTTTGACAATACTATTTATGATCATATCAGGAATAAAATTGATAAAATAATATTGCTAATCTGAAAGTATCTATTTTCTCAATTCTATGTTTAAAAAAAGTTGTTATATACTCTAGGTAATTTCTGTATTACAATCAAACATTAGGAAGCTTAAACATATAATTATAAGCGCAACCGCAGACTGAAAATATTTTCGATTCACCTGAATTTCAAACTTGCCAGATGAGGTTGCGAAGAAATCAAAGCCAATAAGTATAGAATAAGGAATGTTCCCAAGACTAAGATGCACAGTCTCCGGAGCTTCAGCATCAGATGCCTCATTGAACATTTGGGGAATGGATAGTCCAATTGGAAACATCTCAGTGTCTAAAAATAAAGCACAAGAATTTGAGTAATTGGTTAACTATAACGTAAAAAATGCATAACAAATGCAGAGATGCTAACCCAATAGATATTTTCAGTACCTCAGTAAAAAATTAATTAGTTTTAAAACGTTTTCAGGTGTCGGAAAAACATTTTATTAAGTACCAAAATTTCTAAAGAATGAGAGAGATCTTTAGCGTAAAAAAACAAGACTGATGAAATGCGAATATTTTACTTCCAGTATCCAAATGATCTCGCATGATATACATATATTGGAGTTGCATCAAAATGTAGTTAATCGTCGTTTTTGTGACTTTTGACGCTTAATCTAATTGGTGTTGACCAATCAACTATCATATATCACTTCGGAATTTATTCTTCAGAATTTTTACTGCCGAAGTGCTGAAGTAGTATTCGAAAAACAAGCTTAGTGACGTCATGTTCGGGAAACGAACAGGAAACATGTTCTGTCTGTTGAAACACTATCGCCACCTGCATTTATTGTGACAAAAGAACGTAGTAGTCACTTGATAATGGATGGAATGGAAATGGAACAAATTAACTATATCCATCTGTTTGAAAAGTTAAAGCAGTGTTTCAGACAAGTTTTATAGTAAATACATCTGTTAAATTTTAGGGGAAATGAAACAAGACACTTACCAGGAACGACAAACACCTCGGCTTCACCTTCGCCGAAATCTATCTCCAAATTCAAATCCGTTCCTCGCAATATCGAGGCTACACAAATCACAGTTTCTCCAGATTCAGCAAAATCGGGACAATGGAGATCAAGACTAACTTCTATGTCCGGTATTAAGATTTCGTGTTCATCAGACGAACTAAATAGATTCTAAGTCAAAGAAAAATTATTGTAAGTTTTACTATTTTTATTTTAGATATTTTTAATCTACATACAAGATAGCAAAAATTATATACAATAGTTATGCATACGATAATTAGAAAAGAAATTTCGAACTTCATTTATTCAAAAAGTTTATCTTGTAAGCAAACGATCTGCGTGTTTCGCAATTCAAATAATATAGCGACATGAACAGGTGAAAGCTTTTTAAGAATCTATGACATGCGATAATCCGTAAAAGAATTTTTTAATTATTTTATTTCAAACGATTTATATCGCATTCCTAATCAAATGAGTTACGTATTTTGGTATTTAAGTAATTCGGCTACACGGAACTATGAAAACTTCTTTAAGTGTGTTGAGCATTTTCTTTTTGATTTTTAAGTCAGAAATAAATAACTACAACCTCAACTTCCAATAAGTCTCAGAAATGCCACTAATGGCTCAATGCTATAATATATTAGCATAATTACGCTTTTTCAACCTGATATATTTGTAACAGTGCATTTTTTGAAATTTGAAAAAGGGTGATGGAGTGATATTAGGTAATCATTTTCTGTGGTAAATGAAATATGAAGCATTTCATAAATTTTTATTTGTATAGATGTGACTATTATTTATTTTTTATTAATTTTATTGTCAGTGAAAAGTAAAACGTTAACTTTTGTGCAACAGTGCTTCTTTGTATAACAATATTTGGACTTTGGGGAATGTGTCTCGCATTTAAGTGTCGGCTTGAAGAAACCAGGAAACTTCAAGCAGCCAACCTGAGGCACATACGCGCGAGATTCGTACTCATACCCAAGTTCTTCAGTCTACTAGTTTTTTAAGAGCGACGCGATTGGGGTCAAATATGGCCTTTGGGCCATAAAACGTTAAATTAACCAACAGTTGGGGCCACTGGTGGGGCTGAATATCTAAAATGATACGAAGAAATTACAAACACTTTGATAATGAAACCATTGACCTTTCCTTTATAATAATAGCATATTCCAATCTCTCTTTACAGTTCTGTGGTAAAAATATGACACAAAAATGCATTCATGATGTTATTAGTCGATATTACTTAAAAGTGCGTATTTGGTGCGTTTGGTTTTAAATTATTCCTCGCTCTGTCATTTTGCTACATTTAATTTTGCTTCGAAAAGGTTAATTGACTCAAGGTACCTTTGACTTGCATGAATGAATTAATAAAGTGCAAGTATTAGGTTCAATTACCGTTGCCTCATCTGCAGCAATTACTTTAACTTTATGGTAACCTGGAATAACAGCATTCAGGAAGTCGTAGAGCTCAGTGAATTCCGGACCAGTTCCATTGTTTGTGGGAGTGATTTGTTCCCCGTCATACATTAAATATGTATTTGCCATAACATTAGATTTCACTGCAGCTTCGTATTTTACAATCACTGAAATGAAAAATAAATTAGAGTAAACTTCTATATCTATAATGACATTTCTATTTGTTAGAAGTGGAATCATAATGATGGTAATTTCTCTTAAGTGAAGTACTACTTAATTTTAAATATTTTTAATTCAAGAATAAAAAGTAATAATAAATATTGGATTTATTATGCTGAGTGAATCAAATTACTGACTTTCGCATGTATCTAAGCCCACTAAAATCCCACTTAATACACTTAAATCGCTTGAAATAATTTAACACAATAACACTACAACACTTATAACACTACTACACTTATATAACTACTACTTGTGCACTTACAATACTATAACACTACAACACTTATAACTCTATAGCACTATATTTCAAGGAGAGGTATAAAAAGAAATATTTGTAACTTTAAAGTATAATTGCTGAACTATAATTTAAGCAAGCATTTTTCCTACATTTTATACAGATATTATGGTTCTTAACTAATGTCAATAGCATATATCATTTATTAAACTATTCAAAAAACGAATTGTATTAAGAATTGTGACAAGGTTTCAATTCAAATTTGTTAGCACCAAGATAATATATTCACCCCAATGCAGAATTTCGTTAGTAAAAAAGCATGAATAAGGTATAATGATATTTATATAATCTATGAATATGAATTTTAGAGTTAACCATATTAGGTAATACAACAATCTGTTGAGGAATCGTCATTTCATTCTATAATAGAAAGGCTTTTGTGTACTATTTACACAAAACTACTTAATTTTTCATGATTTGAAGAGTTTCAATTTAAAATATCTTTCACAGTATTATTTATACTATATCTTTTTCGACATCGTTTAAGTGATATAATAAATCATTTCAGTAATTTTCTGCAAACTTCATTTGGAAATCAACTCGATATTGCAATCCAAATAAATCCATGTAATGGAAAATTTTAGAATTTTTAAAGTATCAGCTTTTGGAAAGTTGGAAATGCAAGTACTATAAAAATTTTCTTCAAGAAAGTTCAAATATATTAACAAAATAAAAGCACAACAGTAATTTAGATTTTAAACTCTATGTCACTGCAAGTAACTCTTAATACCATCATCATTTTCCTTTGCATCCACTTTTACTTCAAGCACAATTTCTATTTCTGGGAGATCATCCACTTCCATTGCTGCGATCACATCGGGGTCTTCACCACAATCAACAGGTGTCGAGCTGCAACATTTTACTCCGTCAATATCTAGATAATCTGTAAATAAATATATACATTTGTATGTAATACTTATATATTTGAATGGTATTGCAAATACATTTTGATGAAAAATATAATTTTCCTATAAACAGTAAAAATTATACTAAATTTCTTAAACCCTATGAGGAGTTCACACTCAAATATCCTTTTACAAACTTCAGTTTTCCTTATATATGGCATCTAATTTTAATCTTCTAAAGAATTTTTCCTACGGTTCTTTCATTCAATAGATGTGATTATTTAGTTATATGCGAGCGTAGGAACACTACTCGAGCGTAAGGTTGCTAAGCTGCTCTACTCGGAAATCTCATGACGCTCAGAAGGTTAGTTAGTTTATATCCTTGAAATTTCAAAAAATTATGTCAAAATTAAAACACAACAAAAAAAATTTGCGTTTGCAAGTATACTTCATTTCAAATTTCTTTTTTGATTAACATTTCCCACTTCCACTCTTAAACCCTCCAAGTGGTTTCGACGAGATATCTCGTTCATCAAGATCTGACCAATTTTGCTAATGAGGAAATGTCTCGCCATTGAGAAACTAACGATTTTTTATGCTGACGAGATAAAAAATATGGTTATTTTTTCTTCTAATGATGAGATATCTCTCTCGTTCATCAAGATGTGGTCAGTTTAGCTAATGACGAGATACCTCGTCGAGACAACCACCAGGAGGGTTAAGAGTAAATAACAGCTTAACTTGCACACCTTTCTCACTGTAATAAAAGAATCATTCAAATGTAAATAATTAAGTCTTTCCTAAAAACTCTTTTTTTGTTTCGATGAACTTGATGGACTATTTGGTCTCCTGTAATAGAGGGGTTTGTAAACAAAAACAATCTACAGGAGAAGAAACAAGTACTTCCCCTCAAGAACTAATTTGATTTATCGCCGATTTGGCGATTCCTGACGTTAATCTTCAATATAAACAATAATAATAAGCAATAACTCTATGTAAGTTTAATTGAACCAGGCACTTCTATGTTAATAACTTTCCTAGATTAGCATGCTTAGCTGTTGGATCCTAAGATTCTAATCCTGAGACACATGACACATTTAACTCTGTCAAACATCTTTATACGGATTTACTCAAATTATAATTTGAGATCATGTTCCCACCAAACTTACCATAATTGGTGTAGCTGCAAAGACAGTACTTGCTGTCCATGACAGCGGCGTAAGAGAAATTACCATCTCTGCAGAGTGCTTGGCACTGGGACGATGTCAAGGTATCCATATCGTACATTCCAGCAGAGAAACGAAACTCTTCGGATTCGTGAATCCACCGAACACATTCTGTAAACATGGAAAACAATATAACAAACAGTACCTGCAATTAAATCATTGCATAAAAGTTTACTATAATTCCCCCTAATTTGGTTCTGTGTAAAAATAAGTAACTATCTTTTCTTTAAAAAAAGGATGATTTAATGCAAAATAACGATTTCAAGTAAATTATAAGCGTTTTAAACCGTACATTAGTTAGCAAAGAAATCCCGTTAGAAAGCTACGTGTTTCTGTTTTCGGCATTGCATTTGTATCTGATTTAAACAACAAACTTGACTTCAGTTTTTAATAAAACAATTTTTTATTAATAATTGTAAGAAATGTGTCACTTCAAGTAATATCTCAGGGTAAAGGATATTCCGAAGTACAAAGACCTCAATTTGAACACATGTTCATCAAGTTTCCCGGTTTGAACACATTTTCAAGTGTTCCGGTTTGAACGTATTTCCATCAAGAGTCCCAGCTTGAATAGATTTATATCAAGTGTCCCGGTTTTAACACATTTCCATCAAGAATCTCGGTTTGAACAATTTACATTAAGTGTCCCAGTTTGAAAAAATTTCAACGAGTCCCGGTTTGAACTCAAATAATATGGTAACCCTATACTGAAAATAAAATGGCCTATCCATTACTTATTAATTATATGAAATGTTCATCACCATTGGTATTTCATACAACTTGAACAGTTCAAAATTTCCTTTAAAAGAACATCTGAAAATTTAAAAACATTCTTTATATTGTCTTTTATATTGTTTCTTATGCTTAACCCTCCTAGTGGTTATCTTGTCAAGATATTTCGTCATTAGCAAAATTGACCAGATCTTGATGAACGAGATCTCTCGTTGAAACCAATTGGAGGCTTAAGGTATTATGCAGGGCCGTTTCTGTGTGTTATGCTGAGCGTACACTTTAGCTTTGTCAAAAGAAATAGGGGCTGCCGTAGGCGCAGTATGCTTCAACTTTAAATAAACGTGCGCAGCAATAAGTTTTCAGATATTATGAATTTTATACATAGTCGGTCGTTTTGGGTTCTTTTGCGATTGTTATAAGATACTTTTGAATCTGCATATTCGTTTGTATTTTGCATTAGTATATTCAAAAAGCATTCATCACGGACACGGATGTTTTGAGAGGGAGAGAGAACGAACTCGAATCCTTCTCAAAATGATTTTTGGAATTAAAAAGCCACAAAGAAACAAATGTAACTACTTACATTAGAGAAAAATCGAAATTTTGTACATCGCAGGTAAAAATAAGTCTGAATTGTCAATAATCTAAAAACAGTCGAAAAACTCATTAAATGCAATGCTAATTTAACATTACGGCAAGTAGGTAACCGGAAGAAAAAGAAAACTGGGCCATCCGCAATTATTTCCTTGATAAATGCTTGATGAAAGCCGTTCTTTTAGGAAATCAAATGATTTTAACCTTCGAAATGGTTTCGACAAGATATCTCGTCTATCAAGATCTGACCAATTTTGCTAATGACGACACATCTAGTTAGCAAGAATGCCGATTGAATTTCGAATGAAAATATTGCTGTTTTTTGATGATGATGAGATAAAGATCAGATCAGTTTTCTAATGACGAAATATCTTGTTCATCACGATCTTGCCAGTTTTAGTATTGACGAGATACCACGTCTAGACAACCACAAGGAGGATTAAAAGAGGACGGCTTGCTAAAGTTTACTCTTGGGCAACTCAAATATCAGAAACGATCCCGGTATTATGTTAGAAAAGATCTTATTAAACTTAAGGTTGTATATACCAATTGCAAACTAGGTACAAAGTCTAAACACTTTAAAAGATTTTAATAAACAAATATATTGTTACATAAATATGCATTCGAAAACCTTTGCTGTTGCAAAATATAAACATTTAAAAGAATTTTTTTAAATGATTATTATTTTAAAAAGATGTCATCGTGAAGAAAGCATAGAATGTGTTTAAATTATGATGCTTTGGATTGTATAAAAAATCCTTATTTTACTCATTGTTCTCAATTCTTGCCAATAAAATTGAAATATGCTCCTTGAAATGCCCTATTTAATCTGGAAACTTTGATTACATTAAAAATTGAATTGACTTACTTTGGCCGGTCACGAACGTAAACTGTAAAACAAGAAACATGCGTTAATATAATACAAGCAAAATTTTTAAAATACAAAGCATTTTTCAGATATTTTTTCAAAATAATCAATACTTATTTATATTAATGTTATTAATTTAATATATAAAAGAAACGGTGGAAATGTAATGCAACCACAAAAGTTAATTTAAGCAACCTGTGACTTGTACTTAATAATGAAGATCAACGGTGTTTCAAAACTTCCTGTATAAACTTTAAGAAGTAGGGAACACAAAATTAAACCGTATTTACATTTCAAGTATTCAAACAAATTAGGAAGTATGAACTTTAAAATATATAATTTCTTTCGATGTTAGATGGTAGGAAATTGAATTTACGTCACACTGCAGCAACACAACGGGCTATTGGCAACGATTCGGAATAAATCCCGAAGATAAAGATCCGAAGACAATATCTCGTAATTTTTAACCAGTCAGACGAGGTCAATACCTGAGCGGGCATCCCACTCTAAACTTCCTCACCACATCAACGTGAGGACATTTGATTCCACGACAGATTTAACTTGTACCAGCCCCCGCGTACACGACTGTCTTTGGTTGGATCGAATTCACAACCCTTCGGTTGCTAATCCACGACTCTTCCAATTTGGCCCTTTTGATGTTAAAAATTTATCATTTTCACCAGGTAGGTAGGTATTTAGTTAACGCCGCACTGGAGCAACACAACGAGCTATTGGGGACGGTCCGGAATCAAACCCGAAGTGAAAGATCCGAGGACAACACCATGTAATTTTGAGCCACGGTCAGATGACGAGGGCACACCTGAACTATCATTTTCATCAGAATGCATCTGGTATAGTGATCATAGCATTTGTCTGCACGCAGTATGTCTCAGGTTCGAATCTGTTTGTAAGAGCATTGATGTTGGTGATTATCCGTTAGGAGTAGCGGCAAATACTCGCTGGGTGGCAGACTACTTCCTACACAAATACCCACCAATTCGCCTTTCTCTAGTGCCGAAGACTGAAGAGGCATTAAGTGTTGTCAGGCATTAAAATAATTTTATAGAAATTTCATCTCGGACAAAGAACAAAATACAGGTTTGAAAAACAAGACATGAAAATTTCAGGAATTTTCATACCTGAAGTAAAGTTGTAAGTACCAACACAGTACATGAAAATTTGAATCCAATTTTTAGTTTTCCTTTCATGTTGATGTAGCCAGAGTTCACACTGAATAACAACAAATTCAAAAACGTAAGCATCTTGAAACAAGATTCTGTAAAGATTGAACTCTTTCCATTAGTTTTCACTTTCAATGCGGAGTGAATTCGAAACCAATTGAATCAGATTGCCTAAGTGCTATTGAGATAATTCATTTTTTCCAAAGTATATCTTCGGACATTAATACCCACGAGCGCATATTAGAAATCCGTATGTTTATGCGAAGCACCATAGAAACATTACAAAGCGTTTTAGGCACTTGTTTGTTTAAGACACCAAAAGTACTTAACAGTGTTTATTTAAATTGTTTCTAACCACAGGCTCACTGGAAATCACAGAATGCAGGATACTTAGTAGAGGCATCATTTGCAAGTTCGTTTAGGAACATGGCAGTGATAAATGATTTCCCAAGTTGCGTGCTTAAATACTGTTTATTCGCCGAATCCAAGCACATAGCGTCGCATTTTAGCATTTCTGAGTTTTCGATTATTTTTGAAGTTTCTTTTTGTAATGTACAGAGGCTGTTCGGACATTTTTTGAACAATTTTAATGGACTGAAGATCAATTTTCTATGTGAAATTTTTGTGTTTTAAATATTCTATTTGATAGCTCTTATCGTTAACTATCTTTCTACACCTTAATTTCCATGATAATCATGACTTTTGTACTATCGACAGAGGTATTTTGTCCCATTCTTGTTCCAGTTTTCCAAAGTCCTTGAATGGTTTTCGGTCGACGATCCGATAATACTCTTTTTAAAAGTCCAAAAGCACAAAAGTCCATGACTTGATACCAGTTTCTTGTACCATTTTTTCCAAGAATTTAATAGTAGATTTCGATGTGTGACTGCTTGCTTTATCCTGATGCAGCTCTACTGATTGTTGGCACTGTGGATAGAGATATGGTATTTTGTTTTAATATTGAGGATAAAATATGGTCTGGATAGTATGTGGAGTTGATTTTTACATTTTTTTTCCACTCTCTTTACTTTTAATTTTCCATTATATGCAAAACCAGCAACAATCCTAAATCCCTTAGCGAAAGTTTCTTTAGATTCTTTGAACCACGTTTTAAGATTTTTCTCCTCTTTTATGATAATAAATTGTTCTTTTTTTATTGCGATCATTTAAATACACCCAAGTCTCGTCGTCACAATATTTTTCCATCTTTCTCCAGCTGAATGCTTTTCATACTGAATTCTGCAGCGAGTTCTGCGTTCTGCAATATGTCGTGGAGATAGACGATGAACATTATATTTTTTGGCCTTTTTCATATTCAAATCACTGTGAATTATTTTATTTATAGTTGAAACTGAACATTTTAATGACTTTGCAAGTCTTTTGACTTGGCGGATTCTCTTTTAAAATTAAAGAACTTACCTGACAAATATTCTCAGAAATTCTTTTCTTTTTTTGGATACATATTTTGGAAGTATTTTTCCACTTTTATGTTTTCTCATTAATATTACTTATTGTACCTTGAGATATCGAAAAACCATGACTTTTACGGCGTTTTTGAATAATTGAATAAGCATACGTAATTCTCTTCGGAAAGAGCGGAAACGTAGCCTTCCATTCATTGCTTATTTAAAAGCGTTATTTTGAAAGTAAACCGAACTCTGAGTTAGCAGACGATAAGTTATACTTTAACTATTTAACTGCTGCGAAAATAAAATTCTTTTTCGTAGCATACAATTTTTTTACAGCTTATCAAAGTCATTCAAAAAATGTCCAAACAGCCTCTCTATAAGCAGTGCTTCACAGCTGATATAACTCTGGTCGCTGAGTTCAGCATCATAAATCGAATATAAACTGTCGAATTTTGTTTGTTTAACATTGTTGCGTAGAAATAATTAAAAATTCGAAAGAAAATTTAAAGATTTATTTCAAGAGAAACATAACAAAGCATGACAGAAATGTAAAGTTAGGTATTTAATTAACATCGCACTGGAGCAATACAGCGGGCTATTGACGACGGTCCGGGATCAAACCCGAAGGGAAAGATCCGAGGAAATGTAAGTTGTGTTGCTTTCAGTGCGACGTTAATTAAAATATCCTAATACCTACCTACCGAGGAAATGTAAGGAATTATAAATAATCAACTTTATATAAAATAGAAAAATCGCTTGAAGTTTTATTGATTTTCGTAAGAATACTTCTAGAAAGTTCTACGATATAAAAAAAACTTGAATTAAGGTCGCACTGGAGTAACATAACGGGCTATTGGTGACAGTCTAAGATCAACCCCGAAGGGAAAAGTACGAACTAACTTCAATGAAAAAATAGTTGCGAAAAATGTCCAACAGTCTAATGGCGCTGTGGAATTATTTTCATTTTCTTTGTTACTTATCGTCTACATACAGTGAGTAAAAAGTTTCCGTACGCACTTACTATTTGAAATAAATGGCTTTAGTATTTGTGCAGAATATAAATATTGAAGAAATAATAATGAAAAAACAGATGAGCATAATTACATAGAAAGTTTCTATTGCATTTAAACAAAAATATTAATATAATTTAACGCATAATTTATAACACAAAAATGTGCCAAATATAAAGCAAAAAAGTCTCCGTACGGTGAAAAATCTTTCATTAAATGTTATTTCCCCCACCATTTTTCATCATTTAATGGTCAGTGGAACCTGCTTTTTGCTTTAATGACCTCTCTCAGAAGTTTAGGCATGATTCCCACAAGTTTTTTTGTTGTCTCTGAAGTAATTTTGTTCCAGACATCCATAATGGCACTTTTCAGGTTATTTTTGCTGCTGGTATCATAATTTTTCAGTTCACGGCCGATTTCTTCCCATCAGTGTTCCGTGGAGTTTAAATCAGGAGACTCATTGTGTGTGAAATTGCTGAGATACATGGTAAAGGCATCATTCTTAACAGAATGTTGCAGTGCGTTTTGAATCGTTGTCTTTTTGGAAGATAAATGGCCTTCCAAGAGACAATTTCGTAGCACTAGCAAGGAAATTTTGTTTCAAATGTTTAGGTACACATAGCTATCTATGTTACCTTCAACAAAACATCAATTGTCCACACCAGAACTCATGCAACCCCATAACTTTATATTTCCTCCGCCGTATTTTACAGTTCCACATAAGTTTTTTGCTTGCATTTCATGTTTGGGTTTTTCCCATTCCATAACACGTCCATTTGAACCATAGACAAAATTTTGATTTATCGCAAAAAAGTACAGAATCCCAAAAAGTTAAGTGCTACATGCTTTTTTTGCAAACTCAGGAAGCTTTCTTCTGTTAAGTTTGCTAATAAAAGGCTTCTTACGTGCAACATTCCCATTATAGCAAACTTTTTTATTACTTTTCTTAGTGTGAGGTTATATTTCAAGATTATAAACAATTTCAACAAGGATGCAAGTTGTGGTGCACTAATTCGTGGATTGTCGCGAACCTTTCGCAGAATATTCCTCGTGTATATGGCTCAATTTCTGAGGTTTTTCCGGATCTGTTCCTATTTTCCAGTTTCTCCCTCATTATATTTTTCAAAATTTTTTCCGTAGATTTAGATTTGTTTGCGATTTCGCAAATATTTTCCTTATTGATAAACCGTTATTTCTCAACTTTATCACCAACACGCGAATAGCTTTTGGAATTTCTATTTTAGGCGATCCACTGGTATGAAAAACCCTTGAAATTATTACTTACATTATACTGAAGTTCTTTTTCATTCGATAGTTATAGTAATTGAATGAAAGATAACTTGACTGTACGTTCTAATCTATTTGCATAAGTGTGTACGGAAACTTTTTTAGCCTTTCACTTTGTAAGTTTTTATCAAAGTTTTAATTAATTACTTTTTATTTGTGAAAATTAAGTAATTTTTGTTGCCAAGACATTTTCTAGTATGAAATAAGTTTCTTGTGCAGTTTCTGAATCTTTGGTGAGATTTCTTTAGAAATTATAATAATTTATAAGCCGTTTTCATTTCCGAACGGAAACTTTTTATCCACTATAGTTCAACACGTGGCAATATGGTAATGAAATTGCGAATCGCACTTGCATGGGAGAATCATTTCGAATTTTTTTCTCTGTTCTCCATAATGTAGTCTTTTCTAAGTTTCAAGTTATTTTTATATCATGTATCGTTATCGTATATCGTTATATTTTCAATACTATCTTTTATTTAATGGAACAAGGATTTTAATTCTATATTTTCTCGTTTTTTATGATTTCAATAGTTATATTTTCAAATCACCACATTATTCGAACATCCTAGATGATTGGTTTGGGTTTTATGGCACAAGGTCCGTTAGCGGACAAGCTGCGCCAAACGCAAAATTAAATATACCCAATAAAAACAGGTGAAACAGTCAAAGTAGTAAAACAGTAGTCTAAAATTTTAGTTTTCGAATATTATAAAATGTCTAAGTTAAAAAAATTGAAGTCGAAAAATATAAATACAGGATGATTCTTTGTTTTCAATACAAAGAATAATAGATAAATGTTAAAAACCTTAAGATGAGAAATTATGTATTTTTAAAAATATGACTGATGACAATATACATTTGAAACATGAAGATGACCAACTATATACATTTTAAAAATCCAGAACATCGTAAAAAAGGTAAGAGTGCTGAGTGAGGAGGATTACCCAGCAAGGCAGACATACTGGGCGAGGAAGTTTTAAAAAATCGAATGTAAAAATGGCCATAAACCAGGACATGAAGTAAACAAATGAGAGATTGTAAGATCTCCGTTGGCAGTGGTGAGATGACAGAGAAAAGCAGACCACACATAACTTCACCCGAGTTTATTCTTGCCCTCCGGTACCATAGCAGTGAGTGCCCCTCTCTATTGGGGCCCGTGGTGGGGAGTACCTAATTAGAACTAGAAGTACTAAAAACACGAAAGTATAATCCAGTTTTTGTCCTACTGAATGCGACGGGCCTAGGAATGTGGGATGCGATTATGGGGGCTAATTTGTGTTTGGTAATGGTAGATAGTATGTAGAGAGCTGCGGAAAGCAATTTACGTACATTCTTCAAGGATTTACAACCCTACTGTCCATGTGAACTTGGATATGAATCACTAATGCATTCCATTGCAAATTCATCGAAATCTACCCAAAAGCTAAACCTTCCGATCAATTAAAATTTGATTCTAAGCCCCAGGAAGAGAAATTTTGAATATCGTGGCAGGCAGGTCAGCAAATGAGGTGATCGGTAGGTGGTTAGTAGTTGAATCAACGTCGCACTGGAGCAACACAACGAGCTCATGGCGCGGGTCCTGGATTAATTCCGAAAGGAAAGATCCGATGACAACACCTCGTAATTTTGAGCCATGGTCGAATGACGAGGTGATAGGAGTTGGGCTTTTTATGGAATGCGCGGCACTTCCGTCAATCCTTATCGAAAACGAAAGTCTAACATAAGAAACCCCGCTTATCTAAAATGAATTCAATTCAAGATTCGTAACGGAAGAGAAAAATTAACCTCCCAAAGTATCTAATTTTTTAATGCTTTTCAATAAGAAATCATTTGTGGTGGCAAAAAAAATCAAATAAACTAAACGAGCTACAAGAAAAGTTTATTTAGAAAAACTTTTGCATGGTAAAATATTCACAAGTACATACTATATTTACAGATAATCCATTTCGTGGAAACAACCATTTATCCCGAGTTCATTTGGCTTGCCGGCTCGTGAAGAGAAAAGCTTGCGATAAATCTGGTGAGTGATTCCTAAAAGCTTTCGGGTGGTTCTAAATAGTTCTTTAAATGGATCAAGACAGCTCTTGGATGATCTCAGTAATGATCATTGTCGGGAGGATCTTGAATGGCAGTCGCTGGTTACTTCAAGAGGGTCACTTGAACAGTTTATATTGAGGGAAGAGGGTTGCGCACGTCATACTTGTCATTCACGAGGATTCAAACAGGAGTGTCATTTTGTCATAATTTGAGAACTAGAAGAAACATCCAGAATATTAAAAACATGTCATTTGCTTTCGATACTAGATAGTTGAATTTGCGTCACACTGGAGCAACACAACGGGCTATTAGCGATAGTCCGGGATCAATCCCGAAAGATCTGAGGACACTTCGTAATTTTGAATCACGGTCAGATGACCGAGGTCAACACCTCAGCTGGTATCCTACTCTTTAAACTCCCACACCAACGTGAGGACATTCGAGACCACAACAGATTTAACGTTCACCAGCCTCTCACGTACACGACAGTCTTTGGTTGGATCGAGTTTCGAACTCGCAACCCTCCGGTTGCTAAGCGCTACTTTTCCAACTGGGCTACGTGGCCCACTATGTTGGAATCTGTCTCAAATCCTCTGGAAAACAACTTGAATTTTAAAGAGTGCCGTATGGTACATGGTAAATATGTATATACTGTTGACTTTCTATACTTCTTTCTTTAAGAGAAATATGAAGACCTAAGAAACTAGATATCTGAACTCGAACGATATGTTTAATATTTTGTTTCATCTTGTAAATACGACTTGCGTTAATGAATTTAGCTTTTAAAAATCTCGTAAATTCTCTACCATATAATTAAGTACGTATGTTCGTTTTGAGTGATATGATTACCAACAATTTTCCTAATTTCATGACCATTTCGTGTAAAGACGTGTTTGGACGTTTTCGCTGTTGCTACGTGGACAGTTAGTTTACCATTTTTAGACGCTACAGTTTATCATTTACTGTATGCACCTTGACAATCTTTGAAAGGGTTGGCGGTAGATTGCTCTTGCTTGATTGAGTAAAACCAGATCAACCACAGCAAGATTGGGTTAGGGCTTTCTCCACTTCGGTCTTTACTAGAGCTAATGGTGATACTCTGCCATCTCTTCCATTCTGCCCCTTGATCGTTTCAAGGCTGAAATAAACAAGTGTGCTGTTAAGTTACTTAGTCACTCACTTAGATGAGTAACTTTTGTTGCCAAACAGATAAATAGCGCTATGTACCCTTAAGTTCATTTTGATCCATGGCCTTTATCAAACTTCACTTGAATCGGACCAGCAAAATGTGTGCCAATTGGAAAATGGTTGGCTCATAGTCACCCTAGGACTTGATAGCTGACCCATCAGTTGAGTTGTGGTGAATCGGAATCTGAAACAAACTAAACATTTATTGATTAGATTACGAATGAGCCTTCTTTGCTCCTATGATCCAAGACTAAAAATGAGACAGAAGGATAGGTCCAGCATGTAGGTTGGCGATGCGGTATTCACCAACCAGCAATACTTATATTGTGGGATGCGGTAGGTTATAGGATGCTCAGTGCGTAAAGGCAACACTGATCGTTGAGGTAATTGAATTAACGTCGCACTAAGGCTACTGGCGACGACCAGGAATCACTCTCCAAACTTCCACACCACGCCAACGTGAGGACATTCGAGGCCACGACATATTTAACGTGCACCAGCCCCCCTTGTACACAACGGTCTTTGGTTGGACTCGAACTCACAACCCTCTGGCT
Organism: Meta bourneti; assembly: GCA_933210815.1. NCBI lineage: Eukaryota > Metazoa > Arthropoda > Arachnida > Araneae > Tetragnathidae > Meta > Meta bourneti. The sequence goes on from OW119931.1 coordinate 46,628,760, forward strand.
GCTAGTCCGTTACTCTTCCAACCGAAAAGGGAAAGATCAGAGGACACTTAGTAATTTTGAATCAATGCCAAATGACGAGGTCACACCTGAGCTGGCACTCCCCCTCCAAACTTCCACACCATGTGAAAGTGAGGACATTTGAGGCCAGGAAGATTTAACGTGTACCATCCCCTACGTACACGATGGTCTTTGGTTGGACCGAGTTTCGAACTCGCAACCCTCCGGTTGTTAATCCGCAACTCTTGAAACCGCGGCCACTAACACTGATCGTTGAAGCGTACTTGGGTTGGTTTGGGTTTTATGGCACAAGGTCCGTTAGCGAACAAGCTGCGCCAAACGCAAGATTAAATATACCCAATAAAAACAGGTGAAACATCCAAAGAAGTGTACTTGGGAATGGGTTCAAGAAAATCAATTTGCTTTTACTGTAAAGGATCCTCTTTTTAAGGTAGTCCAATTCATCCTTAAAGTGGGTCTTGTATCCAACGCAAGAGAAGTTTCTTTACACTATTCATTTCTGAAACAAGCAATGGCACAAGCTTAAAGCTTGTGAACTGTTGTCCCAAAATTCAATTTTCGATCATAAAATCTGAATAAATATGCCAATTCGAAATATTTTCACAATATTTGAAAATCATTCAAGAGTCATTAATTGTAGCATGTGAAAAAAATGATATCCGCGTGCGAAACGTTCTTCGGGTACATGTAACTTAAGAAAAATCAAAAGTTGGATCTTGCTTAGGCCAACAAAACTAGTGTTCGTATAGAAAATTCGGTCCATGCCACCACAGCTAGTATGAAGGCAATAGGTCAAAGTTCGATTCGGTGCGAAGCGAGGTCAGCCAGGTTATCTTTTGATGGGACGCGATTCCAGTTATTTATTGGTAGGGTGTTTAGATTCACCGAAGTCCTGTTATCAACAAAAAAATTCCATCTCCGAGGATGAGAAGAAAGCCAGGCAAGAACTATCCCTGGAATGTGTCCATGTGACAACTTGATTGTTAGTTTTGTTTGTTAGCAGACTGAAATAGTTGGGTTTGCAAAAGTTCGCTGCACAAGTTTTGGAATATAAAACTGTTTGATTGTGACGACCTTCTCTTTAGATAGTAAGATATTTACTTTTGTTGAATCGGCGCATTCTTGACAATGATTGCCACGCTTGGAATGAAAAGAAGAAAAATCCGTATAAAGAAAATGCTCCGACTGAAGTCAGAATATATCTAAGAATTCTGATTAAATTTACTCAATTGAAACCAGCTTGAAACTTCATCCAGTCGTTCATTAGATGCTTCGGCAGAGGGTCATGTCAATTTTATTTTATAAATCATAATTTTTATGCAATATATATATATTGCATAAAATAATACATCCAAATAATACAGGAAGAAAGCAAACCCAAAGGATCAAAAATTTGTAAAAGAAATTTTTTTGTGTCGTCAAAGGATCTTCAATCTGTAAGGCTCGGGATAAAAAAGTAGTCTCTCTGAATTCCAATATAGACAAAGCACTTTACAATATTCCGTTTCTTGTATTTCTAAATTGTCGCTGTTTGCATTAAAAAGATTTAATTCAAAGGAATTCGACAGCCATTTCCAAAATTCAAATCCCCTTGATTTAATAATTTAACTTGGTTACATACGAAAACGGCTTCTAAAATGCTTGTTTCGGACAACAGGTCGACATAAGTCCTCTTGAATGACTTGCTCCAATTGGGAATTCTTGTTCAGCGTCCATCCCAATTTGTTCGAGACAGTTGCTAGAAAAGATGAACAAGACAATCCAACGTTACTGTTTTTAATTTGTATTCAGTTACAGGGGGGTAGTATGATCGTACCACCACAAGATTCTCTGGCAAGATTGATCGGATGAAGACACCAATATCTGTTGATACATTTTAACGATGTGTTTGATAAGAATACAATTTTGTGCAGTCTAAAGTTCAAAATCAAATATATCACGTTAAAGCTTTACACACCCACGCCTAAAATCGCGTTTAAAGATTCCGATTCCTTAGTTGAACATGAATCATCAAAAACTACGCGCAGCTTAGTGATGCTAGAATGTTTATGAACTGCATGGAGAGGAAGAAAAAATTTACTATAATCTACAATCATACTTTAATTGACCTCCGCTAGTTGCATGATTTAATTGCTTATATTCAAGCATAAAAGACATACTGCTTTCCTAAATCTGAATTGCATACAAATTTTCATTTAATTCAACGCAAACGCGAAATTGCCGAATTTAGTCACCCAATTTTGAATTAGCTTCGTAAAATGATAATCTAACTGGGTAGTTCAATTAACGTCAAAGTAGAGCAGCACAACGGGCTTTTGGTGACGGTCCGGGACCAATCCCGAAGGAAAAGTTCAGAGGACAACACCTCGTAATTTGAACCACGTTCAGATGACGAGGTCAACACTCGAGCTGGCCACCACTCTACAAACCTCCATACCATGCCAACGTGATGACATTTGATGCCACGACAGATTTAACGTGCACCAGCCCCCACATACACGATGGTCTTTGGTTGGATCGAGGTTCGATTTTTGATTGGCTGACTTGGGTTTTAAGCCACAAGGTCCAGTATTGGACAAGCTGCGCCAAACAAGATGAAATAAAAACCAATTAGTGTGTGCAATTTCGTAAAATCGGGTCAAACCAGCAATAAAAAGTGTATTAAAAAAAGAGTATAAAAACGTAATATGTGAGAAATTAAATTTAATCAGATATGGAAAGCATAAGATTAAAATTTGCCTCAATATAAAATGTATAAAATCATAGATGATATGAATTGATATTTTAAAACATGTTGACCAGCAACCAGGTATATAGTATAAAAGGTATGATTAATAAATAGTTGCGAATAGTAAAAATATCAAATGAGGTTTAAAAAGCCAATGCCATTTAAAAATGAGAAGAGATTTTAATGGGGATTTTCCCCAGTCAAATCTTGTAATGTTAAAATATGATGTCTAAAAATATTTATGACGGTGATGATTAAAAGTTGGACTGTCAATTAAAATATGATGAATCATAAACGGACCCACACACACGTCACACACAGAGGCCCCTTCTAAGAAAAGATACCTTTGTGTAAAAGGTGCGTGTTCGAAAAGTAGGCGAGTTAAAATCACATCGGAGTGTCGGATGGGTAATAATGGCCATAATGAAAGTGACAAGTGAATGCCATGGAGCTTGTTGAGAAGTTGTGTGCTCCAATCGTTGCGCCATTCATTCCATACAATGTCTCGGACAGCTTGTCGGAGATCACTGTATGGAACGTGAGGACTCAAATGTGTCACAGCATTCTTTGTTGCGTCATTGGCCCACTCGTTGCCTAGAATCCGACGTGACCAGGAATCCAACAAAAATAGATATCGAAACCACGTCGAGCGAGTTGCCGATTGATGTTAAAAACGGCAAGAACTAAAGGATGTTATGATGACAGGCATTCTGACACTTTTGGAGTCTGTACAGAGAAAGAATTTGCCGCTCCTGAGTTGAGATAAGTTGTAGTGCTTCATATATCGCATAGAGCTCGGACCTAAAAACAAAAAACACACAGGTTAATGAATAACTCAATGGCTGATTCACACACAAAGCCTAAGCCGACATGAGTGGTTTACGAGCTATCTGTGTAGACCTCTGTGTAATCTCTGTAGTCATGGCGATGAGAAGCAGAAAGCTGACGGAAAGTGACAGCACTGGTGTTTGATTTTTCATAACCAAAGAACGGACGCAATTGTGAAAAATTTGGATGGTTCCAAGGTGAAAAAACGGTAAAGATCACGCTCTGAAGCTGTAATGATATTCAAAGATGTATGAGCGAGGACATTCCGAATGCGTAAACTAAAATATGGGATGACTGATGGGCGATGGATCTTGGAAGCCTCCGGATGCAGAGAGCGAGCTGGCCAGGGAAGCAATTCAATCTGGCGATTGACGAAGAACCCTTGGACAATGCGTGCCACGTGTGGTCGCGCATTATCCTGTTGAAATATGGCTGTGGGCAAGCCCTGAAGGTAAGGAAGGACAACTGGCTCCAACACCTCCGAGATGTAGCGCTGGCTGTTTAAAGTACCGGCAATGCGTACAAGAGGAGTGCGAGAGTGATATCCAATACCACCCCATACCATAATACCCGGTGCAGGACCAGTGTGGCGGTGCATAACGCAGCTGTTCAGCATCCTCTCTCCACGGTGTCTCCAGACTCGAATCCGACCATCGTGGTGTTGCAGACAAAGCGTGACTCGTCAGTAAAGACAATTTCATTCCATTCTGCCGTCCACATCCTTCTTTCATCGCACCATTGGCGGCGGAAACGTCTGTGGTTCTGCGTCAAGGGTAGAAGAAGCAATGGACGTCTTGCGGACAGACCACTCTGCTGTAAACGGCGTCGAATGGTACGCGCAGACACTGGATGATGCGGTACAGACTGAATGTGCTGTGCTATGGTTCGTGATGTGGCTGAGCGATCCGTCACTGCCATACGCACAATATGCCTGTCATCACGTGAAGTGGTGCACTGAGGTGGATGCGATCGAACACGTCGGTCCGTCGTACCCTCCTGCATCCAACGATCACATATCCGCATTACAGTTGCTTGGTTTCGTCCAACACGACTACCGATTTCCCTGAAAGATAATCCACAATCTCGGTAGGCCACTATCCTTCCTCTGTCGAACTCGGATACTTGATCAAAAGATGATCGCTGTTTTCTACGAGGCATAATTGATCGTTTTTTTGAAAAAACCACAAGAAAAACACAATTGCCGTACTTGAAATCGTCGAAATCTCCAAGCCTTAAATAGCGCTTTGAAGTGGCGCCACAGGCGCGCGTGATGTGCGTCTGCGCTGAAATTCTAATCATTTGCATATCTCACCTCCGCTAATTGTAATTTTCATATTATTGTTGTAATTTCATATTATTGCATGCTTCCTTCAGGGTGTTGCATTTACGGTGGCCAGCAGTGTATCTTGAGCATATGGATTAAAGTTAAATTTTTCCCGTTGGTCGAATCTCGGGGAAATAAGTAGATCGTTGAGATTGGGTAGGAAGTTGCTAGTCCACTGACTGGAAAGCGTACGTGGGACGATAATTTCAAATGAAGTTTCCTAACATACGATTCTGATAGCAACGTGAATTAGGATTCTTTTGTATATACGGATTCATAAGGTTTTAACGTTTCTAGATGAATACGGCATTTACCGACATTTCGTTTGACACAAGATAATTTGACTTTCTCAGTACATCGCTCAGAGGAAGCATCCGAAGTCGTAGCCCATTTTAAGCGTAAAGTTTCATGCAAACTTGACCCACTCAGGGGCTCATCTTTAGGTGAGAATGGGGTTCTCGATCACAAGGTACCCGAGCGATTTAGCGGGCTATTGACGACTGTCCGGGATCAATCCCCAATGGAAAGATCGGTAGATCGTTGAGATTGTACCACGTAATTTTGAACCACGGTCAGATGACGAGGTCGAACCTGAGCTGGCACCCCACTCTCCAAACTTCCACATCACGCCAACGTGAGGACATTTGAGGTCTCGACAGATTTAACGTGCACCAGCCCCCATGTACACTACGGTCTTTGGTTAATACAGGGACGTAAATACAACTCTTCGGTCTCAGCCCTAAGCTTGGATATGAAAGAAGGCTTTACAAAACCACTTTGAAAATTGCAATGACGCGAACACAGCTTATATTCTAGATCATGTATTTCTTTCTCCTTTTACTAATATGGATAAGCCCTCAAAATTAAAGATATCATATCTAGAAACCAAAAAATTATTTCTGCTGACAACATGGCCTTACAGTTTCTTGCTATGTAATAAAAGCAACTAAAGTTATATAGACCGATATTGATGAACTTTCTTCTGAAGAAAAATCATTAAATAAACTGATATTCAGCCGCTCTCAAAACAATCCACCCATGAACAATTCACTTGCAAGCAATCCACTTCTGAACAAGTCACTCCTAAGCAATCCACCACTAAACAATCTAACGAAATGACTAACACTAATGGTACCGAACATAAGAAATTAAAAACTAATAAAGAAAACAAAAACCTGAAAACCATGCTCTCATGGAGTTCATTTCCTCCTCTGACCTGTTTGGTGATTGCAAAAGCAGATGTATTTCATTTTCATTATCTGACATCTCTATGCAATCAAAGTATCGCAATCAAAAGGTAGACGACTTAATGGCTAGTATCCTTTCTTGGAACTACCGAAATCAGAGACATTAAATCCTTGATTGATGATTACCACCCAATATCTTGGGCTACACAAAACCTTTTTATCTCCAGGCATTACCAAAAAAATTGAGTATTACCACGAAATCAACGTATAGGCTACTGAAAGTATTGTGTGCTCTCCTGACTTCTCCAGATTTTCCATCATCTACTCTTTCACTAAGAACATCACTGCAAGCGGCCGCCAACCCAGATAAGCATCAAAACTTTGTTGACAGTATGTTATATATACCTCCAACCAACCCACAGAATTGATCAAAACCAACTGAATGATTTTAATAAACCAACTTCCAACACCTTTCTTTCTTCTAGGTGACTTAAATGACCATAGCAGCCTAGGACTAGCTCTGGCGTTTGTGTTGCCATGGGGATTGATTGAATTTTTATGGCACAAGGGAAAGGTTTGGCCAAGCTGTGTTGCCATGGGGAAGGAGCAACACAAGCGCCAGAAGTCTGCAGATTGAGCAGATGCTAGATGACACACCACTGCCTTTGTCTTGCCCAACTCGCCTATATTCATCTACTTACCAGAACAAATCACTGTTTGGACCTCACCCTGTATGATCACCTTCTCTTACTATTTTGGAAGTTTAGTGTTGGAAGAGATCTCTTTACGATAGCGACCATTTCCTATAATCTTAACATTCGGGATAATACCTCCATTTCGCCCAACTCGTTATATATTTTCCAAAGCTGACTTCCCCTATTGTCATCTATAGCCTGCATCACACAATATGGTAGAAACTCGAAATATTGATGAAGCAGTAGACTTGGTAGTGAAAATTATAATTCAAACCGCAAATATTGCAATTCCTAAAATATCAGGAAAGCTTCCTAAACACTATAAACCCTGGTGGAATGAACCTTGTCTCAATATTCTTCGATATGGGAAAGGCCTATGATCGTACCTGGAGATGGCATTCTGAAAGATATATACTTATATATAACAATGGATTAAAGGAAATACTGTTATTTTTTATTAACTTTCTTCGCTCTAGAACCTTCCAGGCTCATATTAATGGGGTATTGTCCGATGAATTCACTCAAATTGAAGGTATTCCCCAGGGTAGTGTTTTGTCATACTATTTACAATAAAAATTAATGACATCATCAAACAGTTACCACCAGTGCATGTTTGCCTTTTTTGTGGTTCATTTTCAAATATCTTGAGCCTACACTAATGGTACTTCAAGTGAAGCTTGTATTGGAACTTCTGTATTTGACCAAGAAAACCACCAAGGGGATCTTATTTTAATAGTTGCATTTTGTTGAACCTAATTGATTAATTTGAGTTTGAGCTGCACTACCCCATGCTTCAGACGCATAATTGAGTATTTGAAGGGTTATCAAGCATCAAATTCGCGCGGTAGGTAATTGAGTTAACGTTGCACTAGAACAAGACAACGGGCTATTAGTGACGGTCCGAAATCAATCTCGAAATGAAAGATCCGAGGACCACACCTCGTAATTTTGAACCATGGTCAAATGACGAGGTCAACACCTGAGCTGGCACCCATCTTCAAAACTCCATGCCATGCCAACGCGAGTATATTTGAGGCCACGACAGATTTAACTTGCACCATCCACCATGTACACGACGGTCTTTGGTTCGATCGAGTTTCAAACTCGCAACCATCCGATTGCTAATCCGCTACTCTTTCAACTGGGCTACCATGGCCCAAACAGATATTAGAAATGGAATCCAATAAAAATAAGGCCCACATAAGAAAATCTCTCCTAATCTAGTTTCAGCACAAGTCAACTTGAATCACAATATTGCATTACAGGCAACACATAACTTTGATGTAGTTATGTGTAGACCACTCTTATTTTACCATCTTCAATTCTTCCTAAAAACTTAGCTCAGGTGTTGCCTCGTCATCTGACCGTGGTTCAAAATTACGTGGTATTGTCCTCGGATCTTTCCCTTTGGGATTGATCCCGGACCGTCACCAATAGCCCATTGTGTTGCTCCAGTGTGACGTTAATTGAAATACCCCCCTCCTAAAAACTCTTACACGATGGTAGATTGTCCTCTTGAACACAATTGTATTTGTCCTATTTGAGAGAATTGCCTCTTTGATCTCTGGTAATTTAGGTAATCACGCTTCCAAATGTACTGAGTGGCCTTTGTGGTATGCTGGGCCACTCAGTATAGGGGTTATGTAAAATTTCTGTTCAACCATTGCGTTTATTCGTCGTCCTATTAAAAAATGACCAGGTGTTAGAGCCTCAAATTCGTTGATGTCTAAAGATAGAGGTTGGTTTGGATTTTATGGCGCAAGGACCATATGTGGCCATGCTGTGCCAAACACAAGACAGACAACATCAAGCAATGGACATGCACACAAGGAAAGTTTTACAAACACAGAAGAGACATACACTCAAGAAGTAATCGAACCTGTGCCACCTACAACTCGCAGTTTGCTAACGCAGTGGGCATACCCACTGAGCCACGACTGCCCGTCAAGATAAAGGAGTAATCGGTGTAACGATCCTAGCAACAAGCTCGGGATCAGAGGTCAGCACCACTGACATCCAGCCGAAAATCCCGAAACATCTAGCGGAGAAACAAGACGGAGAACTATTGCAGAGCTCGAGCTGTGAGGCGTTTTCTGTGCTCTTTCGAGACTGCTGTCTGGGTAGATCCCATTTATCCCTGTTTTCTGCGCCTACGACCGAGGGAAACAAGTCCCTGATTGTATAGTGTAGACACTATGTTTAACGTAAATAAAAGTTGCTTATTTGTAATTTAGGCTGTGTTGTTGTGTTCACTGCCACACAACTCGGCCCACTAAATTACATCGGACGAATTACGTTACACGAATTCAAAATCCACTTTATCTGGGTGGTTACCATACCAACTTCATAAGTATAATTTGTATTAGCCATAGCTCTTTTCAAGTGAAATTTAAACTCCGGATTCCCAGAATCCACGGAAATTGGGAGCACTGGGGAGAATAAATTTCTAGTTAACTCCTTCAAAAGACAAAAAAAAACATAATTTTCGTCTGGGTTGATTAGTAGATTATGCACATGTTTTATTTCTGCATTAGTTACAAAGATAACGCTACAAAGTTTGTAGCGTTTTCTGAATGTGTTGTGGAGCCATTACCTTCGACAAAATCACTAAGGCCCATGTGATCGACGTATTTTTTACTGATGTGCAACTTTGCGCGACGAATCTTCCCCTCACACATAGTGAAGGGAAGATTAAAATACTTAAAAAGTTGAAATTGTAATTGTGACATTTATTAGATAGTTAAAAAATTTATTTTGTGTCGAGTTGTTTTCTATCAACTCAAGGTAGGAGGATGTTAAATATCGTGATGTTATATATTGTTTAGCTAACTTCTCGTTTAAGGTTTTGAAAATTATTTTTAGAATAGAATAACTTTTTGTAGTTGACAGTTGCATCGGTCGGTTAGCAAATTAGCAGTATTTTGTATTGTTTTCTAATTTTTTTATCGAATCTTGAAGAACCGTTGTTTCCAAAAGGAGACCATGTTTCTAAAACTTTAGAGACTACGACGAAATGGTGAGGCAAACGCATTTGCGGTAGGAAACATTGGGCTAAAAGCAATCTGGATGTTCATCCAGTTCTTCGTTACAAAGCCTGTCATGTAGACGAAGAAGCTGGTTCCGTTGTTTCCCGAGTTCGGATGAAGATCTGTGACCCATTTGAATCAGATTCCTGAACGAGCTGGATCACGAATACAGACCCTACGAATATCCTAAATGTTACAAAGCATTTGGTAGTCCTCTTCATCTAATGAATATAACTCGTGCAGACGGGGAAGTGTAGCCAAGGAATGTTTGCTTTAATAGAAAATTGTGATCGCTTATACCATTATCATTTCCATTTAGTATATGATTTCGTGATGAATGAGATTATTTTTTACTTCTATTTCATTAATACCAATACCATTCATAAGTCCTAACATATCAGTGGGGTGCCAGCTCAGGTGTTGCCTCGTCATCTGACCGTGGTTCAAAATTACGTGTGTTGTCCTCGGATCTTTCCCTCTGGGATTGATCCCGGACCGTCACCAATAGCCCGTTGTGTTGCTCCAGTGTGACGTTAATTAAAAATACCAAATACCAAATACCCTTTGGGGTTGATCCCGGACCGTCATCAATAGCCCGTTGTGTTGCTCCAGTGTGACGTTAATTGAAATACCCCCTAACATATCAATTAACTTTTTAAAAAGTTCAAGGCATAATGTTGAGGTAGATGGTTGAATTCGTCTTTCACCAGTCATCTACTGGTGTTTACATCATCACTTTACCGTCTATTGAGTGTTTGAGAAAACAAATATCTAAACAAGACTGGTACAAGCTGACTCTAAATCATCCATAGCAAATTGAGCACTCATACTACAATTAGAGAATCAATTTTCATTTCAGAACCAAAATAATCAATTGCAAATAGATTCAAAATCTCAGCACTTCAGGCAATTTTCCAAAGCTTAGATCCCATTCTTTTAGAATGGGCCGCGGTGGCCCGGTTGGAAGAGTAACGAACTAGCAACCGAAGGGTTGCGAGTTCGAATCCAGCCAAACACCGTCGTGTACAAAGGGGGCTGGTGCACGTTAAATCTGTCGTGGCCTCAAATGTCCTCACGTTGGCGTGGTGTGGAAGTTTGGAGAGTGGGGTGCCAGCTCAGGTGTTGCCTCGTCATCTGACCGTGGTTCAAAATTACGTGGTGTTGTCCTCGGATCTTTCCCTTTGGGATTGATCCCGGACCGTCACCAATAGCCCATTGTGTTGCTCCAGTGTGACGTTAATTGAAATACCCAAATACCCATTCTTTTAGAATCGCATGTTTTTTTAACAAACATGTACCGAGCAAAAACCTCCAACGAAACCTCGTGGAACGCAGCAAGGAGAAAATTGTTCTCAACCACTCATGAAGCCAGACGATTTTCACCTTGTGTTCCACGAGCTAGTCACTAGATTGACGACAAGAATGATGAAGTATATATATATATATATATATATATATATATATATATATATATACTCCCATAATAAGGTTGCTTTGTTTTAAGTAGAGAGCCTATATAAAGAGAGTGGACATACACCCGACATTTTCTGATTGGCTGATGCGGTCGGCAGCCATGTTTTTCCTTTTCAGGTCAGTTCAACATGGCGGTTGTACGTTGCTGATTGCGATTTTGGAAGTTTTGTTTGGGGGGTATTTCAATTAACGTCACACTGGAGCAACACAACGGGCTATTGGTGACGGTCCGGGATCAATCCCAAAGGGAAAGATCCGAGGACAACACCACGTAATTTTGAACCACGGTCAGATGACGAGGCAACACCTGAGCTGGCACCCCACTCTCCAAACTTCCACACCACGCCAACGTGAGGACATTTGAGGCCACGACAGATTTAACGTGCACCTGCCCCCTTTGTACACGGCGGTGTTTGGCTGGATTCGAGTCCGTTACTCTTCCAACCGGGCCACCGCGGTCCAGTTTTGTTTGGATACACTTGTAATTTACATAATTTTGAGTATATAAGAACGCTTTTTTTTCATTTAATATAGATCAACCTATCCACTTAATGAACAAAATAAAATGTAAACTATTGATAACATTAATTTAGACGACTAAAAAGCAAACGTACATGTGTAAAATTCCGTCGACCATTCTCGCCAAACCAGAAAAATGTCGCCAAACGATGCGATATTCCGCCAATAATGGAAAGCGTATAAAATTATTTTACTAGCATTGCTCGAAAAACAATTTTTTCCGAAACGTTATATTTAAAATTTTAATTATGTTTAAACTGATTTTTTTATTTCTTTCCACAATATGAATAATTTATGAATATTTGAATGATGGAAAATAGATATTTAAAAAACTTAATTATTTACCTTACTTTCAAATACAGTACATTGGGCCTACATTTTTTATTAAGTTGTCATTCAAATATACTGCATATTCTCGTAATAAAAATAAACAGAAATTATTTTAGATCAATATTGGCGTTTTATTTCACATAACCGTTTTTTATGACTCTCAATTCTCCGAATTTTTGCGGGCCGCGGTGGCCCGGTTGGAAGAGTAACGAACTAGCAACCGAAGGGTTGCGAGTTCGAATCCAGCCAAACACCGTCGTGTACAAAGGGGGCTGGTGCACGTTAAATCTGTCGTGGCCTCAAATGTCCTCACGTTGGCGTGGTGTGGAAGTTTGGAGAGTGGGGTGCCAGCTCAGGTGTTGCCTCGTCATCTGACCGTGGTTCAAAATTACGTGGTGTTGTCCTCGGATCTTTCCCTTTGGGATTGATCCCGGACCGTCACCAATAGCCCATTGTGTTGCTCCAGTGTGACGTTAATTGAAATACCCAAATACCCTTTTATGACTCTCAATTCTCCGAATTTTTGCGGGCCGCGGTGGCCCGGTTGGAAGAGTAACGAACTAGCAACAGAAGGGTTGCGAGTTCGAATCCAGCCAAACACCGTCGTGTACAAAGGGGGCTGGTGCACGTTAAATCTGTCGTGGCCTCAAATGTCCTCACGTTGGCGTGGTGTGGAAGTTTGGAGAGTGGGGTGCCAGCTCAGGTGTTGCCTCGTCATCTGACCATGGTTCAAAATTACGTGGTGTTGTCCTCGGATCTTTCCCTTTGGGATTGATCCCGGACCGTCACCAATAGCCCATTGTGTTGCTCCAGTGTGACGTTAATTGAAATACCCCCCCCCCCGAATTTTTGCATATCCGGATTACGTCCAGCACTCAGTCGTGATAATTGAAGTTTTACTGTATTTCTATTAAGGATTTAAATATCTTCTATTTTATGAAAAATTATTTTATATGAATAATTTATTCGGAAAATTACAGGGCAAAATACGTTGCCCCACATTGGAATATCATGAAAATGTTCCTAATTCAAATCTAACTCAATGTACGAATTTAAAAAAAAAGCTTTTCTATTCAGAACCCAAGAATACACCAGATTAAGTCCTGTATATTACTAGTTTATAAACTGGTTTGGCCTAAATGAGTAGCTCTTATACAATGAGAAAATCCAATCTATCAATATTTGAAACCCAACGCCAAACTGTCGCCAAACCCGAAGTCTTCGTATCAAAATAGCCTGATTAGTAACCCTAGTGAAACCGACTTTTGCATAGCGTCCGCGTTGGCACAGCAACGGTCGATAAACATGGCTGCCGTTTTCCCTATGTCATCTCTCTATCTATATAGGCTCTCTAGTTTTAAGATTGGCGGCAAATAATGATATCGCCAAAGACTACTACCATGTCAAGCGGACCAATCAGATGATGATGTTTGTTTTCTCCGGTCAAACGCAAATGATGAAATCGCTAAACAACGCGCAAGCGCATTGCATTTTTGGCTCCTGGGATAATCCTCTCTGTTTGAATAGTGTACTTCCGCCGTTGTGAGCCGCTCGTTTTGTAGACTGCGCTCAAGCTCAGTTTTCAGTTCATAACCGCGACTGTCCGAGACGAGAGTGAAATTACAAGCGTTCAGGATCTGAAAATTTTGTGTTAATATTTACGTGCTCTTCTAGTTCGTTTTCTGCTTAACAACGCAATTGAACATCTTAACATCTACCATATTTTTCCATTCACTGCGTTAAATGAAAAACTGCATCTTTAATTGAAAATTATTCCTAAAGGATGGAGAGAAATCTTCCCGGTGTGCATTTCATAGATACTTTTGACGAAGATAGAAATCGTAATTCTGGTAATATGACTTGTATTTTCTTTCATTGTTCTATTATTTCATGTGTAAAACAAAATTTTGTCCATATTGCTAGTCAGAAAGATAATACCTCTAAATTTAGTCTAGATTTATTGGCTGTTAAAATACTGCATATAAACATGATACCACATAAAGCTGTAACATAGCACACTCAATCAACTTTTAGTTGAGTGATCACACGAGTGCTGTAGAGTGAATAAAAAGTATTAGGCCACAACAAATATTTAGGAATTTAATTAAAAATGAGTAACACCAAAGCTAAACATTTTTCATTTCATTCAGTATCTTAAGACTATTAAATAAGCTTAAAATTATATTAAACTGATAAATCAAACATTGTGCACTTGTGTAAACAGTGCAAGTTGTCAAAAAATATTAGGCATCTACAAAAAGTGCAATTTTTTGGTAAATTTCAAGGAACTATCTTTTAAACTATACTTTAAATGCAAAATTGTGAATTCCAAGTTTTCACAACAAATTTAAAAGTATGGGTCCAAACAAATGAATGTTGACTTGGGTTTGGTACAGCTTGACTAATTACGGTCCTTGTGCCATAAAACCCCAAAGCAACCAAACAAATGGAAGGTTTCTTTCAGTTAGAGAAAACTTGTCATTTCCCCTGGAATGTTATAGTTGGAGATATTTTTTGTAAGCTGTTGAATGGGCAAGCAAGTACTATTGATAATATTTTTTGAGTATCAGAAGACTAATTTAAGTGAAAACTCACTGGACATGTAGTGTCAGTGAATATGAATTTTGTGTGTGTGTGTATTGTTATGTATTTACGGGACAGATCAAAATTAATTTTTAAAGCTCAAAAAATGTTAAATAGTCCTAATGCTGAAATTGTGATAAAATTCTTCTTTCAGTCAAGCAATTAGAGATAAAGCCTCACAAACAGGGTACAAAAATATTTTTTAATAAGTAGATCGGTTTTGTATGATTTTAATTATTTTCCTGCCTGTACAAGTTTAAACTTGCTGGATGTGAGACACTCGAATCATTATAGTTTCTTTAGTTTTTATTTATGTTAAACAAAAATTTATGAATAACATTAATTTATTATGAAATATTGTCCAAATTTGGATTAGACCTTGTACCATTATGTAAAATCATCAGAACTCATGCACTAAGTCTAGATTTCAATGCTATAGAGAATATTCGTTATTATTTGCAATATAGAATGTAGGTCTGATAGCTCGATTAGTGGACTGTATCTAATTAAAATAATTCGTTGTAACAAAGCAGTTTATTAACAACAAATGTAACAAGGTTGTGGAAAACAGCTCTCATTAGAGCTAAGGGGGGTAGAGCCTCTCTCTCCTGTGTCTAAGTGTCTGAATGCTACCCACATGCTCAAACAGCACCCTCTACAACACATAGGGGACTTAATACTCCCTGCACTCACAGGTAGATGAGAGATTTAACATAGAATTAATATTTTAATTTCCCATGAGAACTAACTGAGACTAATTTCTCTTCTCAGAATTGAAAAATGGAAATAATTTGAAAATCATTTAAAACTAATGCCAAAAATTATAAAAGGGTCCTAAAGTGTAAATTAGGTCCCAAAAGATTAATTGTATCATAAACTGCTGCAAAATCTCTTTTACCCCAAGAGCCCTAATACTTTATCCTTGATTTTCATTAGGAACCCAAGATATACAAAATTTCGTACTTTATTTTTTCTCTGAAGATTTTGTTTAGTCCTAAGCTATTTATGTAAGGAAGAAAAAAATTAGCTGAAAAAAGTATGTTTTTCATAAAATTATCTAAAATTTATTGTAACTTGACTTACTGTACAAAATATAGCATGTAACAATCATTGACTTGAAAAGGATAAGATTAGAAATACATCGTTTTGTATAAAAAATTGTGAACTCTTCTGTATCACATTGGAATGACAATTTGAGTCGTCATTCACCATATAGTTCTATATTTAAAATAGTATACATGTTTTAAAGTGTATTTCTAAACATTTTATTATTTTGCAAGTATGTGATTCAAAATTAGCAGTTGCTAATTGTATTTTGCACCTTTAATTGCTGTTTTGATGACCGAGTTGATAGACCCATCATTTTTGACACTGGTAGGATTTAGAAAACTATTAGTAATAATATTTACTGTTGATTCCATCTTCAACTTACAAAGAAGTGCTGAAAAGACATCCTCATCGCCATTCGCATTTACTTGTGCTGCCATCTATCATGCTTTATAAGATTTATTTAAGGATGTGACTAATGCATTCTACTGAACAAATTACAATTTCATTTCTTTCACTCACATGTACCATTGGCATTATGAGGACTGGTTTTTCTTTCATGTACGAAGAAGAGAATTCATGAGTTATTTGAGATGTTTGACAAAATTTGGTCAACAATTAGATGAAAATGTTCTGATGTATTGTCTGTATGATTTAGATTTTGGAATTAGACAAAAACAAGTAAATAAGCAAACAATTGATACCTTTATTTAAAACGTACGCAAACAATTGATACCTTTATTTAAAATGTACTTTATTCGTTTATGCAAATTTGTATACAATTACTATACATAATTATGTTTTGTATACTGTAATTATAATTTTGGGAAATTGTTCTAATACGAAGAATGATGAATACTACACGGTTACCATTGTGGTAATTATGTTAGTATTATAAATGCTGTGAATATTATAAAAATGCACTCCTTTTTTTATGAAAATAGTTAAATAAAAATTACATTTAGTTGCTGAAATAATCAAAGCATTAATAGATGGCTGCACAAGTGAAGGAAATGTGAAATTAAAAATAGCAACAATGTCATTTGAATACTGTAACTAGTTCTCGCAATTTATTTATGTCTGCACAACAGTGATGAACATTTTATGGTAACAGGAGTTCTAGTGATAAAGATTCACAATGTGCGCCCACAATTGCCATCTTTAGCAGTGTCTGGCTCTGAGTTTATCATTTTGTGCCAAAGCAATAACAGTGATTGCAAATTGAATAATCACCTATGGCGGTTACCATGCATGATTTTATCATGCACCACCCTGGAGCCACACTATATCTAAAATATAGATTACATTGTTTTGAAACAAGATTTGGATTTCAAATTTTTGATAATAAACTTTTGTTGATCCTAGTTCATAAGATTTCATACTCAATTCCTTTCTTATCATGAAATTTATTCAGAAAAGGTAAAGTAATGGTGCACAAACAATTAAATTTTTTGAAGGCCTAGATTGTGTTGACCTAATTTAATTTATATACTTTTGACTAGCAAAAAAATTCAAATTCCTTGTATATAAAATAATTTCACACCAATTACTTTACTCTATAAACACAATATAATCCACTTTCTGACTAGAAGGTACCATCTGAACCAGGGTTATCCAACCTTTCAACTTGCCTGGAATACATTGAATAAGAAGGAATTGTCTTGGCTTGCTTATAAAATATAATATGGTTAATATACATAAAACTATTGGTATATCTGACCTTGCTTTTTGTAAAACTAATGCATCTCTGTCTGTTTTGGTGGAAGTGATTGTAACTCTTAAAGACTTCTCAAGGTGTTTGTGAGTAAATTTTTATCTAATTTTACTCTTCATGTACTTCATCCTTGAAATAGTTCTTCACAAATGTGTACTGCCAAAATGCAAGTTCATGAATAAGGCATGAATGTGAAGCAAGTGATATTTTTCTCTGGGAAGATAGGTCTTTGAGCCATGAAAAATATTTCTCAAAATTACTTAATACTAAGATCTGATCGCGCGCGCGAAAAACAGTTAAATTTTCCATAGGATGTATATAGCTTCCATTCCAGTGAACCAACTGGCCTTGCAGATCATAAATTTTCACTTTCCTGTTAATATTTTCTCTGCTTAATATTTGAATGCTTTTTAAGACTAAGTTTTTAAATTCATGTTTCAAATATTTCCTTTGTTTTACAGAGAATGGTGTTGCATTTGGAAACTCATCAGCACCATCTGTAACTCCGACTCCAATGGCAACACCAATTTTGCAAAGCTCAGTAGCACATTCTGCTCCAACTACAACCCCTATTATTTCAATAGCAACACCTCGTGCTGAAGTTAATGAGCCTCAATTTTTCTCTCTACGACAGCCTTTATCGAGTATTGTTCCTGACATGACTGTGAATCGACGTCCTAAAATGGAAGATTGCACCTCTACAGAGCCTCCCATGACCTCCACTGCTGCTGCTGCCTCCCCAGCTGGTCAAAGTTTGACAGACTTTATGGATAAATTCGATAACTATAAGCCAACAGTAAGTTGAATCTTACATAAAATGCATGATCAATTATGATGAATTTTATTGCGATAAAGATATTCGAGAAAAATAGTTGTATGGAATGAGACATTCTGTTCTCAAATTCCACAAATAGAGTAATAATTTTTTCCATTGCCTTACCAATTGAACATTATTCATTTTGGCACTACAAGGGCATAATTATGAACCACTTTGTATTACCTTGATAATGTTACACCTCGCACACATTCTAGGCATAACCCACATATAGAGAAGCCACACATTCCCTCCAGACAAACATCCATTCCTTAACCTGATTTGAATCTGAAACCTTTTGGTCCACAGTTCAGTGGGCATGCTCACTGTGCTAGCAACCAATGAGCTGCAGGCAATGCAAGTTTGATTTCTCCCTGGGTATATTTCTCTCTTTGTGTCAGTTATACTCCTTGGGTGTGTGCTCATTACTTGATATACGTAGTCTCATGCATTTAGTACAGCATGGCCAAATGTGACCCTTGTACCATAAAACTCCTTGACTGCTAGACTGGTCGGTTACAATAATCATTATAAGACAACTCTATGTAGGTGTATTTTTTATTCTTAGCACAATGACTTAAAAATTGCTTTTGTTCCAGTTGCACTATTCGCTGAATTTTGTTATAAATTCAAATACATAGTCATAATCAGTATATATCCTGAACTTTTAATAATTCCACTACCATTTTTTTAACATTTTGAGGTTGATTGAGCCTTAATACACTGGCGGGAAAAATTAAAGGAACTACTATAAAACAGTGCTTTACATTAATT
The DNA here is from genome assembly GCA_933210815.1 of Meta bourneti. Lineage (NCBI taxonomy): Eukaryota > Metazoa > Arthropoda > Arachnida > Araneae > Tetragnathidae > Meta > Meta bourneti. The sequence continues at coordinate 46,647,820 of OW119931.1, forward strand.
CTATTAAGTCAAGTCCAATGAAAGTTGGTTGGTTGGTAACTCAAAGTCAACGTTATCGCATCGTCTAATGGGATTCACCTTCTCTACACAGAAATATGCAAATTTTTCGCCCGTTCTTTCGGAACGTATGGAAAGGAGTGTAAGGGGTTGCTTAGAGTTAGAATGTCAAGGATTGTACGAGTAGTTGAATAAAATTTTCACATGTGGTAGGTGGAACATGTCGTTGCGAAGGCATTTGACGGATTGTGAGAAATGGCGTTTAATAGGGGAGAATGGAAGGAGGACAGACACTGACACAGGTCTGTAAAGACCTAAAAGTAGCCAAAAGCGTCATGTCAAGAATCTGGAAATGGTTTAAAGATACTGGTAATGTATGCAGACAACCAGATCAAGGTCGGAAACATGCCACAACACTCTCAGGACCGTTATTTGGCAACGATTGCTAAAAGAAATAGGCAACTGACGTCAGCCCAGATTTCAAGGGAGTTCACTGCAGCTACAGGAACTCGACTATCTAGATATACTGTGAGTGACAGGCTGTATAAAAGAGGGCTGTATGCAAGGAAACCCATGATTTGTGTCCCACTAACTCGGGCTGCAAAGCGTGCCCGGTTGCAGTGGTGCAGGGATCATCGTGACTGGAGTACCATGGACTGGAGCCGAGTTCTCTTCTCTGATGAGTCTCGTTTTTGTTTGGAGAGTGATTCCAGACGTGTTACAATCTGGAGAGAGCAAAACACATGCAATAAGCCTGAAAACATCCATGAAAGGCATCGGTACAAAGGTGGTGGAATCATGGTATGGGCAGAAATAATTTTGAATGGCCGCACCGACCTACTCATTTTTACCAGTGCAACTATGAATGCTGAAAAATACAGAGATGAGGTTCTTGATCCTTACGTTGAGTTGTTTAGGGGTGCAATTGGTAATAACTTCCTCCTAATGGATGATAATGCTTGTCCCCATCGCGCTGCACTAGTGACCGATTATCTTGAGGGCGAGAAGGAATCCAGTGGATGGAGTGACCGCATATTTTCCGGATTTGAATCCGATAGAACATGTGTGGTCACCAACTTGCATCACTACAGCCCCCACCTAGCACTCTTCAGGAGCTTCAAGGCGCTATTCATCGTGGATACACTTTGTTACCGCAGGAACTCCTGGACAATCTAATGCACAGCATGGAAAATCGCTGTAAAATTTGCATTTTGGTCAGGGGTGACCACACGCCTTATTAATTTTTTTATGTATTTCTAAAAAGTTGTAACACCAACTTTTCCAAACACTACTTTATATCACATTTCCTATGTTCTTATTTAAATTTATTTTTTGCAGAAATAGGATATTCTGCATTTTGAAGATATGTCAGGCATGACAGAATAAAGATCTTGTGCAAGTTCCATGATCTTGTGCAAATTCATTCAAGTTACATGAGTTTTTATAATTGTTCCTTTAATTTTTCTCGCCAGTGTATTTTTGCTGTTGTGATTTGAAAGGTGACTGCAATTTAAGTGATAGTGAAGACAATTACACAATCTTAGTACACATATTTATTAATTATATAATATTTAAAAGATTTTCAGACTCGGAACTGAATATTGAAATTAACAATAGCATTTAAGAGCAAATGGTAAATTCCCCCAAACAATAGTATTTAAGAGCTAATGGTAAATTCAATATCATAGTTTCAATATTTCCAATAATGACAGTGGAATTATTTGATTTCTTTTGGAATTGTTATAAACCAAAATGGATAGTGTTACTAAACTTTAGGGTGTGTTTCTCATACAGCAATTTTGTATGTTTGGGGGGAACGTCTTTATTCCTCAGTAGTTTGAAATATAAAAAGAAATAGCAGCTTTCATATGAGATGGTTATTTATTTCAAGGTCGACATGTGTAAAGTAATGCTCTTATCTTATCACACACTCTGTATTTCCATCGTACTGACTCCCACAATTAGCGCTACATTCATTTCTTAATTTTCCAGAGTTTGAACTGTACTGTCTCGAGAACTGTTCCCAATACCAAATCTGGGTGGTAGTGGTTGATATAGAAATAAAGCTTGGTTATTTTGAGTAAGAGTAACTGAAAAGTAAATTTGATTTATTTTATTTAAATCAGATTTTTATGATTTTAATTTGTTGCCCCTACAAGTTTAAATTAGTGGAACATAAGACACACAAATCAGTAGTTTCTAGATGGTTTTAGTTTATGTTGAACAATAAGTGGATATATTTGATTGTTTAGGAAATATAGCAGGGTAAATTTTTGAAAGATTAAAACCGTATAGGAATTAGTGATATTAATCGCATTATAGAAGGAAAAGTGCCACAAATGCCAAGTACAAGCAATGTTTTTGCATCTGATTCTCGAGCAGTTCAGATTATTAGTGAAATTTTTTAATATAAATAAATAAGGTTGTGGAGGTCTTACAAACACACAATATTATAAATTCTTGTATAAAATTCAAAAAGCATATGAATTTCAGCTTATTTTACATTATATGTTTACTATATATAAACAAAATGTATAGAATTTCTCTAGGAATTTTGATATAAAATAATTAAAAACGTGTTCTTGAGAAAAAATTATATCACCAATAGAAAATTAAATAAAAGGAACTTGTATCAAGTTTCAGGAAAAAATTCCTATTAGTGTTGTAGCTATTAATATTTAGCTAGCAAAATATACTTTTTGTGAAAAAAATGTTTTTGAGTAAACTAAAATTTGAAACAAGACACGGAAATACATAAATTGAAATCAAACATCTATTTTTCAAATTTTCTCTGATCATAGTATTTCATAGGTACATTCCAAGCACACAAACAGGATTTGTACACAACATACAAAAAAATGAAGTGCATTTTGTGGAATAAAAATTTTACTAAAACATTGAAATAGCATTCCACTTCAATCCATAATCTATTGACAACATACTCATTCAATTATCAGATGGGCGAATTAACTTTCAGATTCTAAATTTTGATTTCATAATTACAGAATAGTTATGCTAGCCATGTTAAGAAGTCCTAGGGGTCAATTCATACAATTTAAATAAAAATAACCAATGTTTTACACAAAATAAAATGAAAATATTAAAATTGTCAATTATAAATTAATGTGCAAAATTAGAATGCTTTTGTGGCACTGCAAAAAACCTTTTTGTTGTAACTAGGTCTTTTTTCATAAGGAGACTAATACTAAATAAATAAAACTAGAACATCTTAATAAAGAATATAAGTTTCACAATTTTAATAATGCAAGTGAATATAGTTTGAGCACATGAAGGACAGTTCATAATTGGCCACATGTGATTTATAATCACAAAGAATGTATAAAGCAAAACATACTGGTGAACAGGCTTGTGATTGATCAATGGCCCATGAGGGAAATAAATACTTGTCTGGTATGTTATGATCCCAATCAACAAATACTGTTTAATGTTTTCAAAGAGAGGATGATTTTCACTAATTTTGGGGGAACCGAGTTACAAGCAAAGTTAACTTTTTTGCATAAAAAAACATTCATCTTGTTCGTAGTTATTTCATTTTCAATATTAAACTTGATAGTCTTTAAAATTTTGATTTAAATCAAGCTTGTTTAAATTGGCTTACCCTGATAATTTTGTTTTATTTTCTCGCATTTCGGCTGCAGAAAGATAGTTTACTAGTATAGGTCTTTGCGGCATGTAAAATATTAACAAATCCCTTTCCAAATTGGCATTAAGTGTACTACTGTGACAAACTAGAAAACATTTCTTGAAGCATCCCCTATGGGAAATAGGATACGGTCCATTTCTATGGTAAAATATATGTATATATAAGAGATTGACAAAATTGGGGTTACGACTGTTTTCCTCTGGGGCACTGATATCTATTAAAAATTTATGTCCCTGTGAACAGTTGTTAAATCTTTAGAGTTCACCTGATCAGGGATATGTTGATGATGATTGTTTGTAGAGTGTTTTATTTCTATAGAATTAAAAAATAAATTTTAGATGGAAGAAATTTTTGTTAGTATGAAATTTCCAGTAATATTTATTTAGTTAAGACAATGTCCTAAAATTTCTCTAATTTATTGTCATTTGAAAATGGATTACTCTAAATTTTGTTGGAACCTGAATCTATTGTATCTGTGTTTTTGTAATTTTCATTCTCTAATTTTAGGGGTAGGGTGGCAACATAAAATTATTTGGGGAATGAAAAGATTTCCGGCCCCTAGGAGTTTGTACCCCTGGGACTTGATAACCAAATAACTGATTAATTTTGTTTTGTGAAGTCAGAACGCTACTTAAGTGTTTCAGCAACAAAAAACATTGTTCACAAAAGACATTCCGACAGATAAAACCATGTATTTTTTTCCGTATCAACGAAATCATTGTGTGAAACGCTTATAGCATATTTCTTCAACTGATACCAAATAAGAATAAGTTATGGTTATAGGCATAGCTAAAGCAAGGAAATGAATACAGCTAAAATAAAATATGTTCAAGCTGAGGTTAATCTATCTCAATGTTCTTTATATTGTTTTTTATAACCTAGAGTAGACTTGTTTTGTTTAATTTTAGAGAACATTGATTATATTTTGCACTTGTGCAATGCATCTTGCTCTTAATTGGCATTTTCAGTCATGGCAAAAATTACTGTATATACTTCTGAACTGGTGGCATTGAATCATAGTAACTGACTACTGTGAATACCACCCCATTTAAATTAAGCCCTTAATATGTCTTTTTAAATAGAGTAATTTTGCTCATTCATTAAATTGTTTTTATCTTTCAAGTTATTCAGATTTAAATTGCAACTAATAAAGTAACACTGCTTTGAAGTACTAGAACATTACTTTAACTGACTATAATTTTTGTAGATACCAGATAGTGTTGTGCAACACTATATGCATTCTGCTGGACTTTCATCTTCAGATCCTAGAGTGTAAGTTGAATTCCCTTTTTATACTTTAAACTGAGGCATGTAATTCTTTGGCAATTGAAAATTTCTGTTTTGATTGTACACTTTTTAAATACTTTTCTCATATTCATCTTGTGAATATGCATATTTTTTTCATGTTAACCCCTTAAGTACCACAGGTGTATGTGTATACATTGATAGATCTATGTGCAGGATGGTCAAAAAGTAACTTGTCCTATATACGAGCCCTAGTAACTGCAATTTTCAACTAATCAGAATACTTGAGATTTAAAGGTATGTGCTCGATAATTATGTCAATAAGAATCAAACACTCACAGTTCTGGATAATTGGCAAATTTTAACCAGCAACACCCACTTTTTTATCACTAAGTGTTTGGCACTAAAAATCCAAAAATGGCATTGAAATGTTACCTTTTGCTCTTAAAACGACTGCACAAGAGAAACAACTTAACTTAAAACAACTGCACACAAGTCTTAAGAAGATTGAATGTCAAAAGAAGAAAGGCAACATGGAACCACTACATTTTACTTTTATTACAAACACTAGTGCCAATTGGCACTTTGTGATAGGTGCTTGTGATTTATGCAAATTACATGCATATCACTGTTACTTGTCACTTTTCGTCATTTTTACTCATTTTCTATGACAGTGTTCTGATGTCATTTTTGGAGTTAAAGGTACAATTTCAATGCAATTTTGGATTTTTCCCGGCTAATCACATGATATAAAATTGGTGTTCCTATTCGATATTTGTTAACTGTATCCATAACTGTGAGAGTTTGATTCTTGTTATTTACATCATTCTCAAGCACATACTTTGATCTTCCAAATCTCAAGTTTCATTTTGATTGGTAGAAAATTGTGGTTGCTAGGTTCTTGTATATCGGGAAAGTTGCATATGTACAGAGTTCTCTAACCCTGTGTGCTAATAACATATGTATACTCAATGCTTGTGCTTTAAATGTAGTCAAGGTTGCAACGTATATCGTGATAGTGGTTTGATTTAGTCCGTTTTATGTTTGAAATGTGCTAATATGTTAAAGCAAAAGTGATTGCAGTGAAGATATTTCTGAAAGTTTTGAATCTTCTGGATCAGATTTTTATGATTCAGTAGTGTTTACGAATATAGTGATCTGCATGTAGGTTTGAACTGCAAATTAGTAATATTACTACTCTTGAGCAAGGAAAAATCCATATTATGAAGTGGTATGACAAGAAATATGTCACTTAGTTTGATGCATTCTGAAGGGACTATTAAAACAGAAAAAGTATAAAAACAGCAGTTGCTGACTAATTTTACAATGAGTGGGGTTGACAGCCATTCAAAGATTAGCCTGCTATTCAGCAACTCGTAGAAGTCAGAAATATTATAAAACACTTTTTCGGCACTTCCTAGGTATAACAGTTTCAAAACTGTTATACTTAGAAACTGTTATATTCTTTTGAATTGAAAAAGAAATGCATTCCAAGCTGGATAATTCTGAGTTTCACATAAACTTGGTGCAAAATAGTATGGAGAAATTTCAGAGAAACTTTCATGGGCAATCGATGGTCAAAGTTACAGTGATTGCATGCATACTTAATTACTGAGGCATTTAAGGGGCTTGGACTTGGTTTTTCTCAAAGATAAAACTGTTGAAAACCCTTCATAAAAATTCAATGTAAATGTTAATGTCAGGGAGCTCTGACATCAGCCTGAACATAGTCATTAGTCATTCCAGGAGGCTTTTTTAAACTTGATTAAATATTCATTATTCTCTTAAGCTTCTGAGCACCAGCAGTATTTAATTGTGAACATTTCTTTGTACTTATAGCAATTTTTGTCTTTTCAGAACTCAACTAATAGCTCTTGCAAGTCAAAAGTTCATTTCTGATATTGTAAATGATGCCTATCATTTTTCTCAAACCCAAAAGTGCAAAAAATCTTCTGATGTAAGTTGTGAGTTTCTCTGCCTGATTAGTTCTTATAAATGCTCTAAAATCCAAAACAAGCAGAATTCCTATTGAGTTGATTGGTAAAAACTAGAAAACAACTAATTAAAGAGATGTGTATGCCAAAAAAAAATGTCTGGCTGTTTTGGAAATATTATGTCCACCGCAGTCCAGACCGAATTAATCACAAATAGACTTGTCAACAACCTGCCACAAGTGGGCTTTCCAACATTTTTTCCTAGTGAGGCAGGTTGTGTTTGGCAATTTGGTTCTTGCACCCATAAGCATGCCTAAACCAAATCGAACCTAGTAGGCCAGGTCCTAGTATCATTAACTAGTTTATTCTAAAGGTGAAAATCAGAGGTGGGGAACCTCTTGATGTTGGAAGTCGGCATTCAAGAAATTTCAATTAGATATAATTAAAAATTTACATTATTTTGTAAAACTTACTATGCACTTAATAATTTTAAGAAATGAAAACAAGTTCTTATTTTTAAAGTTAACTAATCTTAATGACTTTGGCTGCTTTTGAAAAGCATTTAAATATTCAATTGGAGAATGGAGGTTCGCCATTTCAATTGGTCCTTTTGATGGGTATCCGTCATTTGTCATCAAGGGCGTCGTGTGATTTGGGTTAGATAGTAGAATGTAGATTCATAGCAAAAAGTGGTTGAAAAGCAAGAAAACATTTTTCAGGCATGGTGTAGAAGGTGTGGGTATTCTTTTTAAATTTTGATTCGTCAAAAGGCCACATGTGCCTCACCCCTGGTATAAATTGATGTCTTCTCTAATATTTAACTCAATGATAGATCTTGTAAGATTGTATTATTTTAATGAGTTGAATGCTAAGAGGATGAGAATGTTCCCAACAATGTTTAGCAATGGCAGATTTGTTAGTTTCCTTATGTGTTCTTGTAAAAGAATCTTAAATCATGTGTTGAACCTACACCACAAAATGCAAGTTATGAAATACAGTAAAACTTGAATAATTCAATGCTGAAGGGATCACCACAAATTTTGAAATTATTAAAATTAAAATTTTTATGATACATAGACAATATATTGCGTTGATTTCCAAATTCCTTGGCAATTTCATTTTTCTCTCTGAGCTTTTTTCACTTCACCAGAACAGCATTTTTTTCTGCCAAAGTTAATGTTTGTAAACACCCTGTTTTGAGCGACATAATGACAGTATATATATAAATAGGTGAAATTTCTTCAATCAGCATATACACAGGGACTACAAAACAATGGATACAGAGACATACAAGACAAAAATCACTAGTGTGAAGTAGAGGCGTTATACAAGAGGTCATATACAAGCATACTTTTGGACCTTACTATGTAGTTTGTATTCGGGGAGGGAAAATGTTTAGGTATCATTGATGTTGACTTCCTATTCATTTCAAACACTGTTTATATGTTTCTTGACAAGGCAAAAGGCCTCATTTGTTTTTGTTTGGTAAACAGTACAATGACCATACAATTTCACTCAAGCATCACGTAATTTCACTCAGGAATTCAAAGAAAAGTAAAACTTTTGCACTGGATTTAAAGCGGCAGTAATGAGTAATTTCAAATTCATATTTTAACTCGGGTAAGCCACATAATTCCACCATGTAACATGTAGTTTTTCTCTGGCTTCTAACCAGTTTTAGACTTCTTGACCAATAGAAACTCTCCTAGGATTATTTCATCCAATAGGCGTGTTGATTGTCAAAATGTGTGTTGTAAGTTAAAAGTAATAATATACTACTCGTTTTTTTCTCATGACAGGGTTAAAATGTACATCAATTAACATTTTAAATTTAAATTATTACATTCATAATGAACAAAGATATAATAAACTAGTAAATGAATCCTTAGAGAAAAGCTGCCTAAGGTAAAGAGTACAGGAAGTAAATTTAGTAAGTACTTCCAAACTAACTGGATTATCCTAACGTTTTAATTTTTGTTGACAGTTAATGAGTTTCTGCTCTAAGCCGACAATATGATATTGGATCTCGCGTCAAAACCCTAACCAGCCAACCAACGAAAAATTAACCTGACATTTAATGAATTCAACTCAATTGGAAATTTGAAAAAGTTATTAAAATGTTATCTGTGATACATATCGTGAAGAAAATGTTTTCATGACGTATGAAAATATTCCCTTCGTCACTGAATTAGTCTCTTAGATGGTGATATATTATTGGATCGTGTGCCATAAAACCCTCAACAGCAAGCTAACCTGGCATTTAATGAATCCAACTCAATTATTGGAAATTTGAAAAAGTTATTAAAAATAATCTGATATATATCAAGGTAATGTTTTCATGACTTATACCTCCATAGTTATCCCCTAGGTACAGATCATACTGTTTTCAGGTCAGTATCTTGAAAGGGTTGGCAAGTGGGTGTGAAAAGGGGTAAGCCCTTTGTATGAACAAATTCTAGAAATTTCAAATTGGAAATATACTTCAAGATTTTAAATCAAGTGGTTTACTTTTTTAAGAAGGTACAATTTGTTGTTTTATAGTTTATAACTAAACTATGGATTCAAGTTTTTGTTGTATAATCAAGTTTTTACTTCCAAATCAGAATTTTTAATTGTGTTTATTTTCTTTACAGAAAAAACCTATCCTCACCCTGGATGTTCTTAAACCAGTGCTGGGAGAATATGGAATTAAGGTTAAAAAGCCATCATATATGCAATAATATGTTGCTTTCAAAATGTGCAATACATTCAGCAATGCTGAATTCTTATATAAGAACTGTAACATTACATGTGTTGAGCTTATTTAGCATGCATGTCCCTCCTTTATATCAAAGGCCATATTTCTTGTGATCTTTATTAAATTATGGAATATTTTACTAAAGATCTGTTTATCTTATACTGTATTGTATGTATTTTATTGTTAATAAAAGGTAGTTTTAATTAGATGAACTCTTAAAAGTTAATGGGAATCTACTGCTTATAAGATCTGTAAAATATTTAATTCTATATTTTAGTTTTATCCGTCTTGCTTGCTTAAAATTACAATGATGGTTCTTAGTTTTATGTATTTACTGATACAACAGTAGATTGTGTGACTCAAACCCAATAACACTCCATGTATGAGAAAATATATACAGTGGTGCCTTGGTTAACAACGACCTCGGATAATGATGTACTTGGTTAACGATGATATGCTGTAAGAAAAATCTCTTGGTTAATGACACAGGCTTTGGTTAACGACTCTTGATTATGTGAATCTCTATCCGATCTAAAAAGCCATGATTTTCCAATCTCACTCAGCCAAGCGTGGGAAAACATTGTCGAATAGAGAACAGCCACTCTGTGTAGTTGTTAAAGCTCAAATATGTTTGACCAATCATAGCCAGCTGTTTATTGTTTCTTGTAATGCACTGTGTTTTATTTTAAAATTTGTGATTATAAATGTGTTTTATGATGAAAATGAGTATTTAAGCATTTATTTTTTATGTGTTGGTTCATATAGACAATAAATCAGTGAGTGTGTCACTGTTCATTCGCCATCAAAGGGCAATATCAAATCTCGTCTGTCATATCTATAAGCTGCTAATTAGTTTATGTTAGGGTAAGTGCTATATCTAATATCACCTCCTTGATTTTTCTTCCTCCCAAGACTACATCTCTGATTCAACCTATGATCAGCTGATAATTGCAAATTTTAAAAAATTTTGCACAAGGACACTTTACCTGATGCTTTGAAATGTGTAAGGCTACCAACATGACCCTAAGAAAATTTTGGAAGGAAGAATTCAACATTGTCATAGCAATTAGGCTACTTGTAAAGACTTGGCAAGAAGTAACAATGAAATGTCTCAAAGCAGCATGGAGGAAATTGTCCTTTGGTAATGAAGAATTTTCAGATGAAGGACACCAATTGGTAAGGGATATTGTGGCAACTCCTCATGATCTTAACATGGAAGTAAAGGAAGATGCATGACCAGGAACTGACTACTGACAAGCTAAAAGAACTTTTCAAGCAGCAATGTGAAGAAAAGGAAATGGAAATTTCATCTGAAGATGAGGACGGAGAGAAAGAACAAATTATGTCTGCTGAAATAAAAAATGTTTTGGTACAGTGGGAGGAAGTTCAAAATTTTGCTATGAAATGGAATCAAAACATATCTGAGGTTATCAGAACTGCAGATCTATTTAATGAAAAGTCCATGCAGTTTTTCAGAAACATTTAAGAAAAGAGGCAGAAGCAAACAACACTAGACAAGTTTTTTACAGGTCCATTGGTCAAAAAAATTCCGAAGTGAGCCCAATTGTTCTACTGGTGAAGATTGATAATTAAAAATTGTTTTCATGCACAATTCATTTTATTAATGTTAACTTTTTGCACAAATATAATAAATAAATGATATTTATCATATTTTTACGACATTTTAAATTACTTTATCTGCATTTTTAATATGTACTATTGTTGTGGGGAGGAGCTGAAACAAATGAATCAATTTTCAATTAAATCGTATGGTGAATCACTCCTTGGATAATGACAGTTTTGGTTAATGACAGTAATCCTTCAACAGATTACCGTTGTTAACCAACTTACACCACTGTATATATATTTGGTCAATTACACTAATGAAAGTATAGTACGAGACGCATAACACTCACTCACAGTTGGCATTCATTATTCTACTGTTAAATCAATGTAGAGCGAACAGTTAATGCAGCTATGATTATATGGTATATGAAAGGGGGATATCTGGAATTCTCAATAGAAGTTACTTCAACTGAAAGTTGACTTCCTTAGGTTTGTACCTGATGAATTATGATAAAATATCCTGAGATCTTGTTTTATATCCAAGGTTTTTAATTAATAAAGGGCTGCCATACTCAAAATCATGTATAGGTGATTGTTTTGTAGGCAATGGCGACAGGCATAGATGATTGTTTTGGCAACCTGGAATCACTGCTATTGCTTCTGTCACCAAACAATAAACATAATCAAATTTTAAAACTTCAAAACTTGACTAATAAAAATAAAACCAGGTAAAAATAGTCAATAGCTATTTCGGTGGAGGAAAACGTCCACCATCATCATGAACAAAAGTTGTATGTCCCAAAATAGAGTTGGCTATACTCGCACTTTCAGTGAAGCCCCTCCAGTCTGCATGGAAAGGTGGGGAAGCACTAGTGTCATTCACTAAGTGTTAGATAACAAAAGTAGATAAGGCTTCTCTAAGTTTAATTTTGTGTATGTTTAACCTGTCCTTTAATGAATAGACTCGTTTGAAACTAGTTCAAATGTCATCTTGCCAAGGCCTGACCATACTACCTTTCTAGAAATTAATTGCGTTAAGGCCTAATTTTAACTAGGGTTTTATCAAAATTCAAGCTTGAGAAAGAAAAACTTTGACTAGCAGGGATTGAGAAAACATTTTTAAAAGCACTCAAGAACCAATGTGGCTGGAACTGACTTCCACATTTGGATGGAAAATTTGAATGATACGGCTACAATTTTAACATGAAAATTTTTCAAATTCTATACCTTCTATGAAATGAGTATTTTTCCAGTTGGCTGTATTTCATCGCAAAAGCCAATGTACCAGTAAACCGAATGTCAACTTATTTTGTATTAATATTAAATTTTATTTTTTTGTTACTTATCCTATTTTTTGACTAAATTTTTCCAGCCAAAGCATCCAGTCTAGGCAATTTTTCACTTATGTACCGTCTGTATTTACTTAATAGAGCTGTTTCAGAGAAAATCTACTTTAGACAAAGTTTGCAGTAGTTGAAGAATATTGAAATTTTCTTTTATAATGGTTGAATTAATGTTCTGAGAATAGTTAATTCTCTAAAGGAGGATTAATTCAGCCAAGAAAGCAGCAAAACTGAAAATATGATTATGTATTTACAGTCACAATAAATCCTTAAACATAATTCAAATGCAACATTTATAGAAAAATGTTAAACAACGTAATATTACTGGAAATATTCCTAAAAGGTCACTTCTTCCTGAACCATCAAATTGGAGGTTAGCATCTCCACATTGTGTTTTTTGTATACTATTGATTATAGTCAGGAATGAGGTAGCTTACATAACCATTGATGATTGAAACTATTGTGTGTTAAGTCAATGATGAATCACACAATTACTGAATCTCTTGTAACGTTTTTGAGTAGTACACAAAGACCAGTTGCAGATTTTCTTGAATACAATACTTTTTCGCCTGCCACATTGTTAAGGTGAAATTAACTATTATTTATGTTTAAATGTTAGTTTTAAAATATTGCTAAAATTCTACTCAATCATTACTGAAAATCAATCTGATATGAGCAGTTTGTTTCAATATTTTATTTTTTAGAAAGTACATTTTATAGAATTATTTTTGGATTTTGAAATTTTTGTTTCAAGGTCTGAAGAATCCTTTAATTTTAAATAAATTCTAGGAGGGAAATTGTCAGTAAAGGCATTCAGATGCTCTGAATTAGTGAGGCCCTAATAAAGCACTAATGTTTTTGCTAGTAATGCTTTTCAAACTGAGTTTTTCGAGCTTTCTTAAGATAAAATGTCAAAATATTGACCTAGAAGATAATATGGTACAAGAGACTTAAAATATCCAATTCTATAATTTTTCTGATTAAATTTTAACACTGACTTTCTAGATTTCTGGAATGTGAGAAATTAGTATCAAAGTAGTTATTGAATTTAAATATTGGAGTGGTGAGAGTATTAAATTTATGTTGAATGTGCAAAATATTTAATTTTAGTTGTATTGCATTTAGTCTATCAAAAGCGTGATTTAAACCTGCATCAAAAATCGGTTCTAACTTTACCATGTATAATACCAAAACTCATTGAACATGTTCCAAATTTTCAATATTGCAGCTCCAGAACATTATATTTGTACTAAACAAAAATGTACCTTTAAAATTTAGAGAAAAAACTAACATTTTAGAGATGCAATAAAGAGCATCAATGAAATGGTTTATTTTGATTTTCTTATGTATTACTATAAAAATTGATTTCAATATGAATACTACTGTTTGTCAGCAACGGTATATGTAATTGCTAAAAATGCTAATTCCAATAGTGTTTGGCAATTCAAATTTCATGTTAAGAAATTTAGTTTTTTAAAATTCAAATTTATTGGCGAGTTCTTTAACGTCTGTTACATACTTAATGGGGTTGCGGTAGCCCAATAGTGTCGTGGATCAATTACCGGTAGGTTACGAGTTGGAAACTCGATCCAACCAAAGACCGTCTTGTACGTTAAATCTATCGTGGTCTCAAATGTCCTCACATTGCAACGTGTTGGCGGGGTGGAAATTTGGAGAGGGGTGCCAGCTCAGGTGTTGACCTTCGGAATTACGTTGTGTTGCTCTAGTGCGACATAAATTCAACGTTTGTGTTTAATTGGCACGTTTTGTGTTAGATGATTCATTTTACATCTGAGCAACAAAAATTGCTAGGTGGTAATTAACGTTGCACTAGAGCAACACAACGGACTATTGACGACAGTCCGGGATCCGAGGACAAACCACGTAATTTTGAACCACGGTCTGATGACGAGGCAACACCTGAGGTGGCACCTGACTCTCCAAACTTCCACGCCAACGTGAGGACATTTGAAGCCACGACAGAACGTGCACCATCCCCTTTGTACACGACGGATTTTGTTTGGATTCGAACTCGCAACCCTCTGGTTGCTAGTCCGTTGCTCTTCCAACCGGGCTACCGCGGCCATATGGTATTGGTATTTTCAATTAACGTCACACTGGAGCAACACAACAGGCTATTGGTGACGGTCCGGGATCAATCCCAAAGGGAAAGATCCGCGGCCATATGACAGGAATAAAGATTTATAACGGAAATAATTTTTTAAGCAATATTGTTGACAAACTTTCCTTAAAGATTCGGGAGAAAAACTTTGGCCCACTCCCGTGTGTTTCGAAAATTGAAAGAGTAATATTTAATTATAAAACTCAAATGATGGGGGGACAATGTGGAGCAATTGCCATAAAGCTACTTTTTAACAAATAATGTAAATAAATAATACTCCGGGCGACTAGTTAATTTTCGTCTGCTAAAATTTAAAATCCTCAAGACCATTCTTTTATGCTTACTTTTCCATTTAGTGCGGGCCGCGGTGGCCCGGTTGGAAGAGTAACGAACTAGCAACCGAAGGGTTGCGAGTTCGAATCCAGCCAAACACCGTCGTGTACAAAGGGGGCTGGTGCACGTTAAATCTGTCGTGGCCTCAAATGTCCTCACATTGGCGTGGTGTGGAAGTTTGGAGAGTGGGGTGCCAGCTCAGGTGTTGCCTCGTCATCTGACCATGGTTCAAAATTACGTGGTGTTGTCCTCGGATCTTTCCCTTTGGGATTGATCCCGGACCGTCACCAATAGCCCATTGTGTTGCTCCAGTGTGACGTTAATTGAAATACCCCCCCCCCCATTTAGTGCTATTTTGTTCAGAGTAAGTAAAATTAAAGGAAGACCATGTTCGAAACGTGATTTTTTTCCAGTTAATTTCGAGATAACATTGACAGTTGAATCCTGATCCTAGAGGGGCTGCGGTAGCTTAGTTTGTAGAGTCGCGGATTAGCAACCAGAGAGTTCCGAGTTCGAAACTCGATCTAACCAAAGACCGTGCACGTTTAATCTGTGGTGCCCTCAAATGTCCTCACGTTGGCGTGATGTCGAAGTTTGGAAAATGGAGTGGAAAACGATTTTCTTCCTCTGAGATTTTCCCCCATTTGTTTCTTGTTTCACTATTGCAGAGTAAATTTTTATTTCAAAACAGCTTACAAATGAGCTAGGTAGTTAATTTAATTTACTTCGCACTGAGCAACACAACGGAATATTGGCGACGGTCCGGGATCAATCCCGAAGGCAAAGATCCGAGAACAGTACCTCGTATGGAAAATATTAAACGTTAATAAAGATTCCACAAAAGTATGTCCTTTATAACGAACTGAATTCTGGCGTTAGATGAAAAAACATGAAATAAACAGGTATTTTTTGCTATTTATAACTTGAAACTGAAATACATCAAAAACTTGTTCAACCATTTACAAACCGCTCTTCAGTTGACAGTTGAAGTATACAGCAATGATCAGCCTTTTCATTTATTTTTTCTTTCGAATCAAATTTGAACTAAAATTCTTTTGTATCTAAATCCAACATAAACATTCATTTTAAATTTATTTCTGGTGAACCATTAGTCTCTAGCTCCTGCTTCTTCAGATTTCTTTGCATTTTTTTTTCCTTTTCTTCGACGGATTCAGATTTCTTATCACTTTTTTCCTTTTCTTCAACGGATTCAGATTTCTTTTCACTTTTTTCCTTTTCTTCGACGGATTCAGATTTCTTTAAACTTTTTTCCTTTTCTTGAATACTAACCAGTGAGTTCCTTTTCTGAATTTGCGCTCTGTAATAATCATCGGTTTCGTTGATTTCATCCACATACTTTTGCCTCTCCTGCGTCTTGAAGGTGTCTTCGAGTTCCATTATCACTTTTTTCCGCCTCAACTCCAGCTTGTAGCTATGCAATTCTTCGCAAAGCTTTTTGGAGAGCTTGAGGTGTTTGGACGTGCTCCTGGTGATTTTTGTCCTCGGAATGGCGCCATATTTGCCTTTCATCGTGGCAATTAAATGAGCTTTCGATTTCGGATGGTGGAACTGTCCTTCTGAGAAAAGCTCCATGTCCGAATCGCTGTTCTTGACGCGGCTGAATGCTGTTTGGGATCTGGTCACGGCCCTGCCGAAGCTGACTATGTTTTCGTAAATGTCGTGAAATCTCCAGACCTCCTGCTGAAAAGGTTTTGTTGGAGGTTTTTGCTCGGTAGACATGTTTGTTAAAAAAACATGCGATTCTAAAAGAATGGGATCTAAAGCTTTGAAATGTTGCCTGAGGTGCTGAGATTTTGAATCTATTTGCAATTGATTATTTTGGTTCTGAAATGAAAGTTGATCCTCTGATTGTAGTATGAGTGCTCAATTTGCTGTGGATGATTTAGAGTCGGCTTGTACCAGTCTTGTTTAGATATTTCTTTTCTCAAACACTCAATAGACGGTACAGTGATGATGTAAACACCAATAGATGACTGGAGAAAGACCAATTCAACTACCTACCTCAACAATATGCCTTGAACTTTTTAAAAAGTTAATTGATATGCTAGGACTTATATTGGTATTAATGAAATAAAAAATAATCTCATTCATCACGAAATCATATACTAGATGGAAATGATAATGGTATAAGCGATCGCAATTTTCTATTGAAGCAAACATTCCTTGGCTACACTTTTCCGAATTTCCCTTCCATTCACAGAGGTAGGTATTTTAATTAGCGTCGCATTGGAACAACACAACTGGCTATTGGCGACGGTCCGGTGTCAAACCCGAAGGGAAAGATCCGCGAACAGCATCTCGTAATATTGAATCACAGTCGGATGACGAGGTCAACACATGGGCTGGCACACCGCTCTCCAAATTTCCACGCCAACGTGGGAACATTTGAGGCCACGACAGATTTAAGGTGCACCCATGTACAGGATGGCCTTTGGTTGGATCGAGTTTCTAATTCTCAACCCTCCGCTTGCTAATCCGTTACTTTACCAACCGGGTTACCACAGCCCTGTAAAACAGAAATGAATAAAAAGAAGTTTGGAGAAACAACATTTCCTTTTGAAACCAGAAAAAAATTATATTTCTACAGTTTTTCAAAAGAATGTGTAACCTCCGACACATTACTCTTGCATGTAAAACAGGTACCGGTACTAATCAGATTCCGGTCACGAGTACCAGGTTAGCTTACAGGCACTTGTACCAGTTCCGATGAAGGGCTCAAGTACCAGATTAAATGACGGGTCTCTCATATTCCAAATATTCGATGTTTAATTTATGAATGTAAATTTTTTCCCTTGCTTATTTGTACAGCTTAATTAAAAATACAATTATGATACGTTTTAAACTAAGAAAATGGATTGCTCAAAACGATACTAAAAATGTTTCCCATTCTCCGGGAACACGTAGCCCGCGGGCCCTGGTACCAATGACCCCTATCCCGATAGGGATAGACAGTGTTCATATCGTTTTGCAACGCATTGTATATCGCAAAGCTTATGAAAAGAAAATATCGTCAATTTACAAGTGAAACATACCAAATCAAAAAATATATTTCTTAGAAAGCGAATGAGAATAAAAAATTGTGTCGACAACACAAACCGTAGTTTGACGTGAATACTTGGGCCTGATGTTGTATTGTGGAATGAATGTAGCCGACATACGAATCTTGAACGATTGTTTATTGTGAATATTCAACAATTAATTTACAGTTTGAACGATTAAAGTGCAGTTTGATATTAATATTAAAGGATAATTTTATTGATTGAGGCCTGTGATTGTAGCGAGTTCGGCAGCTTTCGAATGTCACCACTTGCGCAGTCCTCACTACATTCAATCCAAAGTTGCATTGCCCCAAGGTTCGCCCAGCACCGTAGAATTTCGACATGTTGCGGACTACCATCTCCCCGGTCTGTCTGCCTGCGCAATCGGTCCGAAGGTCATGTCAGGTACGGACATCCTTTGTCTATACGACGTTGTATTTATCTTTTGCCCGTTTCTTCTAGTTCTAAAATCATGACAAAACAGTTGTAACGCTCGACTTTTTATGCATGCCCCCTAGTGCTTACTTTTAAAGACGTATTAACGTCAAAAATTCTACTTCCTTAAACTTTACTCACTGTGTCTCTCAAGTAATTTAACCTTAATGCAAATAAAAAATGACTTTCTAGACACACACACTTCAAGAGTCCAAAGATCACCACATCCTAGGACAGCACAACTTTGAATCACGGTCAAATGACGAGGTCACACCTAAGCTAGCACTCCAAACTTCCACATCACGCCAACGTGAGGACATTTGAAGCCACGACAGGTATAACGTGTATCAGCCCCCTTTACACACGACGGTCTTAGGTTGAATTCGAACTCGCAACCCTCCGGTTGCTAAGTTACTCTTCCAACCGGGCTACCGCGGCCGTCCATTCACAGAGGATTGAATCATAATACGTAGAAAAAAAAACTTTTTGAAGTTTAAAATGGTAATAAGGAAAACAATATGCTATATCATAAATATCCAGGTTTCTGATCAGTAATACTCTGCCATGTGGTGTCAGGTAACTTTCATTCTGTATTATTTTAATCAGATTACCTTGCATACGTTCTTAGTGGATGTTATCGGATATTTCCCTTTGGAATTTAGGTGCTTTCCTCCCTGGGTGTATTTATCTCTTTTGTGGCAGTAAAATTTTCATTGTGTGTGTATGTCTATTATTTGATATTGTATGTATTGTGTCTGGCGCAGCATGGCCAAATATGGCCCTTGCGCCATAAAACCCCCCAAAAAACCCAACCCTTCGGAATTGATCCCGGATCATCCATCACCAGTAGCCCGTTGTGTTGTTCCAGTGCGACGTTAATTCAACAACCGGCCAACCTCTGATTTATGAGGACATTTTCTGGCGCAGCTAAATATTGATGGTGGTAGTGTTTCTACGGCGACACGAGTTTCCTGTATGCATTCTAAAAGTTATGTTAATTGGTTATCTTGTTTCTCGAATTCGATTTCACATCGACAAGAAAGTTCCAAATAATAAATTCGAATTAGTATATGATAAAATTGATTGGTCAACGCCAGATTAAACGCCAAACGTTGCAAAAAAAAACTCGATAAACTACATTTAAAGGTTTCGCCGATCCGTTGCATGCGAGAGTTCCATTTGGACAGCAGAAGTACAATTTTCCCTGGTTTGCTTTCTGTGAAAACCCCATCTCACAGAAACTGCCAATCAGAGCCCTTCAAGTGACACCTAGAACACCTGCTCTACCGTCTTCTCTGTCTTATGTATGCCACTGATTGATTTTTGAATTTTTATTTTAACAAATTGAAATGTCACGAGATGTCAAAAACAAATTCATTTATTATGCCCAAAAAAGATCCCAAACAAAGGTGAAAAGAAATTTTTTCTAGTCAGTGCTCTGCGAAAAATCACTTACTGCTACGAATCATCCAATACAAAGACGCAGATGATAATATGTTTCGGGGCCTAATATCTAATGACATTAATGTTGCAATCCAGAAAAAGAGAACGGAATATTAGAACGAAGAAACTGCGAACAGAACACTAGAATGACTTTCAAACGATCCAGAGATTGATTTATACATTTCAGCTCCGATAATTATTCTTTATATTCCTTTTTACTTCTCTTCTGCTTTGGAATTTTTTGCAACGCATCTTTGTCAGTGTTACTTAACGCTAGCGTTGCCCGTGTTCTTAGTTAAAGTAGCGGGGAAAAAAGATTTTTTTTATGCAAGTGTGGAGGTTATAAGTAAATACGTAGAAAAAAGAAAGATCAAGTTCGAAATGGATATTGGAAAGTCGAGCTTTGGCTTATTGCCAAACGAACAAAAAAGTACGTACAAAAAATGGTGCATAAAAAAGGAGACGAGTTTCCTATTTCGAAGCTGTAATGTTTTATGTATTTGTTAATTTCTTCTTGGAACATCGTTTGCCGGTGCAGTTGGGGTGGAGGAAGGGTTGGGGACCCATAAAATAAAAATCAGCCCTCGCGTCAGAAAAGGGTAGAGGACAAAGAGAATTTAATGCTTAACAAACTGTCTGCTGACTGGAAGGAAGAAAAAGGGATATACGTAAAGAGAAAATGATATTGATGGAGACCTCCAACAATATTTATCCTTTTGGATCAGGATGGACAATGAAAATAGATAGGAATCAGTCATCTGTGTATTTTCAGTGAATTTGGTTGGAAAAGTAAACGGAGCTATATTTCACGGAAAGTTGAAAGATTCCGGGAAATGTATGTGTCCTAGGACTGCCCATATATGCACTCGAGGTCCCAGTGCACCTGGCTAAATGGACCCTAGCACCAGGTAGATGACGGATCCCAGTATTAGGAAAGCTAATGGGATCCTTCATGAAATGCAAAACTGAATTCTAACTGTTCAGTGTTTCTTAATTGTAATTTCAAAGATGGGATCGTGAACGAAATTTTTTTTTTCACAAATGTTACGTGAACAAATTGTTTTTCTTCATATTTTTTCAATTTTCCTTTGCACAGTTGTACAGGTTTACCAAATGAGATGAAAGAACTATGGTTTGAACTTAGAAAACAGATTGCACACAGCAAGAAAAAAACTGTGAAATTCCTGGGGGTTTGGTAGGGGTAGTTCTGTCCCTTGACACAGAAAGGAAAACGTACAGCCCTTCTATGGCAAGTTTGCGCTTGGGTCACTTGGTTTGAAAGAGTCTATTAGTTGCATTAAGGCATCGCACGGATCGGATTTTAGAATTATTTATATTGTTTTCAATGAGACTGCGCTCTCACACATCCGCATCGTATGTATTGAACGTCTGCAATCCCTACGAAGATTCCGGAGGGAGAATAAAATCCGTTCCATCCGTACAATGCGGATGACTCGTCCGTATCTTATATAGTCTTTCTTGAGGTCCTACTGACTCTCTGAATGATGTGTTTTCTCTATTTAAATGTGATCTCCTGGGTATCTAGAAGTGCTGTAAACAAAGAGTGAGGCATACGAAAGTACTGAAAAAACCTCACGTCATCGTCAACTAAATCAAGGAATAAAGTATAATACTCTCCATATTCCGACCTCCTCTTATTTATATTGTGTACCCACAAGTTCCGTTTTTGTTCCTCTTCTGCTATCAAGCACTAACTACTTCCTCTTGCCTATCTTTTGTTATATTTTAAAAATTAAATGTTACTCACCTACTTTTAATATTGATTTGGTTGTCTATCTGGATATACATTTTAAAAACATGTTTTAATTTTGATCTGGACTTGTGTTTGGCGCAGCTTTTCTATTACTGGACCCTTGCGCCATTAAACTCAAACCAACCATCTCTTCCTCTGTCCATAACAGCTCTTGAGCACAATACAAATTGTTCACAACCGATTTCCACATAAGAAAGTTACACTATAAACTGAGACGCCCGCTGAAGGTGGCCCGCTTTCAGAAATACCGATGTTCCGAATGCAGTGTGCACAGTTCACTAAATTAATCCGATGCGGACTAGTGTGCGCTTACCTTTAGGAGCAGGTTGAACGCAAACAATGCGTTCCCACAATAGGCGTCTTTAACATGCATGATTACAATTCTTCAAGCAAAAAAAAAATGTAGCCCTAATTTGCAAGGCATTTTTCATTCTTTTAACTCTCCGAGTAGTTTCGACGAGATATCTCGTCCACCAAGATCTGACCAATTTATCTAATGACGTGATATCTCATCATCAAGATATTGTCGATTTTTTATGATGACCAGATCAAGATCTGGTCAGTTTTTCTAATGACGAGATATCTCGTCCATCAAGATCTGATCAGTTTTGCTAATGGGGATACAACTACCAGTAGGGACAAAGCTACATTTCACATATATTGTAATAGATTAATCTGTGAGTGCACAGGCGAAGAAACTTTCACAAGTGCTAAGTTTGATACTCACGGACCTAGTTTTAAAAACACCAACTTTTAGCTTACCAAAGATTCTGTAGATAGCTCGATTTTTGATAACGCTTGCCTTAGAAGAGTGTAATTTAATCTTAGTTTTTGAATGCAGGTGGAAAATATAATATGCAGTGTTCTTGTAAAAACTAAGGCTTCTTAAAATTTCCAGACTATCGGTAGACTTTATCGCCGATATTAAAGTCTGTCATTGTTGTATCTTAACAAATAATTTTAGTTTTCCGCAAGTCTTGAATTTTCTGGCAACAGCGCTTTATATAATATGAAACCTTTTTTATTGCTTAGATTTTGGCAACGTTGTTCAAAAAAGTACTGATCTCTAATTCCAAAGAAAATGTAGCAGTCGATGTCTTTTGTTAAATCTTTTTAATAAATTTCTGTATTGAATCGCCTTTTACTTGTACTTCATTTGCAGAACCAGGGGTTCATTTGAAGTTTATGTATTTTGCTTGAAAATAAGCGTCCAAACAAAACAAATTGGCGTCCGCGACAGGACACTTATAGGATTTTAAGATGTTTCAAGCAGCGAAGGGTTTCAAGAAAGAAGATTTATTGTTTGTGGTGGAAGAAATCGGTGAGACTTTGCCTTCTAAGATAAACATGTCTGAACTAAAGGATCTTATTTTGAAAAGTAAAGAGTATGGGCGAGATCCACAATTTGTGGCAGATATCTTGGTCACGACTGTTATCGAACGAAAGCAAAAGGAAGAAGAGTGCAAACAAAAAGAGGAAGAGCGCAAACAAAAAGAGGAAGAGCGCAAACAAAAAGAAAAAAGAGAGTACGAATTAGAATTGGCGAGAATCCAAGCACAAACATTGACTCGAGGTGAGACACAATTGACTGCTCCCGATGTCACTAATGCTAAAAGGAAATTTAACCTGCCAAAATTGGAGTTTAGACAGTTTAGCGGCAGCATCAAAGATTGGCTACCTTTTTGGAGTCAGTTTGAACACATTCATAAGGATGAAGACATCGCGCCAGAAAATAAATTTCAATACCTAGTTCAAGCAACTGTTACTGGATCACGAGCGCGAGAAGTTGTGGAAAGTTTTCCGCCAACTGGGGCTAACTATGCCAAAGCAGTTGAAAGTTTAAAAGCTCGGTTCGGCAAAGAAGATCTTTTGGTTGAAGTTTATGTGAGAGAATTATTGAAGCTCATAATTTCAGTTCAGAAAAATGAAAAATGTTCAATGACGTCATTATATGATAAGCTTGAGTCATATCTCAGGACTCTAGAAACATTGGGTGTAACCACGGACAAATGTGCATCCATTTTATATCCCATGGTCGAGTCATGCTTTCCTGAAGATTTTCTGAAAGCTTGGAACAGAAGTCCTTCTTCATCTTCCTCCACTGATGCTAGGGAACGTTTGACTAATCTGATGACCTTTCTTGGGATAGAAGTTGAGGGTGAAGAAAGAATAAATTTAGCCATGGCAGGATTTGGCTTGAGTGAAAGTGAAAATACTCAGATGTTTAAAAGAAAAAAAGGAGCTCATTCTCAAGAGAAGATACCTACTGCTTCTAGTTTATTATACACTTCCTCGAAAGATGCCAAAAAGTCATGTGTCTTCTGTATGGGAAAACATCTCAGCGTGGACTGTTTTTCAGCTCAGAAAATGAGTTTGGCTGAGAGACAGAACGTTTTAAAAGAAAAACAATGTTGTTTTGCTTGCTTGACACCAGGGCACCCTGTTCGTGAATGCCGAGTTTTCTTGAAATGCGTGATTTGTGGGAAAAAGCATGTCCCTTTGATGTGTGGCAAACTTGATGCCCAAAATCAGGAATCGGAGAAAAGGGGTGCAGAAAAAGTGCCAAATAGTGAAGTTAATATGTCCAACATCAGTCTTGGTCCTAAGGTGTTCCTCCAAACTCTGAAGGTGAAGATGATAACAGATAAAAAGGAGATTCTAATCAGGGCCCTCTTAGATTCCGGGTCACAAAGGTCATACGTTTTAAAAGATGTTGCTGAAGAAATGGGTTACATTCCAGTGCGAAAAGAGACTCTAATACACTCTCTGTTTGGTGGAGGCAAGTCGGCGCAATGTGATCACATGTGCTACAAAATAAGATTAAGGAACGTCAAAAACAATTTTACTTGCAACTTTGAAGCACTAGATCAGTCATCCATATGTGACAGCATTACTCCTGTTAATTCAGGTCCATGGTTGGAAGACCTTCAAAGAATGAATATCGCGTTGACAGATGTCGGAAATGAACCCCAACCAGTCCAAGTTCTCATTGGCGCGGACATTTTAGGAAAACTCATGACAGGGAAGCGTAAGGTTTTGTCTTGCGGACTAGTGGCTATAGAAACTCTGCTCGGCTGGACTTTGTTAGGGAAAGTGCCTGAGAGTGAGGTACATTCAAATAACGCAATGTTAGTTACTTCACTTTTTGTCAAAGAAGCGGATGTTTCAGAGTTGTGGAAGTTGGACTCTATAGGGATCAAGGATCCTATTCAAAAGCT
Source organism: Meta bourneti (assembly GCA_933210815.1). Classification (NCBI taxonomy): domain Eukaryota; kingdom Metazoa; phylum Arthropoda; class Arachnida; order Araneae; family Tetragnathidae; genus Meta; species Meta bourneti. The sequence goes on from OW119931.1 coordinate 46,672,690, forward strand.
TTCGAAACAAGAGCAGGATAATTTTATTAGAGAACATTTTCTTCAAACAGTGAGATACACTGAAGAAAAACGTTATGAAGTTCATCTGCCTTGGCTAGACAATTGTGTACCATTACCAGACAACTTAGAACTAGCTAAAAGAAGATTGGAATCGTCAACTGCTAAACTTCTTTCTAAAAATTTATATGATGCATATGAGAGTATCCTTTTGCAATGGCTAGATGAAGGGATAATTGAAGAAGTTACTACATCAGAAGTTGGAGTGTCAGGAAATTACTTGCCTCACAGACCAGTTTTAAAGGAAAGCAGTTCTACACCTATTCGCCCTGTTTTTGACGCGTCAGCCAAGATGAAGGGACATCCGTCACTGAACCAATGTTTGCACAGTGGCCCAAATTTGATAGAGCTCATCCCAGATATCCTGTTAAGGTTCAGGGAAAAGAAAATTGGAGTCACTGCCGACATCAAAAAGGCTTTTCTACAAATTGGCATTCGTAAGGAAGACAGAGATTTCCTACGGTTTCTGTGGTGGAAAGATAAAGACTGCAAAGATTACAGAGTTTTTCGTCATGCCAGAGCAGTCTTTGGAGTTCGAAGCAGTCCGTTTCTATTGGAAGCCGTTTTAAAGTATCATATTGACAGATATTCAGATGTTGATCCATTTGTGACTTCCTGCCTTTTGAAAAGTTTTTACGTAGATAATCTTGTCACCAGTGTAGACAATGGAGATGATTTGAAACGAGTTGTAAATATCTCCAATGACGTATTGAAAAATGGTGGTTTTGAGCTTCTGGATTGGGACTGGTCCCTGTCAAGAGAAGCGGATCCCAAGACTACTGATTTGTTGGGACTTCATTGGAACAAATATCTAGATGTTCTTAATCTTAAGTGGTTAAAAGAAGTGAATGTAGAACACATTACTAAGCGAACGATGTTGTTAATGGCTCACAAAGTGTTTGATCCATTCGGCTTCACTACACCTGCCATGCTTTGTCCTAAACTAATGTTACAAAAGACTTGGAAGATGTCTCTGGGATGGGATGAAGAAATTACTGGAGCTTTGCGTGAAGAATTTATATATTGGTTCAAAGAGCTAGAGATTTTGAATGAGGTACGTGTACCGCGTTGGATCAATGTCACTCCTGAGGGATACGAGAACTGTTCCATCCATACTTTCTGTGATGCAAGTAAAGATGCTTATGCTGCTGTCGTGTACCTAGTCCATAAAGGGGAAAATAACGAAGTGTTCCTGTTGTCCTCAAGATCTCGCATAGCACCCTTACAGGGAGCGACGATTCCTCGACTAGAACTACTAGCTGCTCTGGTGGGAGCAAGATTGACCAAGTCTGTAGTTGATGCCCTCGGTTCGACAACAATCCAATGTTATTATTGGAGTGATTCTACTACAGTTCTTACTTGGATAGCTCAAGAGGAGAATTGGTCAGTTTTTGTAAAGAACAGAGTTGATGAAATTAGAAGACTCAGCCATCCTTCATCGTGGGGACACGTTTCCGGAGATCAAAATACTGCCGATCTTCCCTCAAGAGGATGCAGAGCTACTCAGCTAGTGAAAGTTAGATGGTGGGAAGGTCCATCATGGATGAAAAGTTCCTTGGAAAAGTGGCCTTGCAGTAGCACTTATTTCGATGTTGACGCAGAAGTATCAACAGAAAAGCGTAAAACTGTGGTGACAAATTTGACTATAGATGTCAATACTATTCTTGACCGATTTTTATACTTCTCCAAATATTCAAAGATTTTAAGAATGACTGCATGGATTTTTCGCTTTTGTCATAATTCAAGGAATAGATCACAGCGAATTTTAACAGAGCTATCATCTGATGAGATTACCAGGGCAGAAAGAGCTCTTTTGAAATTGATTCAACAACAATGGTCATCAGAGGAGAGAGAAAAATATTCCCGGTCGATACAGTTCTATGAAGATGATGGGATACTGAGAGTGAAGACCAGACTTGTGCTAAGTGATGATGATGAAGACTTTCAGAAACCTGTCGTACTTCCAGACCATTCTATTGTTCGACGACTTATTGAACATACTCATAAATCTTTAAAGCATAGTGGAGTATTAACAACTTTTGCGCAGCTGCGTGAACAATACTGGATTCCCAAGGGTCGAAAAGTAGTTCGTGAAGTTCTTCGCCATTGTTTGGAATGCAAAAAACTTGCTTCTAAACCAGTGATTCCCGTTACAGCTCCATTGCCTTCTGACAGAATACATCGGGTGCCAGCCTTCCATGTAACTGGTGCGGATTTAGCTGGAACTGTATTCCTACGAGGAGGTTACAAAGCCTGGATAGTGCTCTTCACTTGCGCAGTCTATAGAGCTGTGCATCTAGAACTTGTAACCTCTTTATCTACCGAAGCCTTCTTGCAAGCTTTACGACGTTTCTTTGCAAGAAGAGGAAGGTGTTCAACTCTTTATACCGATAATGGAACTAATTTTACGGGAGCTGCAAGAGCACTAAAAGCACTGGATTGGGACTCAATACAAAAGGAATGTGCCTTACATCAAATTAAATGGCTTTTTAGCCCACCCTCAGCACCGTGGTATGGTGGATGGTGGGAGAGAATGGTTCGTTGTGTCAAAGAATTACTCAGGAAGAACTTGTTGAGGGCATGTGTAACCTACGAAGAAATGATTACATTACTTTGTGACTGTGAAAGAACAATAAATAGCCGACCCCTTACCTATTTATCAGATGATCCCAACGAATTAAAGCCTTTGACACCCGCGCATTTTTTACAAGACCTGAATGAGCAAGAGACCGTTGATTTGGATTTAATTGATGCTCAACATTTACTGAAACGTGTGCGCTACCTTCAGACCGTAAGACAAAATTTAAGGCAACGTTTCTACAGAGAGTACCTTGGAGAGCTGGTTAAAAACTCTAAAGTCAAAGAAAGAAGAAACAATTTAAAAGAAGGAGATATAGTTCTTGTTGAATCCAGCAGTCCTAACAAAATCAATTGGCCTTTAGCTCGAGTGCTGGAACTTTTCCCCGGTAAAGATTCAGTTCTACGAGTTGTTCGATTACGAACAGCTAACGGTGAAATCATTCGTCCAGTTCAGAGGATTTTCCCGTTGGAAGTAATGCAGGCAGAAGTTTCTACATTACCACCTACCTTTGAACCTGTTACAAATCCTGAGAGTTTGACTCCCAAAACTCAACCCATTCCAACAGAACACCCTACTATCGTAAGACAGACTCGGACTGGAAGAAAAGTTATTCCGCCCGTGCGAATTGACTTGTGAATTGTATTTTATTTTTGTATGGCAATGTCTGCAATACAAAGGTGGGAGTGTGTTGTATCTTAACAAATAATTTTAGTTTTCCGCAAGTCTTGAATTTTCTGGCAACAGCGCTTTATATAATATGAAACCTTTTTTATTGCTTAGATTTTGGCAACGTTGTTCAAAAAAGTACTGATCTCTAATTCCAAAGAAAATGTAGCAGTCGATGTCTTTTGTTAAATCTTTTTAATAAATTTCTGTATTGAATCGCCTTTTACTTGTACTTCATTTGCAGAACCAGGGGTTCATTTGAAGTTTATGTATTTTGCTTGAAAATAAGCGTCCAAACAAAACAGTCATATCATCGCAGGTGAAGATTACAATCCGAAGAGAGGATCTTTCTGCTCGTGACAGCGCATGGGTAATGAAGGAAATCTTTAACTTCCTTATAACTCAAAACCACATCTTCTGTAATCTTCTATTTTCATTACTCAAGTAATAGGTAAAACTTCAGTTCAAATTAAAAGCCAGGTGGTGAATAGCAAAAAATAGATATTAATCTAGTTTTTAAAACAGATGCAAAAGCCTTCATTAGTTGCTTGACCGCCTTTTTTTCCAAAATGCTTATTCGTTCCATCACTAGATGGCGGTACTAGTTATTTTGAAAAATAAATTTAGAAAATGAAATTACTATTATATTTATAAATTAATAGTAATTAATTCATTAGTTCAAGTGCTTTAAAATCAATCACTAGATGGCACTTCCAGTCATTTTGGAGTCAATCAGTCATTATGAAGCCAGTCAGCCAGTCATTATGAAGATCAATTTAGAAAATAAATACCAAGTGCTCCAAGAAAAAACAAAATTCCAATTAACACACAAGTGGAATTACTCCTGACACATATCAATAGTACTTTCATATCACCCCATCTTCCATTTCTCCATTGCAGATTTTTATAAAGATAATCTAAACTTCCACACTGTTCCAACGTGAGGTCATTTGGGGCCACGACAGATTTGATGCGTACCATCCCCCACGTAGACTTTGGTTGTATCGAGTTTCGAACTCGCAAACCTCCGGTATATAAGCCGCGAATATACCAACTGGGCCACCGTGGCCTTGTAAATTGTGTATGTCCGTTTTCTTGACGGCAAGAAAAATTCATGGCGCTGCTTAGCCAGATCTGGCCCTTAAGTATTAATACTCCGGTGGGTTCCCACATTTTCCCAATTTTCTCTGTAGCCTACTTGGCGAAATTATTTTATGTGGTCTAGTAAAATCTCTTGGAGTTGACATCCCTTTCCTGATTTGAATGATCATACGACATGAGCCTGACAAGTCGAGTTACCCTATATATTTGGATACCCCACTATCTGCAGGGCTGCCATAGGCGATTAAATGGCGACTTTTCGCTATTTTTCAACCTTGTCGATAGAGTATCTTTTAAACCAAAATCGTTTCAAAAGCTCCGATTTTCAAAAGTTTAGCGACTATTTCCCAAAATTCACCAAAGGTCAACGAAAATTTAGTCCCTTTTTTAACTATTAGCGAAAGGAAAAAAAAAATTTTTGGTTTTTTTTTCTTTATAGGGAGAAATATTTTTTCCTACTTTGTTCAAGAGACTTTTTGATACTATATTTAAAAAAATATGCACAATTTCACAAGTGCTTTGGCTATGGCAGCCCTGTATTTGTAATATTTATTAATAATAATTATGGTGAAATCAAATCATAAAAATGTTAGGAGCAAGGTGTTTGAGGTCCGAGAAGTTTTGGCGCCCTGCAAATTTATATTCATTATCTTTAATGTCTTCGTTATCTTCGATTTCATATTGGGGGTTCAATTCTAAAATTGTTCAATTCCGTGTTAAAGATTATCAACTAATTATATGAGCTGTGAAGAAGGGACTGGCTCAACTGGAAATCGGGAAAATCCCGAGAGTCTGGGGCATCCTGGAGGTCGGTACGGCATTCAGTTGAAAAATAATACCGCAGTAGACAACGTGAATTTGTTTCTTACGGTAATTGTGATGTTTATCCAATTAGAAAGACACTATTACAGATAAACAATGAAATCAACTCTATCTTCTGTGTCTCATGCGACTATGTAGAATTTTCCCGTCGTATTTGATGGCGCAGCTTGTCCGTTTTTGGACCTTAAGCCATAAAACCCAAATTACCTATTTACCATTGTATTTGAAAGCAAGTCTGATTGATGAATTAAGCGGTCAAACGATATTAGAATTTCAGCCGGTCCAGGAAAAGATGGTAGTGAAGTGAGAAATCCCTCTTCCATTGATAAATAAAGACATTCAAAAGTGTAAAGATCATGGCAGGTACATAAAAATAATTCTCATTTCATAAATCTACCTCAACTTAAAATCTGACATGGATCACCTTGGATCCTTGTAGTCTTTGTCTAATATTCAGTCCATTAAAACAAACTAAAAACCTTTTTCACAAAATGACAATCGGAAAAATGTTCTTTGAATTAACCCTCCTGATGGTTATCTTGTCAATAACAAAACTGACCAGATCTTGGTGTGCAAGATATCTAGTTATTAGAAAAAACTGACCAGATATTGATCTCGTCATCATAAAAAATCGGGTAACATCTTGATGACGAGATATATCATCATTAGCAAATTTGGTCAGATCCTGATGGACGAGATATATCGTCTAAAATCACTTGGAGGATTAATGTTGATGAAATTATTGGTCCAATTTATAAGGCATCCCGGTTGTTTAAAATGGCATGCTTTTGTTGGTGGTTCATAAGTGGTTTCAACGAGATATCTCGTCCATCAAGATTTGACGAATTTTGCTAATAACGAGATACCTCGTCATCAATATTTTGCCGATTTTTTTATGATGAATCAAAATCTGGTCAGTTTTCTTCTAATGACGAGATATCTCGTCCATGAAGATCTGGTCAGTTTTCCTAATGATGAGATACCTCGTCAAGACAACTACAAGGAGGGTCTTCTCCCTTTTGAGGCCGGCAGATGGTTACAGACATTTGGACAATAGCCCGGAACAATCATCCGAGCCACTACGACTGTCTTGTCATGACCGTCCTGCCAGTCCAGAACTGTGAAACTCTTCTAAGCATATCTGGCCCTCGCTTCCGGCTCTGGTTTTGAATCCTGGTCTAGGCATGGATGTTTGAATGGTTCGGAATTCACCTTAAACCGTAGGTGCCGGTTAAAAGAAATAGAGCGACAAGCAACAAAACAAACATCTAAGAATCATCTAGTAACTTTGCATAACAAATGCACGTCGAAATACTTTATAATAATGAAAACCATCCAAAAGTATTTTTTTACTCTCCTCTTCTCGCCATTTTACTTGTAAATTTTTGCTCAACGCCATTTTTCAGTGAATAATTAAGAACATTACTCGCTTCGGCGATTTTCGCTTTTCTCGCTGTCAACCAACGGACATTTTTCATTTCAAAATGAAACCTGAATTCTTTTCACCTTCTTTTTAAGTCTAATTTTCTAAAAAAATAAACTAACGCAAAGCGGAACCTTTTGTATATGTTTAGGGATAGGATAGAATGTGGGTCATTCTGTCGTTTGAAAATGGATCGCCTGCACATCAGAATATGCGGGGTATCATACACACACAACTATTCCACTCCCGCGCTACCGTTGCTTTCGGAATATCGTTTGCATATTAAGTACCGCATTACTGCGTCTTTTGCATTTATTCCACGCTATATTTAAAGTTCGAGCAATTGAGTTTGCATATTTGGAAAATACATTTACATCGTTGATGGCGTTATTAAACATCGGCGGCGCTCTCCAAACGACTGGGTGTAATGAAAACGCTTGTGAAGCAGTGATGCTGTTTGTGTAGCCTGAAAAAGCATGTGCATTTAATTTTGTATTTCGAACTCTGGCAACACCAAAAATGAAATCTGCCGCTTTTTTTAACAGCAAAGTGTAGTGCGCTGTGGAATTTTCGGAAAAGATATTACGCTGCAATATTTTTTTAAAAATTGTGCCATTAAAATGAAAATGAGAATTTTTGTAAGAAATGTATTTTTTAGTTAAACTATCATGCTTGGGCCTCGTAGTTCAGTTGGTAGAGCTACAAAAATTTTTTGGAAATCGTTTTCTCTTGACTATATTTCCAAAGATTTTTATAGCTTTGTCAGTCTCAGGTCTTTTCCTTTGGGATTCACACCGGGCCATCGCCAAAAGCACGTTGAGGAAATATATAAAAGTAGAATGAGCAATGGTTACCTTTTAATATATCTTGTATCATGTGACCAAAACTAGTAGTAACACGACCCTTAGACTACTTTCGTCTGCCTGGTGGAAACGAGCATTCATAATCGGATTTGTCCACGGGACAGGAGAAGACACACATCCATTGATTCATCATCTGATTGGTCCGTGCGACATTTAGGGAGGCTTCGGCGATTTCACCATTTTTGTCGCCACTATATCGAAGTGTGCATTCACCCTGTCATAAGCTGTTATATCGCCAAACGAGGCGATAAGATGCCAATCGGCCAGCTAAGTCAATTTTTCCAGAGTAGTCACGTGACTACTTGTCGACATGTTGGTCAGACATTTTGAAGCTCCTTTTTATAGAAATCCTTAGTTTGCTTATATTCTACGTCTGCAACTCTGTGTTGCTCCAGTGCGACGTGAATTTAACTACCTTCCTACCTACTGTAACGACTTCTCTGTGTAGAGTGGTAGATTCGAATCTACAGAGAACAGTCTAGCTTAAATTATAATCATTAATTTTATTGAGAACAATTTCTTGACTATATTGGAATCTATTTACAAGGCACTTTCACGAATTCGATGCCTCTGCTAACTGGATGCGACAGGTTGTCGTAATCTCAGGTACGCACGAAAGTCTCTGAGTGGGAGAAAGATCTCTCAATTGTCTCGGGGTGAGACTCTACTCGTCGGGTGACGATTACACAAGATCAGTACCGGATCCTCACGGGATGACGGGTCGATTCAGGTTCCCTGCCGGACGAGAAGTCGGCACCGGACTCTTCGCAGGTCGTTGGTTCGGCACAATCAGGGGACGGCTCCGCTGGGGTCGTCGGGTCAGCACAAGACAGGCACGGCTCCCCTGGGGTCGTCGGGTCAGCACAAGACAGGCACGGCTCCGCTGGGGTCGTCGGATCAGCACAAGACAGGCACGGCTCCGCTGGGGTCGTCGGGTCAGCACAAGACGGGAACGGTATCTTTCCGGAATTCCAGTGCGTTCCTTAGGTTTCTCAGGTTGAGAAAACAACTCCAAGCTATTTGCAGGCTACGGAGTTAGACCACTCGCAGGGTCGCTGGATCGAGCCTCTCGGATGGGACCAAAGCAGGAACTCGAGATAGGCAGCCTACGCCAGGCTACAAGAACGCGTCGTCTTGGGGTGAGAGAACCGTCTTCCAAAAAAATAAGAGCTCCCTAATGAGGTTGACCGCTCAAAGGGTCGCTGAGCCAAGCCGCTCGAACGAGAACACAAGCAAGAACTGACGATTCGACTCCCTTCTTTTACCCTTGAAAACTAGCAGCCTTTGTTCGCTGGTGGTTTTTTTGATTGGTTCGCTCTTGATTATTTGTTGCTTTTGATTGGTTGTTGTTTTTAATTGGTTGCTGATTTAAATTGGTTGCTGATTCGGCGGCGACTGTCTGACGTAAAATATGGGCTCAGCGCAGATGGGCTTAATTACCTGGCGGGTGGGCTTAATCACCTGGCAGGTGGACTCCCAATCACCTGGTGTGTTTCGGAACGAATTCTCATTGTCCATCTTCGCTACAAGTCCAAACCATCTGGTGCCAGAGAGATGGAAACGCATTGTCCGTGTTTTAACGACTCTTGTCGGCGAGTTTGCCTTAGGAGGGTTAATTGAGTTTGCCTTAGGAGGGTTAATTGAGTTTGCCTTAGGAGGGTTAATTGAGGGGTCCATCAATGAATCCTCACACTACCTTGTCACATTCAACTAGATTTTACTATCGTGTATGAAAGTATCGTATCGTGTACCAAAGAACTAGGATCTGATAATATTTCATTCAAAAGATGGCAAATATTTAAGTTTTGTGTTTTGGTGCGATGCAATTACAGTACCCCATTTCCTAAATAGGCTGAGTCGGTTGCATCTTATTTTGGAACTTTTAAAACAAAAAATAAATATCGTTAAGTATCAGTATAAAACATTTTGAACGATACATTTTTCTAATATTTTCTTGGGTAAATTTCTCTGTAATGATTCTCGAGGAATGCGGAGCAGCGGACCAAATTGGGAAACGCTGAAATAAACCATTCTATCCAATTCGACTCAACGACTAACGCATTAGGAAAGTATCACTTTACCGTAATCGACATCTTATGTAGACCTATTGTATGAGAAAGCATAAAAGATAGGTAGGTACTTAATTAACGTCGCACTGGAGTAACACAATAGGTTATTGGCAATGGTCCGGGATCAAACCCAAAGAGAAAGATCCGAGGACATCACGTAATTTTGAACCACGGTCAGATGACGAGGTCACACCAGAGGTGGCACCCCACTCTTCAAACTTTCACACCACACCAACGTGAGGACATCTGAGGCCATGATAGATTTAACGTGCGCCAGCCCCCTTTGTACACGACGGTCTTTGGTTGGATTCAACTCCATTCAGGACCATCAGAGTATGGCAGAAAAGTATAAACTTTTGTAGAAGAGAGGGAGATCTCGGATATCCCATTACCAAAGGTAGGCACTGAAGGAATCCCATGTTGTTTTTCTCGGAGGTTAAAATAGCTTAATTGATCGCTGCGAAGCCAACCCCCAGCGGGAACTGACCTCCAGGCATGTCTGGGCTTCCAGGAATCTAGATCATTTGATAACAAAACGACTATCTGACCCAATCAGAAGAAAGATATTTCCGAGTTCGCTGTCATTCTCCAGGAAATTTGAGATATCAGGAGCTTTCAAATGGGAGGATCAACACGGCAGGAATCTCGATCATTGTTGGAACCTTCGCCATTGAGTTGAGTAGGGAAGAACTCTCAGAAAAGTGCCCAACAGGAAACAACGGTTTGTCCCATCTGGTCAACGTCTTGTCTAGATCAAAGCCCTAGATTACATCTCTAGACAGCCCTGGACACTCGGACACTCCCTTTGGCGATTTCTGGTTTTCCTCAATGGAGATCCGTGGGAAAACATCTCATTATTTCTAGAGCCGATAGGAACCAATTTGCTCGGAGGAGACGGATATGAGATAGTTATGGAGCAATAACTATAATTGGGGGTTTGAGCACGAAGGTCTAACGTCGCCATGTTGGCGTGGAGTGAATGTGAAGTTGCTTGTACAAGTTTTGTTCATAGAACAAATTTTGACATCGTCATCTGACCATGATCCAAAATTACGATGTGTAATCCTTACGATGTGTAATCTAAATTCAAAATTATAAAAAGGCGGCAGCTCGAACTTGCGCCTCAACCTGTCACTTAATGAAATAGATTTTAACCTTCACTCTCTGATAGATTTATCCATTAATACCCGCATTAACTTTCAATCCGAACTACAAAACCCAGATTATGAGGTGTACACCGATGGCTCCGGTATTGATGGCAGTATCGGGGCCTCGGCATGCATCTTCAAAAACAATCAACCGAATCAGATTTTTAAATTTAAATTAAATGGCTACAACTCTGTCTTTCAGGCAGTTGTCAGTCATCCACCAAGCAATTTTATTTGCAATAGGAAAAATAAAAGAATAAACATCCATAGTAACAGCTTAAGCTCGATTCAGGCCTTAAAATCACCATTTATTAGATCTAGCTATATAAACAAAATTAAATCAGATATTGCCGACTATACTAACCTGTTTGGCCTGAATTGGGTTCGGGTTCATGTGGGGGTAGAAGGAAATGAACTGGCCGACAATCCTTCCAAGCTGGCCGCTAGCTGTGGCGAGGGATTGGTTGTTCCTGCCCCTCTCTCCTATATTAAGAGGAGATTGAGAGATCAAATGATTCTTGATTGGCAGGAACACCACAATAAATCGGAGTCTGGTCTCCGACTGAAGGAGTTCATGCCGGAGATCAGTACTGCCTCCCTCGTCACAAATCGCTATATTACCTGGTACCAGACAGGCCATGGCCCGTTCATGGCCTACCTAAAACGATTTAAGCTATCGGACACTGACCTCTGCACTTGTGGGGTGGTGGACAGTGTCGACCACTATCTCTTCAGCTGCCCGAACACAATTAAACACCATTGGAGAGATCTAGCGGTTATAAATAAACCCGCTTGGCTCTCTGGTGTTCTAAAAAATAACATTTCGTTAAATAAAATTAGATTTTATATGTTGGCAGCTGGGGAGGTGGCGAACTGCCCGCCGCCCTCAGATTGAGTTTCTCTTCTTCGGCGGCCTGGCGCCTAAATTGTTTCCTCTCTCTGCTGTTTCAGTTTTTTAATGTTTTTATTGTATTCATTTGTAAATTTCGCCTCACTGTATACTTTCTCTGATTTGTGTTTCCACATGTAAATATCACATTTTTTTTCATTTCATCATATTTAATACATTGTTTTATTATTTTAAAATCATTTATATACATAATTAATTAGTTTTCCATGTCATTGTTTGTGTTCGCCAATGTTTAGTTTATTTTTCATTGTAGTTTGATTTTACTCGTCGCTGTAAACCGGCGATTTGTACGCCGGTCGTCTCTTCAATTATTTTTATTGGCCCTGTTGGCCTGTTTTGTATTTCTTTTTAGAACATAATAAATGGTGGTGCCCTTGGTGCTTGGGGACGCACGTGAGGAGTCGACGGTGTTTTCCGCAGTGGGGGTTGGGTGGCTCGCTGTCCTCTTTCGTGGTCAAGGTGGTCGGATCCCCTGCTTCCCACCCAAAGGCTCTAAGCCTTGTTTTGGCGAGCCGGGAAGCGGTGAGTCTAGAGAGAGAGAGGATGTGTAATCCTCGGGTCTTTGTCATCGGGATTGATCCCAGACCGTCGCCAACACACCGATGTGTTGCTCCAGTGCGACGTGAATTCAACTACCTACCTACCTTTTTCTCCTGATACCCTACATATCGCCGCGTCAAGCATTGCGTTCAGTGATTTTTTTCAGTTGTTTTGAAAGTATTGACGAATTCAGTTACCAGCAATGTACGAAACTTCTCTGATATAACTGCATGTGTTTGTAATATATTTTTAATTCCAAGATAATTTCCGATAGCCGCGATAGCCCAGTTGGAAGAGTAACGAATTAGCAACCGGAGGGTGTTGCGAGTTCGAATCCAACCAAAGACCATCGTGTACAAAGGGGGCTGGTGCACGTTAAATCTGCATTGGCCTCAAATGTCTTCACGTTGGCGTGGTGTGGAATTTAGAGAGTGGGGTGCCAGCTCAGGTGTGACCTCGTCATCTGACCATGGTTCAAAATTACGTGGTGTTGTCCTAGGATGTTTCCCTTCAGGTTTCCCCCCGGACCGTCGCCAATAGCCCGTTGTGTTGCTCCAGTGTGACGTTAATTAAAATACCTACCTTCTAAAACATAGGGCCGCGGTGGCCCGGTTGGAAGAGTAACGGACTAGCAACCGAAGGGTTGCGAGTTCGAATCCAGCCAAACACCGTCGTGTACAAAGGGGGCTGGTGCACGTTAAATCTGTCGTGGCCTCAATTGTCCTCACGTTGGCGTGGTGTGGAAGTTTGGAGAATGGGGTACCAGCTCATGTGTTGCCTCGTCATCTGACCGTGGTTCAAAATTACGTGGTGTTGTCCTCGGATCTTTCCCTCTGGGATTGATCCCGGACCGTCACCAATAGCCCGTTGTGTTGCTCCAGTGTGACGTTAATTGAAATACCCCCAAACAAAACTTCCAAAATAGCAATCAGCAGCAGTGTGACGTTAATTGAAAATACCAATACCAATTTAAAACAATTTCTGGAAGGATTCGAGCCCCGTGACCCTCCAAACATCTTTTTTTTACAATCGCAAATAGAACCTCCCCGAACAAGTATCAAATGAATAATATCGTTAGGTAGGTAGTTGAACTAACGTTGCACACTGGAGATATAGGCTACGGTCCGGGATCAATCCTGAAGCGAAACACCTCTCAATTTCAAACCACAGTCAGAGGACGAAGTCGCACCAGAGCTGGCACCCTACTCTCCAAACTTCCACACCAAGCCAACGTGAGAACATCTGAGGCAGATACACGACTACGATAACTACGGCAGATGTAATGTGTACCAGCCCCCCTCTGAATAATATCGGGAAATATATTATTGGTATGTTTATTTAAGGTTGGCATACTATGCATTTGGCCGTCTTATTATGTCTGACAACGTGCAAGTACACGCCCAACACACAACTCAGGAAAAGACCTGCATGAGTATACATTCACATCCTTTAAATTTGATTTTGCGATTTGTCTCTACTTTCAGTCTGCGGTCTATGGGCCAATTATCAATTTAAAGCGGTCGGTCGGTCGGTAGTTGAATTAACGCCATACTGGAGTAACACAACAGCTATTGACGACGGTCCGGGATCAATCCCGAAGGGAAGATCCGAACAAAGGCAGGTAGGAATGGGCTAAATTTGAATGATGGAAGGAAATTAAGGTAGATTTAACACTGGTCAGGTAAAGCGCGTTCCGATAAGAAATTTTCTCATGTCTAAAAATTGTGTTGTATTATTTTTTTTTTTTTTTTTTTTTCAATTAACGTCACACTGGAGCAACACAACGGGCTATTGGTGACGGTCCGGGATCAATCCCAAAGGGAAAGATCCGAGGACAACACCACGTAATTTTGAACCACGGTCAGATGACGAGGCAACACCTGAGCTGGCACCCCACTCTCCAAACTTCCACACCACGCCAACGTGAGGACATTTGAGGCCACGACAGATTTAACGTGCACCAGCCCCCTTTGTACACGACAAAAATTGTGTTGAATAGCCATTATTGTGAGATGTGATTGCCTTGAACCGATCACACGATCATCTACAAAGCAACGAGGTGTTAGAAATATTGGGAAATAAAAGAAAGTCTCTAATGACATGGTAAAAACGATAAATGTGCGTGATTAGCACACACACAATAATCAGATTAGCATATTTTCCATTAAAGTACAAGGAAAAATATATGGAAGGATTGGAATAAGTTTGGGAAATTTCATAATATTAAAACAAGATTTATGTAAGACATGGCATGGCATAATTTTTAATTGAAATGAGACTAAGAAATAGATGACGCGTGTAGTGGAAAATATCGTGGACCAAAAATGGTATTATTTGCCGTTTTCAGTCTACAGGTGTTGAATACAATTTAATTACATGGTTTTGTGATTGACCTTGTGGACCGATAACGCCAACTTGGGGAAATTATTAGGTGCGGGAAGCAAAGCAAGACCTGTTGCTTTATATATAAGGTAAAGGCATGTAATATGGACACCTGTTTTAAAAGATTGCCAAAAGTAAGGTTGTTTTGAGTGAATGAAATGCGAAATAAACAAAGATTCAAATTTGAATAGATAATTTATCAAACTTAAAACAAATTTTGTATTGCACTAAAAAAAGGAAAAAATATCAGAATTGTCGATTTGAAAAAAATATTGAATATGGAATACCTGTCACATATTGGTCCACAAAAGAAGCTACTGGACGGATTCAATTTTCCATATACACTATTTCAGTCAAATTCAATCCTCAGAGTTTGGACTCCATCATTGATTAGTTGATTCCAGATTTGTTGATGCTAATTAATAAAGGCCCATTAACGAAATCCCTCCTCTGTGGAAGTTCTGATTCGCTTTATTTGTGAATGATTTTTTTCCCTAGGTTTTCGATCATGGAAGTCGTATTTTCTTAGAACGTTTCTTATAGTTTTAGTTAACTTGTTGAACACCAAAACTACAAGAAACGTTTGCCACTTCAAAAATCAGTTTAACTTCACAGGTTTTAAGGAATACGCCAGATATTCTCCGTGATCTCTCTTCACGTTTAATGAAACACCTTGGACGTTCAGATCGTTGTTTGTTTTCAACTCGATTTGCCTTCTGATGCTTGAAAAATATATTGTCAATAGTAGATCTTTATATTTAGCACTGCACTGATTTCTCTTCTAGATTTTCCATCATTCCAATGAAATTTTTTTAAATTTAATGCCAGACCACTGACCTCTTCGGTCGGTCTTTCGTACTACAAAGGACCATAGACGTGAGAAGTAAGTAGACTGAGCATTGCTATTGAGAGGGGCCTCAAAACGTGTGACCAACATGTCAACTAGTAGTCACGTGATTGCTCTGTGAAACGTTGACTTGGTTGGCCGATTTGGCATGTTATCTCCTCGTTTGACAAATGTAACACCTTATGACAGGATTGATGTGCGAATGCGAAGTTCTATAGAGTGGCGACAAAAGTAAAATCGCCAGTCAACTACTATGTCGTGCGGACCAATCAGATGGTGAAACAATGGATAGGAGTCTTCTCTCATCAAGTGTCCAATCGGATGATAAATGCTTGTTTCGACCCAGCTGACGAAAGTAGTCTAAGGATCCCGTTACTAGTAGTTTGGGTCACATGATCCTGGAAACATAAAAACGTTACTATTGCTCACTCTACTTACCCATGTACAAGCCCATTACGAAAAAAGTTACCATTGCTCACTTTTATATTTCCTCCGTGCAAGGAACAATGTGTTTATTTGTGATGGAGCAGCCAGTATGTAAGCCGACGTTATAATTATCAACATGTACTTATAAACCTTGTAACGACTTCTCTGGGTAGAGTGGTAGATTCAAATCTACAGAGAACAGTCTAGCTTAAATAATAAACATTAATTTTATTGAGAACAATTTCTTGACTATATTTGAATCTATTTACAAGGCACTTTCACGAATTCGATGCCTCTGCTAACTGGATGCGACAGGTTGTCGTAATCTCAGGTACGCACGAAAGTCTCTGAGTGGGAGAAAGGTCTCTCAATGGTCTCGGGGTGAGACTCTACTCGTCGGGTGACGATTACACAAGATCAGTACCGGATCCTCACGGGATGACGGGTCGATTCAGGTTCCCTGCCGGACGAGAAGTCGGCACCGGACACTTCACATGTCGTCGGTTCGGCACAATCAGGGGACGGCTCCACTGGGGTCGTCGGGTCAGCTCAAGACAGGCACGGCTCCGCTGGGGTCGTCGGGTCAGCACAAGACAGGCACGGCTCCGCTGGGGTCGTCGAGTCAGCACAAGACAAGCACGGCTCCGCTGGGGTAGTCGGGTCAGCACAAGACGGGAACGGTATCTTTCCGGAACTCCAGTAACGTTCCTTAGGTTTCTCTGGCTGAGAAAACAACTCCAAGCTATTTGCAGGCTACGGAGTTAGACCACTCGCAGGGTCGCTGGATCGAGCCTCTCGGATGGGACCAAAGCAGGAACTCGAGATAGGCAGCCTACGCCAGGCTACAAGAACGCGTCCTCTCGGGGTGAGAGAACTGTCTTCCAAAAAAATAAGAGCTCCCTAATAAGATAATAAAAATAAGAGCTCCCTAATAAAAAAATAAGAGCTCCCTAAAAAATAAGAGCTCCGGTTGACCGCTCAAAGGGTCGCTGAGCCAAGCCGCTCGAACGAGAACACAAGCAAGAACTGACGATTCGACGCGCTTCTTTCCCCTCGAAACCTCGCAGCCTTTGTTCGCTGGTGGTTTTTGATTGGTTGTTGCTTTTAATTGGTTGCTGATCTGGCGACGACCGTCTGACGTAAAATGGGATCAGCTACTTAGCGCAGGTGGGCTTAATCACCTGACAGGTGGACTCCTAATCACCTGGGCGTTTTCGGAACGAATTCTCATTGTCCATCTTCGCTACAAGTCCAAACCATCTGGTGCCAGAGAGATGGAAACGCATTGTCCGTGTTTTACGACTCTTGCCGGCGAGTTTGCCTTAGGAGGGTTAATTGAGTTTGCCTTAGGAGGGTTAATTGAGTTTGCCTTAGGAGGGTTAATTGAGGGGTCCATCAATGAATCCTCACAACCTGAATTCACCTCTGGGTTTATTGAATGGCAGATAAATGCTACAACCAATATGCCAGTTACATTCCAGTGAACGGGACAAATTTTCCAGCATCGGATGAAGCTTTACATTTTTGACGTGAATACATCTTTAAATCGGTATGGATGTCATGCGGAGGTCAGAAATTTGCGCGTCACGAAAAGTGTTGATATCTCAAAGCCCCATAACACCAGGGGAATCAGCCTATGGGGCTAAATGACCTACCATCGTGTAGAGGAAGATGGGCCGCGTCGACCAGGTTGACCACTAATCCACTCCCCCTCTGACCTTTGTACCACGTGGTGGGGGAAATGAGTCACATTTCGGGCATACGCTGGCCTGTTTAACCGCTGTAACTTCAGTTCTAATCGACGGGTCGTGGCGAGTGCATGCTTAAATTGAAGAGAACGACAAGTTCTACAATGACAATTGACTACTTAACAGTTTAAACCATTTGTGTGAAAATTGTGTGCAGTGGAAAGTGACGATTTGTCGAAGATTTCACTATGAAGCCAAAATATCAAACTAAATTTCAATTTCGGCATAGGAAACGTAAACAGGTTGAAAGAGCAGTTCAAGACGAACAAAATGATACCAAGAAGTCTAAACCTATGACAAGTGTGGAGAGATCTAGAGCTTACCGAAGACTCAAGGAGCAGGCGCGCGTACGCGGTGACGTCGCTGGACCATCTAACGAGCTGCCACCACGCTTGGAAACACCACCATCGACCTTACCTTTGTCAGGAACATCAGCATCGAAATCATGCCGTTTGTCTCGTACTTTAGCTATCACAGACCCATCATCCAGAAGGTCGCCATAGAATACTAAGCATTGCCCACACTGTAACACCACTGATATGTATCCACCTAAATTGGCTAAATAAATGACTAAATAAACAAATACCCGCCGTCATCATTTCACCAGCAACCCACTTACCAGATATTCCGCCCAAAAGTATTCATGAACCAAACCTTACGGTAAGTTGGGGACTGTGCCTACCCTCTGTTTTTTGTATTCATATTTCCAAATTTGTTGTAAATACTTGAAATTACCAATTTCGGATTTAGTCTCTTAAAGTATAATTTAATAGATCGTTCCAGGAAAGTTGCCTGTTAATTGCAATTTTTCCAGAATGCCCCAATACTTTTTAATCACTACTTTTGCTGTGAACACAGAGTAAAAAATATTATTTGTTCAGTACTCTAATTTAATTTTAAGCTTTAAAATTGACTTAGAACCCTAAAACTGAATGAAATGAAAAGAAATATTTAGTTTTAGAGTAATAGTCACTCTTATTTTTAATTAAATTTTTAAATACAGGGTGTTTTGTATGAAAGGGCACCATTTTGTTTGTGGCTAACTTTCAAATAAAACTTTTATTCACATATTGTTTACTAAATTAATGATACTTAACAGTTTGGAGTGGATGTATAATTGTGTTGTATATTACTAGTGTTTATGCTATAGTTAACGGCATACGTATAATTATTAGATTATTTATTCGTGACAACCATTTTGAAATATGCTTTTAAAACAGTTGTCTCAGAATCTTTACGGTGCTCTTATTGTATTGTATGCTTGTCCGTTGCGATGTCTATTTTTTGTCCTGTTAGTACTTTGAGTTATTCTTATTCCAATGTTGCAAGACAACAAATTGGATAATTTTTCTTTCGCTGTTGTGAATGAAAAGGCAGTTATTGTCAACTGTGAACGATATTCTGCGATATTGCAAAATTTTCCGCCTGAAGTTGACGACAAGGTTTACAGCATATGTGGTTTCAACAAGTCGGAGCGGCATATACTTCTTGTACAACCATACGAATTCTAAAGGATGCTTTTCCTGATAGGATAATGACAGTATCCGATGATGCCGATTGGCCCCCTCGTTCTCCTGATTCGACCGCTTGGGATTTTCTTCTATGGGGATACTCAAAAGAACGGGTCTGCTAACAAGCCAACAACGATTCAAAAGCTCAAGCAAAACATTCGAGAAGAAATTGTACAAATCACCCTGGAAATGTGCTCAAACGTAAAGGAAAATGTGTATTTGCCCGTATTTGTGAAGCAGTAGGATGAGGTACTTGGCTGATATCATATTCCATAAATAATGTCTGAGTAAAAGTGATTTAATCTTTAAAAAATTAAATTAAAAATATGCTATTTTAAAAAGTTATTCCAAAACGAAATGGTGCCCTTGCACAAAAACCACCCAGTATTTTCCGCACTAATATTTCTTTGATTGACTGTAAATGCTGATCAACAATATCTATGGTAGAGAAGACGATATTAGACTTTAGTAAGTAGTCTAAAACAAGAAACGGGTCAATTACTTTAAATAAATTCAATCTATTGATCCGAGCCAATACTTCCTCATAAAATTATCAATAATATTATATTTTTACTAAAACTTAAGCAATATTCCTATGGAGTATTAAAAAATGCAGGTTAAAACACAAACATTAAGACAAGTTTCTACGCTATATTTTTGCTAATGTAATTTTATATTATTAATTTAATGTCGGGGAATGTCACCACTACAGGTTGGAGTACCTGTAGAATTAATGTTGAAGATCCGAAACGAATTTTTAATGTTAACGTATTCATTATATAAAATTTTCGTCTCATTTAAGTTATAATTAAATCCTTCAGGTGACAGAAATATTATGATTGATTCGGTATAATTACCATTTCGGAATAAATGACGAGATTAAATAGACTTGAATTATGCATAAGTAAATGTCAAAAAATCAACCGGAAACTAAAACTTCAAGCAAGAGTTCTTATGAACTTGCTTTCCCAGTCTTTGAAAGGAAATAAATTAAAGAAAATAAATATTTTTACTATGCATATAATTCAATTTATATGCTGGTGCATTTTAAAGGAAATTAAACACTGTTTACAAATTATTATTAGATATTTGATCACAGACGCATGTTTTAAAAGCATTACATTGGAAAGATTTACATCGGGTGGAACAAAACTTATTTTAGTCATTAGAAACATTCAAACGAACAGCTGCATACTATAGTTGATTGATAAATTTTAAATACATACTCATTATACATACATAATTATAGATGGAACATGCTTATTATATGTGCTGTGTCATTCAATGGTTCCTATTTTTTTGCTCCGACATTTTTAATGATTTTAAAACCTGGAATTTGAACTTTTTTTTAAAGAAACTGTGAAGGATTTCAAAGTTTTCTTTTGGTCTGATATGTCTTTACAGAGTTGATTCGGCTAGCTTCTATGAAAGGTATTTTCTATGAAACTAAATACAGGGTGAGTCTAAACGAAAGATACAAACTTCAGGGGGTGATAGAACACAACGAAACAAACACTTTTCACCATAGAATGTATGGTCGCAAGTGCAGCGGTTGACCGCTAGTGAACGCTTTGCATTTCGGCACAAACACACGGTCCGATGCAAGTTGGAAAGGAGAAAAGGCATGAAATATGGAAACAACGCTTCAATGTCAAATGAACATCAATAACTGCTTGACACAAAACGAAATAATACAATTGAATTTGCATAATTTAAAAATAAGTACAAGGAACAACGGGTAAGAAAGAAATGACAAGTACAAAATATGAGAAACCTTTCACATGAAAATGAAATGACCTGTACAAACATCAGTCGGTAAGTACAACTCAAATGCCCCATTACAGAAGCTGTTCAAAATGTCGACCACCACACCTGATGCAGGCCTCGCAACGCTTTTATACAAGCGTTTGACTGCGCTCTCTAGCGGCCAACCGCTTCACTTGCGACCATACATTCTATGGGGAAAAATGTTTGTTTCGTTGTGTTCTATCACTCCCTGAAGTTTGTATTATTAGTTTAGACTCACCCTGTGTAGGTGGTGGTAGTGTTTCCTGTATGTATTCGGAACGTGACGTCACCTGGCTTGGTTTTGCGCGTATACGGTTTCAGCAGTTCATCATCAAAAGCAATACCAAAAAATAAATTCCGAATTGATATGACAGTTGATTGGTCGGCAACAATTAGATTTAACGCCAAACGTTCCCAAAATGGCGATAAACACCATATCAAATTAACCCCGATATGTATCATACAAGAGCATTAGGACAGCAGATGAAGAATATTCTCAGACCGGTCTGACTGGTTTGTTTGCACTGGAAATCACTCTCATTCGGACTTCGGATATTATTTTGGTTTAAAAAACTAGTTACGTAACAGATATTTCACTCCTCGCTCATAGGTGGCAGAACAAGCAACTTAACA
The DNA here is from genome assembly GCA_933210815.1 of Meta bourneti. Classification (NCBI taxonomy): domain Eukaryota; kingdom Metazoa; phylum Arthropoda; class Arachnida; order Araneae; family Tetragnathidae; genus Meta; species Meta bourneti. Next base: position 46,694,205 of record OW119931.1, read on the forward strand.
TTGACTTCTAAAAACAACAACAGAAATTGACGAAGGTCGCTAGCGTGCGGGTGTGTGGCGACGAAGCGTCCGGAATTTCGGGAATTAAAATACTTCTTTAAAACGTGTAATTTTTTGTTGTGTCCTCGTTGTTTTGTAAAATCAGCCTGTAAAGTGTTAGTGATTGTTAAGAGAGTGTAGCTAGTTCATCAGCTACAAGAGATTTTTCACACATTCAGAATTCTGTTTAATTTTTTATGAACTCATTGGTTCTTAAATATGTCATTTAAAAAAGGAAAAAGCGTTCTGCATATACATAATTTTAAAGTATCGGCAGTAAACAGAGCACCTTTAAAAACATGTTAGATCAACATTTTTTATGGGGGGTTCATCGCATTACCAAGAGATAGTTAATGACTATTTAAAGTTTGGTTAACTAATTAAAAACACCTTTCTGGTAGATATTTTTTGCCTATTTTTTCAGTGCTGAAATTTGGAATTAGTAAGACGTGAAGTCCCTTAGAATCTTAGAAGAATTCTGGATTTACAATTTTTAGTGAAAGTTTGAAAAAACCTCGAATTTTTAAGCAATCCAGTCGTTTCCTGAAACAAAAAAAGCGATCCTTAAATATATCCAACAGACCTCAGCTTCCTTCAAGTCATTTGTCCACTGCGCTAGCAACCTGCGAGTTGCAATTAGATTTTCAATATAAGTAGACTGAGCATTGCTATTGACAAGAGCTTCGAAAAGTGTGACCAACATGTCGACTTGTAGCCACGTGATTGTTCTGTTGAAAAAGTGACTTCGTTGACCGATTTGGCATGTTATCGCCTCGTTTGGCGATGTAACATCTTGTGACAGGATTGATGTGCGAATGCACATTTCTAGAGTGGCGACAAAATTGGTTAAATCTCTAAATTCAATTGCCTTGTCGCGCGGAGCAATCAGATGATGAATCACTGGATGAATGTCTGCTATTCCGTGTTAAAATCAGATGATAAATGCTCGTTTCCATCCTGCAGACGAAAGTAGTCGAAGGGTCATAGTGCTACTAGTTTTGGGCACATGATCCTGGCCACATAAAAAGGTTACCATTGCTCACTCTATTTTTATAATTATTCTCTGGTTGCAATAGCCCGTTGCTGCAGTCCAATGTCAATTCAACTACCAATCAACCTACGAGTTGTAGATGGGGCAGGTTCAATCCCTGTAACTTAAACGGTATTTTCTCTTCTTGACTTTTCTAAAACTTTTCTTGTGTTTGTGTATGTCCGTTTACTTGACGTTTGTCTTGTGTTTGCAGCAGCAAATATGGCAAATATGGCTCTTGCACCATAAAACCCTCCCACCAAGTTGTTAATATTTCCTCTTCTTGAAATATTTGGTTCGTTTATACATAATTTAAAGTATGAAAATCTTCAACTGTCATTGAAGTACGAATGTAATGCTATGTGTGGTTTTTTAAATTGGTTGTCAAAATTTAATTTTTTATTGTTAAAATAATCTTTTTCACCCGTAAAATTAATTATTCTGTTCTAAGTAAGAGGGTAGGTAGGTATTTTATTTAACTTCGCACTGGAGCAACACAATGGGCTATTGACGACGGTCCAGGATCAAACCCGAAGTCGAAGTAAGAGGGAGATACCTGAGGTCGAGGTGAACCTCGAGTGATCGTAATGGAGCCCAACGATTTTGGGTTAGTTTAGTCGAATTTTCTTCGCACTGGAGCAACAAACACAATGGGCTATTTCCAACGATTTTATCAGATGCAACAAAAAAGGAATTGTTACAAAATTATTGTTGACAAAAAAATTGCTTGAGATGATAGGTAGCTGTGTAGTAGAATTATCGTCGTACTGGAGCAACAACGAGCTATTGGCAACGGTCCAGGATCAATCCCGAAGGGAAAGATCGAGGACAACACCTCATAATTTTGAATCATTAGATGACGAGAGAAGATGATAGGACATTGCATAAAATGATTCGAAATGATTTCATACGTTGCTATGAAATAGATTTTTTGCGTTAGTAGCATATCCAAAGGGGACTGTGGAGGTTCTAACCCTCTTATTATCTGTAATTTAAATAAAATATGTAAAAATAAAAAATATTAATTTTTTGAATTTATCTTATTTTTGAAAAGAACAATTGAAGAGCTCCGTACAAGAGTGATAAGCCACAGAAAAAGTTCGAGATGAAAAAAATTAAGAACAAAATATTCAAGATCAAGATAATTTCTGATCGTTTTAATGAGTTGAAAAACTTGAAAGTTTAAGATAGTATGACTTCTTGGAGAGTGAATAAGCCATAACTTCCAAACTTTTAAACTTGCAAATTACTCTCGAAAAATTTGAAAGTATTTCATCATTATGCAACCCAAAGTCCTTCAATTAATGTCGTTTGTTCATTAAATACAGTTGCATACAATAGCACAAAATCCAATGCAATCAACCTAACCAAAACAGGCAGTATCGAGGATTTAGGAAATCATGAATTTTAGTTGTCTGAGTCTATCACAGTATTTCGTCGTTATATAGTTTAGCGTTCGAGTTCGCCGTGGCTCAGTGGTTTTGCCCACTGCGCTAGCAACCTGCGAGTTGAAGGCGGCGCAGGTGAGATTCCCCTGGGTGTATTTCTTTCCTGTTTCACCTTTCCTTGTATGTTCATTTACTTGACAGCTCAGGTGACTCTGATACTGGTTCAAAATTACGTGGTGTTGTCCTCTGATCTTTCCCTTCGGGATTGATCCCAGACCGTCGCCAATAGCCCGTTGTGCTGCTCCAGTGCGATGTTAATTAACTGCCTACCTACCATTTACTTGACGTTGTTTGGCGTAGTTTGGTTAATAATGGCCCTTAAGCCATGACACCCAATCAACCAACCTCTCAAAGTTCATGAGTCCAACTTGGCTAAAATAGTGCCAACGTAATGTATGACCTCCAAATTTCGGAACATTTGAACGGGTACTATTTCCCGAAGATGGAGCGGAACTGTGCGGATTCCTTCCTGTGTGAGGGATTTTCAGAGAAACAAACCAGACGGAAAGCGAAAATTTTACTTCCCCTACCCAAATGTTCTCACACGACACAAATCGGGGTTATCTTAAAATGTGGTTTATCATCGTTTTGGCGACGTCCTTCGTTGATCATCTATTGAAATCAACTATCACTTGTCAATCGGAATTCATTCTTTGGAACTTTTGTTGGTGACGTGCTGGTAGGTAGGCAGGTAGATATTTTAATTAACATCACACTGGTGCAACACACCGGCTATTTGGTGACGTGCTGAAAATATATTCGAAAAACAGAAAAGTGAATGGCACGTTCGGAAGCACGTTCCTCCGCAGAAACACTGACGCCACCTACATTTAGCTCGATAACCTCTCATCGGGTCGGGTAGTTGAATTAACTTCGCACTTGAGCACCACAACGGGCTATTGGGGACAGTCCGGGACCAATTCCGAAGGGAAAGATCCGTGGACAACACCTCGTGATTTTGAACCACGGTCAGATGACGAGGTCAACACCTGAGCTGTGGCACACCACTCTCCAAATTTCCACACCACGCCAACGTAACCCTATCATCGGTAATTTCTATTACGAAATTTCCGATGCTTTGCGTGCACTCATTTCGTGCTATCCACACCAGAAGCAAACTAAAACCGAACGAAAGTCCATCAATTTCACCGGCTGTCATAATCGACCGATCATAAATTTCAATCACCATAGCAGTTATTTCGCATATCTCCTTGCGAATTCCAGGAAGCAGGATGCTGCCGGATGAGCAGCACCATTGCAAGGTAAGCTCCAGATCCCTCATTAATCCACAGACGTGACACCCAGAGCCTACCAGCTTGATTCTATTTTCATTACAGTTACGTGTTGCTCCTCCATAGTGCACCAAGCAATCGGCTGAAAGCTCTCCGAATGTGGTACAATCTTTGCTGACGCATCGAGTCTGCACAAATGCTAAATGACTAATGATCTCTAAGTACATAAGATTCTTAATGACGCCGATGACGCACGGGCGCTAATCTGGCAGTGATATCAGCGGCACTTTTCCCGATGCATATTTAATGGATCTTGACACGTTTTCTGGGTTCTTCGGAAGCGAGATTTCCAAATCGCTGTTCTTTAATGCTCGTCGCTGTGCGCTGATGATCCGATTTGATAGATGTGGAAGTGGCATTGAGGCGAAGTTTCGGTTTATGGCTGCTGGATTTCTTTTTTTTCGCGTTTCCGGAGAGCTTTTGCACGGTTGATCCTGGATGTGGTCGTTCTTTTGTGAATTGAATCGAGGGGTATCGGATCTTGTTGGCTTTTCGAAAGCGGCGGTGAATCTATTTTTAAGGTTTTTCGGACTGCAGGACAGATTATGATGGCTTTGGTTGAGCAGGAGGGCGTTAGTTTCGTGCATGTCTTTTAAAAAACACTTTTGTGGAGGAATTGATGGGTGCTTATTTTGTCCCATTGATGGAGATGTGTCTTAGTACTAATGCATCCAGTGGAAAGAAGAAACACATCCTTTCTTTCCCTCTGACTTAGCACAATGAATGAAGAGCGAATTTTTATTTTGATGTTTGAAAAACTTAATCGACAGATGAAACTGTATTTTGAGTAATTGGCTGCCGACGAGCAAACCTCAACAAGCCGTCCATCTTTTCAAGAACATTTGATGTTCCTAATAAATGCACATTGATCAGTACTCTTAACGTTTTCAACGGGAATTGACAGATTCAAAAATTTCAGATTCAACGGGGAATCGTCGTGACTCAGTGGGTATGTCCAATGCGCTAGCAACCCGCGAGTTGTAGATGGCGCAGGTTCGATTTCTCCATGGGTGTATTTGTCTCTTCTGCGTTAGTGAAGTTTTCCTTGTATGTGAATGTCCATTACTTGATGTTGTCTGTCTTGAGTTTGGCACAGAATGACCAAATATGGTCCTTGCGCCATAAAACTCAACCCAACCAACCAGATTCAAAGGAGCTGAATCTGGTTAGTTCGTTGATTCTGGCCAATTCAACCAGAACTAATTTCAGGAGTGTCGGTTATCAGAACACAGAGAAATGCAAAAGTATTGACCTTAACGTTTGAGGTTTACCAGTAGCGTAGCGTAACTTTTTCAACTGGGGTGCCATGATTGAATTTGCTTTACTATGAACTTTACTTAAATAAAAGGGAGTGGTGCGATATTTTCCCCTCATGTACATCTAGTCTGCCAAGGAAACCTCGCACCATGATAGAAATGTCAGTACGTGGTTCCCACGATACTTTGAAGGTTGCGAAAGGAGTCTTTTAGATTTGAACAAATGTAAGTCATCGTAGCATAATTAGCGTGCAAAAATTGTCATGAAAATCTAATAAATTTTCATCCAGTATGAAAATATCACTTACTATAAAATTAGTTCACAAACAAAACATTCGATATATGGGATACAAAAGAATATTACAAGAGATAAAAGAATATTGTCTGTAACTCGACAACGAACTATGCAGCAAATGTGCATGGATTTTATCTCAAGTTCGAAGCGCAGCACGGGGCCGTCGTGGCTCAGTGGCTATGTCCACTGCGCTAGCAACCTTCGAGTTGTAGGCCGCGCAGGTTCTATTCCTGTCCTGTTCAATTCCACCCTGAGTAGATTTCTCTCTTCTGTGTCAGTAAAACTTTTACTGTGAGTGTGTTTATTACTTGATGTCGCATGTCTTGTGTCTGGCGCCATAAAACCCCGAAACCAGCCAACCAAGCGCAGCAGGCAGAAGACAAACACGGTCTTGAACGGTCATCCTTCATCTAGCAATGATGCCAGACCATCTACCAGCCACATGCCAACATTGGACGCCGTCCAACGTCGAAACAACGCCAAATATTATGAAGGGTATTACCAACACTATGAAAAAGGGTATTCAAGCCTACAAACTGCACCCTCCAACCCGCTCGACTTCTTCCAAGTCCGAAATTATATTTAGCAAACTACAATGCTGAACTAAAATCATGCAGTCAACTTTACAGATCTACAGACCTGGAGACGGAGGGTCTTCGGCCCATGTGCTCCTCACATGTCCACCCCACGTTCAAAGCGTCTTGATGCTTGAATCGGTGCCAAGGACTTCGCATATATATGATGTGCAAGGACAAACTGCCCCTATCAGCTGGACTGAGGCATATCATCAATGAACAAGAGGGTTATGGGGATTGGGGTGGTGTTAGGATGCTTATTGCGCATGACAAACACCACTAACCAATCAGGTAAAACAATTACCGAACGTCAAGGTGCTCCAGAATCAGTCGCCACTCTATGCCATTACTGATCTATGAGGTGACAAGGGAGCACTAGCTAGTGGAACTCAGTAAGGTGAAAATCGACTGATTTCTTGAGGGGTTGAGAAATTTCCTATTGTATCAACTGAGGAATGACTTCTCGCCAACTGCCAATCTTGAATCGCCAAAACTTAGAGTAATTTTTTAAAATTTCATTTGCCATTTCCACAGCATGAATGGAGTGAAGCATATGGAAGAATACGGAGGCAAATGAAATTAAAAGAATGTTTCTATGCTTGGTCTATTCAAGGCTGGAAATCTAGCACTAACCAATCAGATAAAACAATTACCGAACGTCAAGGTGCTCCAGAATCAGTCGCGATTATGCCATTACCAATCTATGAGGTGACAAGGGAGCACTAGCTAGTGGAACTCAGTAAGGTGAAAATCGACTGATTTCTTGAGGGGTTGAGAAATTTCCTATTGTATCAACTGAGGAATGACTTCTCGCCAACTGCCAATCTTGAATCGCCAAAACTTAGAGTAATTTTTTAAAATTTCATTTGCCATTTCCACAGCATGAATGGAGTGAAGCATATGGAAGAATACGGAGGCAAATGAAATTAAAAGAATGTTTCTATGCTTGGTCTATTCAAGGCTGGAAATCTAGCACTAACCAATCAGATAAAACAATTACCGAACGTCAAGGTGCTCCAGAATCAGTCGCCACTCTATGCCATTACTGATCTATGAGGTGACAAGGGAGCACTAGCTAGTGGAACTCAGTAAGGTGAAAATCGACTGATTTCTTGAGGGGTTGAGAAATTTCCTATTGTATCAACTGAGGAATGACTTCTCGCCAACTGCCAATCTTGAATCGCCAAAACTTAGAGTAATTTTTTAAAATTTCATTTGCCATTTCCACAGCATGAATGGAGTGAAGCATATGGAAGAATACGGAGGCAAATGAAATTAAAAGAATGTTTCTATGCTTGGTCTATTCAAGGCTGGAAATCTAGCACTAACCAATCAGATAAAACAATTACCGAACGTCAAGGTGCTCCAGAATCAGTCGCGATTATGCCATTACCAATCTATGAGGTGACAAGGGAGCACTAGCTAGTGGAACTCAGTAAGGTGAAAATCGACTGATTTCTTGAGGGGTTGAGAAATTTCCTATTGTATCAACTGAGGAATGACTTCTCGCCAACTGCCAATCTTGAATCGCCAAAACTTAGAGTAATTTTTTAAAATTTCATTTGCCATTTCCACAGCATGAATGGAGTGAAGCATATGGAAGAATACGGAGGCAAATGAAATTAAAAGAATGTTTCTATGCTTGGTCTATTCAAGGCTGGAAATCTAGCACTAACCAATCAGATAAAACAATTACCGAACGTCAAGGTGCTCCAGAATCAGTCGCCACTCTATGCCATTACTGATCTATGAGGTGACAAGGGAGCACTAGCTAGTGGAACTCAGTAAGGTGAAAATCGACTGATTTCTTGAGGGGTTGAGAAATTTCCTATTGTATCAACTGAGGAATGACTTCTCGCCAACTGCCAATCTTGAATCGCCAAAACTTAGAGTAATTTTTTAAAATTTCATTTGCCATTTCCACAGCATGAATGGAGTGAAGCATATGGAAGAATACGGAGGCAAATGAAATTAAAAGAATGTTTCTATGCTTGGTCTATTCAAGGCTGGAAATCTAGCACTAACCAATCAGATAAAACAATTACCGAACGTCAAGGTGCTCCAGAATCAGTCGCGACTCTATGCCATTACCGATCTATGAGGTGACAAGGGAGCACTAGCTAGTGGAACTCAGTAAGGTGAAAATCGACTGATTTCTTGAGGGGTTGAGAAATTTCCTATTGTATCAACTGAGGAATGACTTCTCGCCAACTGCCAATCTTGAATCGCCAAAACTTAGAGTAATTTTTTAAAATTTCATTTGCCATTTCCACAGCATGAATGGAGTGAAGCATATGGAAGAATACGGAGGCAAATGAAATTAAAAGAATGTTTCTATGCTTGGTCTATTCAAGGCTGGAAATCTAGCACTAACCAATCAGATAAAACAATTACCGAACGTCAAGGTGCTCCAGAATCAGTCGCGACTCTATGCCATTACCGATCTATGAGGTGACAAGGGAGCACTAGCTAGTGGAACTCAGTAAGGTGAAAATCGACTGATTTCTTGAGGGGTTGAGAAATTTCCTATTGTATCAACTGAGGAATGACTTCTCGCCAACTGCCAATCTTGAATCGCCAAAACTTAGAGTAATTTTTTAAAATTTCATTTGCCATTTCCACAGCATGAATGGAGTGAAGCATATGGAAGAATACGGAGGCAAATGAAATTAAAAGAATGTTTCTATGCTTGGTCTATTCAAGGCTGGAAATCTAGCACTAACCAATCAGATAAAACAATTACCGAACGTCAAGGTGCTCCAGAATCAGTCGCGATTATGCCATTACCAATCTATGAGGTGACAAGGGAGCACTAGCTAGTGGAACTCAGTAAGGTGAAAATCGACTGATTTCTTGAGGGGTTGAGAAATTTCCTATTGTATCAACTGAGGAATGACTTCTCGCCAACTGCCAATCTTGAATCGCCAAAACTTAGAGTAATTTTTTAAAATTTCATTTGCCATTTCCACAGCATGAATGGAGTGAAGCATATGGAAGAATACGGAGGCAAATGAAATTAAAAGAATGTTTCTATGCTTGGTCTATTCAAGGCTGGAAATCTAGCACTAACCAATCAGATAAAACAATTACCGAACGTCAAGGTGCTCCAGAATCAGTCGCGATTCTATGCCATTACCGATCTATGAGGTGACAAGGGAGCACTAGCTAGTGGAACTCAGTAAGGTGAAAATCGACTGATTTCTTGAGGGGTTGAGAAATTTCCTATTGTATCAACTGAGGAATGACTTCTCGCCAACTGCCAATCTTGAATCGCCAAAACTTAGAGTAATTTTTTAAAATTTCATTTGCCATTTCCACAGCATGAATGGAGTGAAGCATATGGAAGAATACGGAGGCAAATGAAATTAAAAGAATGTTTCTATGCTTGGTCTATTCAAGGCTGGAAATCTAGCACTAACCAATCAGATAAAACAATTACCGAACGTCAAGGTGCTCCAGAATCAGTCGCGATTATGCCATTACCAATCTATGAGGTGACAAGGGAGCACTAGCTAGTGGAACTCAGTAAGGTGAAAATCGACTGATTTTTTGAGGGGTTGAGAAATTTCCTATTGTATCAACTGAGGAATGACTTCTCGCCAACTGCCAATCTTGAATCGCCAAAACTTAGAGTAATTTTTTAAAATTTCATTTGCCATTTCCACAGCATGAATGGAGTGAAGCATATGGAAGAATACGGAGGCAAATGAAATTAAAAGAATGTTTCTATGCTTGGTCTATTCAAGGCTGGAAATCTAGCACTAACCAATCAGATAAAACAATTACCGAACGTCAAGGTGCTCCAGAATCAGTCGCGATTATGCCATTACCAATCTATGAGGTGACAAGGGAGCACTAGCTAGTGGAACTCAGTAAGGTGAAAATCGACTGATTTCTTGAGGGGTTGAGAAATTTCCTATTGTATCAACTGAGGAATGACTTCTCGCCAACTGCCAATCTTGAATCGCCAAAACTTAGAGTAATTTTTTAAAATTTCATTTGCCATTTCCACAGCATGAATGGAGTGAAGCATATGGAAGAATACGGAAGCAAATGAAATTAAAAGAATGTTTCTATGCTTGGTCTATTCAAGGCTGGAAATCTAGCACTAACCAATCAGATAAAACAATTACCGAACGTCAAGGTGCTCCAGAATCAGTCGCGACTCTATGCCATTACCGATCTATGAGGTGACAAGGGAGCACTAGCTAGTGGAACTCAGTAAGGTGAAAATCGACTGATTTCTTGAGGGGTTGAGAAATTTCCTATTGTATCAACTGAGGAATGACTTCTCGCCAACTGCCAATCTTGAATCGCCAAAACTTAGAGTAATTTTTTAAAATTTCATTTGCCATTTCCACAGCATGAATGGAGTGAAGCATATGGAAGAATACGGAAGCAAATGAAATTAAAAGAATGTTTCTATGCTTGGTCTATTCAAGGCTGGAAATCTAGCACTAACCAATCAGATAAAACAATTACCGAACGTCAAGGTGCTCCAGAATCAGTCGCGATTGTATGCCATTACCGATCTATGAGGTGACAAGGGAGCACTAGCTAGTGGAACTCAGTAAGGTGAAAATCGACTGATTTCTTGAGGGGTTGAGAAATTTCCTATTGTATCAACTGAGGAATGACTTCTCGCCAACTGCCAATCTTGAATCGCCAAAACTTAGAGTAATTTTTTAAAATTTCATTTGCCATTTCCACAGCATGAATGGAGTGAAGCATATGGAAGAATACGGAAGCAAATGAAATTAAAAGAATGTTTCTATGCTTGGTCTATTCAAGGCTGGAAATCTAGCACTAACCAATCAGATAAAACAATTACCGAACGTCAAGGTGCTCCAGAATCAGTCGCGATTCTATGCCATTACCGATCTATGAGGTGACAAGGGAGCACTAGCTAGTGGAACTCAGTAAGGTGAAAATCGACTGATTTCTTGAGGGGTTGAGAAATTTCCTATTGTATCAACTGAGGAATGACTTCTCGCCAACTGCCAATCTTGAATCGCCAAAACTTAGAGTAATTTTTTAAAATTTCATTTGCCATTTCCACAGCATGAATGGAGTGAAGCATATGGAAGAATACGGAAGCAAATGAAATTAAAAGAATGTTTCTATGCTTGGTCTATTCAAGGCTGGAAATCTAGCACTAACCAATCAGATAAAACAATTACCGAACGTCAAGGTGCTCCAGAATCAGTCGCGATTCTATGCCATTACCGATCTATGAGGTGACAAGGGAGCACTAGCTAGTGGAACTCAGTAAGGTGAAAATCGACTGATTTCTTGAGGGGTTGAGAAATTTCCTATTGTATCAACTGAGGAATGACTTCTCGCCAACTGCCAATCTTGAATCGCCAAAACTTAGAGTAATTTTTTAAAATTTCATTTGCCATTTCCACAGCATGAATGGAGTGAAGCATATGGAAGAATACGGAGGCAAATGAAATTAAAAGAATGTTTCTATGCTTGGTCGATTCAAGGCTGGAAATCTAGCGGTTGGTGAAAATCATTGCTCAAGAGACTCCTCAGTTGATAGGATAAGGAAATTTCTCAACCATCTACAAATCCTGACTATTTTCAAGAGCTAGTCAAAGGAGCCGCAGAATCACGACAATAGAGAGAGGGAGAAAGTGCACATCTGAAATTGAAACTGATGTTCGCTAAAATTTGCGTCATAAATAAACTTTGCCTTCAACATATTGTTTTCTTGATTCAGCCGATGACACAATTGTTTTCAACAGGGGATGCCGGGTTTCTGAGTTTCAAATGAACTCAACGCCACTGACCTTTATATTACTGACCTAATGTCCATTCATTGGTAACTGACGAGGAAAATGAGTAATTATTAATAGTTCCATATGATCGGAAGTATGAATATTATTTTAAGTATTTATTGTAAAAGGAAGCTTGTATTTGGAAAAAATATTTTTCCCTCAGAAAAATTAAGTATGATCTTGAATTACGTTTTTTAAAACTTTTGAGCGACACGCCATAAAAATCTATATTTAAACATATATTTTGTTGTGTTAAGAGATTTAGTAGTTTACTACGAAGTGTTCACATTCTGGGAGGGGTGGGAGAGCTAATGATTTCAAGAGTCCATATCCTGTTTCAAAAGTCAGGTTGCAAATTTTGCTGTCCAGAGTCAAGATTTATGAATCCAATTTCAATAAATTCACTGAGATTAAAACTTAACAAAAATTTAATAAGGTGACATTTAAAATTACAATACAATTCCGCTTCATAATGCGGCCAAGATATTTAAGCGTCATTACGCTTCCATTGTTACAGTTCAACTGATTGGCGCAAGAGCGCCATCTACCGTCATTACGGAACACATTCATTTACATAAACAAATTCAAGTACATTTTTAGGACCTTTCAAGTTTTCAAGAACCTTTCATTAATGACGAGCATTTATTTTCAAGAGTTTGGGTAAAATCGGCACGGAAAAAACCGGTAAAGTAAAATGCGATGCAAAATAGTTTTTTAAATAAATAATTCAATACCAGAGAACTATAATACAAACGTGCTTTTGAATCTCTTATAATAAAAATGAACATACCAAAACCCGCAGATTTATGTATTCAAAACGTAGACTATAAAGTCACACGAGTTTTAGTTTTTGTCATTATGGAAGGAAAATCAATTTAATAAAATTATTAAATTAATTAGATCCATGCAGAAACAATAAAAGACGAAAATGCACCGATAGACACTTTAAAGTTGAATTTTACTTTCACGTTAAAATAAAGAACTGGTACAATTCAAGGATCAAACGTGTAGTTCTGGTATTTTTCAAAAACTTTTCTAGAGATTAAAATAATCAAGTACTTTTCAAGGACTTTCGAGGTCCATGGGAACTCTAGTTATGAACATAATTTTGTTTCAGGCAATTTGCCATCTTTAAAAAAATGAGAAAAAGAGAAGAGATTTTAGGCAGTAGATACCTATAATTTTCAGTCAAATTGATGCAGCTGGAGAAATAGCGGAGAAACACTCGTGTTAGGTAAAGTATTTGTAAAACAGAGGTAGGTACGTAGGTAGTTGAGTTAAGGTTACACTGGAGCAACACAACGGGCTATTGAGTCTAGGATCAATTCCGAAGGGAAAGATCCGCGGACAACATCTCGTAATATTGAATCACAGTCAGATGACGAGGTCAACACCTGAGCTGGCACCTCACTCTCCAAATTTCCACACCACGCCAACGTGAGGACATTTGAGGCCACGACAGGTGCACCCATGTACAGGATGGCCTTTGGTTGGATCGAGTTTCTAACTCGCAACCCTCCGCTTGCTAATCCGTTAACTCTACAAACCGGGTTACCACAGCCCTGTAAAACAGAGAAATGAATAAAAAGAAGATTGGAGGAAGAACGTTTCCTTTTGAAACCAGAAAAAATTATATTTCTACAAAGTTTTTCAAAAGAATGTGTAAACTTCGACACATTATTCTTGCATGTAAAACAGGTACCGGTACTAGTCAGATTCCGGTCACGAGTACCAGGTTAGATCACAGGCACTTGTACCAGTTCCGATGAAGGGCTCAAGCACCAGATTAAATGACGGGTCCCTCATATTCCAAGTATTCGATGTTTAATTTATGAATGTAAATTTTTTCCTTCGCTTACTTGTACAGCTTAATTAAAAATACAATTATGATACGTTTTAAACTAAGAAAATGGATTGCTCAAAACAATACTAAAAATGTTTCCCATTCTCCGGGAACACGTAGCCCGCGGGCCCTGGTACCATTGACCCCGATAGGGATAGACAGTGTTCATATCGTTTTGCAACGCATTGTATATCGCAAAGTTTATGAAAAGAAAATATCGTCAATTTACAAGTGAAACATACCAAATCAGAAAATATATTTCTTAGAAAGCGAATGAGAATAAAAAATTGTGTCGACGACACAAACCGTAGTTTGACGTGAATACTTGGGCCTGATGTTGTATTGTGGAATGAATGTAGCCGACATACGAATCTTGAACGATTGTTTATTGTGAATATTCAACAATTAATTTACAGTTTGAACGATTAAAGTGCAGTTTGATATTAATATTAAAGGATAATTTTATTGATTGAGGCCTGTGATTGTAGCGAGTTCGGCAGCTTTCGAATGTCACCACTTGCGCAGTCCTCACTACATTCAATCCAAAGTTACATTGCCCCAAGGTTCGCCCAGCACCGTAGAATTTCGACATGTTGCGGACTACCTCCCCGCTCTCTGTCTGCCTGCGCAATCGGTCCGAAGGTCATGTCAAGTACGGACATCCTTTGTCTATATGACGCTGTATTTATCTTATATCTGTTTCTTCTAGTTCTAAAATCATAAGACAAAACAGTTGTAACACTCGACTTTTTATGCATATCCCCTAGTACTTACTTTTTAAAGCTTTACTCACTGTGTGTGTGTGTTTCTCAAGCAATTCAACCTTCCTGTAAATAAAAAATGACTTTCTGGACACACACACACTTCAAGAGTGCAAAGATCACCACATTCTGGTCTAGAAAAGCTAAGAAACTCATCTTGAAAATTTTGACTTTCTGTTTCACTTATAACCGATATTAGAGATGTAGCTTTCACATTAGTGCCACAAAACTGGGTCGTCGAAAATGTTTTGTATTGACTGATCTTTGCACTTCCTACAACTTACGTTACCTAACAATCTAGGTGTAAATGTGTGAACTGTAATTATTTCCCTCACACACAGGAAATTAGTTTGATTTTTATTTCTATTTTTTGTTATCCCTTCTTACTTCCTTTTTTGGAACAAACATTTTTGGTTAATGAAAGAGAACAATTTTTCCATACGTTATTTTCTTTTCAGTTTTTAAAATTTTTACATATTTTGATTTGCAGTCTGAAAGTTTTCAAAAAGTCTTGGCATTTCCATTATTATTTTCTCACGGAGCTCAGGTTCTGATTGTTTTTTCCTCACCCTGCATTAATAAAAGCGAGGAATGGAATATTTTCGTGAAATTACGTCTCTTTGTTCTCCAAATCTGAATCCGAAAAAGAAAGAATCATTTTTGTTTTCCTTTTGAACCAGTGCAGGAAAACTCCACAGCCGCCGAAAAGTAACGCTACTCTCTATTGGCGGAGACGGCGCATGCGCGCGGAGTCTCGAATCGCACGATGCGAGAGCGGCAAAGAAGCTGACAATAACAACGCTCAGAAAGAGCTGTGTGTTGGGACTGAGAGGCTTGTCAGCGTCACGACGCAATGCTTTGTTACCCTGTCACAACAAACGATGAGGGTGCGATCGAAAATTTAATCGCATTTTTCTAAAATTATTCCATCTTGGATTACTTGTCGGCCGATCTGGATAAAATGTCACTGTGCGAGTGAATGTGCGGAAACTTGAAGACGTGAAGGAAACCAGTTGTAAGAAAAAGCAAGTTCAGTGACTGAGTTGTGCGCCGAATCGCATCTATGGATTTAAAAACTCTCAAGTTCCCTTCATCCGGTTCGCTGCTGCAGGTTTAGAGAGGATTTTTGTGTTTGTTTTGATCATGTTGTCTTTGTCTACAATGGGAAAAGAAATGGATTTGTTGCAAGCCGTGAAAGCCGAGGATATTAGGGGTATTACACGATTGCTGGCGAAATACAAGTCGTCGAAGCCAAGTAAGTTATTTTATTTGTGCATTTAATCGTTGCCTCTTGTTCGATTCTTTCACGACAAATTCGAATCAATCCTATTTTCAATGAAAGGCCGTATTTAATTTGGTTATTAAATGGCTCATAAAGATAAAATTTGTTCTTTTACCTACGGTTTTCTTGCGTTGCTGAATTATATATAGCTGTCTTAAACTGAAGCTTAGAAAGTGAAAAATGCAATTCGATCGAAAAACAGGATAAAGGTGTGATCAGAGTGAAATTAAGAGCAGAATGTCGGGTGTCAATGCACAAGTGCAAAGTTCAAAATGTACTCGTATTTTGTTTATGTGGATGTGTATTAAACAGTGCAATTAATGGGGCTTGTTATGACCCCATTTGTATTTTGGAGTCTTTCTTTAAAGGGCATTTTTTTACTTGTCTTATGTTTGGCGGAGCTTGGCCAAATATGTTGGGGTTTTATGCTCTTGCACCATAAAACCCAAAACAACCTGCCTGCTTCAAAGGGCAATATTTTGTTTGGGTCATTGTCTAGACGGGGACTGGACGTGTGTGGCTAGTTGCATTTGGGGCCTTTTTAAGGATATTTTTTGTTTGGGGTCATCGTTTTTCATTTCCAGTGCAGATTGTTATGTAATTCATTGATTAGAGTACAGATTGTTAGAAGGAAGAGTAAACGGTTAATAGGTCGGAATTTGCTTTGTACAAGCGAAAATATTCAGAAAACTGGTGTCAAAAATAACGCTTATCGCGGGTCTTATTCGATCATCAAAACAAAACCTAAAGTACAAAATATGACTAACGATCGCTAATTTCGAGCCGAGTGATATTATTTTTCAAAGGGAAATAAAAATAAGTGTTGAGAAATGAGGAATTCTGCCTTGTGATATTTGTTAAATCGAATTCAATGAAGCAATTTGTCCATTGTTTTGAAATAATCAATATGCATGCTCCCAAATTTGCCAGGGCCGCGGTGGCCCGGTTGGAAGAGTAACGGACTTGCAACCGAAGGGTTGCGAGTTCGAATCCAGCCAAACACCGTCGTGTACAAAGGGGGCTGGTGCACGTTAAATCTGTCGTGGCCTCAAATGTCCTCACGTTGGCGTGGTGTGGAAGTTTGGAGAGTGGGGTGCCAGCTCAGGTGTTGCCTCGTCATCTGACCGTGGTTCAAAATTACGTGGTGTTGTCCTCGGATCTTTCCCTTTGGGATTGATCCCGGACCGTCACCAATAGCCCATTGTGTTGCTCCAGTGTGACGTTAATTGAAATACCCCCCCCCAAATTTGCCAGCTGGTGAAATAATCAAATTTCACCAGCTGCAAATTGTTTGAATTTTTCTCCCTGGTATTAATTTTGGAAACAAACGTTTGTTTTCATTTCAACCTCAGACTCAATTTTTGTTTAAAATTGCTCAGTTTCAACCTCAAATTGAAAAAGTTGCATTTGTCTGATTTTATGTTTATGCTTCTATACTTCAGTAGTTGTGATTTATAGAACGTCAGAATATTTTTAAATGGGGGAAATTAAACATGCTAATTCTTTACTTCGGTATTTTTACATTTTTTATCTACTAACATAATTACATATTTGGAAATGTAATAAATTTCTTATAAAACGTTGTTTTTCTGTTTTTTGTCATGAGGTTAAAATTGAAAAACTTCTAAGTTTTTCTAATTAAAGAAATTTGATTTTTTTTGCATTGTGTGTGTGTGGGGGGGGGGTTACCTTCGTAGCTAATAGACATTTTTGACCAACTATTCTTTTTAAACTAAGGTATCTACTAACATTAATCATGCATCGAGACAGGTCTCTTACTAATTGTTCCCTTCTTTTTAAATGATTGACACTAAGTTATGTT
This sequence comes from Meta bourneti, assembly GCA_933210815.1. NCBI lineage: Eukaryota > Metazoa > Arthropoda > Arachnida > Araneae > Tetragnathidae > Meta > Meta bourneti. Next base: position 46,711,631 of record OW119931.1, read on the forward strand.
ACCATACAATTAAATAAGAATATAATCAATTTGATACAATTAATCTCTATAAAAGTTTTCAAATTGTTCTACAAATTTAATTATAAACTAAGAGTTGCTGCTTTTTTAAAAAAATTGCAGCTATCACATTATGATTAACGTATCTTTAAAAAACTAAAATTTTGTTTAGCTATACAATTAATCAAATTAATTATATTAACTTAAGTTGTATTTTGAAAATTACTAGCATAGCTAATTCTGCTTAAGTTGTGTCATATCAGCAGACATTTATCACAGCATTGTCTGTAGCATCCTTACTACTCAACTTGTGAAAGGCTTAGACTTATGTGTGAATCTCTTCTCATAACCTTATCTATACGCCTTATTAATTTATACACATCTCAATTGAGGTAATCGATAATAAAATAATATTTGTTTATAATATTTAAATTTCTTGAAAAATGATTTTTCTAAAAATTTGATTACACTTTTATAAACTCATGCTTTGCAACTGATGTCTGATGCACTTTGACGCATTTAATAATTAGTAATCACATGTATTGTCAAAGTTAAATAATTGTGTTGAAAAAAGTAGTTATCTGAAAAAAGCTTTTTCTAGAATATATTCTATTAAATGAATTTACATTTAATTTTAGTTCTCAGTGAAATTTCCGATACATTTTGTGTCAGGAATGGTGCTTGGATTACTAATTAAGAATGTTCTTAATTTATTGCAATTCACTGAATGAAAATTTCGAAATGCAACTAATGAAGATTTGAAAATAAAAACCTAGAGTTATTGAGGCAGTTAAGGTTGAATGGTAATTAAGTTTAGCCTTTACTGAGTATGACAAATCATAGAAATTCCTTCGTTATGAGGGGGCCGCGGTAGCCCGATTGGAAGAGTAGCGAATTCGCAACCGAAAAAACTTGATCCAACCAAACCAAATTGCGAAACTCGATCCAACGAAAGACCGTCATGTTTGTGGGGGCTGGTGCACGTTAAATCTATCGAGACCTCAAATGTCGTCACGTTGGCTTGGTGTGGAAGTTTGGAAAGTAGGGTACCAGCTCAGGTATGACCTCGTCATCTGACCGTGATTCAAAATTACGAAATGTCCTCGGTTCTTTCCCTTGGGGATTGATCTCGGCCCGTCGCCAATAGCCCTTTGTGTTGCTCCAGTGCGACGTTAATTAAATATCCACCTACCTTCTCAAACAATTTTAACTACCTACCATAAAATGTAGAAAATCACCTTTTGGCAACATTTGGCGTTTTAATCTATTTGGTGTTGTGACCAATCAATTCGAAATTTACGTAATTTTTGTTGGCGAAGTGCTGAAATCGTGTTTGAAAAAGAATCCAACTGAAATCATGGTCAGAATATATACAGGAAACACTACCTCCTCTTACTGCTTTACAGAAAATGCCTCATTTTTGCATTCTTAATTGTGATCTGGGTTAGAAATTGGAACCGAAAGGTCAGGCAACACCCAAACTTTTTTTATCAAGGTGCCAAAATTTAGGTGCAATTTCAAATTTTTTTTTTATGTGGATTTGTATAAATAATGTAATGATCATTTGCATTTTCGGACCTGTTTATGTTTTGAAGGCAACAAATTTGTTTGGGAAATGAATTGTTTTACTTTATGTTCAATAAAAAGTTGCAGCATGTCGATCACTGTAAACGTTACCATGGTTGCACAGGTTGGGCGAAGTGTGATCTTGACACATTTAAAAGTTATATTGTAGATTGTTAGGAGAAATAAACGATTGTCATTCTAGTGAAAAAATTCTAAAAACTTAGGCATCAAAAATGACGGTCCAAAATCTCGGTGTCGAAATGAAATTCTTAAGTGCAAAATACAACAAACGACTGCTAATTTCGAACTTGATCGTTATAGAATTTTAAATTCATGGTTTTAAAATACTTGTGATGCCTTGTGTAAATCTTCCTAAATAATTCAGTCCGTCAATTGGAAGTGCAATCTTTACTTTTTGGGAGGAATTTGTTTTTATTTGCTAGAATTGCAAACTCATAATTTCTCCTTGATTAATTTAATCTTAACAGCATTTTGACAAAAACCCATTAGTGTTTACAGCTGTAATTCAGCACTGAAATCGGTAATTCTAGCAAACTGAACACACTTACAAAGATTGTACTAATTAACAATTATGTCCTTGAACATAATTGAGAACTGTCTGCCATTTCAGCAAGTACCACAGCAGCCATTACATAAAGCATTTCAAAGGTTAAAATCTTCAAGTATTCGGATTTTCATTGCCGTTTCATTATCTTTCGTTAATTTGAGTGCTTTTCGTAGGATATGGATTCTTTCATATGTGATGAACAAAAACATTTAAGACTAACCAATCGGAAAGCGTGGAATTACTGGTAAGTAGGGGTGTACAGTTTCTGCAAATGAATCAATTTGAATTACTTTCAAATCGATCTTTCCGGTGCAAATGTATCTCGGATATGCGTTCCGAAAGTGCAAATCCCATTTCATTATAACAAGTGGAGCTGCACCTGTTCCACACTGTTGCTATTTGTGACGTCATTGACGTTGAGGTTGCGTGACCGAGAGGGAGTGGTTTACAACGCAAGCTGTGTTTCGCGTTTCGTGTTGTATTTTTATTTTTTTAGAACTGCTAGTTTCTTTTTGTAAGGAGTTTTTTTTTCAGCAACAGTTATCAGAATTTTTGTTTTTCTTTTCGCGCAATGGTCTTTTATTTGTGGGAAATACGCAGACGATACATCCCCGTTCTCTACAATTTATATTCGTGTTATTGGAATCCCCACATGAATTCAAACGATACAAACGCGGATTGAATACTTTTTCATGCAATCCGGAAAGCTGGCCAGCATTACATGTTCAAATGCAATTTCCAGTTGATCAAGATAATTTCTCTTGACCCAGAACGAAAGAATTCGGAGTTGAGAGAGCACATCTTTCATTTTGTAAAAGTAATTTTCTGAAAAATAGTCATGAAAGAAAAAAAGTTTTTAAGAAATTGGATTTCAGAATTAAATTCGAAAAAAAGTTGTACTCAAAGCAATCTGTTCAATGAAAGGTTTTGCATTTGAATTATTTTTTCTGAAAAACACTTGGGTTGTTTTTCTGTTCTTTGCGTGATTATTTAAAAACATGTTTTGTTATTTCAAATCGAATACCAGTGAAAAATCATGGATGAATCTGTTTTATTTATTCCCTCCATTCCTCAAGTCATGTTCACATTGCGGTTGTGATGACAAAATTTTAATATAATCTGAATCATTTTATCTTTTCACATTCGTTGGTTGCGAAATTTTAATCAGCTTAGCTGTTTGCTTTCCTGTAATTCAATTCATTGAAATGAATTGCACGATGATTTTACTGTGAACGCAAATAGTGACTTTTAAAGTGCATTTCCTTGTCAGCTAATTAATTTCGGTTAAGATTGCTGAAATTAATTTTCTACTGAGTTCTAAATACATCCAAAAGCATGAGTTTTAATTTAATTCCGTGCTTGCAAAGACTTCCCAACTTGAAACTTGACATTTTGAGCGAGTAGTTTCAATAACATACTACATTCAACGATTAAACGAATGAAGCAATCTAAATATAGATCCATGCGGAATCTTATTGAGTGAGTACCTTTCGTAATCTTTTTCGCGATTACATCGAACTAATGAGACCCGAAGCATATCATAGTTGGACCTTTAACATGTATGATAGACAAAGGAATTATCAGGTTGAGAAATGAAATCCATCGCCATTTTCAATTAAGTTTCTCTTTACCGACCTTAATTGAATGGAACCATTTCGGTGGATTTAGAATTTGAGTTTATGATCCTATTAGAATAATAAAATTAATAACACAAATTATTTCAGTACATTGTTATTAATAGTGAAACTTAATTCTTTCGTTTCAATTTTCTGTGAGAGTTCGTAAATACATAGCTTATTGTTTGGACTTTAATTCTCTTACATTCTCATTTTTGCCATATAAATTTTAATGCAACGAAGTGCTTAAATTTAAATATATTATGATTAGAAATAAGAGAGTAGAAATTCGAAACAATTAAATTACTATTTCAGTTAGAATTATTCGTAAACTTTTACAATTGTAAAAGGATTAGTAAATACTAAAAAGCGGTTAATAAATTCTGTTGAGGATTTTAGCTTTATGAAAATGTTTTCCCATCCATGCTTTAAAATTAATTTCTTCGTTTAAATAATATATTATTGCCTTTTGCTTATAGGACGATTTTTAATTTAAAATTACTAGGAAAGGTAGTAACGATAAAATACAGCATTTTTGTTATTATGTTGACCATAAAGAAGTGCGCCATTTTGTTGAATGAATGCTAGCATATTCGTTTGCCTGTAATATGACATTTTCAAACGTGCGTTTGACATCAACAAAAACGCTCGTAAGTAAAGTACTAGTTGTATGGGAACATGCAAAATCGAGGGATAAGTTTTTGGAGCTGTTTAGGGGTTTTTGAAGGATTGTTTTTAAAACGTTACTATTCAACACGAAAAACGAAAGTAGGTTTTGGGGGGAAATAAAAGAAATATGAATTTAGTTGACTTCATAATTTTGTTTCTAAGGAATTTTTTCATCGCATTTTTAGCATTTCTGTTCTCCGTTCGTGACTGAAAGAATGCTGTAAAGTTTAAAAAGACCAACTCAATCACGCATTTTCAGTTTCGAAAATGTATTTTGTGTGTTTTTTCTGCTCTGCTTTTCCACCGACATTCCCTTTTAGTTTTATATTATTTTCACATATTTTTGAAAATTCCTCCACGATCATCGAATTGACGCTTGTTTATTTAGAATTTAAGATGCATTATGCATCTTTTCTAAAACTTTCCAACCATATTTCTGCTTTTGAATTTAACTTTTTCTACGTTGATATTTTTCTGGGTTTGGAATTATCTTCGTGGTTGTATATGAACTAAACTTGTACTGATTAATTCTTTAAGTTTTCATTTTTCTTTATATATGCTAGACGAGTTTATTTTCATAAAAATGTTTGAATTGTTTGCGTTCTTAGCTTCGTAAAAATATTCTTCCAATTTATGAATTTCAGTGACATCGTTTGTAATCTACAGATTAAGCGCTTTTACACTTGTTTGTATTTTTGATGATTATATTAAAAACCATTTTGGGAAGACATTAGTGTTTTTTTGTTTTTGAACATTTCGAGGGAAAAGATCCTGTTTTAATTTAGGCTCTCTGTTTAGAAAACAAAATATGTGTTAACCCTCCTGTGTGGTTGTTGTCTCGACGAGGCATCTCGTCATAAGTAAAACTGATAGACGAAATATCTCGTCATTAGAAGAAAATGATAAAAATAGTGATCTGTTCAGTTTTCATAAAAAATCGAAAATATCGTGATGAGGAGGTACCTTGTCATCAGCAAAATTGGCGAAATCTTGATTAACGAGATATCTCGTCGAAACCGCCCGGACGGTTAAAACTTGTTAGTAGTCTCTTTCTAAGATACAGTTTGTTCTCTTTATACCTAAGGGCCACGGTAACCTAGTTGGAAGAGCCTCGGATTAGCATCCGGAGGGTTGCGAACTAGGTCCAGCCAAAGACCGTCATGAATACTGGGACTAGTGCACTTTAAATCTGTCGTGGCCTCAAATGTCCTCACGTTGGTGTGGTGTGGAAGTTGGGAGAGTGGGATGCCAGCTCTGGTGTTCTCGTCATCTGACCGTGGTTCAAAATTACATGGTGTCCTCGGCAACGGACTATTGGCGACGGTAGCCAATAGTCCGTGTGTAGCTCCAGTGCGACGTTAATTAAATACCTACCTACCTTGTGTGTGCATGTCCATTACTTGATGTTGTCTGTCTTGTGTTTGGCGCAGAATGGCTAAATATGATCCTTGCCATAAAACTCAACCCGACCAACCAAATTCAAAGGAACTGTATCTGGTTAGTTGGTTGATTCTGGTCAATTCAACCAGAACTAATTTTAGGAGTGTCAGTAATTTAATAGTTTCCCTAGCGGGTTGATCCCGGACCCTTTCCAATAGCCCGTTGTGTTGCTCCAGAGCGACGTTAATTACCTACCTTTATACCTACTTACATGTTCGAGATTACAAATTTTATTTCAGCCATCATTGATGCAGAAAGCGATGCCTCACTGACTATCCTCCAGGACGATTTGCTCGCTTTAAGACTTGTGAGAGAAGGACAATGTCCCTTGTCCGGCGGTGTCGTTTCTTTTCTAGAAGCTTTTGTTTTCTTTCAGATGAACCAATTACGACGATAAACGTAAAAAGCCTTTGTTCTTGTTCCTTTATTTCCTTTGTCGGTTTAGACAAGTGCTCGGAATGTGAAGCTTCACATTTTCAGATATTTTCTGCAGAACCTTGCGTTGGTATGCAACTTGGAATTGTGAAGAAATAAATGCGTGTTTAGAGTAAAGTCGTATTTTGTGAATTCCAAGCAGGAGCAATGTTTTCCTTTTTCGAACTATTTTTTTTATTAGTTTGATCATTTCCCGAGATTCGAAAGGATCAGCAAAAACAAAAATTGAAACATAAATATTCACAAAAAAAAATTACTTAAAACAAAATCAAACAACTTTTTGAAAAAGATTCGTGCTAAAAAGTAGAACATGCTTTGACAATATTGTAATATCCTTTTGCCATGACAACTTTTAATTTTGGGAGACATTTTTTCAAAAATTGGAAATAAGTTGGGTATAAATGCGGAAGTCAGCATAATCAGGAACGAGTGGAGTCGAGTTGTTTACCTCCTTCTGTTGAGTTGTCTGTGTGCTGCTTGATTATATTTTGGATTTGTGTTTGTTTACAGTTTAGACTTCTGTTTTTCACTGTTTGTGGTCCACAATGTAGACACGACAAATGTAACAGCATACAGACAATCCAACACCTCAAATAACTCAGCAGCAGGAAGTAAACAGCTCCACTCGAGCGCCACACTGCTTTTATCGCCTACTGAAATATATGCCACTGACGGTCTTAACGACAGAAAATGTCGAAGATAACACCATGATTGCTCTTGGTTTGATTCTGGGCCAACTTTTCAGTATCGAACTGAAGTCCTTTTTTCGCTTCGAAGAACCAAAGCGAAGTGGGATTTCGTATTAGATTTCCTGAATTCCAACTTTTTTAATAAACTAAATCAAAGCGAATTCTTTGCAGGGAGAATAAAACACTGAAAAATGCTTGTTCCCGTACACAAAATTATTGGAAACGAATAACCAACGAATGCAATCAGCAAAAATATTTTCCTTTAAACAACTCCATTCAACAAACGAAAACAAATATTGTAATTGCTTTCTTTCTGCCGAAAGAAAATCCCTCTCTTTCGTCCCTAGTAAATGAATTTTTCTCTTTCCTCCTTCCGCATAACAAATGATCTCATTCGCGTGTTGATTTATGACTCTTTTCCGATAAAATTACTGTACAGGATGAAAAAGAAAATATGAACTATCTAAACACAGAAAGATGAAACACAAAAAGAGGGGGAGACCTAATGGATACCCTAATAGTAACAGTGCGTGCGAAAGAGTGCTGCAAAAATTCTTAACTTACATTACCCCTCAACCTATATCAAATTAGGTCTACAACTCATTTCTTTCTTGGGTGAAATAAAAATAAATGAACACTTATAAGCTTTCCCCCTTTTATTTTTCGGACTCCTTCATCGTAGTATCTATTTTATCCCTCTTTTTCTTCCGTGAGCTCTTTTTTTTTAATACTCTGAAAAGAGCCTTAAAATTGATCGCATATATTGTTATACTCTGCTGTAACAAACTACCGAAATTTTTGTTCCGTCCTTGTAAGGTCAGGAGATAAGAAAAGATGTAATCGATTGCGCCCTATGTGTGTGTGGTGTATCGATGTGTATCTTGGAAGATGAGTCGTGTTGGAAGTCTCTTGCGTTGTTGGGATTTTTTTTTCTTCTGAGAATGAATGGAGTAGACGGTGGTAATTTTTATTAATAATGGTCTTATCTCCAGAGGCGAAAAAAATTGTGTGGTGTTGGAGTTTATGGGTAAGACGTCTTGTTTGTTTTGGTTACAGGTTGTGTTTCGGATTATTGTTGTTGAAGAAGTGTATTTTATAAAATGGAGTGTTTTAAAATATAACTATTCCTAACAAGAAAACAGGCTTTCTTTCGTGTTAATACTTAGTTCTATAAATGATGAATTCAAAACTGTTTGGTTCTGATTTAGTTTATTTCGGATTTTGCATCTCTTAAGATTTGTCGCGGTGGCTGATTTTGGTGCAGTTCTATTCATTTTATATATTTAATTTTTGTCTTTATCTTTTCGTGGATTTTTTTGTCTTGGTGAACCGCCTAGAGTTGTACAGCTCCAGCTGGGTAGAGTTGTACCCATGTAAATGAATGATTAAGGATGACTGAACACATTTCGATTGCAAATGAACTATTTTTGTGAATGAAAGGCCCTGGGTGGTAGTCGTTATTTCCGCTTTGACCCTAGTTCAACAGGCTCTGAGTACTAATCCCGGTCTGGGTATGGATGTTCGAGTGGATCGCGGTAGCCCAGTTGGTAGAGTCGTGGATTATTGGAGGGTTGCAATTTCAAAACTCGATCCAACCAAAGACCGTCGTGTACGTGGGGGCTCGTTCACGTCAAATCTATCGTGGCCGCAAATATCCTCAGCTGGCGTGGTGTGGAAGTTGGAGAGAAGGGTGCCAGCTCAGGTGTTGACATCGTCGTCTGACATTGGTTCAAAGTTACGAGGTATTGTCCTCGGATCTTTCTCTTCGGGATCGATCCCAAACCGTCGCCACTAGCCCCTTGTGTTGCCTCCTCCATTGCGACGTAAATTCAACTAACTACCGTGGATGCTGAGGTGGTTTTTAAGTCGTATGGACCGTCTAATTAGCCATCAGCAAGAAAATACCCAAATTAAACCATGCATATAATAATTTTGCTACAAAAATATTTTTTAAACTGTATAATTCTTTCTCGGAGGTTTATATATCTAATGGTTTCAGTACAATAAGTAATCTGCTTCAACGAATTGTCTTGTCTCTTACCTTACGGTATTTGTGTCTTTCTTGCCTTTTTTGGATCGCATTTTGTTGTACCCTGCAATTGGATTTTTTTCTAGAGGAACTACAATTAAATCAAGTAATAAGCAAATAAAAAAGTGAGAACTCTGGTTCTTCCTTGGACCCCGACCACTGAACTGAAAGAGTCCTTGATCAATAGGCTGTGTTGTGTTCGGCGCAGCTTGGCCCTTGTGTCATAAAAACCCAACCAACCAAACCTGGTCAAATGAAAACGGCAAGCCAGTTGGCTGGTTGGACAGACAGCTGTCTGTTCGAAACCTTCCCTCCGCTGTATGACATGTGCTGAAATGCGGGGTGTTCGGGCTCTGACCTTGGAGGGAGTAATTGAAGATGGGGAGAAATTCGAAACTCAGACCTTCCGTTGGGGCTTGGGCGTCCGTCCTACTTTCCCTCCTGTCTATTTTTGGAAACGGCAGGCTCAAGAACTGAGGTTTTCCGGTCTTCCGGGCGGGTAGGCTCTAACTCCCTGCTGGATCCTGGTAGTTTACCCTCTGAAATCTTAACGCTGGGGGTGTCGTAAGTGTGGCGCGTGGGATTTGAGTGGGGACCCATAGCAATAAAAATGTGAGTTTTCGTTTCGTTGGTCGCACTGTATTTTCCGTCACACTTTTGTAAGCTATTTGAGAAATAGCTGTTCTCGCCGGAATGAGGTTTAACCAGCCCGTCAACAAAAACCACACGTGTAATACGTATATAGTACTGTATGCGTAAGATAAATCAGTTGTGTCAGATCAATATATTGATCTCAGGTCCGGAGACCAGAGAAGGCCCTCCAAATATATTCATTAGGCCCGCAGACTAGATATGAAACTCCAAATATTTTTACCAGGCCCGTTGTCCAGATAAGGCCCTCTGAAAAGAATTTCCCTGCTCGCCGGTCAGATACGGAAAATAGTGTAGCTCATAAAACCTCTTTGGACCAAAAAACAAGTAAAAGCCACAAATATACCGTGTAAAACATGCAAGTAAAATTCAGATTGCAAAATTTTTCATATAGTATGTAGCGCCATTCCGTATTAAAAATGTTGCCATATTGATTATGCTAAGTTCGAATTGTCGTCAAGTATATAACATAAAGTGCAGGGTTACTTTTTCCGTTTTGAATGGTGTCATAACGCCCAATTTGGCACAATAATCGCTAATTTTGGCGGTTTTGATATATTTTTAATCTTAATTTTTTTGGGGGCATTTTCTTTTTCTGACAGAAATTAGTTTCCATAATCGTTTGGTTTTTCTGTTTGGGAAAATACTGTTTTGAAAAATAATTCTACATGAATCGATAGTTCTTGAAAACGTTATGAAGTATTTTCAAACTGGAGGGGAATTATGGGAGAGAGCCTTGAGATGGATTAAAAAAAAGCATTAACAATTCTGTCAGTATTACGATTTTTTAGTTTTTCTAAACAGAGGGATTTTTATATTCTTAAAGTTAAGACAATATTCCTTTTTGGCACTATAATCCCATAAATTATTTCACATGTTCTTTATTACGATATTTAAAAAGGAAATATCCCATTCTTAAGGTTTCCAGACTGTTATGCTGATTTTCAAAATATTAATGAATAATTAAATTATTTATTGAAATTGGAGTTTCTTTTAAAAGATGCTTCGCAGCATTGTGAGTTTACTGAAAAATAATTTTTATACATTGATCATTCTGATAGAACTACTGCATGCAATTGCTTAAATGCATGTGTGGTATTTGCATGCATCTGTGTTAATATTAAAAATCAGCATTGTTTTTTTATGCCGTAAAAATTTTCTGGATCTTTAGCTTTGAGATTGGCAGGGATGTATTATGTAAAAAGCGCTCTGGGATATTGAGTGATTTTCGTTGTTAGCCTCCAGAAGAAAAAAAACTAAATGAGTATTCTCCATCTCATTTTATAGGAATTGAATTGTTCTTGATTGTTAGGATTGATTATTTCCTTCAAATAAAATCTTTGTAATGTTGTTCAGCAGACTGCTTAAAACCAGCGGGATATAAGGAGTGAGAAAATTCACGCGCAAACACTGGTGCTGCTCAAATTGTTGAGACCGATCAACCAGCTAAACACGGGTTCAGAGACTTCTACACTTTCGTAGCTACCACAAGCGACTACAAGGCGAGCGACCCTTTGCTCCTAATTTTCATCCCTGCTTACTAGGGGCATCTTTTAAAGCACAAGTTTCAAAAGCTCCTATTTTCAAAATTTTGTCGACCTTTTTTATGAAAATTCACCAAAGGTCAGAAAATTTAATTCCTCCTTTTTTTAGCTTGTAGCGGACGGAAAAAAATATTTTTTGGAAGAAAATTTTCCAAGGGACGCCAATTTCGAAGTTTTGGCGCCAATCCGTGGCAACCATGAAAAAAATTCGAATCTGTGGTTGCTAGTTGTCATGAAAACATTAATTTTTTTTTTTGCACCGAGATCTTCAATGTCTGTTTCATATTTAATTAGCACATTTTGTGCGTTAGCCGATTCATTTTGAATCTGCGCAACCAAAATTGTAGCTAAAATAGGGTTTAAGATGAGACTTTTTGCTACTATTTTTTAAAATGTGTGCTATTAAAGCTACTATTTCACAAGTGCTTTGGCTGTGGTAGTCCTAAACTTCTGTCCGCAGAGGAACGTTCTATTAAATAACGATTTCCAAACATTTACTAAAATAAGAAATGAACAAAAATAGTGTGAACTTTCATTAATAGTACTCGACCTTTTTCATGTTTCATTAAATTCGCGATCCCTATTTCATTGTTCAATAATTTAATCTTTTAAATGCAGCAGATAAGGGCAAAAAGTCAAAAGTTTCGCTACGAAATTCTAATTTCTGTGCGCGTAATGCAATTGCGGTTCATTACATTAGTTTAAAAATATCGGAGATTCTTTTTGTAAAGTGACAAATCCACCAGATCGATTGTAACAATAGACATCCTTATGAACGACCCAGTTTTGTGCAGCCACCTTTTTGGGAAAGGACCACTGCTACAAAATATCCTTAAATATTTCTAATTTTTCCTACTTTCTTTTAATTTATAGATGCAAGCATTTTTATTTCTAATGTAAATTACTACAATTCTCTGCTTTCTTTTATGTGAGTCATCAGCTTGTAAATATATTTTATCTACTTATATATTGTGAGTTATTTCTCATGTTTGGTTCTGCGAAACTCTTTGTGAATCATTGCTCGATTATCGTTCTGCATTCAAGAATTGATTGGTCAGAATAGCGGAATGGAGTAGAATGGGAAATATTATTAACATAAACCGATTCTGAGTTGCCTGTATTATTAGTCACTCTAATGAAACTGCCACATAAACATCATTGCTCATACATTATTTTCGTGATTGTGCGATTTCAGTTAGTTTTCGTTTGAAAGCTCTTCAATTTTGTTTGCTGTGGCTCTTTGAATGAACATATCATTCCATCACTGGAAGATGTGTGGCTTTCTCCGTTTGAAACGTGCCTCGCGTGACAGTTTAAATTGGTCACCTAAAACGAAATAGCGCAACTCTTAAAAATTTTTATCAGCTCAAATTAGTTTTATTTTACAAAATCAAATTGAAAATGACACGTGTTGAAACGAAAAGTGCAACATATTCCGGTATTCGCTAAGTGAAACCATTGTGTAGCGCAAATAACGATTTACAGTAGTTTCGATTCATTGTATCGTTATCGATTGGTTTCATTTTGCATATCGTTGTAGATTGTTTTCATATTGTACATCATTGAATCTTTCTATTCAAGGCATTGTAATCTCTTATGTATTGATGCAGTGCCTCTTGTGTACTTTCCTCTTTGAAGTTTGATAAAGTTGCCCGGAGGAAAGTTTTAACGGGCATTAATTTTCCCTTTGTTTTTATAGAACTGAATTCCCCATGTTTGATAGGTCCTGCCTTTTTGGAAAATAAAAGAGATTACACATTACTGTACAAAATCCTTTCGTATTTCCAGAGGGCCCCATGGATAGACTCCGTTACAGGCGAGCCACAGCCCTATGTGGGGGCCCTGTGAACATGTCCTAACAAGGTTATATTTATTTAATTACTAATAGTATGTGGCGCAGTTTGGGCAAACCTGGCCGTTGCGCTATAAAAATCTGTGTTTGTTGACGCAACAAAGAATTCTTTTATGAGAATTATTTATTGAATACAAAACCAATCATTCAACCCACTTGGTTAACATGATAATAAATTAAGAAAAACATGCGGTCTATCCGACCAATCTCTCGAACAGAGACGAATACAGAAGAGTTCAGACAGTAAGAGAATATAATATATACGTTCACAATCGCCACAGCCAATAGGAACCGATGGAAGGAAAACTGAAAAAGAATGACACCAGACGGCACAAACTACTGATGTATATTGGGTTGACAACGACCGACCCTGTTTAATAGAAACCAACAATCGGCCCCATCGGTCATATCAGGCCAAAATTTATTTATAGAAAATTTTATTTAAAGCATCTTGTAATTTATTTATTAGTTAAAAAATCTGCCCTATTGTCTTTGGTACCAATATGATTTATTTTATATAATGGAATTTTCTTCCACTAGATTCCTGATAAAATTGTAAATAATTGAATATCAATATGCTTTGTCTTGAAATTTTCCACAATATTTTTAGCAAAACATAGCAGCTTGATTATCATTGAAATGATTTGGATGGGATGGGTTTGGGAATAAGATCTAATTCGTTTATTACTCTAGAAAACTAAATAAGATCTTTTACGCTCTCACACGGAGCCACAAATTCAGATTCCATGGATGATAGAGCAATACAATTCTGTTTGCTTGATCGCCATGCAAATGCTACATTTCCAAAATAGAATATGTAACCACTCGTTGAGTGGCGGTAAGTTAAATCCGATCCCCAATTGGCATCCGAGTAACAATCTAGTTCGGATCCTGAAGCATTAGACAAATTTATTCTTAATTTTTGGTATTAAAAACAGATTAAAATATCAACAATTTTCCAGTGCTGAAAAATATAACCATTGCAGAATTGAGACATTAAATTAACAGAATACGAAATATCCGGTCTACTTCGATCAGCTAAAAATGAAAGACAACCAATGAGTGTCCGATAAGGATATTTTTTCAAGTCATTGTCAACAATATCACTTTCAGGAATGCCGGTAATACATAACCTACTTTAAAAGGAAGTTTTACAAATGACTTTGGTAGTTCTGCAAATTTAAGCATTAGCTTCTCAGTATGTCTGTTGATGAATCATTAACATATTCAAAATTTATACCCAATAGATATTTAGTTTGTCCAAGTTCAGTTACATCAAATTTACTTTTAATTAATTCTAAAGCTTTAATTAAATCATTTGTCTTACCAAATAAAATTATGTTATCCACATATATACGGCTAGTACAACATCATTTTTAAACTTATAAACATAGTTGGTCCAACTCAGTTTTACAAAACCTAACTATTTCAAAATATTATCAAGTTTAAAATTCTATTCTCTTCCACTTTGGTGTAAACCGTAGATTGCTTTATTTAGAAAACACACCTTGTTTTCTGACCCTTTTACATGACCATGTGGCTGTCTCATAAATTGGTTCTTTCAATTTACCATAAAGATATGCAGATTTAATATCTAACTGAACATTATACCAATGCAATACAGACACTAATAGTATAAAAAGTAATTTTACAATATTAAAATTGACAACAGGTGAAAATATTTCATTAAAATCAACACCCGGTCTTTGTTTAAACCCTTGTGCCACTAACCTGACTTTATGTTTTTCGGATTATTTCTTTCATCCAATTTGACATTAAAACCTCACTTACTTCCAATTATTGGAGCATTGATAGGTGGATCAACAAGATCCCAAACCTGTCGATCTTTCATTATTTGGAATTCGTGGGCCATTGCAGCATCCCAATTGTCCTTGTTTGGATTTTGCTGCGTTTTATCAAATGATTTAGGCATTTCAACATTATAACAATCGTGAAAAATATCGTCCATTTGATCACTTAAATGATCAGTTTCACTTTTAAAATAAGAAACATTAGTAGAATCTAAATCATTTTTAGCCTTTACAATACTATACCAGGTTTCAAACAAAATTTATCGAGATTAAATTCTATTTTATTTTCTTCACAATATTTTCTAGCGTCATTTAAAGATCTGTCTTGTGCTGGAATTTGGAGAATAGTAATTCACATCAATTCTATCACTCAGTGTGCGTGGTCTTTTTACCCTTTTCCATTGATTTATATTTAGAGGACTTAAAATATTTGAAGTTTCAATTTTAACCTCTTCAGTCTGACTTTTATTTGAAGTCACCATTGGATTCAATTGGTTCGTTAAAATCCAAGTTTAAGTTAAATTTAGCATAATTTGAGAATTTACTTTTACCAAACGAAGAATTCACACCGTTTTTAGTTTCATCAATTTTGACATGGATTGTTTCAATTACATTACGTTCCTTGGGAATAAAAATCCTGTAACCTTTTATGCTTGTAGCGTAGCCCACCAAAATTCCAGGCTTTGCACGAGGCTGAAGTTTATTCCTGTGAACTTTAGGAATATGCATAAACGCGAGAGATCCAAATATTTTGGAATGTGTCACTGAGGGTTCGTGACCACTCCATACTTCAATAGGAGTTAACTCCTCTTAGTTTATGCTCACATCTATTTTTGATGTGCACAAATGCCACGAGGGCTTCCGCCCAAAATCGTGGTTGCAACCCACTATCTTCTAGCGTTGCACATACTCCGTCTATGGCTGTTCTATTAAATTTTTCAGCCACTCCATTCTGCTTACTAGTATACGTAGGTGTACGCTCATGTTTAATACCCACCTTACTAAGAAAGCTTTTAAACTCTTTGTGACAAAACTCTAGACCATTATCTGTCCGACAACACTTCAATTTGGAATTTGTCTATCTTTCTACTTTAGCTAGATATTTCTTGAAACAATCAAACACCTCGGTTTTACTTTTGATTATGCATACCTCTACTTTATGCGAGTATTCATCAATGATTGACAAAAATACTTTTTCCCACCAAAAGAATTTACAAGAGCGGATCCCCACAAATCCATATAAACTCTTTCAAGGATTTTAGTAGCCAGTCGCTTGTACGTATAATTTGTCTGTAATAATACCCTGGTTGATTTAGCGATTTTACATACATCACAATTTTTATCCTCAGTTTTAGAACATAATTTTTCAATCCCTTTTACCGAGTTATTTTTACTCATATGTTCTATAAGGGAATGTTAACATGACCGAATCTCCGGTGAACAATAATATTTAAAGCTACTTTAACAGATTCGTTACATGTTTTAGGATATCCACGTACTATATACAATTTATCAATTAAAGGTACAGTAAATAAATATTTACCATTTTTAGTATATACAACCATTTTATTATCACCTCAGAATTTCATATCCTGCAATATCTATGTTTGAACCACCAATTAAGTTTCTATGCATATTAGGGATGTACAAGACATTTTTCAAACTAATGTTGACATCACCTGAAATGTCTTTTATTAACACAAAGTCGATGTCTCCAAATCCAAGGACTTTCGAAGTAGTCTTTGTCTCCGATGAGAACAGATGAAGGTGAAATATACTTGAAATTGTGAAACCAGTCTCTCGTTACAGCAATGAATGAGACGTGGCAACTGAATCGATGAGGAACTCTCCAAGATTTTTATCAGCTGAAGTGGTTGCCAGTGCAATATGCGTGTCAGCAAAAATGCACCATTTTCGTGTCTTTTTCCGGCTTCTTGAATCGTCTATTCTTAAAGCATCGGTCTTCCGTGTGTCCCGGCTTGCGACAGTATCCGCACGGCCCCAGACGAAAAGATCCGTCACTATGATGTAAAACTTTATTAGGGTCCAGTCCGCTTCCACTGCGTTTATATTTCGTAGCTTGCTTCTTCCTTGCATTCGTTGTTTTACTCTTGGCAGCGTAGGCGTTTCTGACTACTGCGTAATCTTCCCCTTCGTCTTTTCGTTTCAATTCGATTCTTCCAGCTTCTGTAAGAAGTTGCTTTTTGTAACTTTATCGGCCGTAAAGTCTATCTTCGACTCTACATTTGTTGAACCACGTTATCATAATCCGGAGGTAACCTTCGTATTAGCTGAAAGCAAACAAATAGCTGTGGAATCTCGAACCCGGATTCTCTTACTTGTCGTTTTTCGGTAATTTTCTTGCTGAATATTCCGATGGTTTCTTCCTCCGAATCGTACCGCATTTCGAAAAACTCGTTTACCAGTCCTGCTAATCTTGCTCGAGAGGTAGGTTTGAAGTTGCACTTCAAGGTGTCCCAAGCAGTTTTGCCGTCCTCGGTATCTGCAATCAGGGTGTGAAACTTCCTCTCAATGCCTTGGTAGATTATAGTATATGTCCTCTGCTTCCGCCAAAGAAATGACCTCTTCTCTTTCTCAGATGCAGTTTTCGGACACGGCTTAGCTTCTCCAGTTATGAATTCCCAGCATCCACGGTCTATCAGTATAACTTTTATGTCCGTTTCCCAAGTTGAGTAATTGAAGTCGCCCAACTTTTAAAAGGAAAATAGTTCAGGGAACTCAACCATCGTTTTTGTTGAAGATAAAAAGTTCAACTTTCTAAATTCTCAATTTTATTATCAAATTTACGTGGTCGGGTTTGGCTGGGCCCATAACCCCCTGTTTGTGTTTGTTGACGCAAGAAATAATTCTTTTATGAGAATTATTTATTGAATACAAAAACAATCATCCAACCCACTTGATTAACATGATAATAAATTAAGAAAAACATGCGGTCTATACGATCAATCTCTCGAACAGAGAAGAGTACAGAAGAAAAGTTCAGACAGTAAGAGAATATGTATACTCGTATATACGTTCACAATCACCGCAGCCAATAGGAACCGGTGGAAGGAAAACTGTCTGAAAAAGAATGACACCAGACGGCTCAAACTACTGATGTATATTGGGCTGACAACGACTGAACCTGTTTAATAGAAACCAACAAAATTCAGCCAATCCTACCAAGGTTATGTGAGTCTGAAGAATTGACTGTCATAATTGTATGTTCATAATTGCCTATATGTAATAATGCAGTAAGATTTTAGTTCATTACACATTTGATTTCTACAACAGCCTCAGCATGAAGCCACCTTTATTTTACTTACTGGATGCTTTTTTAAGTTGGCTGCCCAAAGTTGCTATTTGAATACAATGATTCGAGTGCATTTTTCACCTTTTACTTTTAATGTCTTATTTGTAAGCGGCGCACCTGTTCATTTGTTTACTTTGAGACAAATATGTATTACATTATGCATAAAACTCGAGGGTATTGAATTATGGATGGCGAATTGTGTCATTTTCTATACATAAATGAAATGCAGAAATCATCAGACAGAAATGAAATGTAAATAAGCATTTCACCCTGGAATGAAATAGTAAATAAGAGCAAGTACACACTTATCTTCCCTACGTAGCAAACAGGGCCAATAAATGTACTTGCTGTGAGTATTAATGTTCACTTCCATATACACCCATGCTCTTCACATGATGGTGTCAGGCATATAATTTTCAAAATAGCCCATTGTGTGTTGCTCCAGTGCGACGTTAATTCAACAACCTACCTCCTCCCAATACTCCAATGTTTTGGTTTTTTGGATACTTTGAATTTCGAATTTGTTCACGAGTCCTTCTTTTGACTCCTGTTGATTGATTATTTGACCTTTTACCTTCTGGCATTCTAAAAAGTGAAATAACGTTTTTTGGTGGATTTACTTTCCGGTTCTTGATATGAGATTGCCTATAGATCGATATCCAAGACGAATTAATCTAACGAGACATTTCAGAATCAGCGAAACATTTATCTTTTCGTGTCACGCAGCATGGTTGATATCTTTTTATAACGATACTGATCTTATTATATCATAGATTAAACAACAAATGCACTTCTGCAATGTTGATCACTTAAACGAAACGACTTTTCTCAGGCTATCACATCTGTGGCGATGAAACGATGTCGACCTCAATCGTAATCGACTATGATCCTTCCCCTAATGCGTTTTTTGTCTGTAAGTGAACGTAAATTTACACGAGCAGAGTGTGCAAAGTCCTTTCTTTTTGAGTTGTGTTTTCTTTGGGTAAGTTATTAAGCAGATTCTCTCTGGCTGCTGTCATCAATCTTCGCCAGGGTTTACACTGCTCATGATTTGGAATGGTAGACATGTGAGTAGTAGTCACTTGTAAAAAGTGTGCAGGATCAGAAACTGAAAGAAACCTCTCGCTTCATGTGTATGAGCGATTCAGTATGACACCTTTCTTTACGACGTACATGATACCGGACCTCCAAATCTGCTCTCTGGGCCGCATTACAAGGTTTTTATGACACAAGTAGTCACCCATCTTACGAACAAGGGCTTAAGGCTGGACAAGGGGTGGCCGACCATTACCAGGTTAGATGATGGGCCCCAGAACAGAGTTAGTTGACGGGCTCTGTCGTGAAATACAAATATGTATATTAAACTTCGCCCCTTGTGGTGCGCTAAACATTTTTGGCGAATTGGGGACGTGGTTCATGTATGTAAATAGGTGTAGGCAAATAAAAAAATACTTTGTAAAACTTTTTTCACGAATGCATCTTTTTCTCTTTGGATCTGGGGTCCGTGGCTCAATAGGTTTGCCCTGTGCGCTAGCAACCCACGAGCTGTAGGCGGCGTAGTTTCGATTACTTCCTGGGTCCTATTTCTCTCCTGTGTCAGTAACACTTATCTTGTGTGTGTATTTGTCTGTTTTGTGTTTGCCGCAGCATGGCAAGGGCCATGGTTTTATGGCCCTTGCGCCATAAAACCCAATCAACCTTTGAACGTGTATTCATAATCTTTTTCACATTTCAGGTCCCTTTATCATTGTTAGTCGGCGAGGTCTACTGGACCTGACAGTAATGGTAATGGTTCAGGTGACCCGCCATTTTGGGGGCCCTGGTCGCAACTTGAATTTGAAGGTTTACTATGTCTCGCCCATGTTTCCATACCTAAAAATTTGTTTCCAAAATTTTAATCGTAAACAAAGCATTTTTCTGTTACCTTAACTTCAAATTTTTTAGACTCATTGCTTTTCTATTACAATTAATACAGCAGCATGTAATGCACTTAAGGAAGTAATGATTTATTAGCAATCATTATGACCCAGATCTGGGTCGCCTAGTGTCAGATTCAGATCCTCACTGGTTTTGTTCCATGATCTCTTCCACTTCTCGTATTTTACCAGAATATACTACAGTGAAAGGTAGGAAGGTCACTCCTTAGCAAAAATGAATTTGACTCGTTTAATGGCTAAGTAGTGTTTCATTGGTCGACAGCATAAACGTAAAACCAGCTCCACTTTTCTCAAAAATCAAATTGAAGGGCTTCGGACAACAAAATGATAAGCCCCTTCAAAAAATGTTCAGAATAATTTTCAAATTTTTTAAAATTCCAGAATTATAATGGTTTATCCACAATTCAAGAGGTCATATTCCCTTAAACTTTCAAGAATTAAACAATCATTCAAACAACCAGAAATTCTTTTAATGCTCTTGAATATTTTGCTTTTAATTTTTTTCATTGCGGAACATATTTATGTGGCTTATCACATGTTGCCGGAGCCCTTCAATAATTGTATTTTTAATACCATTGAACTTCTAAAAAATTGAAATAAATTTTTGAAAATAGCATATCAGAGCTTAACATTTCAAAAATGAAGAGGTTCATTTTACGGGGTGACTAATTGGACTTTTCAATGATAACTTGGAAGTGCGACGGAATGTATGTATTGAATAAAATCTTGATAGGAATACATTCTTGTGTCTATGCAATATATAACTGTGCCTAAAATTTGTTTGCAAATTCTTAAAGAATTGCAATAATTAAACTCCGAACTACGACGCCCCTACGCATTGAAAAGAATTTTACGCTCTAAAAATATTTATGAAATAATAAAAATCAGAGAACCATACATACTTTATTGCTTTTACGCGTGTTTTAATTTTCTGTACCAAGTTATGTTAAAAAACAACGAAAAGAGAGAGAGAGAGAGAGAGAGGACATTTTTTAATATTCCGTACCAAAATGCGCGTAGGCGGAAATTAATTAGATGCTTTCGCCATATTATGATTAAAATGGTGAAAACGACAGCGAGCGCTGTAGAATGCGGAGAGGCTTTGTCGTTACACATAAATTTTGCATGCTTGTTAATTAATTTTTCCCGAACACTAGTGGCAAGACTTTTTTCCCCTTCACTCACACTCCAGTTTAGTTTGAAAATTAGTTCAGTTTCATCAGCTATCGGTGAACGCTGTGGTTTCTTTTATAAATTAAAACTGCCTTCTCTCGTAGCCAGTGCTGCATTTCTAAATAGGTTGTAGCCTAGGGCGACCCGTAATTTGCGACAGAGTTGGGGTCGTGGCGAGAATATTTCTCAGTACCATTCCTAGGTGCACATATTTTTGAAGCAGACAAAACGGACAACCTTGTTTTAACAGTAGACTAATTAAATAAAATAGCGATTTCCAACAGTTTTCATTCAAGACACACATAAACTAATTATTAAAATTCTACTGCTCACCAAAAACATTTTTTATTGATCTGAAAAAAATAGGTGTAATTTCGATTGATTTACAGAAGATTATAGTAATTACCTACTCCTTTTGCCTCAAAGAAGCTTTAAAGAAATCTTTTTGTAACAATTTAGTATACTTTATTAAGAGAATAATACTCAGAATATTTATGGGTATTACTGCTTCAAATTTGTGAACACAGGTGTTAAAAGTTCAAAACTAAACCGTTGAAATGAAATAAACAGTGTAAACCGTTTCACTATCCGTAAGTCAACATCAATTGAAAATTGCTGAAGTAGAATATACTTCAGTTTTGACGATGCTCTATTTCTAAACAAGTTGCTGTATGGAGCTGCGAAAATTCGGATTTTTCCAGCGAAAATATTCAAGTATTAATGTGAAATGTAATTTGAAATATGTTTTAAAAAACAACCACCATAAATTAATTGCAATGACATCTAATAAAAGTAGATGCACACGCACCATATATAAATTTTATAGATGGACACGACTTGCGATTAGGTCGGAGTCAAGAAATTTCGGGTCACCCTTCCAGAGCCTTCATATCGGAATGGCCGGTATCATTCCTCCTATAGGAAATGCATATATGATATTGCAAATTTATGCAGGTGTTTCAAAAGTAACTATCCATTTTAGTGAAAAATTCGAGTATTTTTTCTGATTTATGAATTATTCTGACCTCTAAAAAAGAATATCAATAGTTGAAGCGCATCCGGGAAGTTGAACCTACGATAAGGCGAGACAAGAGTAAATTGAGAAATTCCAAAAATCATCTGTCGGTGACCTGACCTCACACCTCTAGATTTTGTATTTGTGTTGGGGTTGTTTGTTACTAGCAGCGGTATATAAAATTAAGATTAATGGTATTAATCAAATTAAGGAGCGGATCACAGCTGTAATGACTCAGATTACACCTAATACCCTGTAAAAGGTTTTCCGTGCTGCAACTGAGCGTTGAGATTTGTGTGTTGATATTGCATGAGGGCGATGTATTTGTATTGGCTGTTTTCATGTGTTTTATTCATTTGTAGCACAAAAAGAGGTATAAAAATGTTTCTTCACAGAAATGGATAGTTACTTTAGAAACACCCTGTATTTCGGAGCCTGAATCAGATTTGAACTCGAAAAATAAGCAAGACTAAAAGTCGTGCTCGTTGCTTTTATTAGGCAGCAGGGAGATTTATTGCTCTCGGTATTTGAAAAACGACGTGAATTCATATTTCTGGGGGTTCTCCGGGAAAACGCGCGAGTACCCTTTTTAGATACAGGCGATATCTTTCCCTTTCCCCCAGTTTTATCGTAATAAATTATTTATCTCTCTCCTGGGATTTTTCCTGTTTTCCTTCTCTCCCTCGAACACTTACCATGTTCTCGAGTTTTTTCTTCATCTGTACTATTTTTAGCTGACCCCGGTTCTACGTTTACTTCAAAAGTGCAGGGGTGTGGAAAAATCTTTTTTCGCGAAAAACGCTAAAGTGTCGATCCCCAAAAAAACATAAATATGTGTGGTTGCATTTGATTGTATATTTTAGAATAGTATAGGGCGCTTAAAATTGGTTGAATTTATAGGAAATGTTCACGGTGGGACTTTGTAGAATAATTTTTGTAAGAGGGTGTATTATTTTCCTGTGATTTGCTGTAGAATTCCAAAAGTGTAGCATGAGAAACCGGATTATTTTAACGATTTACGGGCGCAAAGCCAGGGCCCTCGTTAGACCATGGAAACCTTGTAGGCAAAACAGTTCACATGGATCTATGAATGCACGTTTACTCGAATAATGTAATTTAAATCTCAAAAAGTAATGCCAATTTTTTCACGAAAAATGTAAATTGCTGATACGAATAATGTAAATGCAAATAATTTGCACGAATAATGCAAATGATCAATAAAATAAGACCCTTAGCCATCTCGAATTATTTTTGTTCCATTTTCACATTTTCCATTAATCATAGCATGAAAAATAACTGGAATTTTGATTCATTTTTTTAAATGAATTGAAATTATGTTTATCGGAAAAATAGCTAGCTAAAGAAAGCTAAATGTATCGGGCCATCACAGACATTAATTTTGGATTTCAGTTTCAATTTGTAAATAACTCTTGAATAAAGCTGAAGAAACGAATTCTATAATGTGCATTCAAGTCTTAAAACAAAAATGTGGCAAGATATTTTGAAAATCCGGTTTTCATCAATTCAACGATCAAGACTTGAAAAATAGCAGGGCCACCGTAGCATCTCTACTAGTACGGTCCTGCAGCCAAACTAAAAAACAAATATTAAAACTCCAGTTTTCAATAGAAATGCTTCGGGTAGCATTTTTAGCTACTTGTCAAAATTTCCAGGGCAACAATTTTCAAATTAAAATAAATTACAAAATTATAATGCTTTGAGTTACTATTCAAGAGAAGTTGAAGTTTCAAGTAAAAGGCATTCATTCAAAGAGAAACTCCTTTAATCCTCTTGAATATTTTGCTACTTTTCAAAACGGAAAGTATTTCCGTGGCTTATGTTACTCTATTGCCCGGAGCCCAACAATTACAGTTGCCCATTTCGATAAAATATTTTTTCTACTCAAGTGTTTGGGGCCGTCTTGGCTCAGTGGGTATGCCCACTGCACTAGCAACTTTCGAGTTGTAGGCTGCGCAGATTCGATTTCTGTCAGGTGCATTCCTTTCTGGATGTATTTTTTTCTTCTGTCAGTAAAACTTTCATTGTATATGTCTGTCCATTACTTGATATTGTATGTCGTATGTCTGCCGCAGCATGGCCAAATATGGCCCTTGCGCCATAAAACCAACCAACCTTCTCAAATGTTGTCCAGGACAAATAAATATAAAAATACCAACCCCTGTAGTCATTACTCGGATGCAGTCTCAGAAAAAGTACACGAATTCAGTCCATTTCAACGAACTTGGGCACCTTTCATTTCCGAAGGTGGTCAGTCGCTCACGTAATACCTGAGCCGTTTTCGTATTCAGTCCACACGGACGGTCTTGTTTAGTTGTTTGCGAACCGGCGTGGCGGCTGTCTTCTTCCCCCTTTCCTTTCGACCCTCCGCAGTCGGACCATTCAAGACTTCTCCTTTCAAGTTCAACGATCCGCTCCATGCGGTCTCGCACCTCGAGCTTGGGACCCTCGTATTTCATAACTCGGGGGTGGGAGGACGGGTATCCGGAGTCACGTTCCCGCTTGCCTTCCCAGCGGAAGAGTTCCCTCACACAATCCGACTCACCCTCGTTTAGTTACGGTAATAGGATCGCCCACGCCACATCCGGTATTTTTTTTCCTTTCAGATGGGCTGTTTTTCTTGGGGGTGAGTTTTTATGTTTTTATTTCGGAAGGTGGCTGCATTCCAGACAAGGACGGAGTCCCGGTCACGTGACACAACAACACCTGGTTCTGCCTTTTGTGTCGGCCATTTTGGATTTTTCGGTTTGTTTGTGTGTTTCCGAGAAATTCAATTCAGTTCTGAAAAATCAAGTCTTTGGAGGATTCGAAGCGGCCCTTTTTTTTAAACTGTCCTGTTTTGCGAGACGGAGTGCTGTGCTATTCATATGGAGTATTTATGTTTTCTTTGTTATTTTTATGGCTTTGAAGAAGTGCCGTTTGTGTTAACGTTCTGTGCGAAATTATGTGTTTTCGTACCTTTCATTCCAGAACTATTGTGGGGCCGTCATGGCTCAGTTGGGTATTCCCACTGCGCTAGCAGCCTTCGAGTTGTAGGCGGCGCAGGTTCGATTCCTGTCAGGTGCATTCCTCCCTGGGTGTATTTCTCTTCTGTGTCAGTAAAGCTTTCATTGTGTGTCTGTCTATTACTTGATATTGTATGTCGTGTCTGTCGCAGCATTTCCAAATATGGCCCTTGCGCCATAAACCCCCCAAAACAACCACAATTGTTTTACCAAAACACCTTTATTCTCGTTCCTTTATCTACAATTTAGTTAATTCGGAATAATAGTTTTCGTATTTTGTCTGCTATTGGTATTATTTTGGCTATTCGAGTTCGAAATTTTATTGACTTATTCTTCAACGCTGAAGTACTGTCCGGGTCACCTTTATGTGTGTTCGGGCATCACAACCCTGAGGTACAGAGTGATCTATCCTCCTGTTTTACCCTGGCCTACTCTTCAACTTTTTGCTTTTTTTTCCTACCTCGTTGTAATAACCCGTTGAGTTGCTCTAGTACGACGTTACTTATCTACCTACCTCGTTGTCTTGTGTTTGGCGCAGCGGAACAGCTGCAGTATAGACCCCCCAATCCATTTGGCGACATTTTTTTTGGCAACCCTGACGTTACTTGGCGACATTTTTTAACAGACGTATTATATAAAAATGTACATAAGTTGAATATAAGTTATTCTTATCTTTTAACAGATTTCACTGTAAATGAGAGTTTCCTGTTTAAACGGGGCTGCCAGTTGTGAACTGAACCCTCAGTCGCACCCCATTCGATTTTTTTGTAAAATGGAAAACGAAATTTCAAAGCAACCATTATAGAAACCCTGGCGTTTTTTTTTATGTGCAAAGAAATTGCACATTCGCCATAATAAATAATGTTAATCTTGATTATATATAAAAATACAGTTATCACAGTCAATATATAAGTCTAGGTTAAATGTCCATATATACATAGCGTACTGATGCTGTAGGGTTGCTAGAATGGAGTGGAAAAAAGTAGGGGTTACCAAAAACAACAAATCGCAATTGAAGGTTGGCGACAAAAAAAAGTCGCCAAATGGATTGGGAGGTCTATACTGCAGCTGTTCCGGCGCAGCTTGTCCAATTATGGTTCTTGCACCATAAAACCCAAAACCAACCATCAACATTGAAGTAATTTTAATGTAATTTTTTTTAGTTGTGTGTACATCTAGTATATTATTTATGACAACAAAACTAATCCACAGGAAATTGATGAAATCAAGTAGTGGATATAATGCTATCTGAATTAAACACACCTAAGCTGTTTTCTAAATATTGCTTTCCGTTACTTTAAAATTAATATTCAAGGACACTTAAGAATCTAAAGGTCATCCCAAAATAAAACACAATTTTATGTTGAAATCAAATTCTCCCCGAGAAAGTACTGGTTCCTGGCGCAAGGAAATATGACGTCTCCTTAAAATCATTTCATAAAGCCATCCTAAGCTTAATTTTATTTTCATTTCTCGATAATATATGTAGATGAATATTTGCATGTCAGTATTTAATATTCTATATCAGTGATTTTCAACACAAAAATGGCACTGGTGTGCCTTACAGATTGTGAAACGATTTAAATTGCGCCAGAATTTAGTTTCAACGGTTCAGTTTAAAATTTTTGACTAGTGTGTTCACAAATAATTTCAAGTAATTTGTACCTATATAAATATTTTTGAGTAGCTATTGTTTTTTAATTACAAAGCATGATAAATAAATTGTTTCATGAGTTTTAAAATGCTACTTTGCTCCAAAAGGGGCAGATAATTGCTACTGTTCTCTTGCTAATCAAATTTATATATATTTTTTCAGATCTGCAAAAATAATATAAAATATTTTTAGATGTGCCACAGAATTTAAGTAATTAGTTTGTGCCATGAGATGAAAAATGTTGAAATTCGCTGTTCTATACGACTTTTTTGCTCTGATTTCTTACTTTTGGTGTATAACTTTAAATATAATTACTAGAGACTGAATTTTCAGCAATTAAGAACAATTTTGGATTAACATTTAAGAAATGCTTTTTGACTTATCGAAAAAAATCTTGACGAACACTTGTCCGTGGAATTTCTTTACCGCACAACGCGTGTTATATTTGTTCAGCCTGAAATTCTTCATGTATACGAAAGTGGAGTCTTAGAAACCTTAATGACAATAAAATTACACGAGAACGTGTCCCGAATTACGTTTCCCTTATCTGCCCACCAACAATTCATTTCCGGATTATTTACGTACACATCGAAGACCATGACTTGTATCTGACAGGGACATAACTTTCAAGAAGATATTAAACTTGCGTATGCGTGAAACTGCACCTTCCGTAATTTATTAGCAAAACTAGAGCACCTTCTCTTGGAGATGGAGCAGCGCTCGAAATCCCTTTGAAAGCAAATCAATCTCTGTGTGTCTTCCCAAGAGGCGAAATGATTTTGGAGCAATCGATGGGAAAGCCAACCATTCATTCGTGTGTGTCGGGATTGATCTCTCCCTTCCTTTTCACAAATTCTGTCCTCAGTAGTGCGTTGAGGGAGAAGTGCCTTGATTATTGATTTCGTGCTCGGGGGGGGGGGATTTGCCCGGATTTGCAAGCTTCGCATCTTCCACGGCTGAAGCGTGCCGATTCGGTTATTAGCCGGCCGCGCTTGCCCGGTTTTCTCTTTTTTGGGATTTTTTTTCCTCTCCTGGAAAATCCGGTAGTTTCTGGTGCTCCCGTTTTGTTAGGTGTGGGTAGTTTTCTGGGTGTCTTTTTGTTGTCGAGTCGAGTGGATTCTGTTTGACTTCGCATGTGTGACTTGTTTTGTGATTTTTAAATGAAATATTTCTGGAAAGCTAGATGCCGACTGGGTAGCCGAGTCGTTAGCTCTGTAGAACTCAGTTCATGAGTGTTCGTTGTGGTTCGGGTCCTAGTCTAATTGTAGGGGGTCGCCGTGGCTCAATGTGTATGTCCACTGCGCTACCAACCTGCGTGTTCTAAGCGGCACATGTTCGATTTCTTTAACTATATCCCAGATGCATTTCTATCTTGACCCAGGAAAGCTTTCCTTGTGTGCGGGCCCTCATGTGCACATCTTTAGGTGTGTACGGGCATCACAACCCCTAGTTACCCGATTGTTCTATCCTTCCTTCTGCTATGCCCTCGCCAACCCTTCTGCTTTGTGCTCCTTCCTCATTGTTTTGTGTTTGGCGCAGCTTGGACAAATATGACCCCTTGCGCCATAAAACCAAAAATCAACCAACCTTTGTGTGTGCATGCCTATTACTTGACGTTGTCTCCCTTGCGTCCGGCTTTATGGCGCAAGGGCGAAATATGGCCCTTGTGCCATAAAGCCGAATCAAACCCAAAACTAAATCCGGTCTAAATAGTCCTCATATATTGCAAAAAATGATCGTTGGGCGGCAAATCAAATCTGGAAAGCTATTATATGAATCGGGTTTTAAATCCTAAGGGCATGCTCCTTGTCATGGAGGGCATGCTCCTTGTCATGGAGGGCATGCTCCTCCATGACTTCTTGCCTCTCCAATGTTTTTATAGTTGGAATTCAGACACCCTAAAACATAAAGGTAAATATAGCATAATATTGGCAGCCACATATATGCAGGGTGTTTCAACGTTACACATTAACGTACAATCTTACGAAAGAGGCTCCCATTACTAGGGATCAGTCATCTTAGGACCCTCCTAATATGGTTTTGGTTGTCCCAACATGAGTGCAAATAATAGAAATGTATACCGATAATTTTGAAGAAAATATTAACAAAATAAATTGTGCCACATGTTGTCGCCTTACGTAGAGCAAACTCATTAATTGACATTTTTTCTGAGACACTTAATGCTTATTTTCATTCTGATCAGAAATACACTGTCATATCCTCTTTGAAAGATATTAGACAGTATTATGGCACAGGTCATGTATCTTCAACTGTCAAGTATTACGCACTCATTCAAACAATCAGGAA
This sequence comes from Meta bourneti, assembly GCA_933210815.1. Classification (NCBI taxonomy): domain Eukaryota; kingdom Metazoa; phylum Arthropoda; class Arachnida; order Araneae; family Tetragnathidae; genus Meta; species Meta bourneti. The sequence goes on from OW119931.1 coordinate 46,740,920, forward strand.
TTCTTTTGATCTTAAATATTTTGTTTTAATTTTTTTCATCGCGAAATTTTCATTCTGTGGGATATCACTGTGGCCTGGAGCTTTTCAATTGAAGTTCTTCCTTCCCATTGAACTCATTTATCCGTGTAATGAATATAATACTTGAAAAAATATTCTTCATTCAATTTGGTTTTGAGGATCTTATAAAACTCATGATCTACTAGAGAGATCTGGAATTCCATTTGAAGATCATGAATAGGATATTTAGACACGTAAAAAATGAGATAAAGCGTATTATTTCAGTTCCACAATACCACAGGTAATTATTTTACTTATTTTCTGTCTCGTTGAGCATAGCATATTCGTTCATTCCGTTTCAGTTCCGTTTGCTCCTGACAGACCTGTCATTTTATTGTTTCCTTTCCAATGCGCGTTGGCCGGTTCCCCTGTAGCAGATGATAACGTGGACCTTTAACAGGCAATCCAGGTCGGGTTATATTTGTCCTTTTGGAATGCGCTCCCGATAACAGGCAGACAGCGAGGGGACACGTGAAGTGTTCGATCGGTGCTGTTATCTGATGCCAATGTTTGCTCCTCTGGCTTTGATCGAAATAAGCTGTGGTTGCATCTGGGAAAAACCTGATGTAATCGACTACAGTTTGAATCTGTCGAACTTCGTGACCTTATGCTTACGATCCAGCAATGCAAATATATTTTTCATGTGGCTTTCATTCCAAGTGAAAGTTATAAAAAATGTATGCAAGAATTTTAAAAATGCAAGAAATATATCTAACTTGGAGGCCACAAGACATGTCACAAAACAAAAAAGATATGGAACTGGAATATTAAATGAATACAAAATATCTTTAGTATTCGTATGGGGAATTGAAACGCATGTTCTGAATAAATTTCGAACTAATTACCAATTTTACTGTTTACTTGTCAGAAATCATGAATATTTATTTCCTGTTTATTTGTGGCATTTTCAATGTGAGATAGCTTTGCATTCTTGATAGAAAACTTCAGTAATCTACAAAAGCACCAAAACTTGATATTTGACTATCAAAATAATTGAAAACCGATGTTTAGGTAGATATATAAGCTTTCTGTTGGTACCTTCTAATCTATTGTAAACAAACATTAAACATTTTATTGTTACTCCGGCTACTATAAATATCTTAACTGTTATATTTGGCTGTATTGTGTTTGACGGGCAGTCTATCCTTTTCTGGATTTTGCGCCATAAAACCCAACCTACCTTAACTGCATAACCCCGTCCTGCTAATAAATGACGAGTCAAGGGGTGGTAAATGGATTTAAACAAGGTATGGAATGTGTGAGTAACGACCCTCTGTCATCAACATATAAAAATTAAGAAACTTTAGCGTAAATGTTATGAGCGAGCTTGTTAGTTTATATAAATTTTCCCTCTACGTCTACAGCTTGTGACGATTCCATCTTCGTTTGCGTCCTCCACAACTCTTGCAAGCCCAACTCTCATCCTTGAGTCTTGAACACTCACTCCTTTCGATCCTTCACCGTTTTTGCCTGCAGGAATCTGAAATCTTATCCGAAAGGAACGGGTGCGAGAGGGATAAGTGGTTTACTGTGTGTTGTGCTTGGTGAGTGCTACTTCAGTGTCTCCCTCTCGCCTCTTCTGGAGGGGTCAATGGGTTCGAATCGGTCTGTGCCCAAAGAACAAACCGAGGGGTGAGGGAGACAAATCCAGCCGTTTATCTGAAATGCTTATAGCTTCAAGAACCCCTTGATATGGGGTCATGTTTTGCCTCGGGGGTATTTGTGAATTGATTTATCCAGGAATGCCTGTATATCGAGTGGTGGCAGATGCTTTCTTTTTCATGGCAATGTGGTGTTTTATCTGTCTGGAAATAAATGGAGTATTTTTAGTGAGATACCCTTTTGGGAGTTTCATATTTTTAGCTTTGTACTATTGAAATTTTATATAGTTTTAGTCAATTTTTCATAAATTTCACGTATGGGGTTGCTGGAAAGGACGTAGCTTCAACGTTGGCAGTATTTATTTTAATATCGTGACTTTTTCAAGCTAGCCCGAAAGAGTGGCCTGTTTTAAAAGCGGTATCATTAAAGATTTGTATGAAGTTTTATGGTTCTAATCTATTTCTATGAACATTTGATTTGATATTCGAGGGTTTCCCTGAATTACTGAACGATAGTACATTTTGTAATTTGTAATGCAATGGAATTAAAAGTATTGTGTTTCGACGGTCTTAAAAAACTTATGTAATATGAGGTTGAAGATACTTGAATTCACCTCATAAAACTTCTGAGCGGGATCCCAAATCAAGGAACTACAGTTGAACTTAATTGAGCACTGAAATATTTAACCTACCCTGAAATGTTCAACCTACTCTGGTTAGTTCTGTATGTTCCAGGCACATGTGATTTCAAATCGGCAATAAATGAAAATTTTATTACCATTGTTCGAATGTTCTACTCGGGGCTCGAATCTAGGACTTTCAAAATTTAAGTTTTATATACTAATTATGCTAGACCAGCGATTTTCAACCAATGTGCCGCAAGAATGACACTGGTCTTTCTCACGAATGGTGAAGCAGTTTAAATTGTGTAAGATTTATTTCAACGGTTTAGTTTTGAACATTCGACAAATGTGTTCACAAATAGTTTCCAAGTGTTATACCTGTATAAGTTATACTCATGTAAATAATTTTTATCGATCTTTTTTCTCAGATCAGCAAAAAATATAATGTATTTTTTGGTTTATCACATGATTTTAGTAATTAGTTTATGTGCTTTGAGATGAAAAATGAAAATTGTCTTGGTTAGACGCGCGATGATATGACTAAAGGCCTGACCGGGTACCGTACAACCATCTAGACGAGAATCTTCCCTTGTAAATGTTCGTCTTGGTAAAGACTCGAAATTGTGTTTTTAAGAAAGTAGCTGTTATTAATGGTACACTAAAACAATTCATTTACTGTATTACTCTAATCATGATTTACTAGGAGTTTGATATCGTTGCCTGCTTTCAAACATTGGGCCGTCGTGGCTCAGTGGGTATGCCCACTGTGCTAGCAACCTTCGAGTTGTAGGCCGGCGCAGGTTCGATTCCTGTCAGGTGCATTCCTCCCTGGATGTATTTCTATCTTCTGTGTCAGTGAAACGTTCATTGTGTGTGGTGTGTCTATTTGTTATTGTATGTTTTGTGTATAGCCCTTGCACCATAAACCCCAACCAACCTTTCAACCATACTCCTCTCAGACCATCCAGAAAACGGATATATTGATAATCGCCTCAGAAACCTATAACCCGAAACACTTTCCTTCCCCAAAATGAGCATGTCCAACGATCATCTCCTATCTATTTTCTCCCGACACAAAAGAAAATGGTATTGTTGCCACCATTTTCTTAGAAAGTCCCAGCACAGAAGATTCCTTTGTGTCCCGGTGGGAATTTCGTCTCCACCAATGGAGAACCCCCGAGTTGGGGTTGTCTAAGGTTGCACTTTTCTAGACGTCTATTATGTTGGTTGTGTGTTTGTGCAAGCGGGTGTTAGAGAGAAAGGTTACGAGGATTTTGCCGTTTTTCTTGGAATGGAATTGGAGGGCGCTGTTTCTGTTCCATTGCTCGGTTGCCTATTGGGAAACCGATAAGAGAAAAGTGTTTGTGGAAATGAATTGTCAGTGACGGACTGGCTAGGATGATCGGCCCGGGAAATATAACTATCTGCAGGCCTCGGGGATTGAGAACTTTGAAATGTTGAAAGTAAAATATGCAATTTTGAAGTAGGCCAAATCTTGCGTGGTTTCTCATCACTTCTGTTGGTTCCTTTTCCTGGACCGGGCCGCGGTAGCCCAGTTGGAAGAGTATCGGATTAGCAACCGGAGAGTTGCGAGTTCGAAACTCGATCCAACCAAAGACCGTCATGTACACGGGGACTGGTGCACTTTACAAATCTGTCGTGGCCTCAAACGTCCTCACGTTGGCGTAGTGTGGAAGGAGAGAGGGGTCAGGTGTTTTCGTCACCTGACCGTGATTCAAAATTACGAGGCGTTGCCCTTGGATCTTTCCCTTCGGGTTTGATATCGGACCGTCGCCAATAGTCCGTTGTGTTGCTCCAGTGCGTTGTTAATTAACTATTTTTTTCTGGACCGAGGCTTCTTGCACACCTTGGCAGCTTATTTCAGTAACTATATCAGCATTGCTAGCAATTACAGGCCTGCCATAGGCGACTAAAAGGCAACTTTTTGCTATTTTTCAATCTTGTCGACTAGAGGTAACTTTTAAACCTCAGTCGTCTCAAACGCTCCTAATCATAATTTTGGCTACTCTTTGAAAATTCACCGAAGGTCAACGAAAATTTAGTCCTTTTTATAACTTATAGCGGATAGGAAAAATATTTTTCGAATTTTTTTAGGGTGAAAATTTTTCAAGGGACGCTAATTTCGAAGTTTGACGCCAAGCTGTGACAACCATGAATGAAAAATATCGGAATCTGTGGTTGCTATATTGACGTAAAAACCTCATTTAGAAAATATTTCTTTTTTTTTTATTTATTTAAATTTCTTGGCGAGATCTTCAACATCTGTTTCATACTCACTTTTTGTGTTTTAGCTGATTCATTTTGTATCTGAGCAACTGAAATTGGCTACTAAAATAGGATTTAAGAGGAGACTTTTGCTACTATTTTTAAAAATTTATGCTACAATACTATTTCCAAGTTCTTTGGACTGACAATCCTGAATCCTTGCTATTGTCGGTTATGATGTAATCGATTTCGTGATTTCCTTAAATTTGTTTTTCTGTAATTTAAAAAGCATTTAAATATTACTGCATAAAATAAATTCTGTCTAAAGTCACATTATTTTTAAGATATTAAAGACCCCACAGGCTTCCTAAAAGCACCGGCCTCCCTGAAATTTCCCGATTTTCCCGGTGGACCCTGTCCATCTCTTATTATTGTGTATTTAGGTAGTGCCGTTTGAATGCATTCAACAGTGTTCAGAAATTTGATTTTATTGCTGAGTATGTTACCTAATTGTTTATTTTCAAAGGGTGATACTCGTCTTGAAATTTAAAACCTGCTGCAAGAAACTGTTCGGTAAGAAGTGGAAAACAATCAACAACAATTCTTGTAAAGGACTAAAGATACAAGTTTTATTTCTCAATGGAGACATTTCGGTTCTTTCCTATCTACATCATCTCTTTGTAGTTTGAAAATCCATTAGTCTTGATAGACCACAAATAAGTCGCTTGATGTTACGTAGAGGCAAATGGGATTAAGTTGAGGAAACTATGCTCCAGCTTTAACCAATTGATAAGCTTATTCATTAGGACAGCTGAACTGAATCATGTATTCAGTGGTGCCAATTGATAAAATCTAAGGGTGAATACTTGGGTTTTGAAAATGTACTTGTGAAGCGTGACAGAAAATTAAATTGTTCGGATTCGTCTTGAAAAATAAATTATTTGAATGTAAGTCCACATTTTTATCGGACGGAAACAGAAATTCATTCGTATTGATAATTCGTATTAACCCTCAAAGTGATTTCGACGAGATGTCTCGTCAAGATACTGGCGATTTTTTTTGTAATGACGAGATCATATCTTATGAGTTTTCTTCTAATGACGAGATACCTCATGTATCAAGATCTGGTCACTTTTGCTAATGACGAGATACTTCTTCTCTAGACAACCACCAGGAGAGTTTAGCGAGTTCGTCTTATCGAGGTTTGATTATAATTTTAGAATTTTCCCGTTTTCAGTTTCGACGAGCTTTATAGAAGCAACATAATGTACTAGATTTATTTTTTGAAGGACTTTTCTGATGTGCAATGTATAAATGCCGTAATATTAAGAAAGTTACATATTTTCAAATTTTACTTGAAGTGCGGAATGTGTTGAAAGCTCATGTTTAACAGAACCGATAACATTTCAATAGTTTAATCATTCTATTTAGGCCATTTTTTCTGTCTGGCAGCCACTGTCAGATTTAAAATACACCTGAAATGAAATTCTGCAGCTGCAGTGTTGACAGTTAAGCAATTTCAATGAAGCGAATAACTTTCTCTACGTAGCTAAACACGTAATGAAACTGTCACGAAAGAAATAAAATGAAAAAATGTCACTGTCGTTCCCCTCTAAATGAAACTGTCACTGCAAGACTAACAAACCCCGTGATGGAACTGATGTTAAAATATTTTACATATTTGAGTCGACCTGTCTGCTTCAAATAGTGTCACAGTTGCCAAGTGTTTTTAGAAGCCATTTATTTTTTTCTGAAAACGGTCTGGGGGATGTTTGATGTGCCTAGTTTTCGATTTTCTTATATCCACAAATTTCATATTTTCTGTTTCGTTTTTTAAGAAAATAGCAATAAGACGGAAAGTAATTGCGTGAAATAAGATATTTGCCGTTGTACGTATCATGCTATTCATTTATTTTGGATTGTTCGATTTACTACTTGGAAGTCTGTTTACTTCTCTAACTAGACAAATCCACTGTTCCCAAATTTTATACAAAACCTCGTCACTAACCTCGGATCTAATAAGTTCATTGATCTGACTCATAATATCAAGAAAATTAAAGCTGATTTTCTAGTCGAAATCAATGACCGTTAGGAATAACTGAAAACTTCAAACTCCAACATGGGGGTCGCCGTGGCCAAGTGAGTTTGCCAACTGCGAGTTGTAGGCGGAACAGATTCGATTCCTGTAACTTACCCTGGGTGTATTTCTCTCTTCTGTATCTGAAACTTTCCGAACGTGTGCGTATGTCCATTTACTTGACGCTATCTCCCTTGTGTTTGGTCGAATGCTTTTGCATCTTAAAGCCCAACCAACTGCAGCATTCGTTGAACGTTCCTTTTACTATATTCATGAAAATGAAGTGTGATCGAAGTTTAGTTTATCGCTCTTCAGTCAGCTTTTACAACACAGGGCTAATTAGACCAAGACCTACGAATACCCTAGATGCGTGCATGTTAACATTGTTTAAATTTGATTTATATATCGTACTTTCAATTTTCTGTTATCTTTTTGCTACACTATAGGCTAATTAGACAGGTACTTACAGCCTTAACCCTTCTCGTGATTGCCTCGACGGTAGTCAGATTTGCTAATGACGACCAAAGTGACTAGATCTTGATCTCGTCACCATGAAAAAATCGGCAATATCTTGATGATGCGATACCTTACATTTGCAAACTTGGTCAGATCTTGATGGACGAGATGTCTCGTCAGAACCACTTGAAAGATTAAGTAGATTCCGAACCACTACAAATATGCATGTGAAGACCTGGACGAACCCAGTGCTTGTTGAACCGAGGGCCATAGCACTAACCGCGGAATTTTGGTCTAACTTTGGACAACTGTAATTTCACAAAAAGTTGTATCGATCAAAGTATCCCTATTAATAAAGCTTTCATGTTGTGTATTATATTTTAATAAACTGAGGTAAGTGCCTTTAACGAATCTTCCGCCCAATTCGGGAACATTAGCACAATTACAAAGATTTTGTCTGATACGAAAAATTTGGTTAACTGTAATATCACAAAAAGTAATATAGATTAAAGTACCACAAAATCGAAGTCTTGTAATTGATTACATTTAAGTTTTCTGAGATATAGTGCCATGAACGAATTGTCCTCCAATTCACGAATATTTGACACAATTACAAGGCACGTAGGTAGTTAATTAGCGTCGTACTGGAGCAACACAAGGGGCTATTGACGACGTTTCAACGCGCTATTGGCTCGGATAAATCTCGAAGGGAATGATCCGAGGAGAACACCACGTAATTTTGAACCTCGGTCAATATTTGAGCTGGCACCTCACTCTCCAAACTTCCACACCACGCCAACGTGAGGACATTTGAGGCCACGACAGATTTAACGTGCACCAGCCCCATGTACATGATCGTCTTTAGTGGAACTGAGTTTCGAACTTGCAACCCTCCAGTTGCCAATCCGTTACTCTTCCAACCGCGATCAGGGGCCGTCGTGGCTCAGTGGGTATGCCCACTGCGCTTAGCAACCTTCGATGCGTATGAGGCGCAGTTGCGTTCCTCCCTGGGTGTATTTCTCTCTTCTGTGTCAGTAATGCTTTCACTGTGTTGTGTGTGAGTTACTTGATATTGTATGTCTTGTGTTAATTGATATTGTCTGGCGCAGCATGACCAAATATGCGCCATAAAACCCCCAAATCAACCAACCGCCACCATTCGGGAATATTTAAAATAATTACATGGGATTTGTCAGATACTATAAATTTGATTCTTATTTCACAAAAGGCGGTATCGATTAAAGTACCACTCTTAATAAAACCTTAATGCATTTGATTACATTTCAGTAAACTGAGATATAGTGCTATGAACAAAATATCCGCGAATTCGGGAATATTTGATATAATTACAATGTTCTGTGGGATACCATAAAAATGTGGTTCTGGAGCAAGGTATCAATTATTTCCTCTGTCCTTTGTATGATTGATTTCCCGCGGCAAAAATCAAATCAAGAACCGTTCCCAAGACGGTGCAAAAGAAGCCGGCGTGAAATTTACTACGTAATGAAACGTTGAAGCGGAAGAAAATTCACCCAACCGTAAAATTTGGCCATCGCCTGCGTGCGCCAGTTTTGTTTTACTTCGCTCTGCGTTTTACTGGTCATATAAGTTTTTCATCGTGCCGCTCCGGTACCCGGGAATTTTGTTGCCCGAGACGAGATAGTTAATTAAACCGATCTTTCAGAATGCCGCCCTCTGCCGTGATGGTCCTGTGTTTCGGAACGAATGTTCGCTCTAATTAAGTGGTAGGATGCATTGATCTTTTTAATGTTGGGAATAATCGTTTGGGTTGTCTCCAGCAGAGTGGTGTGGCTGTAAATTTAAATGTTTCGAGTGGAGCAATTATGGAAATGTTTTGTTCGGCGGTGGGTGGTGGGGAACGCGCGGGAATTTTAAAGCTTTAGAACAGTTTGTTTTCCGTTATTCTGTTCTCAGGCTGTCGTGGCTTATGTCCACTGTGCTAGCAACCTTCGAGTTGCAGGCGGTGCAGGTTCCATTCCTGCTAGGTGAATTCCTCCCATTCTCTGTTAGTAAAACTGCTAGCAACATTAATTTCATTGTGTCTTTAATTGATATTATATGTCTTGTGTCTGGCACAGCATAGCCAAATATGACCCTTGCGCCATAAAAACCCAGCCAACCGTTATTCTGCCGAGTTTCTTCCCTCTTTTCTGAAACATTCAGTTTCGGGAATGGATCTACCTGGCTAACAACTTGCTAGTTGTAGGCGGCGCAGGTTCGATTCCTCTTGGGTGTATTTCTCCTCTTGTGTCAGTAAAAGTTTCCTTGTATATGAACTGTTCAATATGGCCCTTGCGCCATAAAAGCCAAACCAACAAACCCTGAAAAGATGATATTTCCACATTCTATAATTATGGTGTCGACCATAGACTTGAAATATAAGTAGGCTGATCATTGCTATTGATAGGAACTTCAAAAAGTGACCAACTTGTGTCAACTAGTAGTCACTTAACTGCTTTGTGAAAAATTGACTTGGTTGGCAGATTTGGAATCTTATTGCCTCGTTTGATGATATAACAGCTTATGACGGGAGGTGTGTGAATGTGCATTTTTATAGTGGCGACAAAATGGTGAAATCGCCAAAGTCTAATGCTATGTCGCGCGAACCAATCATGATGAATCAAAGAATGGGTGTCTTCTCCAGTTCTTTTCCGCCCGTCTGACGAAAGTAGTCTAAGGGGTCACGTTACTACTAGTTTTGGGCACATAAGGTTACCATTACCCACTACTTTTATATTTCCGCTATGGTTTCGTCGAAATGAGTACACGGCTTCACGTTGCCAGTAAACGTTGCAATGCAGTCTTGATTTTGACTTCGATCTTGAGTCAAGCATGTTCTTGCATAAAAACGTCTCAGTATCCACCCAAATTTAAAAAAATCCTTGATGTCTCTGGAGTATTGCTTGAGATGTGAAGGATGGCTCGATTTACTGTTGTAAATCGACAGAACTGCACGGAGCCCATCTGCCTTCCCAAGCGCTTCCCTTTGAGATGTTTTTTAGCGGACAAAACAGATGGAAGTTGTAGGGCGATATGTCCGGGCTGCAGGGCGGATGCTCAAGCTGCTCCCTCTTGAACTTGGCCAGTACACTTTGTGTGACCCTGGAGACGTGTGGACGCGCGTCATCGTGGAGCAGAATCACTCCCTCCGTGAGCAGCCCAGGCCGTTTGCTCTTGATGGACTTGCGTAGGCTACGGAGTGTCTCACCTACCGGTTTAACACCTTCCGCAATCACAAATCTGATAACACCTCGCTGCTCCTCAATCGTCGAATTTTGCAATGTGAACGCCATGTGCGGGCGCCCGCGCATGCGCACAACCACGCCGGTACTCGTGCATTCGCTTCCTTAGATGTCTCACTACGTTATCCCAAAGCGGCATATTCAAATTTCAACCGGTTTGGTTTTTACGACGTTTCGTACCTTTTCATTTGAACACTCCTCGTAATTGTGAATTTATTCAGAAAAGATGAATAAATGTTCACGTTTTTTTGTGATAAGCCGCATTCTGCCCGCTAAACCAGACCAGTCAAGAACAAAGTACCCACACTCTGCTCGAAGCTTTATTTACAGCGTAAAAATGAATAAATGAAACCACGTTACGGAATTCGGCTCGGATAACACCGACACTCGGTTAATCTTAGCTCGGATAATCAGTTCTGTAATTATGAATTCAGAAAAAAGTAAAGTTAACACAAGAACTCCTTACTTAATATTCTAATATTAATTTTAGAATGTTCGCCACCTTTTCCTAGTCGCAAACAATTAATTAACATGCATAGAATACTACCTCAACACTTAAAAAGATATCGTTACTGCATCGGTGCATTTATTCGTTTTTTTATTGAACGAGCTTTTGTGTTTAGAAGAACAATTTGTGTGAAGCCGAAACGAGCTGAACTCCTGCTTTTCCCGTTTAGAAACGGGAAGTAATTGTATCATCACTGTTATTTCTCTGCGTATCCATGCATGAACACCAAGTTAGCTCCTTTGTTCTCTCTTGAAAGAGAAAACAAACTTTTCCCCCTTCTCTCTTCTTTTGATCCCGAAACCTCGCATCTTAATATTTATTCTTTCTTTTTATAAGGTGCATCTAACCTTTTCTTAATTTCTACCCCACTCTCTCCCCTTATATGTGCTGACGCCGTGTTTTTCTTCTCTCTCGTAATTCCAATTTTCCGCGAACTGTTTTTTTTATCTTTTGTCGTTTGCTGCAAACGATAATGGATTCACTTTCGTTTTTACTGCTCGTTTTCGAGGGTGAAAAAGAGCGAGGGGGTGGGTGGAACGAAATCTTATGTTCTCAGAGGTTTCGAAAAGAAAAAAGTGGTCTGGGATATATTCGTTTTCTTAATTTTCAATCACGAGATAGGAGTAGGGAGATTTCCGCACGTATTAAAATTAAGTCGGGAGCTTTTAATTTTATTTAAAAGTGTGTTCCGTTCTCCCCATCTGCGTGTTTTTCGCTTTCGCGCTGGGATTGTTTAAGGTTGCCGCTGGGATTGTTTAAGGTTGCCGCTGAGATTAGATTGCTTGGCGTTCATTGAACGAAAGGAGGAATTTCCGTTATTCCGAAGTGTAATTTGGAGTTAAGCCGGATTGTTCTGTTCGCTCATCCTATGCGATTATTTACTTCTCTCTTAATTTATTTTAATGAAAAAGTAAATTATATTTTTCGCCTTTTTTTCTTTTTAACTTTTCGCTTTGAAGAATTTTGTTTGGAACCTAGTTCGATTTTCTATGACTGATTCGACGTAGCTTCAAAATAAATTGTTTTAATGTGTTTTTCCTTAATATTTGCCGTTGTAATTAGCCCTCGTGTAGCAAAAAAATGGCTGTTAAAACCCAAATAATATGGCAAGTTCTGTAGTTACTATTTCAGAATAGTGCTCGAACCTGTTTATTATTGCACAACGATCTTGTGTGATGTAAATTATCCTGCTTTTCAACTGCAGAATGTGGTTTGAAAATTTGGCAAACCGTTAAAACAAATTGGGGTTCTAACAACGGATAGCTTAAGAATCCTTTATTGTGCTGAATTGCTTTTGATAGAGCGGTACTGATAGCGTTATATGAAAAATGGATTTGTTAAGGCCCTCGTTTTTACTGTTATCTTCATTTTCACTCTGGAGGTGTAAATAGATAAGGTCAAAGGCAGTGACTGGGACATGCCGCTTAAAGTCATGGTCGTTACCTACATAACCTACATAGCGACTAGTAGTCACGTGACTGCGTTGAATATAAAAGGGCACATCTAGGCGTGCGAGTTTCACGAATCCAAGATACCCGAGTAATATATTATTTTCCCATGGGGTTTACTGCTGGAGTCGCGACCCCAGGATGCCCAAGCGATCTTTCTCTAAATATTTTCTCCTCTCCATCCTTTCTTTTCATTATTTGACATTATCTTTCTTGTGTTTGACGCAACCCTTGCGCCGTAAAACCCAAAACCAACCATTATGTACATCCATGCCACGAACGGAATTCGAACCCAGAGCCTATTCAACCAAGTGTCAAAACAACTCGGCTACAAATCCGGCGGTTAACGGCTCTGATCTGGATGAGAAAAAAAAAATTAGCAATCGTGTTCGTTGGTGTATTTTGTTGGACTGTCTAACATTTTCTCTCTCGAGTACACCCCAATGTTTAGTGACGGCTTTCTATTCTCTCTCCACAACACTTCTCTCTAGAGCCACGAGTGTCACCACTGCGAACACTTGGGAACGAACCGACGAATCGCACCACCCTCAACAACGGAAAAGAAAAACACCACTCGACGCAAGCCGGAGATCCCAGGTGTTCCTTTCCATTGTCATACCCTTCTTTTCCATCTGTGAAAGTGGTACACCGTCTCTCATCATGGTACTCCGTTAACCGCTCGAAAAAGCAGAGGAAAATAGGCTGACACGTGGCAGCATCCGATGCAGTTGTTTCCTCGGAATGGAAATGTGTGCCCCTATCTCCTCATCCGTTTTCTCTGTACCTGAGGTTTTCCAGGTGGAAAATTTTTATCAGGGATATGTCGTTCCATGGGGAACAATGGAGCTAGGGTTGGGGGATGGGGGGCTTTATGAAGAAGTGTCGGAAACGGCTGTGGGTTGAGGAGGCGCTGCGTGTGCTAGTTCATGCGGTTTGTTGTTTGCCTAAGTGGTGCTGGTGAAGTGGATTGAGTGCGTTTTTATGTCATTTTCAGAGGTGATATTTTTTTAGAATTAGTTTTGTGATATAACCTGAACTGTTTGGGAACTTGCCGATTTGAGTACTCTCTCGTGTGTTATATATGAGCAGAATGATGTTGAATAATCGATAATAGTAATCTGTAATAGCCAGCACACAGTTGTTTGTTTGCCAAAGTGGTGCTTTTGAAGTGGATTGAGTGCGTTTTTATGTCATTTTCAGAGGTGATATTTTTTTGGAATTAGTTTTGTGATATAACCTGAACTGTTTGGGAACTTGTCGATTTGAATACTCTCTCGAGTGTTATATATGAGCAGAATGATGTTGAATAATCGATAATAGTAATCTGTAATAGCCAGCACACAGTTGTTTGTTTGCCAAAGTGGTGCTTGTGAAGTGGATTGAGTGCGTTTTTATGTCATTTTCAGAGGTGATATTTTTTTGGAATTAGTTTTGTGATATAACCTGAACTGTTTGGGAACTTGTCGATTTGAATATTCTCTCGAGTGTTATATATGAGCAGAATGATGTTGAATAATCGATAATAGTAATCTGTAATAGCCAGCACACAGTTGTTTGTTTGCCAAAGTGGTGCTTGTGGATTGAGTGCGTTTTTATGTCCGTTGCTGAGGTGAGATTTTTTAAATTTGTTTTGTGATGCAAACTGAACACTGAGAACTTGAGGACTGTCGATTTGATTGTTCTTTATAGTGTTATAGATGAGAAGAATGATGTTGAGACAATTGAGCTGGTTCATGCGAAAGGGTGACATTTGTTTGTATGCCAAAATGCCAGTTTCACAGGTATGGCATTTTTAAGAATTAGGTTAGTGAGGAACTTGAATAGGGAAAACACAATTTCAATTTTCTGTCGACGGTTATAGCTGAGCAAAATGACGAGTAATAGATAACAAAACAATAATCGGTGATTGTGGAAGATTTGCCGGGTTTCCTTAGGCCTTGAAAAACCTTAAAAGGCCTAATTTTTCAGTTTGATTTTTAAAGGTCCTTAAAAAGCCAAACTTCCTTAAATAAAAATAGCTTTAACTTTTACAAGGACACTGACCATTTTATTTCACTAGCATTTAAAAAACGACATCAATGATTCTAGTCAAGGTAAAGTGTCATAAAAATTGATGACTGGATCCGTGAGAACCAAACAGTACTTGTGAATGCTTCTTCGCATGCGTACTCACAAGTTAATCTATTGCCATCTATATAAATTGCAGCCTTAAATGAATGAAAAATAGTCTTGAAAAAAAGGCTTTAAAGAGGCTGTAATTTTCTTGTTTGAAGAGCGGGAATCCTGAATTGGGTGCTTTTAAAAAGAGTAGAAAAAAAAATTTAGCTTCGGATAACTATCAAACTTAATAGTTTTTAATAATTAACTTAATAAAACTCCTGTTCTATTTCTCCATCAATTGTTAATTTGCACTTTCTGAAGAAAAGGGACATCTCAAAAAAGGGGAATTTTTTCGGAACCAAAAGATTGGAAATCTAAGTAATTTTGCTTCTTGATTTAAAGTGAAAAGTTCCGAAAATTTAAAACATTTCATGATGTTTAATTTTTGTAATTTGTTCGAGTTCTTTTGCAACGCTTCGTTCTTTTTAACCAGGGTTCGAAATTAGTCATCGTTAGTCCTATTTGCTCTTTTAAATTTTGTTTTGAAGACCGAGTTTATTAGATCCAGCCGGTCCATTTTAACGCTTGTTTTCTAATTATTTTCGTTTGTTCACGCTGCTTGCGGGCTAAATCTACCAAATCCTTTCCTCGCCTACCCTTCTACTTTCTGTTTTGTTGTCTTGCGTTTGGCACAGCTTGGCCAAATATGGCTATTGCACCATAAAACCTCAAAACAACCAACTAACCAAATCCTTTCTGCCAATTCCGTTTAGTACGAGTGCTTGAAAAAGTGACTTCTGAACTTATTCTAAAGATATGATTGAAGTTTTCTTGGCTAGCAAAACCGAAATCCATCCAGGTACAAGTAGTAAAGATCGATATAACCAAACGCACGATATATCGAGGGGTTACTGTATCCATTTTTCATTCACGATAAAGCGTGGAACTACACCAACTGTGCCCCGAATTGTGTCCCACGCTCTTTGAAAAATGTACGAGCCTTCTTCGAGAAGGCCCAACTCTTCCAAATGCAAGAGTCTCCCCGAATAAGCCGCGGTGTAAATTACCGTTAGCAACTGCAATGAACCCAATGTACGTGTACACATAATTAAGATCTTTCCCTCTCTTCCTTAAGAATCTTCCCCTCTTAAGCGATCCAGTTTTGGAAACGCTGCTGCAACAAAGGCCATCTCCTAATCTAATTGCCGTTGCAGCATCTGGGTGAATTAAGCGATCCTTACTGCGTCCCCGGAACGAACGAGCCCGCGTATGGTGGGAGGAACCCTCCCTCTTTATTGCCTGCAGTGTTCCAGAGTATCTGTATTAATTATGTATGTCTTCCCTTCCCGCTGTTTGAATGGTTGGTCATTTAATTTCTCTTCGGATTTTTGAACGGAAATGAGATCGGGGCTTGTTGGAGCCGTGGTTAAACGGTGTAGCAGGGCTTTTTCTGAATAGGCATAGAGTGGCAAATTTGAGGGCGGAAATTTTAACCGTGAAAAATAGATATGCTTTAAAAATACACAGAACATTCAATTGCTGTAACATCCAATAAGAGAAAAAAGGACCAACCACTGATAATCAATGAATAATTAATGCAATATTTTTAAACAATCCCTACGGATAGGAGCCGCCTTGACTCACGGGATTTGCCCTTTGCGCTAGTAACCTGCGAGTTGTAGGCGGTGCAGGTTCGATTCCTGTGACACCTGGTTGTAGTTCTGTGCCAGTAAAACTTTCCTTGTGTGTTTATGTTGATGTTGTCTGTCTTATGTTTAGGCGCAGCTTGGCCAAATATGGCCCTTGCGGCCATAAAACCAACCAACCCTATGGCGAATACGTGAGTGTGTCCGGTGGCCTCCATTATGACAAAGCGAATTGATTTTTATCCGAGTCATGCAAAAGATTTGTCTTTAAATACCCGTTTTTATATTGTAATTTTGTTTCTGCTGCTGCTGCAAGAACCTTGTATATATTGTACTAGCTGAATTACCCGGTGATGCTCGGGTTGAATGGATTAAATGTTGATTCTATTTCATAGAAAAATGCAAGCATCATTTAAGTGTATAGAAAATATTTTTTAACATCGTTTTAACTTTTTTATAACTACAATTTACTTCGGACGCAAATATGTATATAAAATGTATCCATCCCATATAATCCATTTATATTCATCACTCTTGCTGTGAGACAAACTACAAAAGCTTTTTCTGAGATGACTTCAGAAGTCGATTTTGAGTTTTGAAGTGATTACGAATGCCAATTAAGTTCATTTTCAGTAAAAATGAGGAACTTTCAGCGTATAGTCTTGCATTCAGTTATCCAATCAATATTTATTATTTGTGGTACCCTTGCACCATGGATTTGATGTTTTCGAATTACATTATCATTGTGAGAGGATGGCAAATTAAACTGTTACGGGCATTCGTGGTTAATTTATTTTGAAGCACACATTTTTTCTTGAAAATTCTATTCAGCCGCACGTGGAATAACGGAGCTTGTTTAAAATAAATGTCATCAATGTAGACAAAGCAAACTCAATAGATTACACTTTTTACAAAATCACTGCTGTCAATGAATGTTTCACAGGTACCTAAGTTGTATACGAACAATTTCAACTTCAAGTAAGCAACCTCGACCTTCTGCCACTTAAGACAAAAAATTTCTATTTTTCAGTAAAATCAGTTTTTCAGTATTTGGTATCTTATTTAGTTTACGTACTTCCTTACTATGATGTTATTCCAAGATCAACAAAGTCTTATTAAAAATTCGCTTTCCTCCAACAGAAAAATTTAGTTTTAAATCGAATCCTTAAGGTACTTTTTCAATTGACGGACTCAGTTTCTATATGGAAACTACGTACCTATTTAGAATGATAGATGTAGTTACTTGACTACGGAGTACAGCTTTCAATAATACCATGAAACATGAAAAACAAATGTAAATTAAATTGATTTTAATCGTCTTGTAATGAAAATATGTCAAAATTTAGAAATATCTTTGAACTACAACGTATGGCTAACCCGTTTTGATTTAACGTAACATATCTTATTTTGGAAACTTTATTTTCACTTTACCAGTCATTTTAAAATAAGAAGTTATACACCTTACTTAAAGATTTCCATTTCTTTTTATGAAACAATTCTACAAACTGTAACGTATTTAACCAAAGACTTAAGGAAAGTTCATCGAAATGTACATATACAATCAAGAAATTACCCATGTCTAGTGGTATTTGGCAGAAAATAAAATAATTCATTACAATTTAACTCCTCAATAATATATCTGTAATATGGAAAGTAATGAAACACATAAATAGAAACAAACGAAATTCTAGTCATTAGAAAACGTAGAATTCTGAAAAACGAAATATCTGAGCAAGCGTGTCAAATTTCGACGTCATGAGAATATTTTGAAATAAATTCGAAAAAGACGCTTGAAAAATATTGATAGACAATAATGAATTTATAAAGAGAACACAAATTTACAAAACTTAGAAATGCTCAAATATGACCGCAACATTTCTGTCAATTCAAATACACAAACACGGAACTCTAAATCTAATTTATAAAATAAAACATTTATTCTGGCGTTGCAAGATACCGAATTGCAAAATTACGCTTTTATGATCAATGATTTTTTGTTTTGGCTCTTCATGTTTGTTCTATTACAAAATGCAAGTTGTGTGTAAAATTAAATATTTAAATATCCATTTTTCATCATTCAAATATTCCTAAATTATTTATATTGTGGAAAGAAATAAAAAATCAGTTCAAACATAATTAGAATTTTTAGATTGTTTAAATATAACGTTTCGGAATTTTTTTTTCCAGCAATACTGGTAAAACAGTTTTATTAGAAAATTTGATTTTCGTTCAATACTGGCAAAACAAACTGAGTTGCGTACCGCAATTGTTTTATGCTCAATGTTTTTCGTATGGTAATTTCGAATTGATTTAGCCCCCTCTGCACACCTAGGTTAAAGAGAACGGAGGTTAATATGTAGCTTGTGTTACTCGCAGGATTCCAAAGTATAAGTGTACCAAATTTGATGTGAATTGGTCAAACGGTCTAGATTTGTATAGAGAACATACAGACAGACGCCAACCCTGCTTTATATGTATAGGTTTCTTTGGTTGGTTGAGTTTCTAAGGTTCAAGAGGGCCTTATCTAGCTGTCACGCCAAACAACGTTAAGTAAATTGACATATTCTATGAGTTTGACTGACAAGAGAGAAGTACATCCAGGGAGGCTTCACGAACCCGAGGTATCCTAGTGATCCCTTCTTTTCCTCTAGCAACCTTCGAGTTGTAGGCGGGGCAGGTTCAATTCCTGTCTGGTGCATTCCTACCTGGGTGTATTTTTCTCTTATGTGTCAGTAAAACTTTCATTGTGTGTGACTGTTACTTATGCTATAAAATACCAACCATTCTTTTCCCATGATGTTCACTGTCTTTGTTAAACATGGGGGTCGCGACCCCAAGATGTCCAATCGATCTTTCTCCTCTCCTCCCCTTTTCACAGTTACTTGACGTTGACTATCCTGTATTTGGCGCAGCTTGGTCAAGTATGATCCTTGCGTCATACAACCCCAAAACACCCAACAAATTTTGTGACGCTCCGAAAACTTTTATATGGTGTGGAATTTTTTTTATTGCTGATTCCTGAAATTCCGTAGTGTTGCCTCGTCATCGAACCGTGGTTCAAAATTACGTGGTGTTGTCCTCGAATCTTTTAATTTGAGATTGATCCCGGACCGTCACCAATAGCCCGTTGTGTTGCTCCATTGTGACGTTAATTAAATTACCTATCTACTTGTTCTTTTAAATGGATGAAAGATCCCTTCGAATGCAATATTGCATTCAAAAAATATCCAACAAGCTGAATTTATTCGAAGGGGAAAAAAGCCATCATTCATTTCGAATCCGAGAACTTCACCCTCTTCGTCGCAAAACGGGTCAAGTGGCACGAAGGGAGCGATAATCCAACTCTAGCATCTTCATCCAAGAAAGGAGAAAAAACCTCAACACCCGGGTGGGGGAGAAGCAGAAACAGCAGACGTTCGCAGGTTAAGGAGGGGGTTGGTGGGCGAAGTTTATGCCCCGCCATTTTATCGTCCGCCCCACCGGGACTCCGGGTTTTACGCCAGAGGAACTCTGCACTGTTATCCGAGGGGGCTGTAAAAGGTGGGCGAGGGCGTAGATAAGGGCGGCGACGTTATCGTCCGGGTCGTAAATGCCGCCTTGCGCCTCTCGGCCTGTTTTTATCGCGAAAACCTCCGTTTTTATACTGCAGGTTCCCTTCATGAGGACACACTTAGGGGCGAATATTCAGACTCTGGAATTGGGTTTAGGGGATGTTTTCGATACCGTCTTGTTGGGGTTCGCTCTCTGGTGATATGGATTCTGATTGCTTGTGTGCTCTCGGAAAAGCGGATTCTGGTGGCGGAGAATTTGAGTTGGAGATAACATCCGCGGATGAATTTCGGAAATGGTTTGGGATTGGACTTGTGGGAGTGTAGCTAGTGATTGAAATCAGGTACATTCCTAGAAATTAATTTCGGATGGGGCCCCATCTACGCTCCTGGTTTTCTGTTGCAATCAAAAGGCTGTAATACCAAGTGAATGTTATGTTGCGTGATTTTTTTGACTGGTTTCAGACTGGTTCATTTTACCGGTGATAAACTTCGATTTCCGCTGATTAAATTGGCATAAGGGTGCATTTTTGATTGTTTTCGTAACACAACTGTTTATAAGTGCAGTGATGGTAATGCTGCGCCAATTGCGCCAGCATGCGCCATAGTGTATTGCCTGCTCCAGACTGCTCCAAAACCCCCTTTTCTTCTAAGATTGCGCCAGAGCTGCTCTAATTCGCGTTCGAGTAATGATAAAATTCACTCTTGAGGTCTTCCCCTCGCTATGTAAGAATTACTTTCTTGCCTTCATCCCATGAAGCGAACTGAAGAAAAATATTTAAGCTCTTTGAAGTTTTTAGCAGCATCTTTTCCATTTATTGTAAAACCAATGAAGGATCTGCTCTATCAGATGATTGGATCAAATATCAATGTGAAACTATTGATAGCTTTCATTTTCCAGAAGTTTCAACATGTAGTCGTATAGACCATTATTGGATGAATATATTTAATATAGGAGAATCATCTGGTAAGTTTAAGTTTGAGATTTTGCCTATTTTTGTCAAGTCTCTTAAGTTTAGCGCATGGAAACTCTGATTTAGCTTAGCGCATGGAAACTCATTTTATTAATACAGAAAGTATAAAGAACTTTCAAGTTACTACGGCTTTGATTAAATCAGGTCGAAATTCCTGGAGGCGGTACCATGACAGATTGCTGTTAGCATCAGAAAAAGAGAAAAGTAGAAAATATTTGCCATAATGAAGAAGATTTAAAATTAAAGTCGAAACAAATTGAATTGCAAAAGGAACTTGAACTTTCTCAAAAACTATTAAATCATGCTGAAAGCAAGATTTCACAAGGTATTGCAGACAAAGGTATGAGTGCTGTTGAAAGCGGACAGATTCTTTTTAAAGAAGGTAAAGATAGAATGTCCAAAACGATATGTGCCTTAGAAGAAAACAGAAAGGCGCAGTTGGAATGTAACAAACATAAGAAAAGAAAATAATATTTTTTTAATAAAATGTTTATTAGTCATGTTAATGTCAAAGTTATTTCTTACCTTGCACATAACTTTATGGAAATGGAAAACACTTGGAAAGTTTTTATGTATGTTTTCCTTATTTATTATTTCATCAATTTTAGTAAGTATTTAAAATGAATTTTGTAAAAGTTTACAATTATGTTTATTCTTTATCATTCATACAGTCATATGTTTAAAGTTTAAAAACCTGAATTTTATTAGTTTCATTAAAATATCTTCTGCTTCTTTGTGCTGCTCCAAAAGACAGCTTGGCTGCTCCAAAATGTTAATTTACCTGCTCCAATATCTGCTCCAAAACACTTTGTAGCAATTACCATCACTTAAAGTGAAACAATAAATCAAAAGACAGTTCTGAGAAATCGGGAGAAAATTTCTACTCACTAAGTGTGTTTCTCAAGAAGAAATCGAACCTCCATGAAAGTAAAAAAAATTGTAGGTTGTGTCGAGGACACAAACCGTAGTTTTGATATGAATACTCGGACCTGATGGTGGATTGTGGAATGAATAAAGCAGGCATAGATAGTTTGAACGATTATGGATTGTGTGAATATTCAACAATTAATTTACAGTTTGAACGATTAAAGTGCGGTTTGATATTGATATTGCTGGATAATTTTTATTAATAAAGGCCTGTGATAGTAGCGTAGTTTGGTAGCTGTCGAATGACACCACTCAATCCAAAGTTACACTGTCCCGAAGCTCGCCCTGCACCGTAGAATTTCAACTTATTGCGGACCTTCTCTGCCCTTGCTCACTCGGTCCGAAGGTCATGTCAGGTACGTACATCCTTTGTATACACGACGCTATATTTATCTTCTGGATGTTTCTTCTAGTTATGAAATCATAAGACAAAGCTGGTGTAACGCTCAACTTTTCATGCATGACGCCCCCAGTACTGTTGCAATTTTAAAGACGAATTCAGGTAAAAAATAAATAAGTGGACACACTTAACCACGTTTCACACTTAACCAGATCACCACGTTTTGTTCTAGAAAAGCTAAAAACTCATGAAAATTTTGAGTGTTTCATTTGGTAAGACGACGAAACCCTGTTCTGGTAATTCAGAACCGATATCTGCTTATTATCTGCCCCCGCACTGAAAGCTATCTCATAACACCAAGTACACAACACTTCATGTCAACAAATTTCAATAGCTGTACAAAAATTTGAATGAACAATATCATTATTTGGATACCTTCCAAATGTCTTTGTGAGCAAGTGTTTTTTAATTTAATAAGAAACTGGAACTTGATTAAGAGTATCGGGGAACTTCCTGTGAATACATTATTCTCTATCAGGTACAATGTTATTATTGAAGAACAAAGAGCGTGTTTAATTTTTCTAATGAATACATTTTACTTATTTGCATACATATATATTTATAAGTGATTATTTTCATATCTTTATGACTAGAGATTGTTTTTAATGTAATATTAGTTTTTTTTTTCTGCAACTGTAAACTAATGAGCATTTCTTTTGAAATATGTTTTTCTATTTTCAGACACGTGCAATGTTTTTGTACTTATGAGTTTAACAGGGCTACCACATGCGACTTTTTGCTACTATTTTTCAACCTTTGCGACTAAGGATATCTTTTAAAGCAAAATCGTCTATAAAGCAAAATTTCAAAATTTTTGCGATTCTTTTTGAAAATTTATCAAAGACCAACGAAAATTTAATTTCCTTTTTGTAACCAATAGCGGACAGAAAAAATATTTCGGATTTTTCATTCGAAGGTATTGGTGCCAAGCCGTAGTAATGAAAGAAACACGTCGGAATCCATAAAAACCATAAAACAGTCCATAAAAACCTTATCAAAAAAAATATTTAGTTTTTTATATTCAAATTTCTTGGCGAAGTCTTCAGTCTGTTTTATATTGTTCATTTCATGCAGCGTGGAAAATGTGTTCGGTAGCTCTAATAGTATTCACGTGAACTAAATTGAAAACTGATTTACGAGCCTCTCGATGTGGCGAAATTAAATTTGAAATCCTAGCGACTCTTCCAGCCTTAATATCGAAAAATCGGATGTGTTCGATGCAATATTGCACTTTGGGTTGAGTTAATGCATTTGAATCGGATATTGCTTGCTCGTAAAAAATGATAGACTGCGATGTAAAATATTGAAAAGATATACAGATGGATTGGTTTGTGGTTATGGTTAGTTGGATTTTATGGCGTAGCATATTTGCCCATGCTGCGTCAAACACAAGTCAACGTCAAATAATGGGCATACACACATACAAAGAAAGTTTTACTAACACAGTAAAAGAAAATTACATCCAGGGAGAGATCGAACCTGTGCCGCTAGAATTGCTAACGCAGTGGGCAAACCCACTGAGCCACGATCCAATTCCATTTGGTTTGTGGAATTGGATCTTGCATACCTTTCTGAAACAATCACAAGTGCTATGTCGAAAACTATTGATAGAGAATTGAAGTAATTTTTTATACTATGCATGGGCTGGCTACAAGCGACTAAAAGGCGACTTTTTGCTCCTATTTTTCAACCTTGCGACTAGGAGTATCTTTTCAAGGAAAATCGTTTCAAAAGTGCTATTTCCAAAATTTTGGCGACATTTTTTTGAAATTTCACCAAAAGTCAACGAAATTTTAATCCTTTTTTTTTAAGCGAATAGCGGACGAGAAGAATATTTGTTTCTTTCGGAGGGAAAATCTTCCAAGAGGGAACGCCAATTTCGAAATTTTGGCGCCAAATCGTGGCAGCCATGAAAGGTAAACATCAGAATCTGGTTGCTATATTGTTACGGAAACCTTAAGAAATATTTAGTTTTTTAAATGTAAAATTTCTTGATCTTCAACATATTTTGTATGTGAGCAACTAAAATTCCTTTAATAGGATGTAAGAGGAGACTTTTACTCCTATTTTTAAAGATTTATACTACTAATGCTACTATTTCACTAGTGCTTTAGCTGTGGCATCCCTGAGCATGAAACATTCTCATTATATTAACTTAAAAATCAAGTAAGACATTTAAAAACTTTTTCAGGCACTTTTCTCAATAGCTTTCTCAATTGAAGAATTTGAAGAGTATTTGATTTAAGCCCCTTGAGAGATATCGGAGGCATATTTTAAGTACATCGAAACGTTAAACCTTTATCACATTGATGTGATTAATAAAACTAGCTAAGATGTTCTATTAGTAACCCTGCCTCTTTGGAAGTAATAACAAAGAGTATAAAAGGTCTTGAAAGGTTTGAAGTAAATTTCTAAAACCATATTTGACATAATAGTTCAAAGACTTTCGAAGAGGAAACGCTCCTTAGTACAAAAAATTAATGCTATAAGGATTTTCTCTCAAAAGCAGTCATTTCACTTTTTTGAGTATATTTTTAACGTGTTTTTCTTTTAAACATTCTGTTGAACATGTAGTTGGGGTAATCTCTATTATTTTCATTGCTATGTTCATTTTGTCTCCCTGCCTTTACCTTTTTTTAAATGCTTTTAAAAATCTTTATTTGTGTCAAAATGTGGTGGTCTCATAAGTAAATTAAATTAATATTGCTTTAACCAATTTATTTTCCGAAACAATTTTCATTTTCGAAAGATTTTGCTTTCTAAACCACGCATACTCGGCGTTATCAGTCTTAGGAAAATATCGCCTTGTTTCTTTTCGAGATGAAGTCGAAATTTGATTACTTGAAATATGCATTAAAATGAAAATCTCTATTTAATGCAGAAGTTTTCAGTTCACTTAGCACTACAGAATATGATGGACCGTTGGCTTACAACTAAATTAAATAGAATTAAATCACCTCAGCTTAATAAGATTTTCGAATTGCAGGTTTATATTATGAAAATATTATTTAAGATTTTGAGATTCTCGAGTCCAAATTCGTTCCTCTTTTCCCGTGAATTTAAGCTTCTATTTCCCTCTAAAACCGTTCTCTTTGCAGCCATGGAACCCAGTTTCATTGCAAGTGCAATTAATTATTAAACTCGTACTTTTAATAAGAAAAGTCTTATTTTTGAATTTTTTGACGGAGCTTTTTTAGACTTGGAATTCATAAAATATTTTTAGTTCCTTTAAAAATTAAAAGATTGTTAGTAACAATGTGAAAAGTTCAAAATTGTAGGATTTTTACACTCAAAGTAGAAATATGTTTCTTTTTATAATATATCCCGTGAGTTTCTCGTTAATAAAATAGAGACAAAAAAATTCATTGTGCTAATTGCATTTTCTCAAAAACCTTTCTTACTTCTTTGTTAAACAAAAACTGCCGTTTAGACTTTAGCCTTTTCTCGTTATTTAAAAAAAGTCTTTTTTTCTTCTTTTTTTCATCTTTTTTTCTTCCATTTCAGCTGCATTAGCGACTTTTTCTTTTGTCGTCTGCATTAATATTTTAAAACCTTTTTATTTAGCTTACGACTTCAAATATTCCACTTTTAAAAGGAAGGAAAAAATAAAAAGAACGAAAAAAAATCTATGACCAATCGTTCTCTCGATTTTTACGGACTGTCGGAAATAGTTGTGGGGAGCTTAATTAAAAAACCCAATTTAAGTCTTTGAATTGCACAAACTGGGTACCAAATATTAATTTTTTTAAGTCTTTAAACTGCTTATTGCTTGTTTTTCCCCCCTGACCGTCCGTTTAATCTGCGGTAATTCCATTAAAGTGAACGTTAAATCTTGCGGCTTGTAACTTAATGGCAAATGATCTCTGAATTTTTTTAATTGCATAATTCCCATTGAGTTATCTCTCACTCTTTTTAAGGAATTATTATACATATCTGCCTTGAATCGACTCCAATGTCTTTTTTTTTAGCAGTAAGAGTTTTTAATCGTAACTGATAGAAGAGAGAACTGATAACAGGTTTCCTTTGAACTTTTTAAATTGGACCAAGTCGTATTGACGTGTTGTATTTGTCTTTTACTGATACTCGATCGTAATTATATTTTGACGAGCGCCTTGTTATAACAGATGGGTAAGAATGAAAAGTGTATAAAACTGCTTAATTGGCGTCATGGTTTTCTTTCCAATTTACTGAATTGAAAGTCATAAATTGCACATCTTTATTGTAAAATACGAATCGTGATATATTTGTGATTCTTTTTGACATTCGACGGTCATTATTTTGTATCCCTTATTAATATTTTTTTAAAAAAGGCTTTTAAATTGACACAAAAATAATCCACTTTTTGGGAGAATTTTTTGTTTGTTGATATGTAATCTTTGAGATATTGGATTGTTAGGTGAATATATTTTCTGAATGCCAGGTAGTTAGGGAATAAATATAGCAGAAAATAGTTTCGAAGAGTTTTACTCAATCTAACCAAAGTAGAATAGGGCTGTTTTCTAAATTAATATTTTATTCTTATTTTAATTTTTTTTATCAGAATAGGATTGTCTTAGGTTGCTCTGTTATCTCTACGGGTTATTCCTATTTCCTTAGTTGGGTCGCACAATAGGCTAACAAACGACGTAAAAGTTGCGAACCAGGTTTTGTTTGTCCCTCACTACGTTATTTTTAGCTACATGAAATCAATCACATGCTTAACGTCATGTTTTCTAGTCGTCTTGCGGCATACGCATGCACGTATAATGGCTAATCGTTCTATCCTATTACTTTATACAATATTAGTCTGAAACTTTTACTCAGCTGACCATTCAATCACGTAATCACTAAACAATATAGCGTATTTTTTAAAAATTGACTCACGCGCCCCATCAATTATTTTTATCAATCAAAAATTATTAATGGATATTTTATAATTTTTTTATCTCATCAAAATAGACAATCAGTTATAATAGACGAAATATCCCTTGGGGAGACAGATTGAAACCGATGATCGTGCGTCTTTTGCAAATGAGTGAATAATCTGTTTTTTAATTTTAATCATTTGGTTGGAGAATTTCAAGTCCGTAAATTTTCGTCGTTAATGTTGACTAATTTTGGAAACACATTTGCGCAAAATCACACACCTCCTCTTCCTCGCTCTATACTCAACTGAAATTATGGCAATATCTGCCACGATCGACACACAAAACTATTCATAACGCTTCAGTTAAATCTAGTGTTTCATTTGCTGAGTGTTAAAATGGAATACAAGGTTACGACGAAAATTAAGTGGGAAAAGTGAGCTCAACATCTAGACAACGGATGCTACCATGGTAACAGGAGAGGTTAAGGAATAGATCATGAACCCTATACCCCATATTTAACCCTCTATGCGTCACAAAATTTCCAATTGTGTAATATTGCTTTTACCTTGCATCAAATTTAATGTCTAAGCCACATCTATTACTCGATAGAATACTAGGAAATATTCTAAAAATTGGTTAGAAATCGTTAAGAGTAAGACTAGATTGAGCAACGTATATAGCAATTTGCATGGACGAGTTCTTAATGCTATTAGCTGTCGCTGAAGCATGATTTGCATGTGCGCGCGCGTGAGTAATGAATCTCGTCTCATTAACACCCCCAAATGGTTTCGACAAGATATCTCATCCGTCAAGATCTGACCAATTTTACTAATGACGTCGTCATCAAGATATTGCCGAATTTTTCATGAAGAGATCAAGATCTGACCAATTTTACTAATGACGTCTACATCAAGATATTGCCGAATTTTTAATGAAGAGATCAAGATCTGACCAATTTTACTAATGACGTCTACATCAAGATATTGCCGAATTTTTCATGAAGAGATCAAGATCTGACCAATTTTACTAATGACGTCTACATCAAGATATTGCCGAATTTTTCATGAAGAGATCAAGATCTGACCAATTTTACTAATGACGTCTACATCAAGATATTGCCGAATTTTTCATGAAGAGATCAAGATCTGACCAATTTTACTACTGACGTCTACATCAAGATATTGCCGAATTTTTCATGAAGAGATCAAGATCTGACCAATTTTACTAATGACGTCGTCATCAAGATATTGCCGAATTTTTCATGAAGAGATCAAGATCTGACCAATTTTACTAATGACGTCGTCATCAAGATATTGCCGAATTTTTCATGAAGAGATCAAGATCTGACCAATTTTACTAATGACGTCGTCATCAAGATATTGCCGAATTTTTCATGAAGAGATCAAGATCTGACCAATTTTACTAATGACGTCTACATCAAGATATTGCCGAATTTTTCATGAAGAGATCAAGATCTGACCAATTTTACTAATGACGTCTACATCAAGATATTGCCGAATTTTTCATGAAGAGATCAAGATCTGACCAATTTTACTAATGACGTCTACATCAAGATATTGCCGAATTTTTCATGAAGAGATCAAGATCTGACCAATTTTACTAATGACGTCTACATCAAGATATTGCCGAATTTTTCATGAAGAGATCAAGATCTGACCAATTTTACTAACGACGTCGTCATCAAGATATTGCCGAATTTTTCATGAAGAGATCAAGATCTGGTCAATTTTCTAATGATCGTGATGATGTTTTCTTCTAATTGCGAAATATCTTGTCCAAGAAGATCTGGTAATTTTTGCTAATGACGAGATTCCTCGTCTAGACAACCACCAGGAGGGTTAAGAATACTTCAAAATTCAGGCATTTGGTTGCTTTAATCAAGCAAAAATATCTTAAAATAGTTATACTGCAGAAGGCAATGAATTTTCGTTTCAAAAATCCCTTCTCAAACAGTATAATTTTATACTTACGTTTTTAAGACTATTTTAGTTTGTCCACCGGACTCAGTATATCCCGAAAAAGTATCGCAGCCTGCAGACCCCTAGAGAATTTCTCCGCGGCTGTAAATCCCAATTTCCCGACCTCAAAATAATCTCGTCTCCCACGATACAATCGTTATGACATAAAATTACCGTCGCTTATTTTGAATCCGAAACAGCCCAGAGAGCGAGACGTATCTCTGAAACATATCACGCCGCAACGGAAAATATCACTTGAGTTACGTCACCGAGAATATTCTTTATCGTCTGCAGGTTCCATTGGGGGAGGGTTAGGTGTCGGTATATTTACGTTCTAATCTGTCCCCGAAGACGTCGTTTCCTCCCGATAATTTGATGTCGGTTCTTTTGGACGCCTCGTGCCGAGGTTTAAGAATTTTATGAGCTTGGGGTGGAGGACAATTCTTAAGGAGCCCAGGCGATATTTTTAACATCTTGTGCTTAGGCGAATTGTTTTTCCCCGAGATCCTGAGAGCAGGATGCGAGGGACTCATCAGTTTGGATTTCAAATTTCTTTGGTTTTGAAAAAATAAATGCCATAATAACAGAAGGGGGCTGGTGCACGTTAAATGTGTCATGGCCTCAAATGTCCTCACGTTGGTGTGGAAGTTTGGAGAGTGGGGTGCCAGCTCAGGTGTGAACGTCGTCATCTGACCGGTTCAAAATTACGTGGTGTTGTCCTCGATCTTTCCCTTCGGGGGTTGATCCTGGACCGTCGTCAATAGCCCGTTGCTCCAGTGCGTCGTTAATTAAATACCTACCTACCTCTTCTGTATCAGTAAAGCTATCCTTGTATGTATATGTCCATTTACTTGATGTTGTTTGACGGAGCTTGGCCAAAATATGTGCCTGTTGGTTGATTGGGTTTCTTGACCCTTGCGCCTAGAAACCCTATCAACCAATTTTTATTTAATTTTTCCGAGATATGGTGAAGAAATGAAACCTATTCAATTTTTGTAAAATTTCATGTCTAAGTGTTTTCGCAATCTAGTTGAAATCCAATTCGCTCCAGTATCTGTCTTTTAATAACTGAAACAACTTTTGGGGTATTTCTAAACATTTCTCTCCAGAGCAGCTTTCATTTCCTAGAAGACCAATTGCACGTTTTGAGCTAAAAAGTTTGTTTCGGCCCCTAATGCTGTGGTTTGGACGGTCGATAAAGTCATGCCCCGCACTCTATGCGGATTCGTCCTTGAAGTTTTGATTGCAGCTATCTTAATCTTGGCCGCCGACCAAGTTGAGCCAGTAATTTTTGTTCAAGATTCGAGTCCTACATTCAGGTACTAAAGCGTTTCGGAGGTAATGGTTTGGAATGTGTGGGAATTTGTTTTCAGTTATCATTTACTAGATATTAATATTCATGAACTGCACGGTCGGCTTTTCTTTTATCTGTAAACGATTCAGGCGATTTCATCAGATTTTGATACTTTTTGTAATTTATTCACCCCTTACACTTGAATGCGCAAGACTAAATGTATTACAGTCGACCTTTCTTTTTAAGAAATCTTCGAGACGGGAAAACCTTCATAAAACATAAATTAGGTAGAATGGAAATGTTTCCAAAGAAGTATATGTATAGGCAGTCTTATAAAGTATTTATACTTAGAAAATTATGCAATTCTTTAAGAGGAATAACGTGGTAGTTAGTATAATGAACTAGCAAAATTGCTTGTCGAGTTGAATGCCATTTTTTACTGAACGAATTTTGTGAGCTCCGACTAAAATTTCTAGAATGTCGCGCCTGTATGCTTCCTTTAACCAATATTTTTCTATTGTTTTTTGTCACAGCAAAAACCCTTACAATTTGACTTTGACAATGCACGTAATAGATTACACCGTGCTTTGGGTGCCTTTTGACACCTGTATTCTTTAAGAGGAATAACGTGGTAGTTAGTATAATGAACTAGCAAAATTGCTTGTCGAGTTGAATGCCATTTTTTACTGAACGAATTTTGTGAGCTCCGACTAAAATTTCTAGAATGTCGCGCCTGTATGCTTCCTTTAACCAATATTTTTCTATTGTTTTTTGTCACAGCAAAAACCCTTACAATTTGACTTTGACAATGCACGTAATAGATTACACCGTGCTTTGGGTGCCTTTTGACACCTGTTCCGAAAATGGAATGATAT
The DNA here is from genome assembly GCA_933210815.1 of Meta bourneti. Classification (NCBI taxonomy): domain Eukaryota; kingdom Metazoa; phylum Arthropoda; class Arachnida; order Araneae; family Tetragnathidae; genus Meta; species Meta bourneti. The sequence goes on from OW119931.1 coordinate 46,771,769, forward strand.
AGTTCCACGTATATCGAATATCGAGAGTGGGGATTTGACGAAAGTGAATATTCATCCCAACCGCGCTCATTTAAACTTGTATATTGTCTAACTGGGAGTGTGTGATAATATTAGTGCGGGTTCTTAAGAAAGGGTTGCATAATAAAGCATCTGCTGTATTTTCAGCCACAAGGTTCAACCTTGACTATTATGCACTGTAAAACCCTTTTCACCGCTTAATCACGCCTTCGGCAGAGAAACTCTTCTCAAGGCTATATCATTGCATTGTGACCAACATGTCGGCTAGTAGTCGCGTGATTGTTCTGTGAAAAACTGATTTGGTTGGCCGATTTAGCATCTTATCATCTCGTTTGGCGATTTCACATATGATGACTGGGTAGATGTGTGTGAATGCGCATTTCCAGTGGCAACAAAAATGGTGAAATTGCCAAAGTCTACTACCATGTCGCGCAGACCAATCAGATGATGAATGTTCTTTTCCCCGAGTAGACGAAAGTAGTTAAAGGTTCACGGAACTACTAGTTTTGGTCACATGATCCCGGGCATATTGAAAGTTACCATTGTTCACACTACTTTTATATTTCCTCTATGGTTTACACCGCAAAATTTAACCTCATTCACAACTCAGATCGTGGGTCAAATTTGTGGTGACTATCACTCAGTGATTTGTGTGGCTTCAAAACCTTTTCAAATGTTTCTTGCAAAAACGCACTTTTTGAGCCGGAATGCGATATTATTTGTGTTACTTTAAGATGGAGAAACACAAAATGTGCTGTGATAAAAACATTAGTGTATCTAAAAAAAGTGAAAAGTTCATTCCTTTCTATAGATAAGTTTGGAGATTTGAGTCAATTTTAATGATTTGCTTCTTTCAAAGAGAAAGTGTTCCCTCACCTTCAATTTCTTCCCATTTACGATTATTTTTCTGGACATAGTAAGGAGGAAAAACAACAAATCCACACTTATTCTTTCTTTGTGTTAGGACTTGGGAACAAATTATTGTTCACCCTGACCGATGTGTTATTACGCGGAACCCGAGTAAAAGTGAGAAGGTCGTTCACCTATCTTCCAGTCCAAAGATCACGAAATGCACTCGCAAATACACCCACGCTTTGTTTAGGGATTCTGGCTGTGTAAACAGGAACTGCTTGTCCGTGTTCCATAGCCTCCCAACTATTCTGCAATCCATATAGCTTCTTTATACATATGCGTACATTCTTTCTTAGTGGATATGCTGTCATTGTGCTGAATGATATCTAGGCATTTCTATCGAGAAAATTTGCTATTTTTGGTATTTATATGACAAAAATCCTATTTCGATTTCTTCAACAGGCTCTAAGTTCGAATGGTATTGTTGATCTGATAGCTCAGTTAATAGACTATCTAATGAAAACAATTCGGTGTAACAAAAACAGTTTAATAACAACAAAATGTAACAAGGCAGCGGAAGGACCGCATTCTCATCAGAGCTTAGGAAGCACCTCTTTGGCTCATGTTGCCTGAATGACACCCATGCTCTCACTAAGCGCCCTCTGCAATATGTGTGAGACTTAACAGGCATGGATGTTCATAGAGGTTCGGAAGGGTCTTTTAACGTTAGGTCGGTCTAAAATGCCTTCCCATTGTAAAAAATTACCGAAAAGGGACAAACCAAACTAAAACCCACATAAGTTTCATTGCAATTCACAGGGTTGCTGCATGAGACTAAAAGGCGACCTTTTGCTATTTTTCAACCTGGGCGATTGTGGGTATCTTTTTAAACATCCTTTCAAAAGCACCTATTTTCAAAATTTTGATGACTTTTTTCGAAAATTCACCAAAGGTCAACTAAAATGTAGTCCCTTTTTTTAACTAATAGCGAACGGAAAAAAATATTTTTCGGATTTTTTTCTGGAATTTTTTTTCCAATGGACGTTAATTTCGAAGTTTTGACGCCAAGTCGTGGAAGAAACATTGGAATCTATGATTGCTAGATTATCATAAAAACTTTAAGAAAATATTTTTTCTTCAATTTAAAAATTTAAATTTTTAGGCGAGATCTTCAAAATCTGTGTTTCATACTTAATTTGCACATTTTGTGTCTGATTAACTTCTAAATTAGAGTTTAAGAGCAAACTTTTTTTGCCACTAGCTTTAAAAAATTATGCTATTTCGCAAGTGCTTTGACTGACAGCCCTGAATTCATTAATAGCGTTTTCTTTAATGATTTATGCCTACGCGGGAGCTAAGAAGCATCTCTACCATAAAGTCTTTCAAACCTTTGCCATGTTTCCTATTCTCGAAATCCTTGAAAGTTTCATGGAAATTAATTTTTCCCCAATCGTCATAGGAAACTGGAATATATTCTAGGAATTATAATTTCAATTCTAATTGTGTGCTTATAAAGGCAAGAAAATTACTTAAATTTTCATATTGGTTTTAAAATCTATTCGGAAAAAAACTCAACTAGCTAGTTTCGATTAATCTTGAAATCTGTTTATTACGTAAATAATATTAATGCGAAGAATGTGTTTCCGTTGATGATATACCGGTCATCTATTACAGAAAGTAGTGCTTTTCCCCCAAACAAGTAAGTCGGTGTTGATTTTTGTGTGTCGGCGTTTTTAGAGTGATTAGGGTGAGGAAAGTTATAAATCCATTTTTTCTCTCCTTAGTCTTTTATTTTTTGTGTTTAGTTCCCGTGTTCTTTTTAGTGATTTGCTCAAAACAGGAATATCGCCTCACGTTGGCGTGGTTTGGAAGTTTGGAGAGTGGGGTGCCAGCTCGGGTGTGACCTCTTTACCTGACCGTGGTTCAAAAATTACGTGGTGTTGTCCTGGGATCTTTCCCCTCGGGGGGTGATCCCGGACTGTCGCCAATAGCCCGTTGTGTTGCGTCAGTGCGACGTTAATTAAAATACCTAGCTAGCACGGAAATAAAAATTATTTGTTTTGTAAAATGGCAATGAATAGATGTAAACAACAAAATCAACCGTCACCGCTTTTATTCGCTAATTTTGCCGGTTAGTTTAATAAGCATGATCTGAGCTAAGAAACTGCATTAAATGGCTAAAACTTCACGGAAGAGTTCGACGCTCTGATCAAATTTTCAGCATTTATTATAAGAGACAATGAGTAATCTGGAAGATGGGGAATCAACGCAGAAAAGAAAATGAGCGAGGGAAACGGTCAGAAAATACGGAATTGCCTTTGAACAATTTATGGAATGCAACTGAAGTGAACGTTCAGAAGCTAATTATTTTATTGACTCAGGTGTGGCTTTGTGCCATTTGGAAATGAGAATTTTTATTTTTAATGCCAGATCACTGACCTCTTCGGCACTAAAGGGACGAACTGGCGGGATTTGTAACGCCAAGTTCACAAATCCGTCCTTATAGTGCGTGCCACAATGAATATGTTCAATCGACCCGCAAGTTGAATTAATGTCGCACTGGAGCAACACAACGGACCTTTGGAGACGGTCCGGGATCAATCTCCAAGGGAAATATACGAGAACAACACATCGTAATTTTGAACCACGGTCAGACAACGAAGCCAACACCTGGGCTGGCACCCCACTTTCCAAACTTTCACACCACGCCAACGTGAGGACATTTGAGGCCCCAACAGATGTAATGTGCACTAGCCCCTACGTACACGACGGTCTTTGGCTAGATCAAGTTTCGAACTCAGCTCTCCGGTTGCTAATCCGCTACTCTTCCAACCGGGCTACCGTGGCCCTCATTAGCAAGGGAGGAAAATGTATATGCTCGCTAAAACTTTACGTTTTTAAAATGGGTCTGTGACACTTAAACCTTGCACTTGTGAAAGTTTCTACACTTGTGCACTCATGGAGTCATTTATTGCGATCTATGTAAAATGTAGCCTTAAAAGAATGAAAGTGAGCGGTTGGAAAAGTAGTGGATTAGCAATCGGAGGGTTGCAAGTTCGAAGTTTGATCCAACCAAAGACCGTCGTGTACGTGGGGGCTTGTGCACGTTAAATCTGTCATGTCCTCAAATATCCTCACTTTGTGTGATGTGGAAGTTTGGAGAGTGAGGTGCCAGCTCAGGTGTTGACCTCGTGATCTGACCTTGTTTCAAAATTATGAGGCGTAGTCCTATGGGATTAATCCCGAACGTCGCCAATAGCCCTTTGTGTTGCTCTTGACCATGTTGACTTTGTAATTCAATTACCTACCTGTGACACCCAAACCTAGCATCTGCAAGTTTTTTCTCTTGTGCGGTCGTGGATTCATCTAATGCGATCTATGCGAAATGTAGCCTTAAAGTATGAAATAGTGTTAAAGAGGGCCCCAATTTTTCTTTTTCTTAAAGAGTGGGATTCCTGGGGACTAGACTAGACGTAAGCGACAAAAAACTAGCGCAGATACTCGGAATCTGCTAGTCGTAATTAAGTTACGGTATCTTCCGGAGAAAAAAATTCCCGGAATTTGCTTTTCCCAAAAGTGCACGAACCCTGTAGGAAAAACTCATACGAATTCACTCCCTCGCCCTGGGGCTCACATATCTCCATTCCGCACTAATAATCCCACCGAGGCGCCTATCCTCGATCACTCTTCCTTATATCTTTCTGTGATTGCGCAGCTGCGTATTTATTGCTGGGAATTATTCCGCCCCTCCTTGCTCCTGTCGTCAGAAGAAGGCACAAATGATCAGCCCTCATTCCGCAATCGCGACAGAGATCCGATCCTCGAGATTCAGTTATCGGTTCTGGGCATCCTATCGCGGAATGGGTGTGTATCTCCCATCCGGAAGCACCGCTGGGACTATGTAATCACCAGTCCAGTGGAGACGGCTTGTGTTTTCCCCCTGCATGCCCACTTGGAGGGGTGTCAGATGTTGTTTTTCCTGCGTCGTTTCCTTCGTGAAGTGCTCGTTTTTCTGTGTGCCTTCCTATTGAGGTCCTTTCCAATTACTACCGATGGCTCTTTTTCTCGGACTTGTTCTGGATCTCATCTGGCGGGGAAAAAATTCAGACGAGTATGAACTTTTCTTGGGATGATTTATGGAGTTCTAGGGCTGTAAGATTACGAGAGATATTTTGTTTCGGACATGCGTGTTTTTTATTTTGGATGATTTTTATGGGATAGTTGTTTGTCGAGTAATCCGATCGTCTTGACCTATTTCTATATTTTGTTTTGGATGAAGGGCTAATGTCTATTTTGCAAGTTTTTGGTAACAGCTGATTTAGTAATTATGTTTAATTATCTATATCTTTAAAATATACCTTTCTATGATTGCGTATTTATTGCCGTTATGCCTGCTATCGTCAGGTACTTTTTCAAAGTCAAGTGTCATTAAGTCGAGGGTTAATCTTTATAGGTTTGCCAAAAATTGACATTTTTAAAACTGGGTCTGTGAGACTCAATTATAGTACTCGTGAAAGTTGCTTCGCATGTGCATTCACGAGTTGATCTATTGTGATTGATGTGAACAGTTGCCTTAAAAGAATGGAAAGCAGCCTTAAAAATGCCCTAATTTTGCTTTTGTTTGAAGAGTGAGAACGCTGTGGTGGGTCTACTATTTTTATTAGACATCAGCAATATGTGATTTTAGTACTTTTTAAAAATACAGTAGGATCTCGTGTTATTTGAGCCGAATTTAATACCGAGTTGGACTTTTTGTAGTTTAAAATAAAGCTTCGAGTATATGAGTGCGCAATTTGTCCAAATAGCTCGTATTCAGGTTCCTTGTCCAGAGGTGTTGTAGTCTTTTGAGTCCGATTTCTTACCGGACATAACTACCTACTAAAACATTGACATCGTACTGGAGAAGCGAGATCAGGTATGCGCCCTCTTTGCGAACTGGACGAAATGACCACTTCAATGACTGGCCTGAAATTCCTGACAATACGATTGCAAAGTCTAGATAGTGTTTTTTAAAACATTTGTATCTCGTGATGCCTCTAACGGGCTGCTCGTCGACTTGATGACCGATGAACCGGATAGGATTAAAAAATATAATAATAAAAAAAAACTGTCTAAAGAGACGAGAAAGTGCTATGAAACAGAAGACGATTACCTTTTTAAGATAGTTTAAAAGGTGAGCTACTCACATCCAGGTTTATTGTAAAACTTTCACAATAAATACGTTATTGTGATTCAAATCCGAGTATTAATCCTTCCTTGATGTATCTTTCAGCAGTAGTGGTCACATGTGAACAGAATTTTTTTCTGTGTTTTTGTATAAGCTGTTTTGTGTTACTACGTCCGTATTAACGGAGTTTCTGGTTATCCGAGGTTGCATCGTTCCACGTTACCTCGGATAATCAATGTTTTACTCTGTACATCTTAAATTTATTTTAAAAAATGGATATTTTTTGTTATGCGTTGATTATTCTTAATTCTTGCTTTATGAATCTTTCAGAAGCAGTAGTGGTAACATGGTGTACAAATAATATATTCTTTATATTTATTGATTATCCTTAATTCTTGCTTTATGAATCTTTGGTAGTAGTGGTTACATGGTATAGAGTAAAATTTTTCTGTGTTTTATAAGTTGTTTTGTGTTACTACGTCCGTATTATCGGAGTTTCTGGTTACCCGAGTTGGTATCCCCCCTCGCGGCTACATCTCCTTTAGGTATGTACGGACTTCACGAACCCGAGGTACCCTAGTGATCTATTCTTTTCTCATGGGGTTTACTGCCTCTGCTAAACATGATGGTCGCGACCCCAGGTACCTAAGCGATATTTCTCTTCTTTATCCTCATCCTTTCTTTTCACAATTACTGGCATTGTCTGTCTTGTGTTTGGCGCAGCTTGGCCAAATATGGCCCTTCTCATGGGGTTTACTGCCTCTGCTAAACATGATGGTCGCGACCCCAGGTACCTAAGCGATCTTTCTCTTCTTTATCCTCATCCTTTCTTTTCACAATTACTGGCATTGTCTGTCTTGTGTTTGGCGCAGCTTGGCCAAATATGGCCCTTCTCATGGGGTTTACTGCCTCTGCTAAACATGATGGTCGCGACCCCAGGTACCTAAGCGATCTTTCTCTTCTTTATCCTCATCCTTTCTTTTCACAATTACTGGCATTGTCTGTCTTGTGTTTGGCGCAGCTTGGCCAAATATGGCCCTTCTCATGGGGTTTACTGCCTCTGCTAAACATGATGGTCGCGACCCCAGGTACCTAAGCGATCTTTCTCTTCTTTATCCTCATCCTTTCTTTTCACAATTACTGGCATTGTCTGTCTTGTGTTTGGCGCAGCTTGGCCAAATATGGCCCTTCTCATGGGGTTTACTGCCTCTGCTAAACATGATGGTCGCGACCCCAGGTACCTAAGCGATCTTTCTCTTCTTTATCCTCATCCTTTCTTTTCACAATTACTGGCATTGTCTGTCTTGTGTTTGGCGCAGCTTGGCCAAATATGGCCCTTCTCATGGGGTTTACTGCCTCTGCTAAACATGATGGTCGCGACCCCAGGTACCTAAGCGATCTTTCTCTTCTTTATCCTCATCCTTTCTTTTCACAATTACTGGCATTGTCTGTCTTGTGTTTGGCGCAGCTTGGCCAAATATGGCCCTTCTCATGGGTACTGCCTCTGCTAAACATGATGGTCGCGACCCCAGGTACCTAAGCGATCTTTCTCTTCTTTATCCTCATCCTTTCTTTTCACAATTACTGGCATTGTCTGTCTTGTGTTTGGCGCAGCTTGGCCAAATATGGCCCTTCTCATGGGTACTGCCTCTGCTAAACATGATGGTCGCGACCCCAGGTACCTAAGCGATCTTTCTCTTCTTTATCCTCATCCTTTCTTTTCACAATTACTGGCATTGTCTGTCTTGTGTTTGGCGCAGCTTGGCCAAATATGGCCCTTCTCATGGGGTTTACTGCCTCTGCTAAACATGATGGTCGCGACCCCAGGTACCTAAGCGATCTTTCTCTTCTTTATCCTCATCCTTTCTTTTCACAATTACTGGCATTGTCTGTCTTGTGTTTGGCGCAGCTTGGCCAAATATGGCCCTTCTCATGGGGTTTACTGCCTCTGCTAAACATGATGGTCGCGACCCCAGGTACCTAAGCGATCTTTCTCTTCTTTATCCTCATCCTTTCTTTTCACAATTACTGGCATTGTCTGTCTTGTGTTTGGCGCAGCTTGGCCAAATATGGCCCTTCTCATGGGGTTTACTGCCTCTGCTAAACATGATGGTCGCGACCCCAGGTACCTAAGCGATCTTTCTCTTCTTTATCCTCATCCTTTCTTTTCACAATTACTGGCATTGTCTGTCTTGTGTTTGGCGCAGCTTGGCCAAATATGGCCCTTCTCATGGGTACTGCCTCTGCTAAACATGATGGTCGCGACCCCAGGTACCTAAGCGATCTTTCTCTTCTTTATCCTCATCCTTTCTTTTCACAATTACTGGCATTGTCTGTCTTGTGTTTGGCGCAGCTTGGCCAAATATGGCCCTTCTCATGGGTACTGCCTCTGCTAAACATGATGGTCGCGACCCCAGGTACCTAAGCGATCTTTCTCTTCTTTATCCTCATCCTTTCTTTTCACAATTACTGGCATTGTCTGTCTTGTGTTTGGCGCAGCTTGGCCAATTATGACCCTTGCGGCATAAAACCCCAAAACAATGAACCGAGGTGGCATCGTTCCACATTACCTAGGATTATCGAATTTCTACTGTGCATCTCTTAAATTTATTTTTTAATATCTTTTGCTGCCTCTGCTCATTCAGTCTTATAAATACGGCGCTGCGCTTCCTTTCAACAGAATTCCGACCTTTTTGCAGAATAAAAAAATGGGCCTGATTACATTCGCAAAAACCTTTCCAAAACAGCCCGTGATATTAAAAACCTCCCCTCCTTTCCCAGCCGAAAAATCTTTTCTTGACGACAAAACACACGCAGCATTTTGTTGCGGCCAAACGTTTTTCCTCGCCTTCCATTTTCACGACGCCATTTCCCAGCGGAAATAAAAAAGCTGCCTCTGATGATCCCCGGGCGCTGCTTTGCACACTTAATTGCGATGCGGGGGAGCGAGATGACACGGGGGTCGAAGATAATGGTATCGATGGTATGTTTCGCGAATTGTGCGACACAATTTCCCCCAGGGTATGGAGAGGATATTGGAAAGCAACAGATGGCACTGCCTTGTCACCGGCTTTATTATTATTGTAGGGAAGGTGCGGAATGGTTTTTTTGCTCCTTTTTCTGGAGGATGAGAATCATATTTTGAAAAAGGTATGTTGCAGTGTTCCTGGTTCTTTTGGAGGTTCGGCGTTCGATATCTTTGTGGCAGAAAGGTTTGTGATGTTAGGAAGTTAATTCAGTTTGTTGCTTAGAAATTGGGATGTGAGAAATTGAGTATCAAACTGGCAATGGTGACAATCGTTTGTGTAGGTTAAAGCTACCTTTTTCAAAGATGCGTTGTAATTTTGAGAGGGATTTTCAGGGTAAACAAAACGGATAATTTAATTTCTGTTACAAAAGTGCTCTCGCAAGGCACATATAGAGTAACCTTAAAATGTAGTTTATCGCCATTTTAACGACTTTTGGCGTTTAATCCTATTGACGTTGACTAATCAACTATTATGTATCAATTCGGAATTTATTCTTTTGAATTTTTATTGGCGAAGTGCTGAAATCGTATAAACCCTCCAAGTGTTTCGACGAAATATCTTGTCCAAGACCTGGTATGACGAGATAAAACTGCCCTATTACTTTAACTGGAATGAAGATCAAAGGGAGAAGAAAAAATGTCCCTTGCCCAGAACTGGTGGCATTTTGAAATGGATATTTGCACCAGATGTTACCATTACAGGGCAGTTTTCGACGCGAAGATAAACCACCAGGAGTTAAAAAAACAAACCAAATGACGTCACGTTCGGAAATGTACTAGAAAAACTAATTGAACTGTAGGATATTCGTTTTGAAATTTTCTTAGGAACTCACCTTGGATCTTTTTCAAACTAGTAAACTTGCTTCATTGCTAAACCGTAATTCCGTTTGTTTGATTTAGGGACTTAAGCAAGAAGATGCTTAACTTTAAGAAGATGCTTAAAGGCCGCTCCACATCAACAGAATCCGAGTCAATCCGAATCCAGTAGAGACTGACTAACGACGATTCGGGAAAGCTCCTTCAATAAGATATAGCTTCGTCTTAAAACCTTCCACACTGCCTGAATCCGGCGCGTCCCTTTTCAATATACCCGAATCTGCGTCAGGGCCGATTCACATCAACAGTATCCATGTCTATCCGCATTAATCTGAATCCCGTGGAAACTAACGAGGATTCGGGAAAGCCGCTTTCATAAGATATAGAATAGTTGCTCGAGTGCAACGCAAATTCAACTACCTTCTCACCTGCCTACCATAAAATATAGCTTGTTCGTCTTAAGACCTTTCAAACTGCTTGAATCCAAGGCGTCCCGCCTCAGTACACCCGAATCTACGTTTGTTTCTACTTGATTCAGATTGATTCGGCTGTTTGGCCAGAACTGGCCCTTACGCCATAAAAACCAACCAACCAATTGATTCGGATTTTGTTGGTGTGAAGGGGTCCTGACGTAGATTCGGATGCATTGAAACGGGATGTTATGGATTCAGGGGTGTGAAGGTTTTAAAACGGACAAGGATTTTTTTTACGGAAACGGGTTTTCCTAATCTTTTATCAGTTTCTACGGGATTCAAATCGACCCGGATTCAGTTCGTTGCTAAGAGAATGTTGAATTTCTGCAAGTTCCGCAAGTGAAGTGCTTCCCCTTCACCAGAAAGTTAACCCTCCAAGTGGTTTCGACGATATATTTCGTCATCAAGATATTGACGATTTTTTTTATGATGACGAGCTCAAGATCTGGTCAGTTTTCTTCTAAAGACGAGAAGCAACGAGAGTTTGATGGACGAGGTATCTCGTCCATCAAGATCTGGTAAGTTTTGCTAATGATGAGATATCTCATCGAGATAACCACCAAGAGGGTTGAGTACTCACGTAAGAAGTACTATTAATTTTCGGATAAAAATAATTTTAAACTATATTCGGTATATTCATACGAGAATAAACTCCATTCGTGATTATTGCAGCCCAAATTGTACGAATGAAAAGAAAACCTTTAAAGGATTTCTTCCAGTGAACAACAATTGAAGTGAAAATTAAATCCCCGAGTTTCAAACCGTGCCCCTTCAATTACTCGCTCGCTCAAGAAACCTGTAAGTGAAATGTCTAAACTGATTTCCATGGGCTTCTCCCACATTCTTTTATTAGGATAGGGAACACCAAGAGCAGGGATGCTGAGAGGGGGGAGGCGGATGTTCGATTCAATACCGTCGAAGCATTTCTCTGCGCCCCGTAATTTTACGGAAGCTCTCCCGTAAATGAGGAAGTAGTTAACGGCGGAAACTGCGCGGAAGCTCCTACTTTTGTTTTCGGCCTCCACCCTCTCTTCCCCGACCCTTTTTGGAATCGAAAATTCGGAGGGATTTTTCTCCGGCTTCGCAGCACAATGGGTTGTGTTGATAAGGAAGTTTATCCGCATGCCCGCTCGGAAAATTTGTTTGGGGGCGGCGGGATGCGTTTGTGATAACCCGATTTCGTTCCAGGGGTGGTGCAGGAAATCTGATTCCAAGCTCCGTTTTGGAAGGAGTGCGGGTTGCGTGGGCAGGTTGCTGTTTGGGGGAATTTCCGGGACGCGTGTTGTTGTGGTCCAGCCCGCTTTATCGCTCTGAGCTGTCGCTGGTGCTTTGTGTCGTTTTCTGTTTGTTGTGTTTAGCAGCCGCTTGTTTGGGGCGTTGGTTTTCTGAAAAGACATCGCGACTGCGCGCTTTCTTCCTTTCTTTCCCTCCTAAAACAAGTCCAGCGTCTTTTCTTCCGGAAGTTCGCCGATTCAAGATGTCACCAAAGGTCCTTCCGATGGTTAAAAGTTCAGAGTTACCTTACAGAGGGTGGTTTTTCCATTGTGAAGTGCCAGAAGCGTCTTTTGCATTTTATATTATATTGAGTGGATGTTATATTGTCCTTTAATACCTTTTATAGAAAATTAATAATACAAACTTTTACTGCTTAAATAAGTCTACAATTTTGTTAGAATTCCAAATATCCTCCTGCTCATCCCCGGGATACCCAAGCAATCTTTTCCTGCTTTCATCCCACTCCATTCCCCAATCCCTCCTTTTTCAATTTTACCACACTTTTGCTTGGAGTTTTGTTTGCCTTGTGTTTGGCGCAGCTTGGCCTCGCGCCACAAAATCCCAAAACAACCTCCTGCTCAACTCTGATTTATTTGAAAAGTTCCGCATTCAATTAGTTTTTTTTACATTGACAAAACTGCACGACAGAAAAACATGTTCTGATCGTGCTGTCTCTTCTGTCGGAACGGAATCGAAATTCCCCTCCATCGTGCTTCGAAACAAGAGAAGTGATTAGAATCCACCCCCAAGAAGAATGTCATAATTCTCCCGTCGTTTATCGCCTTCCCCTCAACACTGATGAGAAAACAGCGCAAAATCTCCGCCCTCATCTCTTTTTATGAACCCATATCCCGTTTCCATGATGGCCTCTCATATGTTGTTCCCCGTATATATCTCGGGGAGGAAGGTTATTAGATGAAACTTCTCCTCCGAATCCAACAGCGATAAATCGCCAAATAATGTGACATGGATTGTTGTTTCTCTGAACCCAACGATACGCGCTTACTGAGTGGGGGGATACTGAGGCGATTTTCCCCTGCCAAGGCTTTCTGCACTTGGCCACACACGATGGGAATGTATGCATGGATGTATGTATGAGGATACAGGGTTTGGGGAATGAAGGAATGGTCGGTTCCACAATATGGGTCTAGAGGTAAGTTCCGCTATAAATTCAAAAATTTATTGTCCGAGGCAAGCTGTCCATCCACTCTAGTTCTTTCGCAAAGAAGTAAATGGTTTGTTCCTTGAGGGGAGGGATCGTGGCGATTTATTATGCTTTGGATAAATGCGAATATTTAGACCACTTATTCTTGCGTTTTTCTCCTCCAAATCGTCCGTCATTGTCTGCTCCTTGTTTGCGTGGTTCTCGGGGTTACAAAACGCTTCTTGTTATTGCCGTTTGGGGGAAATGAATAGTTTTTGTTGGGAAATGGCTGATAAAACAGGAGAAAAGCGGTTTGCATATTTATTGACCTCTTTGTGTGTGATTTAGTGTCTGTTGTGTTCCGTTATCTCGTGTTTTTTGTCTGTGGGATCGGGTTTTGTACAAAATTATGTGGAGCATCAGGGTAAAGTTTCTTAGTCATGTTCTGTCGCAAACACGACTAAATTATTCCTGTTCTAGATGTTACGTGTTCGTGACTGTTACGTGATTGTAGACGTAATTGTTTCTATTTTGGATTTGATTTCTTATAAATTTTCAGTTTACGATGGTATTAGTCTCGGAAAAAGGAAACATGTTTGAAGTTTTGTACTTGATTGATTATGATATATTTGAGTCTCCGTTTAAGTACCCGGTTATGTAACCTATTTTTGGGTATGATATGAACCAGTTGAACGTTTTTGAAGGTTCTATGATTTTTAGAGGCCTGTGTGCTGAAACATTAAAAACCCTGTCCTGGTTATTCAGAACCTCTATTTGCTCTGCCGCTTATTAAAAACTCGCAGCACCAAGCAATTTTATGTGTGTGAATACATTTCTTTACTTTCTGTCAGATACAATGTTATCAAATAAAAGTATGCATTTAATTTTTCTGATGAATATATTTTATTTATAGTTATTATTTTCATGTTTTTACTGTAATATTTTTCTTTCTTTGTAAGTTGATTAGATTGTCTTGCATCTTTTACGGTAAAAGTAAGTTCATTTTGTCTGGGGTCAGAGAACACATCTTATACACATTTTTCTGCTTTCAACTTATTTCAAATTTTTCTGTTTTTATGTGAAATACTAACTTTAAACTAAGTTCAGTTTCTAATAATACTTTTTAATTTTGTGTTACTGAAAATGATTTATCTCTAAGAAGATAAATTACATTATCGTACCTATCTGGTTGTAAGTATGGTGTATTTACAAAAGGCATTTTTAATTAATCATAATAAAAAATCAGACAAGCATTTTATTAATGCCAGCAAAAGGCACAAATTTGTACTATGTCTGATATTTTTATGTCAATAAAATATTTTGGCATTGAAAACTTCTCAGGGGGAAGAAATCTCTTAATTTTTTTCATGTAGCGTGTACAGTAAATGTACAAACATGATTATGAAACCTATACACTGACTCCTTCCTAAATGGCAATATTTTGCAAATATCGATTTGAAAAATCCATGGGTTCAATAGGTAAGACATTTATATATCTCTGTCATTCATCTTGGACGGTATAATACAAATTTTTGTGTTATCAGTCAATTTTTTTGCACACTTATTTCAACATTTACAAATACTCGTTATCCCTAAACTAAGTATTCTTTCCAGAACTAGATTGTGTTCGCGTTCTGGAATGCAGTGTTCGAGTTATGAATATTGCTGTCGAAAATTGAAAAATAAGTTCAGGATTTTGAGGATAACGATTCGTTAAATCTGTTCTTTCTTCGATGTGTCGGAATCTTTACCCTCCTGATCATTAGGATTTCCATAAATATTTCAAGAAATTTCTTTTCTGAGGTTCCTGATATCTACATCCGCTGTATCTTCACGACATAAAATTTGATTCGACAGCGGTCGAATTTTACCACCTGCCTGGCGTTCTAAACCTCCATTTCTTTGGAAGTAATCCAAAATCCACAACACTCTTCGGACATCAAAAATCGGGAGATTGACGTTTATTTAAGGAAACAGAATGTCAGATTCGCTTGTCCGCCATAGAGAACTCGTAATTTATCTATGCATGTGGACATTCGGTTTTTTTTTTCGATTTTCCTTCCTTACCACTTCGCCCCTACGTTGGTGACAGTCGGGTTGAAGTTGAGTGATGACTTCGTGATCATTCATTGTCGCGGAGGATGGTTTTGGCATGTTTTCTTGTTTCTCCACCCTCTGGCATGTCTTGTTCCTCCTCAGCACCACAGAATTTTGGAAGCACTTTTTTGTGGTTCTGTGGCCGCTATACAGATTTTTTTTCTGTTTTTAAAAATTGAAGAATTTTTATTGTTTCGGTCGTGTTTCCCTTATTTTCTTTGTCTGGACGGATTATAATGTCCAAGTATTCTTCCTTTTCACCAATCTTTTCCAGAAAATGTCTCCAGATCCGTTTCAAGATCTTACTCGGAAGATTTTCTTTCTTTTTTGGTAGTTGATGGATTTCCTGTTTGTTTGCGGAAATGAGTGGAACTTGTTATTTTTTATCGATTTTCGTATCCGGTTTAAAGTATCGACCCTAAAATTAGGGATTTTCCTATTTAAAATATTTACTTTATGTCGCTTTAATTTTGTTTATGAAGCGTGAAATAACATCCTTTCTGTTGAGTGATTTGTTTTTCTTTTTTAAGTCAGGTTAAAAAAGAACATTCGAAAAGTGCTAGGAACTTCCAAAACATTCCATCAGGAAAGGTATAGGTATCACTCAATGATACTCGTATTCGATACTGGATTGTGGTTAGAACAAGTCTGAAATAAAAGGAGGTTAAATTACTGGACATCGCAATGCGCCTTCCTTTTTCGTGGTCATACACGTTTCGATATACTGTGTATCGAATTTTATTTAATCAGTTTCCTTTTTTTTATCCTAGGGCCTTTTCGCTATAAGTCTGGCAACCCAATACAGTCTGAAAAATAAAATTATGCAACTCTACCAGCATTATTATTCAGTGCGACGTTAGTAAAATCAGGCAACTTTTGAAGTGTCTTTCTGTCATGTCTGAAAGGCCACACAGAAGGCAAGTTAGAGTCTGACCAGCCAATTCAGTATAGATGATTTTGTAGGTAGTGAGAACACGAAAACCAGCGACTTCTACAAGTCTCGGTAGATCCTATGACAACAGATCTTAGCAAGGAGTTCCAGTCCTTTTATTTATCACCCTCGGGAGCACATATCAGTTTCGTGGGGGTTGTACGAGGTAACCTAGAGATCCTTTCTTTTCCCATGGGATTTAGTGTCGTTAGTAAACACGGGGGTCGCTCTTCCGGAATACCCAAGCTATCTTTTCCTGCTTTCATCCCACTATACTTTGTTCTCCAATCCCTCTTTTATTCCCATTTTTCATTTTTTACGTTATCTTGTGTTTGGTGCAGCTTGGCCAAATATAGTCCTTGCGCCATACTCCAAAACCAACCAACCTTATCTTGAGCAATGCTTTTGTGTGTATTGAGTCGAAATTGTTGTATTTTTAATCCTTTTTGCTGTGGTATTCAAAGGAGGACATGGTTAGGGTAATCAAAATCGTCCTTAATTTCCTTATTTGACTGTTTTCACGATGACCCAACTTTAATTTACCCCAGGCTTCTATACGTAAAGTTAGTTTTTCTGTTTCCAAGTACCAAATTCGCTTTCTTCCTACACGTGAGACGCTGAATAGCATACTTTAATCTAGGCTATTTGTTTTAAAACAATTTTTCGTTGTCAGTCTTCCTCATTCAAACTAGTAGTCTTTGAAGTGCCTTTGGCCTAGGTACGGGTGCTGTTAGATTAAAGTACTAGACTGACTTATTTTCCCCGCTCATTGTTAACAACTCTTCAAACGTGCATCTTTGTGACTACTTGAGCGAAGTGAGGTCCCACTCAATTGGAACTCTCCGATTGCAAGATTCCGTAATCACCGCTCCGCTATGAAACGTCAAGTTCATTTGAAAAGATATAAAGAAACGAATCTCAACCCATTCCATCGCTGTGGCTGCATTCAAGAGTTAAATTAGATCTCATCCGGCTCTCAGTTCGATTCAATTTCGAGTTGACTGGTGGCAGGCAACATGAATGCATGGATTACTCCTCCAAAAGGAGACTTAACCTGCCTCGCGGAATCGAATCAACCCAGGCAGTGAGAACAGAGCTCTGTTCCATGAATAATTCACCATGAGTAGAAAAAATTTTGAGAGCTTCCCTCTCCGAGTAGCCTCGGGGCATGTTTCTCATACATACTATATCCTCTGCGCATCCCTTTTACTTGGCTGTATCGAACTGGGTTTTCTGGGGGCGCGGAAAAAAGCCGATAGATTTCGAATTTCATTGATAGTTCGCTTTTAAGATCTCTGTTTGCTTTGTACACACATCAGATGATCTTTGAAGGATCGAATTTGTAGACGATCCCCTTTTCAATGACTGACCTGCTAATATACTGACCTGTGACCTGTAGGTACTCTAGAATCGAAGGGACAAACCAATTCTAAACAGAACATCTTGCATAATTAAACATTAAGCGAAGTCTTTTCAATTAAAAAAAAGCTTTCAATTGTATTTGTTGGTACGAAAGACTTTGCATCAGTGGGCTAGCCCATATTTTATAAAAATGGAGATGAGGTGTTCAGTGACTGTAGATACACATTTACGAATAGACCGAGTGGCAGGATATTTTAATGGATACTAGGTTAACCCCTTTAGAATACTTTATCCTCTGCACATCCTTTTTACTTGGCTGTATTAAACTGAGTTTTATGGGTTGCGGGAAAAGTCGATAGATTTTGATTGTAGGATCGAATTTATGTAGATCACCTTTTTCGATGGTTATTGCTGACCTCTACGATCGAAGGGGCAAAAATTCCAAACAGAATATTTCGAAAATTAAACCAAATCTTTTCAGTCAAAAAGCTTTAAATTGTATTTGTTAGTATGATAAACCTTGCAACAGTGGGCTAGCCCGTATTTTATAAAAACAGGAGGTGAGCTGTTCAGTGACGGTAGATACAGTTGCGAATAGACCGAGTGGCAGGATATTTAATGGATACTAGGTTCACCACAGTACTAGCCCTCTATAGAATATTCTGTGCACATTCTTTTTACCGAACCGGGTTTTCTTGGCCGCTGAAAAAAGTCGATAGATTTCGAATTTCCTCTCATTGATATTTCGCTTTTAAGATCTCTGTACTTTGTACACACATCAGATGATCTTTGAAGGATCGCATTTGTGTAGACTATCAACTTTCCGATGGTTATACTGACCCGTATGGTACTCTAGGATCAAAGGGGGAAACCTATTTTAAACGGAACATCTTGCATAGTTAAACATAAAGCGAAGTCTTTTCTGTCAAAAAGAGCTTTAAATTGTATTCGTTGGTATGATAGATCTTGCAACAGTGGACTAGTCCATATTTTGTAAAAATGGATTGTAACTGGTTACTTTAAATCGTTTTGATTCATTTAATTATCCGTTATATAGCTAATATCAATTCATACAATTATTTTATCGTAATCGTGCAAATAAACTTGCTGAAGACAATTTCGAATTTATTCGTTGTACAGTCAGAAGAGAAATTTTTATTTAATTGAATTTCCTTTATTAATATTCGAAAATTAAATCTTCGATATATGCTACTGGGACGAAAAGTTGAGAATGTTTTTCGTTTACTCGAGATTGAATTGTGCATGTGATACTTACTATTTAGTCATGCAAATGTTGGTAGTTAGTTGAATTTACGTCTCACTGGAGCAACATAAAGGGCTATTGGCGACGGTCCCGAAGAGCAAGATCCGAGGACAACACAATTTTAAGAGGTCAACACCTGAGTTGGCACCCCACTCTCCAAACTTCACCACGCCAACGTAAAGACATTGGAGGCCAAGACAAATTTAACGTGCACTAGCTCCCATATACTCGATGGTTTTTGGTTGGGTCGAGTTTCGAACACGATCCCGATCCCGTAGGACTACACCTCGTAATTTTGAACTACGGTCAGATGACGAGGTCAACACCTGAGCAATCACCGCACTCCTTGAACTTCCACACCTCACCAACGTGAAAACATTTGAGGCATCGACAGATTTAACATGCACCAGCCCTCCGTACTCGTCTGTCTTTGGTTGGATTGAGGTTCCCTCCGGTTGCTGATTCACTACCCTACCAACTGGGTTACCGTGGCCTGATAGGTATGTCGCTGATGCAAGGATAATTTAAAAATCATTACTTCCCAAATTGTCGTCGTTTTACTCGATCTAGAATTGAGTGTACTTAGATATTTAAGCTTTCTTCAAACTCTTGAAAATGGACCATTCAATTGCACGGTGCCTCCCAAAGTTGTCTCTCTTCAAAGCCACCCATATTGCATTTTTGTACAATACCCTCTACAATTTTTCATTTTAGGCCAACTTGTCAGTGAAGGATACTGATTTTATTCTATCAACACTCTTCCCTAATTAAGTTCCCCATCTAGGTCCTCGACAATTGTCCTTGTCCCCCTGTATGGGTGGTCTTGCCCTGTTACACTCCTGAGGGCTTGGTATTTGACTGGGCTCTTCAACAGGAACTCCAGATTTCATTGAGTGAATTATGAGATCATTATAAATTTATTAGAGATTGTGACCTATTACTAAAACCGGCCCCTTAATTACTGTTTAATTTACCTACTTTCTAGTCTATCCCAGTTCCCGTTCTCATCCATCGTTCACGACTTGATCGTAAGTGTTCTTCGCGTGGGTATGTATTTAAAATGTACCACATAATTTTATGTGTTGAATGCTGATCTCGGGCGCTTTGAGTGATAGGAATATTAATTTAGATTATGCACCTTTATAATTACTAACAAAGTTATGAAAATGTTTGCTGTTCAACGATGCAAATATTTACCCAGATTCTTAACTTGCCATGTCCGGCATCAAAGTACTTATGTTGCTTTCTGCATTCTGGTTGTAAGGATTGTTAGAAAATGTTACAGTTCTGGCTCTTAAGTTCTGTGGAGTTTGTGATGGTTCCGTTATTCTGTTTATAACTAGGACTTCGTACCTCAAAGCGTGTTCAATGTATTGCACTTCATATAAAACTGATCTTATGATGTTTTTTGGGTTCGAAAGAAGGAATATGAAACGATGTCTTATGTGATATATACGACATTACGTTAACTATTCTAACTTAACTCAGCCCAATTGGAAGAGTAGCTCATTAGCAACCTGAGGGTTGCGAGTTCGGAACTTGTTCCAATCATAGATGGTCGTGTACGTGGGGGCTGGTGCACGTTAAATTTGTCGTGGCCTCAAATGTTCTTACGTTGGCGTGGTGTGGAAGTTTGGAGAGTGGTGCTAGCTCAGATGTTGACCTCGTCATCTGACCGTGGTTCAAAATTACGAGGTGCTGTCCTTGAATCTTTCCATTCGGGATTGATCCCGGACCGTCGACAATAGCCTGTTGTGTTGCTTCAGTGTGACGTTAATGGAACTACCTACTTAAACTCAATTATTTGATTTTCAATTTTAAATTGAAAAAATATATTCTAGTTGGCATATTCGTGGGTCGAATAAGCTTATTTCGAGGTGTCGAGGAACATGGTATAGCTCAGTGGGTTTGCCTACTGCGCTAGTAACCTACGAGTTGTAGGCTGCGCAAGCTAGATTCTTGTAACTTATCGTGGGCAATTTCACTCTTCTGCGTCAGTAAAACTTTACTTATATATATATGTGTATGCTCATTACTTGCCGTTCTGTCTTGTGTTTGGCGCAGCTTGCTAAACATAGTCCTTGTGCCATAAAACCCAATGAACTAACCAAGGTTTGGGGACTCCTGGATCAGCTATAGTCCGGCTCCCGCAAGTTGGCAGTCGAGTCATGTGGTTTTGCACATCTGGCGTTTAATCTAATTAGCTTTGACCAATCAACTATCATATTTCAATTCGGAATTCACTCTTTGAATTTTTTTTTACTATCGAAGTGCTGAAATCGTATTCGAAAAACAAGCCAATTGACCTCCCGTTGAGAATACGGACAGCAAACACGCCGCAGAAACACTTAGTATTGCTCCGGGGAGAAGGCAGTGGAGTCATGTGGTTTCGAGCGAGTCTTAATTAAATTAGGGGATTGGTGTTAACTTGGACAAACGCTCCCACAATTGACGTCTTTAACGCTGATTCTGGTTCTAAGTTTATGGTTCGATGCCAAAAGCGATCTGATAACGACTCGGCGCGGGGGGGGGGGACATCCACGGCCATCGCCATTCAGGGTTTTGCGTGTAGCAGCCTTTTCCTAATCAGCTTTCAACTTTTTCAAGTATCGACTGACCCAAGGTCGACTAACCTTCTCATCGTATCCGAACTATAGCCACCAATGAAAATTATCAGGACTCTACTCTTAGTCCTTAAGGGCATATCTCCTTTAGGCGTGTGCTGTCTTCACGGACTCGAGGTACTCTAGTGATATTTTCTTTTCCCTGTCTTTAGTAAACACGGGGGTCGCTCTCCCGGGATACACAAGCGATCTTTTACTTTCATTCCACTACCCGATTCCCCAATCCCTCTTTTTCCCTTTGACGACATTTCTTATTTCATGTTTTGTGTTTGGCCTTAGCTTGACCAAATATGACCTTTGCGCCACTAAACCTTAAAACCAACCAACTCTGCACCCTTAATTGAAAAACATTGGTGTTTTCTTGGTCTGAGACACAATAATGCACTCAGGCCATATCCTGTCCCCGGACATTTTCTGCTCGAACGGATCCAACCATCGATTGGAGAACGTGCCGAGGACGATCCCCTGCAACTGATCCGTCGTTGGTGATGGATCCGTTCGCAGCAACCGCCGTGATTGATCCACCTCTTATGATGGATCCGTCTCGGGGATCATTTCGCTATGACAAGTCGTTATAATCACGCGGTCGGGGGAGGAGCACCGGAGCCCCCTTTAAGTGAAAAATACGATCAGTTGGAGGACGAGATTTAGAGACCATGAATAATGGAATAGGGAAGGGAAGGAAGAGCTCAGGAATTTCGTTTTGGATCATGCCCCGTCATCGCATACCCCTGCTTGTCGTTTCGATCTTCCAATCGTTTTCATGGGCTTTAAGGGTGGGGATATGGAATTTACAATTGGGGCTGAATTTTTATGCCGAGGTTTGGATCTTCGGAGGGCGTTTTTTAAATTGGAATATTTCGGGTTTTGCTTTTAGTTTTTAAATCCGCTTGCATTTATCATTTTATTTGTGTTTTAGAAGTTTGAAAGCTGTTTGATTCGGAATGCGTGTGAGTCGCTCGGATTGGATTTCGCTTAGTTGTTTCGCGGCATTTTATGAATTTGGCGGCAGATGGTATTTTTTGCAGTGAAATGCATCAGTCTTTAAATAAACTTGTCGGTGCTAATCTCGTGTTGCTTGATAAATTGTATACTAAGACATGGATGGTGTGCAAAATAATTTTTCAGCTATTGTAGTTGAGTTGGAGAAGACTTTTATTGCATAATTTCATGAAATTGGTGTGAAGCGTTTACTGTTGATCGAAGATCTGGAGCACATTTCACCTTCCTGTATTAGCCGGGTATTAGCAGTACATCCTTCACGCCCCGTCATACTTCTGTGCTACTCGTTATCACCCATTCGCCACGATGAGGCTACAGGACAGAACTTAAGAGAGAAATCAGCTTGGATGATACTAATGATTGGGTGGAAACGTACTTGTTAGGCTGGATAGCTTCATAAGACAAAACATCACAAAATACAGTATAAAGATTAATCAAATTCCTAGATGACGAGGCGGTCAATCTTCTTGAGAATTCAGGGACAGTCTTCGGGCATTTACAAAGACCAGTGGCCTCAACTAGGGCCCGACCCTCTTGTCTCATCCCAATATTTTTATGATCACCCCTTCCTCAAGCAGGAAGGATATCACAAATACAAAAAATATGGGTTGTCCTATTTTGATAAGGTCACTCGACCCCACTCATTACGTCGAATAGCTTCTATATCAGGAGATACACCGCCAACGCCTCCCTTATGATCTAGGGGTTGCCGTGACTCACAGGGTTTGTCCATTACGCTAGAAACCTGCAAGATGTAGGCGGCAAAGGCTCGATTCTTGTAACTTACCCTGAATGTATTGTATTTCTCACTTTTGTGTCAATAAAACTTTCATTGCGTGTGTATGTTGTAACGTAGTGGATCGAGGAGTGTGCCAAAAAATGATGACACTGCCAAAATGCAAGTAAAATAGTTATTTATTTAACAGGAATGTACACTGTCTGCACAATTGGCTCGGGGTTTTGGGTCCCTAGGTTGTGGGCGCAGCAAAAAGGGAAAAACAGTTCATTGAAGCCGCCTGCGACCGCCCTCCAAACAAATACGTCTGCCCAGCTCTTGAAATCATCTCCCATCGCTTGACACCGAGGGATAGTTAAAGAGGAGACCTTCGTGCACTCCTTAAGAACCATCTAGACTGGAAAGAGATCTTCCCGATAGATAGGTCGAGATTTATGAACAGTCAGTAGTGCAGGTATTGACCGCTGACCCTGGTATGGACTTTACAATATCCATTACTTGACGTCTTCTGTCTTGTTTTTTGGCGCAGCTTTTTCTAATATGGCCCTTGCGCCATTAATCTTAAAAGCCCAGTGGACTAATATTTTTAGTCTCCCCCAAATATAAGGTATAAATGTAACAAATATACAGGTGTTATTGGCAATATAATGTATTCCTCAAACAAAGTAATGAAGTAACGAGTTTTTTTGCCCCCCAAATCAATAATTTCTCCAAGTTGGTGCCACTGACAACTGACTAGAATACAAATGGTACCTGATAATTGATGTAAGTTGTTTTATTTAAAATGATTTGCGTAATAGAAATTCAAATGTATGCCTCTTGTTTTTAAAATATATAAAGCTACTGATGTCCTGTATATAAAGATTTTGAAACAAATTTTTATTATTTCTTGAATTATTTCTTTGAAAACATTTTTGCATTAGATTTCATAATTTTCTGCTATTTCTCGAGTGTCAATTATTATTTAGAATTAATCAATTATTGGTTAGAATTCAATTATTATCTTAAGAATGAATGCCCGTCATTAGCAAATTGAGGTCCTTGAAAACAGTTCTTGATTAACTGAATTTGATCATGAAACAGAAAATCCCTGCGCTTGATAATATATTCAGTGAAAATATTTTGTATTGCATATTGAGCTGAGATTTGAACTAATCCGAATATAGTCTATTTGTGTTATATGACGTTTCATGAATTCTCCAGTTTCTATATAACAGAACAATACCAGTTCTTAATAACTTCTACACTATATCATTACTTTCTATTATTTAGTTTCTTCACAATCACATCACCGTGACTCATTACCGTAAAAATCTACATCAAGTCAAGAAAATGTTATTACACTAAAAATAAAGCAGTATTTACGATCAGTTAAGCTATAAAAGAAAAACAGACGCGTGTTTTTCCCCCAGAAAAACGCAAAGGAATAAGTTCATCGTTTCGGATCATGAAACAGGTATAGAAGTTTAGAAATTGAGGGACAAATATTTTTCTTTTTTGGTCATTGCTGGAGATCCTGTAACAACAGTTTTTCCTGTAAATTCGACTACCCTGAAGAAGTGCATTTATCATAATTATACTTCTGATGTTCTATTAGTTAAAATTAAGTGGTCGTTATCTTGAAAAAAAAAAAGTTTTATATCCGTTTTCAAAACCTGAAGTTTCCATCCATCAAAACCGCGTTTTTATATTTTAAACAAGATTGTGACGCACGTGCGTAATGTTTGAGCACAGTTGCCACACTACAAAGAGGGTATGTTTGGCGACAATTCGAAAGCTCAGGGAATATGAATATAAGTTTACATGCTACACCTCTACTCCAAGTCCCAGCAAGATTCTATAAAGGTTCTGGAAAACTCACTGCTAGAGTTGCAACATTCATCGAAGATGAAGGATTCATAGACACGAAAATACCGTCCAGCTATGAATATAATTTAAAATTGAGAAAGTTACGTAAGAGACATTCGTCTGTTTCTACATGTATTACATTATGCATTGTTTGTTTTTTAAACATGAATACGTTTAATTGTATTTACAGAGTGCTCCTGACGTTGCATTTTTATTGAAATAAAATTACTTGAAGTAAAATTCGTTTGTAAGACATATTTCATATTTAGCTGGATATCTGGTAGAGATTTAGACGAAGGATCTGTTTTTCCTTAAACTTACGTGCTTTTGAGAAGTATTTTTGTATTTACCGTATAATAACGGGCTGTCACAAAAAATGCTTTTGCATTTTGCTTACGTACCTGAGAATATTTGATTTCGAACAAATATTTCCCAAGCTATCTATACCCATTGTCTTGAAATAAGGACCGACAGTTCTTGGCAGCGTGCCAGCTGTAGCCGCGATATAGTGCGGCAGTTGAATCGCGTTGCTTTGAGTTTGAACGAGTCTGTTAAATTAGAGGACTAATGATAACTTAAACAAAACGCTTCCAGAATTGTCGCCGATACCGCTGATTCTGATTCTAAGTTTATTCGGTGCCGAAAGCGTAAGCTGTCGTAACGAACGAGTTGTCAGGGGAGAAACATCCACGGCCATCGTCATTTATGCTTTTGCGTACGGCAACTTTCTAACGCGCTTTCACACCTATTCAAAAATTGACTGGCCCAAGGTCGACTGTCTTGTCATCGGAACTGCATCTGCTGGCCAAGTTTTCTCATCTATCCGCATTACTTTTTTAAAACCTTCTATGCAAGGCTTTTTCAATGAAGCTAAATGTAGAAGGCGCTAGTGTTTCGTGGATAAAACTTGTGTCCTGTACGTATTCCGTATTGGGTAACCAGAAGTAAAACTGTCTTCCGATGGTTTATTTGCACTTAAAATCCTCGTATAATCTGATCCTGGCAAATTCTTGCGCCTGTGAACGCTTGGTTTGGGTTTTTATGGCGCAAGGGCCATGTTTGGCCAAGCTGCACCAAACAACGTCAAGTAAATTGCAAAAGCATGACAGTTCAGGAGAAACATTTTTTCCGGTTACAAGAAATTTAGTTTCTTTTCACACTATTACGTATGTTATATTAAATGTTATTATAATCAACTGGTTATTTGCTTGTTTTCTATTTCTGCTATTATAGCTGAGTTCTATTATGGAGGTTATACCAGTGGATATACCAGTGGGCTGCTATAATAGTACTCAATACAAGTGTACTCAGACGACTACTATAATAGTACTCAGTATACATAATAGCTGCTTTATTTCCACAAATTGCATTTACCATGCAGACCTCGACCATTTCTAAAGCGTTTAGGAATGGATAATTGAATGCTGTGCAGACCGCTGTTGTCTCATTACACTGAGTTGGAATTCTGTAGCACGCACTTGTATTCTCCCAGTCTTCCGTGCTCATCATATCACCTACTATAATTATCCAACGACTGTGTTCCGTAGAGGAGGATTCATAATTTAGGAGAGAATTAAAGATATTCTCATTAAGTAAGATCTTTCGAAAAACTAAAATTCTAAGGTCGATTAAAACTTGCGTTTTGCTGTTTTCCCCCCTTTAGATTATGAGCTTTTTGCCTTTTAATTTCTAATGAAAATAAAAAATAAATTAACAAATTATATTCTAATCTCATAAAAATAGATACCCGTTTTAATGATTTGATGGTTTTGAAATCCTGTTCTAAAAAATAACGAATCTGATAAAATAATTCATTAGTGGGGCAATTTGAAGCCATTCGGATCTGTAATCAAACCAAGCATTCATTTAATGCTGATTTCAATAAAAAATAAAGTAACTTACCCTCTTGATACCGAATCCACACGATTTTACGAACTTTCATAATCCTGTCCAATTTCGGGCCGCGGTAGTCCAGTTGATAGAATCGCGGATTAGCAACAGGAGTTCGAAACTAGATCTAACTAAAGACCGTCGTGTATGTGGGGGCTAGTGCAATTTAAATCTGCTGTGGCCTCAAATGTTACGTTGGCGTGGTGTGGAAGTTTGGAGAGTGGAATGCCAGCTCAGGTGTTGACCTCGTCATCTGACCGTGGTTCAAAATTATGAGGTTTATCCTCGTATCTCCCTTAGGGATTGATCCCGGACCTTCACCAATAGCCCGTTTTGTTCCAGTGCGACGTAAATTCAACTACCTATCTACCTTTTATCTAGGCGGCACAAGTTTGATTCCTGTAACTTACTCTGGGTGTATTTCTCTCTACGTCAGTAAAATTTCATTATGTATGTGTATTACTTGACTTTGTCTTGGGTTGTGGTGCAGCTTTGCCAAATATGATCTTTGATCCATAAAAACCCAATCAATCAATTTTTATTCCCTTTTAACGAACTTTCCATTTTTAAACTTTTTTTCCTGGTCGCTTGGGATTTGTGGAAAGGAGCATCGACTGTACCGTGATTTCATGTAAAATATCGTGCCGGAACCGTTACCAAAACCAAACACGATGGAACAAAATATCTCATTTAGATATATAAAAATAAGAGTTGTCTACAATTCCATCTATGTATGAATAGGGGGAAATGCTCACAACAAATGTCATTTTTTCGGATAGAAGATGTCACAAAAACCAACGAACGTCTCCTCCACCTGAATCCCTTTCTGTTGCCATAGAAACAGGCGAGATTGCTAAGTTTGCTTTAATGAAAGAAAACGAAAGCGTAGCCTGGAATTTTTGTTCGTTCCCCTGATACATTTTAAGGGAAGAATCCAAATTATAAAAGGGTATTGGATCAAGAAGGATCGAAGCCAGAACAAAAAAATTCAAGCTCGATGAGGTATTTAAAAATTGCCAGAAGAAGGATGCAAGAAATGTTGAAAAAACCCAAACACAGTTCCACAGTACCAGTTTAGAAGACAGGCCTCTTATATAATATAAATATGTATTCCAAGTACTCAATGTTTGAGTTTGCACAGATGTATAAATTTCACTCTTTTTCAAACGTTAAGGTTTGGACGTCTTTATTAATTTGTTTCTTCTAATACCAATTAATATTATTCATTATGGAACTATAAAGGCGATTTGTGAGCCACTTTGCCTTACCTTGGTGCACCACGGAGGTTGAGTTCACGTTGCACTTCACATACCACGCATTCTAGGCATAATCTATTTATAGAGGCCGCACATTCATTCTTGACGGACATCTATGCCTTATCCCTTATTCGAACCAGGAACCTTTTCGATCCAGAAGCCAGCACCCTGACCACTAAACCAATTGGTCGTAATCTTTAACCCTCCAAATGATTTCTACGAGATATCTCGTCCATCAAGATCTGGTCAATTTTACTATTGACGAGATACATCAAGACAAAACTGCGCTATTACTCCAAGGGGGATGAAAATCCAATTAGTAAAAACAAATTGTCCCTTGCCCAGAACTGTGACCACTTCTAACTGGTTTTTTTATTAGATGCTGACGACCACTACAGGAAGTTTTTAACACTAGGATAAACCACCAGGATGTTGAACATAATGAAATTTCTTCCAACTTTTTAAACTTAGGAAACAGACTACACATTACACCAAGAAAACTTTTCCATTTTTTGGGCCATCAGGAGCACTTTAGGTGTGTACTGGCATCATAATCCCGAGGTAACATCACTACCCTTCTACTTTTTGCTTTTTTTCCTACCTCGTTGTTGTCTTGTGTTTGGCGCAGTTTGGCCAAATATGGCCCTTGCGTCATTAAACCCAAAACAAAACCATTTTTCTGGACCCCACATACATCGGGCCCCAGTAGCATTACATCACGATACCTTTCCACATGATTTTAATTCCTGCGATTAAAAGAACGTGGCCCATTACTGTTCAAAATCCTTAAAATCATTTATTTCATTAACGGATGAATATTCTCAGGTCCTCTGTCATTGAAGCAAAATCGAATTACAGATCCACCTGCCTTCCATATCTATGTAGATGTTTGTTTGAGTTAGAATTTCCAAGTCAACTGTAACGGTTGTAGTGGGTTGATTACAGCGGGGAGTAAGTTTATTTTTCTGATAACCATAGTAATAGGAATCTTCAGGGTGACATATCTTATCTTGAAAGTGTTTATTCTTTCGACGTAGATACAGAAATGACGTTGAGATTATTTGCACGAGCAAGAGAGCAGCTGTGCGAGAAAGAAAAGCACTTTGCAGTTGCGTTGCAAGAATTCGAGAAGAAATCGTTTTGGCTACATCTTTTATTCAAATTTTTACTTTCAAATTGTGCAAAATTAACAGATTACTGCCCTCTTTTTTATTTCCACCGAGTTTTCAGCATGTAAAAAATAGGCAGGTGCATAACTTTACTATGCTGCATACCTTAACAGTGTGCTATACGTGTGTGGGTGGTACAAGAAATGAAACGAGGTTATAGGTATGCAATCATCTATTGGGCGACAAATCACAGCACAACCGATTGAATGGTGTCAGACACGGCAAGCATAGGGCGATGATATGAGAAGTATCAAGTACTTATGCTCCCGTTGAAGGCGTAATTGTTATCCCGCTGGAGGACAACTGCCTCATCATGGTGTGGACATCGACACGTTGATTACTTGCCCGATTATCTTGTAAGTGCAGGTCTCCTGTCGCATCAGCCGCTCGATAATGGGATATAGCAGTATGTCTAGTGAAATATGTCGCCCACGCGCTTGTAAGTCTCGTACTTGGGCTCGCCTGTCATACTCGTTCTCGGAGTCCTGTTGCCCATGGACCCACTCGGTCCAGATATCAGGTCGGTCGCTGTTGCATCTACATCCATGGGCTCGTGATGCACGGCGATGTCGGGTGCGCGAGAACTCGATGGTTGCGGTTCCAAGGCAGCATGAGTCGATTTTGCACCCTCGCCAACTTCTCCCGGGCACACTACTTACGCTTTCGCTCGGTCGGTGTTTTTCGAAATCCCGAGACCTCGACTTGCTCCCCAAGTGCAGCTTTCTTAAGTCCCCTTTGTCGCCTACCCTTCTGCTTTTGCCTTTTTCTGCATCACTACCTCTCGGGGGCACATCTTTAGGTGTGCACGGGCTTTACGAACCCTTGGTATCGTTGTGATCTATTCTTTTCCCATGGGGTTTACTGTCTGTCTGGTAAACATGGGGATCGCGACCCCAGGATTCTCAAGCGATCTTTCTCTACTTCTCCCATCCTTTCTTTTCACAATTACTTGACATCGTCTTGTGCTTGGCACAGCTTGGCCAAATATGCCCTTGCGCCATAAAATCCGAAACCAACCAACCTAAGTCCCCTTAGCGAAGAGGCGTAGTTCAACGCCTAAAACTCCTGCCCTGTTTTAATCAGTTTTTGATTACAATAATACTACGCCCGAGATCTGCCTCATGATCCCAAGTTATATACCAACGTAATATGGCGCACTGGCGCTTTCATATCGGGTCTGGTAAGCTCCCGCCTGTGTATATATTTCGTTGCGAAAAGCTACTAAAAGGAGCAGCGGGAAGTGTTATTAACTCCCACCACCAGGAAAAAAACACGCCTCTCTTGACACCCGGAGTCTACACCTTCCAATTTTCTCAAATTTCGCGTCGCCATAAAAAAAATACCCGCGTCCCCTGCGACGCACTGACTAAAGGCTGGAATAGAGAAATAAGAAAGGCCCATGAATAATGGATCCTGCGAGGGGGAAAACGGATGAGGATGCTATTTGCACCGAGCTTTAAGGAAGAAATTTTTTTATTCTTCCCCAAAAAATATCTTGTATGGCTGTAGGATTTAGTTTTTATTTTACTACAAGATATTTTTTTGTTCTCGTCTGCTTTTTCGTTTGTCTTTTTATGTATCTTTCAAGATATAACCGGAGTGGAAATTTTTAAGTCCCAATTTTCTCGCCTGCTCTCCGTGTTCCCGGGAGACCCCGAAAGTCCTGGCCTTTTCTGCGCTCCTTTTCTTTCGGGGACTGGTTCGGTCATTGCCGTGATTGTTCTTTTCCCTTCTTATAAAGGGAGGGGGCGTTTAGGTGAGATTTATTTTCTCTTCTCCAACTCCCATGTGTCGCTGTATAATCTGTATTTAAGTCCTTCTATGAATACTTATTCGGAGTGCTAAGAGACGGCTGTAATTTGAAGTAAATAGCGGAGAAAGGCGTTTCGGCCGTCGGAAAAGGTGGATTGGTTTAAATTAGATGGTATATCGGCGCGGCTGGTTGTTTTAAAGAGATTTTTTCGGGTAGTTTGTTTTGTTAGAAAATTGTCCTTCGTGCTGTAGAGATAAAGATCCTTTTGCCACGCGACTTTTATTTATTTATAAGTTTTTCTCTTCCTATCAGTCGGCCGCGGTCTTTTTTAGTTGAACCGACAACCGGGAAGCGTTTACTGAAGACTTGGTGGAATTTTTTTAAAATCTTGTTTTTAAATCACATTTTGTTTTTGCCGATCATTGATTACGACTGGAGGTGCAGGTGTTCGATTTCTCTGATTTACCCTGAGTATATTTCTCTCTTATATATCAGTAAAACGTTCCTTGTGCGTGTATGTCCATTACTTGACGATTTATAAGCGGGTCCTTGAGATCAAGCTCGGAAATCGGAATATAGGTATACGTAATGATGACTCACTATGCAGTATTATGCGAGTATTTATAGATACTTATCAATTACGTGATGGGAAAATATGATAAAAGAAGAAAATTAGTTTAACTCTTCTGGTGGTTGTCTCGACGAGATATCTCATCATTAGCAAAGCTGACCAGAACTTGATGGACGAGATATCTCATCATTAGCAAATCTGACCAGAACTTGATGGACGAGATATCTCATCATTAGCAAAGCTGACCAGAACTTGATGGACGAGATATCTCATCATTAGCAAAGCTGACCAGAACTTGATGAACGGGATATCTCATCATTAGCAAAGCTGACCAGAACTTGATGGACGAGATATCTCATCATTAGCAAAGCTGACCAGAACATGATGGACGAGATATCTCGTAATTGGAAGAAAACTGACTCTTGATCTCGGTATCATGAAAAACTGAAACGATCATAAAAAAATCGGCAATATCTGGACGAAATATCACGGCATTAGCAAAATTTATCAGATCTTGATGGACGAGATATATCGTCCATCAAGGAAAATTACTTGGAGGGTTAATCTAGCTTTTTCTTTTCTGTAACCGCAAAAATAAATTTAGTTTTTCTGTTTTATGTATGTGATGAAACTTCAGGAGGTGAAAATTCTGTGAATCGCCTACGAGAACCTTTTAAAACCGATGCGGTTGTATGAAATTGTATTATGGCTCTTTATATTAAGTCGCCGTAGAGGAATGGCTCATAGACGAACAACTAGTCGTCTTGATCATTGCATCTGACGAAAATGTGAAACGTTTTTTATACTGTGTTGTGCAATCTATTTTCTAAGTTTAAAATTTATAAATATCTGTCTTCTTATGAGGCTCCTAAAAAAGTCAGGCGAAATCCATGAGTATATGAATCATTAGAGGAAAAAGCTGTGAGAGCAAAAGAGAACAGAAGTTAACGTAAAAGACAAACTTATGTATGAGAGGAAAGGAATTATTCTAACTACACGAATACCCTAGGGTGGTCTTATTTAACAAAGTAAAATATTTTGCAGCCTTACCCTCTAATTTTGTTCCAATATGCTGAAAAATAACTGGTCAAATTTGAGCAATGGGGCGACAATTGTTTCTAACATTGCATTGCATGGGAACGCATAGAACGCTACTGTGTCGATACCAGTTAACAATTCCACACCACATGCTTGGTTTCCTAAATATGATAAAAAAATTGTTATAATTGACTTATTTGTAATTAATGTATTGTGTACAAGTGTGCAAAGGAAAAGAAAAAAGTTTGAATTTATTGCAAGTTAAGTTCATGGAGTACTTGGGATGCTTAATTTATGACGGGCCCGTCATCTGAAATGGTGGTGAGGACTGGTTGCAGACCTAGGAAACCTGGCACCGATCGCCGATTGATAGAATGATCAATTATGTGGAATCTGTCAGCGTGGGGATCAATGCGATTTGATGTGGAATCTGTCAGCGGGAACTCATGGTTTAGTTTGGTATCTGATCAACAATACTGGACGCGGAACTGATACAATGATAGCATGTCGGGCCGGTCTTGTCGTGTCGTTAGGTTCTCGAATTCCCGCACGTTACAACAATTAAACGTTCCTATTACAATTAAAATAGATAGAAAATATGTAAACGACCAATTTTGGGATGCATAAAATATGCAGATACTACTGTTCGTTTTCAGCACTAAGCTAATGGAGCATGTCCACATGCAATAAAAATAAAATTCCTCGTACAGCAGCATTATCAACACCGTCCTTGTGACATATATCCAAGTACGTCTTACAAACACCTGTGCCTCAATGGGTTTGCCCTCTCTGCTTGCCACCTGCGAGTTGTTGACAGCGTAAATCTGGGTACTGTATTAGTAAACTTTACTGTGCATGGCGTATGTTCATTACTCGACGTTGTTTGTCTTTCGTTTGTCGCAGCACATGACCAAATATGACGCTTGCGCCACAAAACCCTACCTTTCCCCACATTTATCCATTTGATAAACTGTCGGATATCACGTCGTGGAATACCTAGGTCCTGCGATCTCGAAATGGATATGAATTGTAGATCCCAGACAATACAACATGGTTGGCATTTCCGTAGAACATTTAACTCTCACATTTAGTGCCTCCCCTGTATTGCTCCATATGCGTTCATACGATGTATGAATTATTCCAGGGCTATTGATTGATTTGAAATACCAAAATTAAACTTTATGTACTTATGTCGCCAACATGTTTGAAGTTTGGGGCAGAGACCTGGACAAACTACCTTTTAGCTTAAAATTGTTTTTTTTTTTACTAGATTGAGATATTTTATAGAGTTCTAACACAATAGACTTATTAAACCAATGAGGCAGCCGTGGGTAGCAACTTGTGTGTTGTAGATTTGATTCCTGTAACTCACCCTGGGTTTACAGAAGTTTTACAGAAGAAAGTTTTACTGACACCAAAGGTGTCAGTAAAACTTTCCTTATACACTACTGTTCGTGAAAATTGCAACACTATGAAAGAATCATCAGAAATAAATTAAATTTATTCCACGTATTACTCATAGTGGTTTAAATACACGATCAAATTTACAGAGCAATAAAACAAAAATAATGCCGAAAGTCAATATCTTGTGCAGCCGCCACGCGCAGCGATGAGAGCCTATATATACGTCGTAGCATCGAATCATACAGATTCTGAATGTCATGCTGAGGAATGGCATTCCAGATGGCCTCTATCTGATGCCCTTGTTCAGCCGTACTCTGCCCGACGAGCGGTACTAGCGAGTCGACGTCCGATGTAATCCCAGACATATATCCGGGGAACATATGTACGGGAATTGTCATGCAGAAATACAGCTCCGGGAATGCGTTGGAGGAGGGGTAGGACCTCGGGCTCCACAACTTCCCTGATATAGCGCCCGCTGTTCAGGGTCCCCACAATTTAGAGTAGGCGGGATCGCCTATGATATCCAATAGCGCTCTAGACCATAACGCCAGGCGTTCGTCCAGTATGACGCTGAATGAGACACTCCGGGAGAAGGCGTTCACCTCTGTAGCGTCTGACGAGTACGCGTCCATTGTTATAGTCCAGATTGTAGCGGGACTCTATCTGAGAAGACGACTTGTTGCCAATAGGCACGCCATTGGCTGTGTTGGTGAGCCCATTGTAGCCGGAGGCGTCGGTGGTTCAGCGTCAAGGGAATCCTGCGTAGGGGGAATCCTTGCACGTAGACCATGGCGCTGCAGACGTCGACGAACCGTGGGGGGCAGACAATGACACTCCGTAGACGTGCTTCAATAATGTGCCAATCCATGAGAGGACGCTGAACTGTCCGTCACCGCCATGCGGGTGAGGTGTCTGTTGTCCCGTGGTGACGTCATATTGCGTGACCCACTGCCGGGGTTTCGACTTGTCCGGTTCTCCATGGTCCATCTCTTCCACACACGCATCACTGTTGTGGCATTACGCCCCGTGCGAGTGGCGATTTCAGGATACGAAAGTCCACCCTCACAGAGGCCGATCATGCGGCCCCGTTCGAACTCCGTTAGTTGCTCGTATGGCACTCTGCGTTTTTGCCGAGGCATATTGACTTCTAATCAATCCTTTACAGCAGTCAAATGACGATACACACATTTTAACGCGCCTTTACGGTGCTTTTTATACACGGCTCACTTGGAATTTTAAAGGGTATTTCTCGGCCCACACTTGCGTGATCGCTTTGTAATTCTAATCATTTGCATATCCTAACCTGTTTTGCATTTCCTGTAAGTTTCGTTTAATTTGCATGATTCCTTCATGGTGTTACAATTTTCACAAACAGTAGTATATTTAAAATCAGCTTGTTATTTACGATTACAATTAAATTTTTAGCCTTGATTAGAACTGGCAAATATCTTCAGCATACCAGCATGAAAATTGTAATAACGAATTGTCATTCTTTACGTTTTGTCTCATTTTCGAGGCGCAGTATTTTCTTTCTAGAGTGATCTTACGAACTTGATTAATACAATATGTTGCGTTTAAATATTTCTTTCATCCATATGAATTTTGTATTTTAACTAAGAAATTTATCAGTTCAATCCAATTCAATGGGTTAGAGCGCGTATTGCAAAAAGTAACCGTGGACGACAATTTTCGGTTTACCTATTTTCTCGCTCGTCATCTGACCGTGATTCAAAATGACGTGGTGTCCTCGGATCTTTCCCTTCAGGATCTTCCCGCACCATCGCCAATCGTTGTGTTGCTCCAGTCCGACGTTAATTAAAATACCTACCTATTTTTTCGTTATCGATGTCCGACTTTTTGTTACGAGGATGTATTCAAGTTTTAACAAAGCATGTAACAAGCCCAAATAACTTTTAAGCGTTGTTATTTTCTTACAGAAATAATAAACATAATTTTTTCTTTGAATGCTATGCAATAAAGCACAAGGAGTAAATTGTAATTCAAAAAGTTGGCATGAGAAGAAAACATCGTCACGGAATAATCTGTAAAATTAAGAAAGTTGTTTTTCACAATGGCTAAACTACTTTAAGATTCGTTAACCTCGTGTTAAGAGTAATTGTGTTTTGAAAACAAATGGGAGGTCTACACACACAGTTGTTTTTCTTCATGAAAATAGTTGTTTAACTTTTACGCATGCAATTTGAATCCTCTTTTATTAAAAAAAAATAAAAGTGGCGGTGTGAAGAATTTGTTTTCATTATAATCCTGAGTTCTGTTTAAATGAGAACACTGGTCTACACATACTGCGTTTATTCGCGCAGATACCACCCTTATTTTTGCCAGCAATAATGCGCCTTACTGTAGTAGAGTAGGCTTTAGGAAAACACACACGAAAATTTGAAAATAATAAAAATAATATTAATTTAAGCAAAATAAACTAATAGATATATTGATCAAGCCGCTTGGCTGCTGTAGTGGTCCTAGCGTTGGTGTACCACTCAATTAGATCCCGGTTCGAATCTCGAGCGCATGAATGTTGGTTGATTGTTCCTGTTAACATGGCCGCACTCTGGAGCATCATGCATACTCCTTTTCTGGACTGAAAACATGTCGGTATGCATGCACATTGGCATGTTTCCGGCAGAGGCTTTAATCGAGGAGACAAATTAAATAGACACATGCCTGAAATCAAGCGATTTACAACCGGTGAGCTTCAAGAATGATTCTAATGTGCTTTACAGAGTGAAAGTGTGTGAAAGCGATTTTAAATTACGTAAGATTAGTTTTCTTTTACGGTTTAGTCTTGGAGTTTCGGCAACTGTTTACGAATAATTTCAAGTAATACTCGGTATTTTTAATATCCGTATAAATAAATTTTAGTATTATTTTTATAACAAATAAAATGTTTGAAAATTTTTTTTAACAGGGAGTTTAGACTAAAAAGGGGTTGGTAATTGGTTCTATTATTTTTTGTAAATCAATGAAAATTAGATCTATTTTTTGCATTATCGCCCCAAAACTTTTTTTATCGTAGTAATTAGATGTGTGAAACGTATATTTTATGAGGTACCCGTAATCTAAACTTGTACTAGGACCCTTTCCTAACTTGCTACTATCATCCAGTTTTGTACTGTGGCTGCCATACAATTTGGTACTAGATCCCGCAGTGCAGGTATGTATGCGTGTGTGGAGTGTATGCTTGGCTTCTGCTTGCTCGTCAGAAAGGAATTTAATTTATCCATTCTTTCATTGTTTTTTTAAACCGTTTCCACATCTTCCCAGATGCGATCTCATTTCGGATGGTGAGATAAATATGCTATTCCACTTTCATTCTGTGTTAGATGTGACTTGACAATATAGTGTTATTTTATTTTATGAGGGACCAGTGATCTAAACTGGTACTAGGACCCTTGTCTAGCTTGGAACTGGAGCCTGTCATCCAGTCTTGTGCTGGGGCCTGTCATCCTATTTGACATTAGGGTTCACCTTGCAATTTGGTATTGTTGCCCTCTTACACCCAATTTGGCATTGGGGCCCGCCACCCAATTTCAACTTGGTACCAGGGCCCATCGTCCAATTTGACCTCTCACACTCAATTCAATACTGGGGCCGCCACTCCATTTGGTGTTGCTATCCACCACCCAATTTTGTTCTGTTGCCCGTCACCCAATTTCAACTTGGTTCCGGGCCCACCACCCAATTTAGTAATGTTTCCCTCCCACACCCAATTTGGTACTGGGGCCCACCACTCTATTTGATACTGGGGTCCACCATCCAATTTGGCACTGTTTACCTCCCACACCCAATTTGGTATTGAAGCTCGCTACTCCATTTGGTATTGGGGCCCACCAACCAATTCGGTACTGTTACCCGCCACCCAAATTGGTACTGTGACCCGCAGTTCAGATGTGTTAGCGTATGCATTAGGGTGCTGTTTTGTATGTAGCTGCTACTTGTTCGCCAGAAAAGAATGTAACACATCCGTTCGTTCATCTCGTTTCTATCCACATCAGATGTGATCTCACTTCAGATTTTGAGATACAGCACGCACGTTCAAGCCCATTCACAAAACTCGCCCATTTTTTATTCACTTCATCCTCCGAATGGAACAGGTTCACCCCGATGAACGTTATTTTTAGCGTCCTGCTATGAATCATACAGCCACTTAGGATCTGTCACGCGCCAGGTGACCTTTGAGCATTCCACAGACGTCCGCTGCATACGAAACGACTGGGCAGACGTAATCGGGCACCTGTTAATAAATGCGGATTTGTGTTTTTTCACCGCCGACATAACATCCGGGGCCGAGTTTGAATATTTATTCCAGCGGGCTCTCGGATTCTGGCGGTGTTTCCTTCCGCTTTCGTTTCTTGTTGTGTCTCGTGCATTTTGAGTCGAGCGAGCGGGTAGAAGTTCTTCAGTTCGGTTGTTGGCTTGAGGCGTGGGTGTGTACCGAGGGTGAGTTTTATGGGAATATTCAAGTCAGCCTCTCCGGAAGAGGAAGTCGTAATAATTGTTTTGGAGCAGTTTGGCGTGTAATTTGCGCTCGTTGGAACCTCTTGGTGCCCTATTAAAAATTCATTTACTGATGTGTCACGAGGAAATATTTTCCTCCTGGATGTGATGCAATCGTTCTTTGTGACCTTTGTCTTTTAAAAAAATGCAGCAGCAACTTTCAGAAAATGGTTTATCCACTATCCAAGAGAAACTGTGTTATCTTGAAACTTTTGAGTATTACGCACTTAAGAAAGAATTTTGATCCTCTCGGAATACTATTTCGTTTTTTAATTTTTCTAATTAGAATTTTCATTCTGTGGCTTATGTTGTCCGGAGCCTTTCAATTCCATAACGCAAGCACGAATATGCATTTCACTATTTGGAGGGTGGTTTTACAAGCCCCTCTACACACATCTGCACTCCAGACCCAAGCACTAGGTCGAGATGACGAGATCCTCATGAAATACCGATACGTTTCCCAAATTGGCATAGGTCCTTCGTGACTCAGTGGGTATGCCAATTGCACTAGAAACCTCGGCTCTGGTTTGATTCCTGTTATATTCAATTCCTCCTTGGGTGTATTTCTGTTTGTGGCCAGTAGAACTTTCCTTGTGTGTTGTCTTTTACTTGATATTGTCTCGTGTGTCTGGTACAGCATGGCTAAATATGACCCCCTTGCTCCCTAAAACTCAACTTAACCTTCCCAAAATAGCCATTGTTTGGCTAACACAAATGTGCAATGTTCCTCTATTTTTTGCACACCTCATTGTACAGTTTTATTATTATAAATGTTAAAGATTCAGCTTTAAAACTTAGTTTGAAAATGGGCTGCACTTTGTAGTACAAAAACTTTCCACGTTTTCGGTGTCTCCTCGTCTTCTTGCTGGGGTACCTTGTCTTCTTGCTGGGGTACCTTGTCTTCAGCATGGTACCGGCGACTTCCCCTATATAGGGGGGCTCTTGGATAACAGACCCTACAGGAAATAAAATTTACATTCTATCATGTTTGACATGGAAAAGTATATTTTTCTCCCTTTTTTCTGCACATTTCTTACGCAGCTTTATTTAAAAAATACAATAAACAGATGCAAAACTTTCAGACTGCTCATTACACTATACAAAAACACCACACATTTCCTATGCCCGCTCGCATACTCCCATGACTCCTCCACATGTACCATGGTACTTAAGACTCTTTCCCAATTTGGGGTCCCGGTTTCGCACTATTTCACTTTGAAGAGTAAAATGCAATAGAACAAAATACTAAAGGAAATTTTCAATAATAATTTTCAATAATTTTCAAAATAAATTTGAACTTCTAAATTTTCTTTTAAGCCTTAAAATTTGTTATTTCGCAAGATCAAAATACAATGCTATTTTACTTGTATTCCGAATTATCATTTTTCGCAGGTCTCTGCTCTGGGTAATTGTACATCGTCGACAATCAAGATTCTGCTTGTTTTTTATGTTAACAATTTTCTTTTGTCTGGGATGTGAATCTAACAAATGATGTCTTTGAGTTGCAAATTTAATTTCTAAAGTCCAATGACCGTAGAGCGATCAATTAAATAATCCAAACAAGTCAATAAATTGTTTCATTATGTATTAGATTAATAATATAATTATATTCAATCTTTCACCTCGTGTCATTGCATGACGCAGAAAGTTTAGTTAAACGCTTTTAGTTCATTAAAAAAAATTCATTAGTACTCCAACAAAAAGAGCAATGTTAGAATTTAATATGTATCCATCTCTTTTCAGAGATCTAACAAAAGAAATGCAAATGCTTTTTGAAATAGAATATGATGCAAGCAAATTAAGTATGTCATCAGAAATTTACAATGCAAATTATTTCGAACACCGAGTTACAAAACACAAAGCCGTCAATAAGCTATACAAAGACAGTTACTTTAATAACACAAATTGAACAAAGTATTATTTTTCGGAATTCCGCAATTTACGGAACAATTCGTATGTTCTTTTTCCTTCTCATTGTTCCTTCTCAGCTGACTGTGACAGCACAGTGATCCCAACCCATGTTTAGTACAGGAAGCGTTGACAAAGGTTCTGCATT
The DNA here is from genome assembly GCA_933210815.1 of Meta bourneti. NCBI lineage: Eukaryota > Metazoa > Arthropoda > Arachnida > Araneae > Tetragnathidae > Meta > Meta bourneti. Next base: position 46,812,058 of record OW119931.1, read on the forward strand.
CTCACCTCCTGTCGAATAAATCGATCACTGGTAAACGAGGTTAACTTGTAGGCGTTGGCTCTTGGTTTTTATCTGAAAGACTGGTAGAGTCCCAAACATGGCCCTGCCCCGAAATGAATTGATAATGCTATGCTTCCTCCCCGTTTGGTTAGATTTTGAAGTGTGACGTTGCGGAGAGATGTGGCAATCACCACTTTTATGACATGTTTCAATATTTGTGTGCAAACCAGCTGATAACATCAAGCTAAAAAAAACCCAGCTTATGTATTTGTTTCTGTGTGGTTTTATTTCTTTTACAAAAACTTCGTTAGGTGTAGTATTGCTTTAATGCAAATGACAGCTTATGAGTGGAAAACTAAGCTTTGAACTGATTCAATGACTTAGAACATTGCGGTTAACTAATAACTCGATTGGGAGCGGACGACCCTGTGTCCATTGGTCTAGATTATAGACCCTCCCTGGGCCGACTCACCATTGGTTTAGAGTCGTTAAACGATCCAGGGGATTTGGGTCTAGATTGTCTCTACGGTTAATCAACTTCTGAGACACCCACCCAAAACAGCGGGATTCCGAGGACTATTCCAACATTATTTTTAATGCCGGGCTAAGTCGATCTTCGGCCCAACATGGTGTGAACTGGTGGCTGTTAGTGGGTAAGCCGCCGTTGCTCCTAACAGGAACAATCGCTAACGTCTGAGCTAAGTATCATTTATGTTGGCAAATGTTAAGCATTTGGATATGATGTCACTAGCTCACGAGCTGTCCAGTACTTTTGCTCTAATCCTGCTGTCTTAAAATACTGTACACACGTTCAAATGGTCAGCATCAAGTCATTTCAAAAGAGTCATGTCCCTTAAAAAGTCAGAAATGGACAACTGCCGCAAATCATGGTAAGTGTTGGACGAGATCCCTCTTGTCAACGAATGGACTCCATCTCTTACCATTTGCAACTTGGAGAGTCTTAGATTTCGCTCTTAGGTTCAAACTCTTGGTGGTAAGTAATTTGGACGTTTGACAGGACAAAGATTTGGTCTATTGAGAACAGAGGTTCCTTGTTTTTCCAAGTCAGACACTATTGCTCTGGATGCCATAATTGGCGGGAAACCATTAAGAAGCAACCTGATGATTTAGGACTGCTCTCGTTCAGATGAATTTTATTGATCTCCAAGGTTACCTAAATGTAAAATTTTATCAATGCCGAATTTGATTTTGAGAATATTCCAACCATTGCGTTATACATCGTAAGATGTAAAATATTCTGAATAGATTGCACAAAGACGCCAGTTCATTTCTTCGTGTAATTATGGTTTGAAGTGCATCGGAATTTTGAGAACACCCGCGGTACCTCGCCAAATCTGCAAAATCTTTGGTTTGAGAAACACGAAAATTTTTTTGAAACTTCATGACAAATTTTATTATATTTGGAAGTGAGTTATCAATTTAGGTTCTTGCTTTCGGCCAAAATATAAAGCATCGTTAAGTTTAGAAACGTATTTGGGTTATATTGGCCAAGAAAACAAATTCGTGTCTTTCGCATCGTTCTGACACATGTTCCGAAAAGTACTCCAAAGGTTAAACAGAGGAAATATGAAAGTAGAGTGAGCAATGGTAACCTTTTTATGTATGTGCCCAAGATCGTGTGACCAAAACTAGTGGTAACGTGACCCTTCGACTACTTTCGTCATGTCGGGTGGTCATCTGATTGGTCCTCGGGACGGGAGGAGACGCCCATTCATTGATTCATCATGTGATTGAACCGAGCGACATAGTGGAGTTGGCGATTTCACCACTTTAGTCGCCATATATATTAATGCCCATTCACACATCTAAGCCTTCATGAGATGTTATACCATCAAATGAGGCGATAAGCTGCCAAATCGTCCTACCATGTCAACTTTTTACAGTGCATTATTCACTTAACTAGTCGACCTGTTGGTCACGCTTTTTGCAGTTCCTTAACCGCAATGCTCAGTCAACTTATATTTCACGTCTATGGGTTAAATACCATTCTTTGCGGATCTCTTCTGTGTGTCTAACCAGTGTCTATAAAAGTATAAAATCGGAATATTGCGCACCAACAGGTGGTCCAGTTACAAATTGCTATCCATTCAGCAAATCGCAAAGAAACGACAAAAAAACACGTGGAAAAGGTCCGCGCGATGTAAACGACCATGTAGAACCGGGGGAAACGAGGTATGAAAAATGATAATATACCAATTTACGGGGAGGTGGCTTTCACCTCTATTCTATTCCGTAAAGTCACGTGAGTCTCGTCAAAGCGGTTTTTCGTCTAAGGTCGCCTTCCCAAGGTCGGGCTGGAACTACAGGGCTTTCGAGAGGCTCTTGTTCAGTTTCAATGCTCTTTCAAGTGTGTTTGGTTCTTTTGGTGTTGGCCGAGCGGTTTCTGTTCTTTATCACATTCAACTTTTGAGTGACCCGAATCAGAATCTTGGGGTGATTTCACGTCTACCTAAGCTTGATTAACTCTACTTTGTTTTTAAGGGTACAAGATCTTGAGCATAGAGTCCGATCCCAAGTTAGGTACATCTGGCCCCCACAGTCCGGGTCCCAGTAAGTCATGACACCTCGCCCCTTAACATCAAAAATATTTGTTCCTAGTACTCATTGTTTTTCTTGCACAAATGCAAAAATTTTTTTCGCACGCTTGTATCACAGCTGTATGATAAATAAAAGCAAAATACATTTTAAATTCTGGCTTAATCCCCAATAATTACACATTCTCACGTAGAAAGAGATCGCCGTGGCTCATTGTGTTTTCCCCTACTCTAGCAACCTGTGAGTTGTTAGGAGGTACATTTTCGATTCCTCCCTGGATGTATTTCTCCCTTCTGTATCAATTCGAATTTTCCCTTCGAGATGGATCCCGGACTTTCGCCAATAGCCCGTTGTGTTGCTCCAGTGCTACTTTAATTCAACTACCTACCTCTCTTGTGCCAGTAAAACGTTCCTTACGTGTGTATATCCATTTACTTGACGTTACCTGTCTTTAGGGCTCAGTTTGGCCAAATATAGCCCTACCAACCACATAAAAGAAAAATATATTTATTAATCGTCAATTACACACTAATGAAAATACAGGATGGGACAACCCACACCACGCCATTGTCATTTTGTCTGTTAAACTTTTAATACAGTTGTGATCAGTTACATACAATCTGGTGGCTTCACAAAGTAATTGCTGAAAAATTAAAAAATCATTCCATATGAGAGCACAAAAGGTGTTCTACACTAGTACGTCTCGCAGTTTCGATTCCTACCTGGGTGTATTTCTCTCTTCTGTGTTAGTAAAAACATTCCTTGTGTGTCTATTCCATAATTGGCGTTGTCTGACTCGTGTTTGGCGCAACATGACCAAATATGGGCCTTGCGCCATAAAACCCAATCCAACCCTCGTAAGTCTCGGATTCCGGTCACCCTCTCCCGTGAGGGGTCCCTGGTTACCTGTCAATGAAATCTGCTAGATGTTACTCTGATGTTGTTTTGAAAACAAGTCTTAGAAAAATCAGAGGACTGGTGGTAACGTAAACAAATCGTTTCCACAACTGTTATCTTCAGAGTGGATTCTGGTTCCAAGTTTGTCGTTCGATTCCTGAAGCGACAACAGTGATAATGCATTGGCGGGGGAACATCCACAGCGATCTCCATTTATGCTATTGCGTAAGGCAGCCTTTTCCTAACGAGCTTTCACACCTTTTCAAAAATCAACTGATCCAAGATCGACTGCCTTCTCGTCGATGAGCACTGTACTCCAAATTTCGAAGCCGGTTTGGGGCTCATGGGCTCACTAGCCGCAATCATCGTTTCTCTATCTCGCATCTGGCGTCTGAAAAATCCTCCGCTTTCGTCCATCTGAGAGTGTAAAGTGAATAGGCGATTCCTAAAACGAAAACTTCTCCTTTATTAAACACCACTCCACACACGATTGCGAAAAAATCCAGCAACTGCATCCTTCTTAATGGAGAGACAATGAAAGCCCAACAAAAAAAGAGCTGCAAATAAACAACTAAAAGTGAGAAAATAAATCTTTTACGATCCCGGTGCATTAGCCAGCGCCGCTACTCCCTAAATTGCCCTTATAAAAAAGGAATGGATCCCGAAAAGAAACACAGTTGTTGGAAAAAGAAGCGGATTTTAAAGGTTCTTTCCCTCAATTGCTTGATTGGGAGAAGAAACGTGAGAAATTTATTGAGTGCCTTAAAAAAGTCCGCCCTCCCCTTGTACCGTGTGTAAAGTGGAATTAATGGTGAAGATATTTCATTGTACAGCTGGCTTTTACTGCAGTTTTGCTTTTTGTATTGTTTTGGAGGGAGGTTGCTTATTTTTACGTGGTCAGTTTTTTTTTGGTACTGTCGACGCGAAAATAAATTTCGGATCTGTTATCTGATAGCCTCTGTCGGGGCCAAATGCGAGTTTTGTTAAAAGATGTCTTTTGATTAAAGGATTGGGAGGGTGGCCAAGATTTCGCTGCGTCGCAAAAGGAATGGCTTTAAGTGGCGCGACATTTGGCGTTAATGTTTGGGATGGTTGAATTAGCGGTTTTGTCCTTTAACCAGAATATTGGTGAGGTTTTTGTTAGTCTTGTTTCGGAGGGTGATGAAAAGTTTCTGTCAAGCTAAATATCTTTGGTTGTTTTTTTATGGCGCAATGGCCATATTTGGCCAATAAATTACATTTTAGGGTAACCTCGATATGTATCATGCAAAAGCATTTGGACAGCAGAAGTACAATTTTCACAGACCGTCTGCTTTGTTTACTCAAAGTCCCTCATAGTGATGGGACAAGGGTAAGATATGTGCAAAGTCAGATGTCAGTGGCTCCTTAACATTCTTACTATTAGCAAAATACTTTCATTATGTCTACTTTCATTATGATGTCTACTTTCATTTTGGAGACATTTTCCCCCTCTTTAATGATTTTTTTATTTTGAGTCATTGTTTGGCATTTACATATCGTTGTATCTACAGATAGATTTGTGCTCAGATTGCTAAAAGGTAGGTTAAGTGGTTGATTGGTCGAAATTCGCACACAAGCGAAAAGCTTAAGAAAACTTGGGCATCCAAAATGACGACTAGATCTATTTGAGCACATGCGTCAAAATAAAAGATTTAAGGTGCAAAATACAATCATCGCCGTTAATTTCCGATTCAGGGTGGGACGAATTCCTTGAATTGAAGGGCTCCGAGCGGCAACTTAGTGATAAGCCACAGAAATGTTTCGGAATGAAAAAGTAAGGACTGATTGTTTGAATGAATGCTTTAAATTTGAAAATTTAAGACATGACCTTGAATAGTGGATAAACCGTTGTAAATTTGGAATTCTTAATACTTAAAAATTGCTCTCCTGAAAAATTGGAAGCGTGGCTTATTATGTTGCCCGGAGCTCTTCAGGTTTTTTTAACGACCACACTGAACTCGATTAAGAGTTCGGAAAACTATGAGTACTTTCATTTTTACTCTTTATCAGATATAATGCTATTACTAAACAAAGAGTGTGTGTTTAATTTTACTAATGAATGCATTTGCTAATGCAGTGATTATTTTTATATCTTTATTACTGGAGATGTTTGTATTGTAATATTTTTTTCTTTCTTTGCAGGTAAGTTGATTACATAACCCTGTATTCTATGACTGTAAGAAGTAAGTTATTTTTGTTTGGGATCAGTGAGTCCTGAAAAATTTGAAGTCTCTTATCAATCATTAACCGAAACCCTTCAATTTTTAAATCCATCGCTTTTTGTGTGAAGTCTTCATAAAGCAGAATTTAAAGGTAGGTAGTTGAATTTACGTCGTACTGAAGGCAGCTCAACGGGCATTTGGCGACAGTTTGGGATCAATCCCGAAAGGAAAGATCCAGCAGAATTTAGAGAAACTAAAACTTTTTTGAATGGTTTCATTAACGTTGCACAATTTTCAGTTGTCGTAGAAACGTAGTTTTAATAGAATTTCCTTTATTTTTCAAATTCTGTTTTATTCAAACTTGTTTGATCGAATGTATTTTTTGTTGCCTATTTCAGCCAGAAATCACATTAACGATCCTAGGCATGTTGCCTAGTAGTTCAAAAGTGAAAATGCGCATGTGAAATGACTACTCAGTTTTGCGCATGAATTAAATTTCCTTGTTAAAAAAGTTCCAACCAAGAACAAACGCTAATGTCTCCATTGTTAGAAACCGTTTATTTTTAATTTCCGAACAATAAAAGTTATTTATACTTGCAAATTTTTATTATTACAAATTTATTCCTTAGAAAGCGTTTTACCTTTTCCAGTGAAATTTCGAAATGCGTTTTCTAACTTGAGGAAGTTGGAATTTAGTACGTGCAGACGAATCTTCAGTGTTATTTTTGGCATCCTAGTTGTAATCGTAATTTTGCTTAATTTAAGTTACATAAGATTTGTAACAAAAAAATTACAAAAATCTATTAGATGAAAAGAAAAACTGGGTTCGATTGTTTCTTCAGCAAAAGAACCAACTAAATTTAATTTGCATCGAGTTAAGTGCAATTTCTTTGAATCTTGTTCGTGTTCAGAACAACTAAATTCCATTTCCCTTTTATCTGGAGATTGAGATTCATTAATTTCCTGAATACTTTAGATTTGGTTGGTGACTTTTCAGTTATGTTTCCCCTTCACTTTCTTGTCCAGGGATTACATTCCCTGTTCGGATCAATTCTTCAATGTTTTCATCGCAACGCCCACTCCTGGGAAGAAAAAAAAACCTCCAACTTTTTTGTTTCCTTTTTAGTCTACTTTCATCTCTCTTGGACGGTTTTGTTTTCACCCGTCAAATAAAAAGGAAAACTGCGAAAGACAAATCGTGTCGAGGTCGGGTCGCCGCTGAGTGGGCCATTGCTACGAGGATGGGATGGAGACCCGCTTTGGTATGGAACACGCGTTTTGAGCACGGAAAAGAAAGTCTCATAGCGATGCCGTTCTATTCGATATTCTATTCAAAAGTTACTTTTCGATAGTCATCGCAGGATCTGAGTGATAGTCACCAGTAACATGGTACTGAGGCCCGGGAAATGTGTGTGTGTGTGTGTGAAGTTTTTTGCTCTAATCAGCAATCTGTTTTCTAAGTTCAAAAAGAGGACCACGGTAGCCCGGTTGGAAGAGTAGCGGGTTAGCAACAGGAGGGTTGCTAGTTCGAAACTAGATCCAACCAAAGACCGTCGTGTACACGGTGACTGGTGCACGTTTAATCTGTCGAGGCATCAAATGTCTCCACGTTGGCGTGGTATGGAAGTTTGGTGAGTGGTGCCAGCTCAGGTTGCCTCGTCATCTGACCGTGATTCAAAATTACGAGGTGTTGTCTTCGGATGTTTCCCTTCAGGATTGATCCCGGACCATCGCCAATAGTCCGCTGTGTTGCTCCAGTGCGACGTTAGTTCAACAACCCATAAGTTTAAAAAGTGAAAGCATCTTTTCGTTGTATTTATAACAAAGCTGCGCAAGTGTGCAAAAATATGTATAAATCTTGGCATGCATATATTTTTTGTCATCTAGAGAAATCAATTGACTGTCCAGTAGAGAAATCTACGCATCCAGTCGAAATTGTGTTTTTATAAATTATTTTATACACATAACACAAATATGCAGCTCATTGCGATTAATCGAAATGTACGTACTTTCTGTGCCCTTTCTTTTGGCGGTGAGAACAACTGAGTGCCCAACCTCTCTTGATAAACAATTTCCCTTTATCTCTGGATACCATACAGAGTTCCATAGCTGTCTTCCCATTAGGGGAAATCCTAACACTTTCCTCTCACGATACCTCTAATAAATCTAGTGTGTTTTGAGAGAGATCCTGAGTGTCCCTGATTGTATTTCTCTCTTGTGTTTGAGTAAAAGTTTTTTTCTGTTCGTATATATATATGTCCATTTACTTGACGTTGTCTTGAGTTTGACTCAGCTTGGTTAAATATGGCTCTTACAAAACCCAACCTACCAATCATACTTCACTCAGCTCGTATGGCTGTGATACCATTAGATGCAGCCCTCTGGGGCACATATCTTTTAGGTGTGCGTACGGGCTTCACGAATCCGAGTGAAGCTCTAGTGATCTTTTCTTTTCCCATAGGTTTAAACAAATGGCGCGAAGACGAGTGAACAGACAAATAATGAATTGTTTAATATATTTCCATCTATTTCACTCCTGCCGTCATTACCATCTAGGCGACTTGATGTTCTTATTACACGTCTTCGCATTGGCTATTCCAGGTTCATACATAGACATTTGTTTATGAACGAAACCGCTCCATCGTCCCATCATTGCCAACAACCATACGCCATATTTTAAATTCTCGTTCACATTTTAAACATCTTTATCGTCGATATTTTAATACCTCATCACCAATTTTATCGGATTTGTTGGATCACCCACCTCATCCATCCCTTTTTACATTCCTTCATTCGAGGTTTTTAATGCATCTATAATTGATAAAATTTTAAATTGAATTTCATAGTTTTATCTAAGATGGGGACACCCTATCTTATTAATCATTTTTGAAAATAAGGTTTTACACTTCTCAATTAAAACTTTACCTTTATATTTAAATTTTATGCAACCCATTTGTTTTTATTCCTTGCATTCCTCCTTTTAATGTTGGTCTTATTCTATTTTCTCATTTTATTGTCTTGTGTTTGGCGCAGCTTATCCTTTTCTGGATCTTCCCCAATCCCTCTTTTTTATCTGTCACATTTTTTACTTGACTTTGTCTTGCGTTTGGCGCAGGTGAGCCAAATATGGCCATTCGATACATTGCCAACCATTAGATACATTAGATCTGTGCTATATGCGTGTGACAGTCAATGAAGGTGCTAAATTTGAATAAACTTTGTTTTGGTTTTCTTGTTTTTCATGTGTACATTCGAATTTAGATAGTAGTCCATTAAATTTCGACATCCTATTCTTCCAAATTGTTCTTCCCGTGCTATTTCCGCATCACAAATACTGCCTCAGAATCGTATGTTTCTTGAATGAAAACTACTTACTGTATTGCCCGATGATGCGCCATTTGCGAGGTTTATCTTACGTCCACAAAAACGTTTCCTTCGAATTCAATTACTGCAAGCTATTTGGGTCGTACGGGGCATTACTATTACAATAATAGTGAGTTTCTGCATCCGTCACACCCACCGCTTATCACTACTCGCGTTTTCATGCACTATGGTAGTCTGCTCAACGCGCATTAAGGTTGGAGCAAAACAATCGCCAACAGTAGCCGAATGAAAGAAAGCAGCAGATTTTTTCGTGTGTAACTCGTTTTGTTATTACGATTTTTTCCTTCAGTCTTCGTGGCATTCAATGTATCGTTCCCCATTACTTTTTATGATCCTATTTTCTTAAAAGGTTTGGTCACGCGTTTGGTGTAAGTGTTTTTCAACGGCGTTTGATGTTGGAAGGGCTGGAAACTCATGGCCAAACAGTTGCAGAACTGAAGGTGGAAAAAATGGTGCGGTGGAAGGGTAGTGGTATTTTCCTTTACAGTTTGTTTTAAATACTCGTTGAATTGCGAAATACTGTGATATCTGTTCAACATGCGGGCTTAAGTATTTGAACTTGTTTCAAATTCTGTCTGAAATGCTAGTTGAAATTTTTTCCTAAACATGTCACTGAATTGTTTAATAATATATGAAATAACCAGGCAGAGATATATGTGTCGATTGATCTTCCAGTTGACGAAAATACCTCTACAGTTGTGTATGACAGGTGTATATTCCCATACGTAGATCCGTTGATGTTTGGCGGAATGTGGCCCTGCCGTACGCAAAATCTAGCTATCGCCATAGGTGATTTCTTTCACTTTCTCGTAATGACTAGTATTATTTCCAGCACATTAAAAACCAATCACCACGCACTTAGATCTAGTTCATATTATCCATGACCTCTTTGAAATGGTAATGATTGGTTGGGTTTTATGGCGCAAGGGTAATATTCAGCTAAGCTGTGCCGAACATGAGACAGACAACATCAAGTAATACGTATGTTGAAATTTAGAACGCTTCGACAGACTAAAATTTGCTTAGAATTTCTTAAAATTTCTTACGGGCTTTTCAAATCAAAGTATATTTTGACTTCTCTCAGCTCGCTGTTAATGATATAAAATTTCACTTGGACAGCCTTGGTGATTGAAAATTCTGTTATCAAAAGTAAAAATTATCTTGGCCAAAGAGGTAGTTGAATACGTAAAAATATCAAAATACGGCTGAGTTATAGTTTGACTCTGGTGACAAGGTAGATCACCTTCGGCTGGTCCATTTCGGGTAATGAAATGAGCTTGACTGTGAAAAAGGCTACCATACTCAAAATCTGGCGATCGCCATAGATGATTTGTTTCACTTCCTCGTAATAACTTCTATTATTTCCAGCACTGAATTGCAAACTTGGAGCCACGAGAAAGACCAATCCTGGAAACATAGTGTTTTTTTCTCCCCCTATTTAACGAATTGTTTCGATCAAAACCACGTGACTCAAATGCCAACTCGCCAGACCCGGACTGTATCGATTATACAATGAATTCCGAATCGAAATATGGTAGTTAATCGGTCAACGCCAAGATTAAACCGCAAACTTTGTCAAAAAGGCTGTAAAAACCACATTTTAAAACAGTCCTGTTATGTATCAAGCGAGATCATTTGGGCATAGGAAGTAACATTTTCACATTCCGTCTGTTTTGTTTGTTTACCCTGAAAATCCATTTCTTAGGTTACCTAAGATTTAATGTTTTAAAGCTAGTTCCGAGAGCCAAACACAGCACTCATGAATATTTCTTCACCCGAGCACTCAAGGATGATCTGTTACGATCAATGTGAAATGTAGCCAAAAAATGAAAAATGTCCTTAAGAAGGCCCTAACTTTTGTTTGAATAATGGGGAATCTTGGATTCTTAACACACTCAGGGGTAACTCGCATATACCCGTTCTACAACCTGCAGTCTTCCATGCATGACGTCGAACCAGGTTTGACCTTTTGACCAATAGAATTTTTCCTACGATTCTTTCAACCATTCGACGTGGTTATTTAGTCATTAAATGTGTTGTGAAGTGAAAGCAATACTAGTTAGTTGTTAATTGATTCGGGGTGGGCACAACAGGCCTTGATTCATCCCGGCCTGTTGTGCCCACCCCGAAGGGAAATATCCGAAGACAATATTTCGTCATTTTGAACCATGGTCGGAGGACGAGTTGAACATCTGAACTGGCGCCCCATTCTCCAAATCTCCACGCCAACGCAAAAGCCATTCTACGCTACTCAGAAATCTCGTGACGCAAAGAAGGTTAATATACAGTGGCTCCCAAAAGTGTTCGTACACTTACGAATTTCAATGAAATACTGCTCTATCCATTAATAAAAATTAATATTTCAGAATGAGAATTTTTTAATAACATCTATAACTTGTTCTTAACAAAACTACATAAAATATTTTAAAAACATAGTAAAACTTTTTTTTTGGAAAATCAATAATCAAAAAGTAACAAAAAAGTTACCTCACAAAAGTCTTCGTACACTTTAAAAAAAATCTCTACATATTAGTAAATATTGTAATATTTCGGTAAATTAGTGCTTAGTAGGCTATCCTATAGCATCCACAACAGCTTTTAAACGTCTGGGAATAGAGTTCACTAGTTTTTTTGTAATTTCTGCATCAATGTTCCTCCATTCTTCAATCATTACTGTTTTTAGTTCGCTTTTCGTTCTAATGTCGTGTCTTCGTACTCTAATCTCCAGTTATCTCCAAATGTGTTCTATTGGGTTTAAATCCGGCGACTGAGGTGGTGTTTTCAGAACTTGTGGACAATTATAGAGACACCAGAGGCGAACATAGAGAGCCGTGTGCTTCGGATCGTTATCTTGATAAAATACAAAGTTGTTTCCAATACCCAAATTTTGGGCTGATAATTTTAAATTATCTTTTAAAATATTTAAGTAAAGAGTATGATTCATTATGACCATCAATAAATACCAAATTACCTAGTCCTGATGCTGACAAGCACCCACACACAAGGACACCTCCACCGCCATGCTTTACTGTTCCAACTAAGTTCTTGGGATTAAGTTCCTCATTTTTTCTTCTCCATACAATTATACGCCCATCGGAACCAAACATGTTAAATTTATTTTAATCTGCAAATAAGACATGATTCCAATACATTTCGGGCTTATTTATCATTGATTTTGTGAAGGAAAGCCTAAGCTTTCTATTTTTCGCACTTACAAAAAATTTTCTTCGGGCGGAACGCCCATTTAATCCAGCTGATCTGAGCACTCGTCGAACAGTTTCAGATGAAATTGAAGTAGAAAATTTTTTAGTAAATTCTGTAGAACTTTTTACAGCACTCAAACGTGGATTTTTCAAAAAATTTCTAACTATAAATCTCTGATCACATTCAGTTAACTTAGCCAGACGACCTTTCCTTACCTTGTTTTCGATCCAATTTTCTTCTTTAAAGCGTTTTATCACATACTGCACCGTAGAATGGGATAAATTTACTAATTTAGAGATATTCCAAACTGATTTACCCACTACTATGATGAAAAATAATTAATTTTCGAATGCTGTTCGTTGTTTCCTTACGACTACGAGCCATTTTTAAATAATAAATATAATATTACGAAGTAAGCAGGCAAATATTAAAGCCAAACGATTTTTTAAATGTCACCACAATGCAAAAATAAAAAAAAGCGATAAACGATAATTTTATTTATGAATTTATCCGAAAATGTTTTGGTGTACGATCACTTTTGTGGCGTGTTCTTTCTCTACCTCCTTGCATTTTCATTTTTATAAAAAGAAAATGAGTCAATATTTTTTTAAAGAATGTTTTAAAGAATTCAGAATCACATGGAGATGATATGAAAAAATATTGGACTTTATATTCGAATTCAATTCCAAGCTACAGCGCTTTTTCTACAAATTTTTAAAAGTGTACGAACACTTTTGGGAGCCACTGTATCTAATCCTATATTTTGACGCTTTTGATTCAATGTAATCTTTTACATATTTCTTAAAATCTGTTCGTCTTTCCGTTCTTTAGTCTTAGACTGAAATTGTCAGGCTAAAATATTTTTTGAGAATTTATTATATGTTCCTAACACCCGTTTGCCCCCAAACCCTTTTGATCTCCCACTTTCTTACCTGCTCCGGAGATTCTTCGTACCTGCTCTCTTCGGAACACAATCCCCGATGAAAATTCCCTCCACGCTGCATCGCTCATTCGCTAAAAGGCGCAAACATTCGAAACTTACAAAGTATCCCGTTCCAATTGTTCCGGCGTGCACGACAGATGGGGAACAAATGAAAAATCGATGATTCTCCCGCTCTCTGACTATGATTCGTGTCTGTTCCCTCTCCCACCTTTTCTTTCTATTTTACTTTTTAACACTTTGGATTTCTTACTTGGAGCCCTCGGGGCCACGGAATGCTATAGCCCGACCTTTTCTTTCTCTGTCCCCTGGGACTTAATTGGATTTTTCGACCTTCTGGGCACATAAGTGGCTTCTCTTGTCTGGATTAGCTCGGGACTGGAATTTTTCTGCACCTTTTTTTTATATCCCTCTTGGTGATTTTTTTCTCTCTTCTAAGAGAATAGGGGCGATCGTGTGACTACAGTTTCTGAGATTTATTCCTTCTTTTTTGAGTACTTCCTTTCGGATCGGGAGGAGGAGTGTGCAGTTTTTAAGTTTGTTTCGTGCCTCATTATTATTTCCCTAGTAGTGGGGGATAGGATTAGAAATTTGGAGCTGAAAGAGTCAACCGTTGATGGCACGTAAACATTTCCCTTCATTTGCCGTGGCTCAGTTCAATTCCTGTCAGGTTCGATTCCTCCCTGAGTATTTCTTCTGTGTCAGAGCTTTCCTTATGTATATGTCCATTTACTTGACGTTGTTTGCCGCAGCTTGGCCCTTGCGCCATAATTCTCAACCTTAGATGTGAAATATAATAGAGCAGGGGTGTCAAACTCAATTAAAACACGGGCCATTTAATGCAACTGGTAAGATTCACGCGGGCCACATCACACTTACAAATTTTCTTAAAATTATATTTTGAAATGAGGATTCAGGAATATGGATAGGATAATTAAAACACATTATGTAATTAAGTGAATTTTGGGTAATAATTTATAGTATTGCTATATAATTGCTTTTATTTAAACGTTTATTTAATTTAATGTATTTATAAAACTAAAATTAACTTTTTTACCGGAAACTTGCCAGCACTTTCCTCCTACTAGTTTTCCAATATCTGGATTCAAAGACTGAGAACAGACAATCTTCATTATGGCAGATGGATGTTTATCAGTTAATCTTAATCTGTAGGCCGTTTTATTTAATTTCATGGACGAAAATAATTGCTCACACATTTTTAACATGACGAAATTGTATGTACGGTATTGCCTCGATCTCCCCTAGTGCTATTTTCTTCATAACATATTGTCCTGTTTTAATTTTATTTCAGATCATCGTGGGCCACAAAAAATTACCTCGGGGGCCACATGCGGCCCGCGGGCCGCCAGTTTTACACCCCTGTAATAGACTATTGAGAAGCTTCAAAAAGGGACCAACATGTCGACTAGTAATCACGTGACTGCTCTGTGTGAAAAATGGACTTGGTTTTCCGATTTGGATTTCTTACTTGGAGGATTTCTTATCTTTTCACCTCGTTTGGCGATATAACGATAGGGTAGGTGTGTTACTGTGCATTTCTATAGAGTCGACTAAAGTGGTGAAATCGCCAGTCTACTATCAGATGATCAATCAATGGAGCAATCGGATGATGAATCAATGGATAGGCGTTTTCTCCCGTTCGGTGCACCAATCATTTGATGAATGTTAGGTTCCACCCAGCAGACGAAAGTAGTCTATGGACCACATTCTAGTTTGGGTCACATGATCCTGGGCACCTAAATTGGTGACCATTGTTCACTATTTTATTATGCCCTCTGAATCCGACCAGCTAGTGTGTTTGCCCACTGCGCTACCGGCTTGCCAGTTATAGGTAGCGCAGGTTCGATTCCTGTAACTTACCGCGGGTGTATTTCTTGTCTTCTGCATCAGTAAAACTTTTCTTGTGTGTATCCCCATTACTTGACGTCTTCTGTCTTGTGTATGGCGTAATTTGACCAAATTTGCCAAAATGTAGCCTGTTGTGTTGCTCCAATGCGACGTTAATACAACTATCAACCATAAAATAATTTCGTATAAAATAATTACCATTTAACTTATGTGGGGTGCCAGCTGAGGTGTGACCTCGTCATCTGACCGTGGTTCAAAATTTCGAGGTGTTCGCAGGTCTTTCCCTTCATGATTGATCCCGAACCGTCACCAATAGCCCGTTGTGTTGCGCCAGTGTGACGCAAATTCAACTACTTACCAATTAAGTTATCATGGGTAGGTATGTGCTTTACTTTGCGTCGCTAGAGCAACACATGGGCTATTTATTGACTACGGTCCGGGATCAATACCGAACATAAAGATCCAAGGACAACGTCACATAATTTTGATACACGGTCAGATGACGTAAGTTATAACGTGAAATGAAATTTGTCTGCTCCAAATTGCCATTCCGTTGCTAATATTTATCTGACAGTGATTAGCTATAAAAGCACATTAGACGGGCCCACAAAAAAGCTTTCCTGGTCCCGTATATGAGTAGCATAACCACAATTCACTGCACCACTAATCCCAGCAACATAAATCCCGAGAGCACAGAAAGAATGCGAGGGCCCCTTTCATAGAGGGAGAAATATGGGGATTTATGTTTCTAATTTTTCCTCTCTGTCCTCCTTATTTCGTTTGAGATGGATTTATACGAAAAGCAAATAGAACTTGTTGGTCCGTGCCCCCGAGGAACGATCGCTGCATTCATCGACTGTCAGGAGTGAGAATTTCTCCTTTTCATCTCTGACATCTGTGTCGTGATTGAGCTCACCTTTTTCGATCCTCTTTCTTTCTTCCTCTTTCCGTCGCTTATGATCATTATTATGATCCGAGGGATACACACCTGTTGTCGTTAGTCGGCCATCTTTTTGTCGATTCCGACGTAATGTGTCGGCGCGCCTTTGTTAGCCGATGGCAGTGTCACGCCATGGTTGTCGTTAACAGGAGATCCGAGGTAGGAATTGAGTGGGAGAAATGTCGAGTGTGGAGTGCTGCGGTGAAGTAGACACACAGGCGCGATTTTCGTCGATTTTCTCTTGCTGTTTTTGAAGTATTGGCTGGAGATAGGGAATCAAGTATTTTTTATTATCGAATACTTAGTATCCGAGTACTTTCGTATTCGAGGACTTTGGTATCCCTCTTTGGTACTTTTGTCCCTCGGGGATCAATCTTTAGGTATGTAGGGGCTTCAAGAACCCAAGGTACCCTAGTGATCAATTCTTTTCCCATGGGGTTTACTGCCTCTGGTAAAAATGGGGATCCTTTCTTTTCACAATTACTTGACATCGTCTTGTGTTTGGAGTAATTTGGCCAAATATGGCCCTAGCTCCATAAAACCCAAATCCAGCCAAACCCGAGTACTTTCGTATCCGAATACTTTGGTATCCGAGTACTGTTGTATTCAAGTACTTTTTCGCACCTGAATTACTTTGGTATTCGAGTTTTTTTGGTATCCGATTACTTTGGTGTTCTACTTTTGTATTCGAGTACTTTGTAAGGCTTGTAATCGAATACTCCCATGTCTAGTATTGAAAGCTAGTGGTGTCATCCAGTCCACTAAACAGACCTGCGAAATGAAACAAGCCGATTTAAACTATCGATCTTCTGAGGATAAAGACGGAGCACATGTGTGTGAAGTCGCTATCCAAAGATCTCAGAAGGTCACGTGGGCTTGCGAATCAACTTAAACCGATTGGCTATGATAGCAAAAACTTAAATCACATGCTTTGGAAATCCACAGAATCGTGAACGCTTGTACCCCGCATTAGATTAGATTATCGAGAAAAATAGTTTAAATTTGGGGAAAGAAATTAAAGGAAAAAGAAAAACGGCTCATTAACCTAGAAGAAAAAATTGTAAAGTTAGGTTTACATGATTGGTTATTGTTAAATACGATTCCTTCAGAGGAAAGGAATGACACAGGCCATATGGATCGCAAAAGGGAAAAGGCTAGTTTATTGAAAACACAACACATATATACAGATAGGATAGGATAGGATTGCAGCACAACCAATAAGATTAATTAAAATAGACGGACGTTCAAGAAAGCTGTAGAACATTCACACATGCTGCCTGTAAAGAGTGACTCAGCTCTAGCAGTACAAAGAAAGATACAGACTTCTATGGACGATTTCATTATACAACAGTTATTGTGTGAAATTAAGAGGAAATAAATTCTTTAAGGATATTTAAGTTGTAGGGGAGAAAAAAACGGTGTTCGAATTGGGGTCGTTGGCGTTGAAGCTAGGAACGCTGACAACCCAACTACAGCATTTGTGAGTGATGGGAGGAGAAACTCAAGGATCAGTCAAATGTGTCATACAAAACTAAAAGTGCCTTTATTACGGCATTTCTTGTCATGCGAAATCATATTTTTCGGGTATTCTGTCGTTTCCAGGCATATTTGTATCTTAATGTTCGAGAAAAAAAGGCTATTTTTATGGAAACTTCATTTTTCACCCCTGTCAGGGGATAACTTTTCTCTTGTTGGAATTCCAACTCTATTAGACCACCTGCTCTCACATGCGTTGGAAGTTCTTTTGTTTTGAGTATATTTCACCCAATAGAAAACGAATGAAAGGCGTTATTCATACAACAAGCCATCAATGACTTATTCTTTTCGACCAAGGAATAAAGCCCCATTCACGACTCACAAATACGTTTTAAAATCACTTAGATTAGCGCTCCTTTGGTATCATGAACAATTTCTACAAAACATTTATCACGTATTTATGAGAGAAATAATTTTACTTCAGGCGGCGACGCGAATTGCTTTCACATTTAATTTAAATAAATGAGTACTGACAAAAACGGCCTGAATTGAATGGCGTGTCTCCTTTTTTGTTCTACCCGAGCTAATGTTATTTCAGCCCGACAACTTCGAAGAATAGAACCAGCATTTCATTAACGACGAAATACTATCACAATTGCCACCGAATTTTTTATTTGTTCATTCCCCTCTTTTTTCCTCAGCTTCCGATCTGCGTGCTAAATGATGGATAACGTGTTCCTTCCAATAACGATGCATTGAGCCGCGTTATCTTTTTACAATGCGCTTATTCAAGCGCGGTTTGAAAAATGCTGATTGATATGACCGGCTCGGTTGGGAATAGTTTTAAAACGGGAAAATGTTTATTTAAGGGCGGGAGCTGAAGATTTTCAGTCGTGTGTGTGCGCCTGTTTCTCATTTTGGTTTTAATGGGATGGTAAATATATTTTGCTGCAAGTCAAAACATCAAACTGATTTTCAGATCTAATGAACGCTTCTGTTGATGTATGGCGGCTCGAATAGATTTTTATGGAAATTTCGAAGCGATGAGATTGAGCTTTATTGAAGATTTATTTCTGGTTAAATTGGATTTTTTGCTTCGTGTTTCTTTTCGTGTTATGTAGGGAAAGGGATCTTTTTTTTTTATTGGAAACCAGCTGAATTACCCAGCGTTGCTCGGGTTGAATTGTTTATAATTCATCGTAATGTTACTCAATATTATTCCTTTGAAGATTTCGAATTGTTTTTTGCCCCCTGCAGACCCAGGACAAATCGAAGAACGGGGTTAATATGTAGCCTATGTGTCCCGCAGAATTCTACAGGATGAATGTACCAAATTTAGTGTGAATTGGTCTGACATTGATCGTATACGCAATGTTATTCCTATGAGGATTTCGAATTGTCTTTAGCCCACTGTACCATATCGACGATTAAAAAAGACCACTTTCAAAAAATTTTCTGATAGTATCATAAAAATTTACATTGTTATAATAAAGCTGCAGTTTAAAAAATTACAGACGGAATGCATAAACGATATGGAATTGAGCGATTTTCAGCGCAACCATACCCACTGCGATTGCATCATACTCTAAGATTCTAAAAACCTCCAAGGTCATCTTGAGAGGCGACTCCTGTAGATGTTAACTCTGACGTCATCTGCACAGCCAGACCGGGAGAGAGCGCCCCCTAGCAAGTGCTCTGTCCAGGATGACGGGACGTTACATCCCTCTGCCCACCCAAGATAAATAGAACGGGGGTTAATATGTAGCTTACGTTATCCGCAGGGTTCCAAAGAATAAGTGTACCAAATTTGGTGTAGACTGATCAAACGATGTAGATTTGTATAGAGAACACAGATGCCAACTCTGCTTTATATGTATAGATTACGTAAGTCGCTGGGTTTGGGATGCTCTTTTGAATTTATTTGAACGTAAGATACTTCTGTGTTGTATTTTTACTTTTATTTAGGGAATATATCGTCGGTTTACAAGTGAAACACACGAGGCAATAAACTGTTTTGAGAAAACGAAGGGTAAAAAATTCTCACTAAGCCATTCTCACTATATGTGTTTTTCAAGAAATTTAACCTTCATACAAAGAAAGAATGGCAGATTTGTATTGTAGCTACTGTATTCAACTTAAGTGTGTAAGGGTTTCAAGGAAGATTCGCTTAAGAGAGCTCATTTTTATGTTTCAAGCAGTAGTCTTATACAAGGTGAGTAATATCAAGATTTTCAAGTACAGGTAACCCCCGTATAACACGGGAGTTATGTTCCAAAAAATTGCCGTGTTATGCGAATCCGTGTTATACGAAACAAAGAACTAGTACGAAAGGGGGGGTTAGGTTCCAAAAATTAAAAAAACATGCTATTATATTTTCATAATTAAAAATTTTCTTAAGTGATACATATTAATATGAATTAAACAATGTTTTCTTCGTCATCACAAAGTACTATTAACCGAGGGTGTTTTCTTTTTGGCAAGATATCCCCAACCTCTGAGTGACAGCCACGAGATCAGTGATGCCATTTATTTTTTAAGTCCTTTATTTCTCAATTCCGTTTTCTCCCTCGCTCCAGTGACGCTCATTAACTATGCTAAGAATCTTCCAGAAAGTTACGTCATGCCATGTCATGTGTGTCCGTCTAACAAATTACAGATGAGCTAGTTTAAAAACAGCGAATCAGGAAGTCCAGCTCCCTTGATTGACAAGACCATCTCCCCTGATTTGCGACCCCCTGAAAAACTGATAAAAAGCGTGGAGAGGAAGAATACGCTCTCTTTTTTTTTCGCCCCAGTCCAACGACCTTGCAGTTTAGTGAAAAAGAAACGCGTTAAGCGTTCTTGCCATTTTTTCTTTTTGGTGAGGAGCGGGGATCCCCGAGAGACGCCATGTCTCTTCTCAGCTAAATTACTTTTTATTTAATTTATCTCGAGATAATATCCGCGCGTGTAGTTCTTAGGATATTCCCATCCTACACCTTTTAAATTAAACTTTCATAATGCCGTCCTTTTCGCATCGTTGTTCCAATCATTCCATAAAAGCACCGTGTTATACGGGGATGTTCCCAATTCTCGAACCGTGTTAGAGTGAATCCGTGCTATAGAAGTGCCTTGTTATACGGCAGTATAACACGGCACTTAGTATAAGAGTAGAATAAGACGACACTGTAGTATAAGAGGACTTAAAAGATTTCAAAAAGCACTTTAGTACTAAGGTACATATAGATTTTCAAGGAATGCCATAACAAGGAGAATATAACTAGGTTTCCCAAGGAGTACAAAGGAGCTCAATAAATGATTTCAAGAAATGCGGTACAAGGGCGCTTATGCCGTTACAATTCCGTATATATTAACATAAACATCTAGCATAAGAAAAATCAGCTATTTATTTTTTAACCTAAGTATATATCGTCGACTTACAAGTGAAACACACAAAGTAAAAAAACAGCCCTGAGAAAACGAAGATGGGAACGTTCCACTCCCAAATTTTACTTAGTAATCGTGTTTCTGAAGAAATCGAACCTTCATGCAGAGAAAAAATAGCAGTCTAAATATCACCACATCCTGGTTTAGAAAAACTAAAAGACTTGTTTCTTTAAAATTTTGACTTGGTGTGTTTCACTTGTAAACCGACGATTATTTGTTCTTGTATATTGAAATCTTCTTAAATGATTGTTTTTAAGTCTGTTTATCGACCAGATGCCAAAAAATTTTAGGTATTTAAAAACAAGGGAGGTAGGAAGTTTATGTTTTCGATTTGGGCAAAATGTGCATTTTTACGTCGCCCATAAGTTTAAATTTGTTTTAAAAAGCAAATTGTCTCTAATAGTCTCATTCTTTATAAAGTTGATCTTGAATAGCTCAACTAAGCTTTGATTTTTTTATTTACTTAAAACATTTAGATACTTTAATTCGTAATTCTAAGATTCCTATTTCAAAATCCTGCCTGTTCGGGCCGCTTCGCACCAGCAGAATCCGGGTCAGTCTGAATCTAGTAGAAATTGAGTAACATAGGTTCGGGTACACAGCAGAACGCTCCGGATTCGGGCAGTTGAAAGATTTTAAGATGAACAAGCTATTTCTAATGGAAGTCTTCTTTAATAATCTTCGTTACTCAGTTTCTCTTGGATTCAGGTTGATCCGGGCCCTCAAGGGCACATCTCCTTGAGGTGTGTACGGGCTTCGCAAATCCGAGGTACTCTAGTGATCTTTTCTTTTTCCATGAGGCTTATTGTCTAGTAAACTCGGTTGTCGCGCTCACGAGATAACCAAGCGACCGTTTCCTTTTTCCATCCTATTCTATTCCTCAATCCTTTCTTTTTTTCTTTTCACGACATTGTTTACTTGAAGTTGTCTGTCTTGTGCTTGGCCAAATATGGCCCTTGCGCCAGAAAACCCCAAAACAACCATCCTACCAAGCAATCAGATTGATCTGGATTCTGTTTTTTTTTCTAAAGATGCATGAAACCCACATTTTGCTTCGAGAATCGGAGCAATGACTCTTCTGTAAAATTTAAATTTTTTATGAACTTTTATAGAGCGTTGTCCATTCCAAGCGATATAAAATCAAAATAGGCATTATAACAATATCACGTGCTAACAGATGCAAGCATTGCCTTTCTTAAGAAGATAAAAAAAAATGAAACAAAAACTGTGTACCGTGTTCTACGAGTGCGCGACTTCCCCCTTTTTATAAAAAGTTCAGAAAGGTGAGAACTGCCTTCCCACTCAAAATAAAATCCATATATTGCCAAGTATTATAACGATCGTCTGAGCTGTATAAGAGCAAATTTTCTCTCGTGATGTGCTTGAATCATCATTATTTCCAAGCAACGTGTGATGTTGGACTTAATTTCCCCGAAACAATGCCCCGTGCTCTAGTCGGTAACATCCTAGCAATTTCCGAAAGCAAATCAGCATGCATCGTGTCTCCCAAAACATCGAAATTGCATAGCATTCGCCTCATTATTATGTTGACTTTCACCCAACATTGGGCTCATTTCTGAAATCCATCTCATTGTTTCTCCCTGCAACAAATGTCGTAAGAATCATACCTTCCAGGAACGAGTACTTTCTTTAATTAAGGCAACAGGAATGGGAGAACAATATGGGTTCTGTTGGATTAAACACCATTTCCCGGCCTACCCTACTCTTTCCTCTTAAATCTTCTGCCACCCCCAGCTCTTTCTCGTCCAATCAGGTCCTCGTATCGGTCGCGTCCCCCCTTGTCTTGTTCCCTATTGTTCTTAGTAATTGGGAATAGCCCTCGATGGGAACAAGGATGGAGCTCTGCGTTTTCCACCGACAACCGGTCATTTGGGATGTGAAGACTGCCTTTAAAGGAAGATGTAACAATGCAGGGGAAAAAAGGACTGGTCAATAAAATAAAACGAAAAGGGAGATCGGGGCGTTCCTTTTCTCGATGATGGAGAGGCTGTTTTTGTGTGTTGTGCTAAGAGGGTTAGGCGCTTAAATGATCCCTGAAGAAATAAGTCGGTGTTTACAGCTTTGTTCGTGGTTGCTTCTATTTAATTATGGTTGTTGTGCCACCTAACGACGTTCTTATCGAAATCGAATTCAAGAAAGTACTTGTGATGGCACTTAACGAAAGCAAGTGATCGGATCGAATACGGCTTGGGAGGCAACTTGATTATTGTTTGAAGCCACGCATTGATCGGATGTGCGACAAAACATCCGACATAGGCATGCGTACTCCGTTTATGGACAGAAAACATGTCGCTAGGCTAAATAGGATGAACTACGCATGCGTACTCCGTTTATGGATGGGAAAAAAATGTCGGCTGTGTTAAATAGGCTGAAATGCGCATGCGTACTCCGTTTCTCGGCAGCTAACATATAGCTGCGCTAGATAGGCTGATACGCATGCATACTCTGTTTCTGTATGGAAAACATGTCGATACGCATTTGTAATTCAGCCTAATCAGCGTCGCCCAGGACTGGTGTTGAACCAAACCTTGCCTAAAAGAACATGTGTGTTATCAAATACTGGGTGTGTTATTTTCAATAACCTGGGTTTTCCGTCTACTCGACGGAAGGGTATATATTTCTCGCATTCAATAAGCAAGCTATACTAAAGATTACAGACCTCCCCAGCATACATTCTCGAGTGTCTGAGGTTGTCCCGAGATGACCTGTTTTCTAAATCTCTTTTGGTGTATGACTGCGGGTGAATGGACTTGTGGATTTGGTCGAGCTGGACGTGGACATTAGCAACAACAAAGATGTGCATTGTAAAGGTATTAATTAAACTCATTGAAACTTTCTACCTAAATATAAAGTATTTCATTACGATATAGAGAAAATATATACAAAACTCGAAAGCACGGTGTTCTGTTTGTGTTCCTCAAAAACGGTTCCCACCACTTAGTCTGCTCCTCTTTCTTGCCCTTATCCCTTTTCCATAGGGATGCTTGAAGGATTGCATTCAACATTGGTACGTTTTAATGATAACCTGGAAATATATTTGGTATGATTTTTACCTGTTGCTGGAAAGATCAATATTTTTAAGCAACCTCTTTCCGTCGCCAAAAATAAACTAACATTCTCAGAGTCATCCCTGTTCCTAGTGATCGCCACCACGCAGACTTGGTGGCGGAAGCAGTTCTAGTGTAGACAGGCAGCACATTCCGTTCTCCCACATGGAGAGATCAAAAGTGTTCGCAATGACACAGACCACCCACTTGGACAGGTGTGAGTACCGCATACGTCACAGATAGAAGTTCACGATTGGTCGTAAATTCGTGTTCCCTATACTCTAGTTTTCGAACACTAAATTACGTTTTAAAAAAGAATAAGTCGCTTTGAAAAACGCACTTCGTCCTTTTTTTATTTCTTGGAGACTAATGCTGTATTTAAAATCTCAGCTATAGTTCAAGACTTAAATTTCAAATTTTAAGGGTCGTTCCTGGGGACAAACTTGGAGGTACTGCCCTTTTGACTAGTACGTCAGCATACTATTTTTTTTGTCTGTCGTACACCATTTTTGATTTTCATGAACAGAATCTAGAAAACAATTATTGGAGTGAAATGAGCTTGCATTTATTCATGGAAAATTATACAAATCTTTTGAATAATCTTTGTAACTCTCAATGGAAAAATTCTACGTTTAATTTGCTGCTCCCGCCTGCTCTGATGAATGAAACAAAGCGTTTTTTCTTCAGTTCATTTTAATTTCCATCGTAAATTATCGCTCCTTTCTCTTTTATAAATATGTGGTACCTTGTGTAGGTATCGTACTTGATATGTATGTCAGGTGAATTCGTAACTCGATTACTATGCATTACTAGCGTCTCGTTTGTTCGGTCCCATTTGCCGTTTTCCAGTTTTATTGCATGTGTAACAATGATCCCTCAAGGAGACGCACGCTGCCACTCGCTGCAAGAAAGTAAAAAGATAAAAATCGCTCTTCCAACTGAGCCCACTTTCGATTCCGGAGCTGGAACCTCCAAGCCGTAGACCGAGAGTAGAAACGTGATTTAAATGCAAATATAGAGCCTCCTTTTGTTTTGGGTACTTGGTTGCGTAGGAAACAATGATGTCGAAGGAATAGTGCGAACTCGAAGAGCAAGACGCTTGTGTATCATTTTCCAGGTACAGTGCCATGCTGTTTATAAAATCAGTTGCTCAGTGCAGTCTAACGCAATGGTGTTGAAGGGATGGTGGGAACTCGAAGGTATATGAAGTTTAGGATATATGGTTTGAGTGGGCTTTGCTTCCTTTAACTCATAAGGTTCGTTGCACAAGCTCTCGCTAGTAAGGAAATCGTCGGCTTAAAACAAACTTATTAACTGACATTTTCCAGAGACATTAAATGCTTATTTTTATGATAATAAAAATAAACTGTTTGGAATATAAAACTTTTAAAATGTTTTTGTCCTAAAATTCAGAGTTAGTCTTCAAACATCTGCACAGTAAAAAAATGATTTTTTGTCAGTTAATGAGTTTTTTTGCTCTAAGCCTACGATATGAGGTTTAGTTTGGCTGCGGTATAACGCTGAATATATATTGGCTACATTTATCCTTTCTATAAACTAAACATTTTATATTTTTTGTCAAATTGTAGTATGTACCAGTATGAGGAAGGTAGGTAGTTAATTAACATCGCACTGGAGCAACACAACGGGCAATTGGCGACTGTCCGGGATCAATCCCGAAGGGAAAGATCGAGGGCAACACCTCGTAATTTTGAATCACGGTCAGATGACGAGGTTCACCTGAGCTGGCATCCCACTCTCCAAACTTCCACACCACGCCAACGTGATATATACCAGTATGAAGGCAGAAGATATTTACTCTGTAACGTTGGATTGAAATGCTTGCAACGCTAAGGTTCTTGCTATTCTGTGACGTCACTCGGCATCTGAGAAGGGATTCTTTCCTAGGATTCTTTGAACTAATAGATTGTGGTTATTTAGTCATTATGTGTGTGTTGTGGGAAAACCAAGACTACACTACTCGTGGAAATCTCGTGTTAAATTACATATTTTGCGTCACTTAACTTGGAAAAACAAGTGTTTTTGTTTTGTCTCTTGCAGGTTTCACCACATACTAGTGTAGTTTCGTATTATTGTTTTTGTGCTTCATTTCTTAAGAATTTACCGGAGGCCTGAAAAACTGAAGTGCCACGACCTCGTTTGACCTTTGTGAGGTCACAGTATTAAACATTATAATAAACAATATTTACTTGTATAGTCTGAGGTCCCCCTTATCGGATGTTTTACTGATGTCTTATATTTATAATTTGGTATTACGCTAGCAGTGATTATTTAGTTCATATTTGTCGCTAATAACGGGTACCCGTTAAATCACAATTCTCAGTCTGGGAATTCAACTGTATGTTTTGTAATTGCATCTTATTGAAAGTACAATAACGTAGATAAGTCAGTGTTAAATCGAAATCTTAATGGCTGTTATTTGCAGTTTTTTTTTGTTTATTAACTGCAATATTAAAGCATTGTTATTGTGAGGATTTTTATAGTTTCAAGTGATTACATCTGTTGTCCATAACTGGTGTAACCACATTTCTGTCTGCGGACTGGATCCGACCCTTGGAGTAGGTTTGACCTGCACTTGGACGCGTTAAAAAATGTGATTACAGCATTTTGTTTAAATATTAAAATTGCGTTTGAAACATGTCATACCTACCAACTCTTCCGGATTTTCTGAAAGCCTTCCAGAAAAGCAATTTTTTCCAACCTTCTGGGCGGAAAAATATTCTCCGAATTTTTCTTTTCAATGTGAGAAATCTCCAAACGACACCAAAATGACAATCCATGAAGCTTTTCCGGAAAAACGTTAAGTTTACCGATCTTTTGGACGGAAATAGTATCCGGAATTTCCTGTAGGGAGAAATTTTTTAAATGACGCCAATAGCAAGATTTTGACGCCGATATCAAGATTTTGACGCCAAGTCGTGACAACTATGGAATAAAAACATCGTAATCAGTGGTTGATAGATGGTCGTAAAAATCCTTTTTTGGCACAAATTTTCAAGAAAAATCTTTAAATCTCTTATAAAAGGAAGTGTTTATGGGTCTTTCTGAGGTGTCCAGACGAATCTATAACACTTACAGCCATGAAATTTGGCACACTGTTAGTCCTAAAGGTGACTGAATGTCCCTCGAAGCCCTAATTTTAAAATTTAATCTAGAAAATTTTTAAATTTTTTTATGTCGAAAAAAATCTTCCAGATTTTTTCCTTCTTGGTTGGCAGTTTTGTCATGTTCTCTCTATTCGGGATTTATAATTCAAGTCTGGATATGTTATTGGAACGCCAACTTGAAAAATGAAGACGACTTGAGCTGATAATGAAAGAATACATTTTGAAAATAGAAAAATTACAATTACTTCAAGAGTAAAAAGAAATCAAGAGTAAGAAGAAGAGTAACGAGATTATTTGTACTTTAGGACGTAATAGATCTCTACTACTTGTCTCATTAAATCTGATTAAGATACCAATTTTTATGATATTCATGCTTTTTTGAAAATGTTATAGTAGTCAACCTTTCTCCTTTTGTTCCCATATCAATAACGCTGTCATATGTAATGTGAGGGGTTGTTACCTATATCCTTTAATTCCCTTCAGCAATTGGAACTTGACCAGATAGTTGAAGTTTGGCGAGATACGCCCATAAAACAATAAGCACAATTTTATCAAAAATAATAACAATGATTACAAATGAACACAGAAACAAAACTAAAAATAACGTTCTGTGTAGTTTTAAAACAAGCATTAATGTTTCTGTAAAAAATTGAAGTAAAACTGTGCATTTCATATATAAACAAACAATTTTTAAAGCAATTTTGTTTTGAAATTATTAGGTCATGGGGAGTGGTTCTGACCCTATAATCCGACTTGGCTACACCTCGGTTACAATTGATAGTTTTATATATTGTTATACGGTATAAAGCACGTAATATGGAACACCTAATTTTAAAAGATAGTCAAAAGTAGGAAACTTTCTTTTCGAATTAATTAAGCATCAAAATTAATTGATTCATATGAGAATAGATAAATTACCAAACTTAAAAAAAAATTTCAGCTATACAAAAAAGTATTTGGAAAAAAGTTTTTCCTGTACTTGAAGAGCGGCAGTCTCGTAGAAACCGTCAACTTGCACGGACCAAACTTCGAGATACTTTGATCAACATGGCAGAGCATCTTTATGTGGTCCTTCGCTGAATAAATTTGGAAAATAAAGACATCGCTAATTCTTTTATCTAAACGCTTTCATCATTATTTTGAAATGCCATATCCAAATCGATCCCCAATAATGCGTTTCGGGATAAAAATCTGCCCTTTTCCGTCTCATCGATTCGCATTCACGCCAGTGCACTTTCTTGATCACCTCGGAAAATTTATAACGCATTTCGTGCTCGGTAGAGCTCAAACAGAACAAAATGCACATCGTTTCCTTTCCGAATCAGTCACAGGAACAGGAGGATTTTGTGCCAAAGTCCTGGCTACAAGGTTGTCTGGCGACACTTTCTGTTGCGGATCAGCGCACTTGAGGTGTAATGGTCTCTCCCCTCTTTTTAAGTGGAAAGGGTCATGTTCCTCCTAAGCTTCAAGCGAGTTGCCCGAATAGTTAACCATACTCTGATGACTTTCTGGGTTGTGTATAGCGTGGCTACGACGAGAAGGCAATCGACCTTTGGTTAGTCGACTTTCGAAAAGGTGTGGAAGTAAAGCTGCCACACGCAAAAGCATTAATGGCGATCACCACCAGCCCCTTTTTGTAATAGACTCGTCAAAAACCACGTGACTATTGTCAACTCGCACGAACCGGACCTTTTAATTGTGTCTACCATGCCCTACATATCATTGTTTTACTATCAAAATTGTTTTTCATGGATCGTAATTTTTTTTTATTTCAAGGCAGGTAGGTAGTTGAATTAACATCGCACTGGAGTAACTCAACGGGCTATTGACGACGATCCGTGGTCCCCGAAGGGAAAGATCTTTCGACAACACTTCGTAATTTTGATCCACGGTCAGATGCCGAGGTCACACATGAGGTGGTACTCCACTTTTACGCCACGCCTACGTTAGGACATTTGAGGCCATGGCAAATTTAACGCGCACCAGCCCACACGTTAACGACTGTCTTTGGTTGGATCGAGTTTCGAACTCGCAACCATCCGGTTGCTGATTCGCTACTCTTTCAACCGGGCTACCACGACCTCTTTAATTTTAAGACTTACGAGGTAAGTAAAACGACGATATGACAATTTGAGCATTATGCCTCGCTCTTACGTACCTTCGTGTTTCAAAAACGACCATGACAAACTGATGTAAATCTTATGTTTAACAAGACGGGTTGAGCATTTCTTGGTTTATTCCAGACCTGAGAATTTCCGTGTCGAAAGTTTCGAATCTTACAACATGCGTATGCGATTATTTTTGTAACGACTAGATTCTGATTTAGGTACGTTCTTTGAAAGTTGTGCTCAGCTCTGCAAGTCAGGCAACTCTCATCTGCATTACGGTTCCCAGTAAGTACCAGTCTAGATGGCATCCTTAGTATTAGCTCAGAGGTCGAGCCCTCTTGATACATATATAAAAAAATAGTAAAGTTATAATTTCTGCTACTCATTATACTAGCAAGTACACTGCTTGTCATTGGAAACAATGAAATCAGCTGTCGATCATGTCTGATTGCGAAATCATAAGCAAATTGAACTCCTGTTTTGTCATTGAACTTGTCAAGTTACCACCGTTTGTGGTAGCGACTAAAGTGATAGGATACAGTCCGGCTCCCGTCAGAAAGCTCTCCTACCCTTCTACTTTTTCTTCATCCCTCATTGTGGTGTCTGTCTTGTGATTGGCGCTGCTTGGCCAAATATGGCCCTTGCGCCATAAAACCCGAAAATAACAAACCAGTCCGTGAGAAGGCAATCGAGTTACACGGTTTTGAACGAACCCATTCTTTAAATTAGGTGATAGATTGGAGCGTCAAAATGCTTCTACAATTGGCGTCTTGAGAGCGGATCCTGGTTCTAAGTTTATCTTTCGTGCGAAAGTGAAGGAGTGGTAATACGTTGGCGGGAGGGGAACAATCTACGGTTTTCGCTATACATGCTTTCGGTATGCAACCTTTTTCCTAACGATCTTTCACACCTATTCAAACGTCGACTGACCCAAGGTCGACTACCTTCTCGTCGAAACACACCAATAGTATGACGATTCATTCATTTCCTCTCTATTCATCACTAAAGATGACCCTTAGGTGTGCTTTTTAAAACATTTATCATTCTGAGTATATCATATTCTATTGACATTTTATATTTACTACAAATCAAGCTTTCCAAGTCTTTTGAAACGCGATCGAAGGACCCTCACTACGTCCTTTGTCTGTCCAACCCTCGATTATCTTTTTACCCCCAATACTTTCTCTTCACAGCACCCGCATGATCTTACAAGGACACCCCCACTTCTGTTGAAAGGGAAGATCCAATAGTTCCTCCTGGTCAGCATTCCTCAGTGTCTGGCCGTAGAACCTCACATTGTATCATTGTTATTTATCTTGACTCGTATACAATGTAAAACATTTTGTTGACATACATGCTAATGAGGCAGTTTGTGTCTGAAATATTTTTCGTTGTTGCCGGAAACTGTTAGCAAACGTTTTGTTCCGCAAACACTGTTCCAGTTGAACCATTTGAAACGGTACAAGAAACATGTTTACTGGCTTTTGTTATTTTTCACGTGCTCAATCGCATCGAAAACGGATGCTATATTTTTATACCAGAAGTCGGATAAAAGATTTTTAGTTATAGCTTTTGGAAACTCGTAAACTTTTTTTAATTTGATACTATCATAAGTCTTTTTTGCTGCTATTTTTCAACCTTGGCGAATAGGGATATCTTTTAAAGCGGGATGCACAGACCGCGGGCCGCAAGCGGCCCGCCTCACCATATCTTATTACAAGAAAGCTAAAAGACCAAATGCTTTCAAGGCGAAAGAGATGTTTTTTGGCGGCCCTGCCATAAGTCACTGAATCTATGTGACCTTTGGTCTTAACAAGTCTGCATCTTTGTTTTAAATTGGCGTGGTGTGGAAGTTTGGAGAGTGGGGTGCCAGCTCAGGTGTTGCCTCGTCATCTAAACGTCGTTCAAAATCACGTGGTGTTGTCCTCAGACCTTTCCCTTCGGGATTGATCCCGGAACGTCGTCAATAGCACTATGTGTTGCTCTAGTGCGACGTTAATTAATTACCAATACCTTGTTTTAAATCAAAATCGTCTCGAGCTCTAATTTTCAAAATTTTGGCAACTTTTTTGCAAATTCACCAAAGTCAATGAAATTTTAGTACCTTTTTTAACTAATAGAGGACTGAAAAAGATTTAGAATTTTTCATTGTAAGAAAATTTTCCAGTTTGGGCGCCAAGCCATGCAACCATAAAAGAAAAACATCGGCATCTGTGGTTGCTAGATTGTCATGAAAACATCAAGAAAGTATTTAGTTTTTTACTTTTAAAATTAAAATTTCTTGGTGAGATCCTTAAAGTCTATAATTCCATATTTGATTAGCACATTTTGTATTATAGTCGATTCATTTTGTATCTAAGCAACTAAACCTGCTACTGGGTTACAGAACTGGCAAAATGTCTCCATTTCCTTAATTTGAATTGTTCGGAAGTCGAATAGCTTTGGGGAAGTGAGCTAACAAATACATTTTATCTAGCCCCAAGCCCCCACGATAATAGCGGCAAAACCGTCCCATTTCTGAGTTCTCTGTTATCTGTTGCATATGCCTTTCACGTTCCTGCTATTCTCAACTATATTTATTTGAAATCCTTAAGAATGTAGTCCCAGCGGCTTTGGAGCGGAAGAGAAAAGTAAATTTCAATCCAGACAGAAGCTCAAGTAAGGAGGGTAAGAATAAGAGAATTCTACTTTTTGAGAGCTCCATTCTTTTCTATTTAGAAGAAATAAAATCCCTATCGCAAAAGGATTTCCAAAAACTCGAGAGGAATATGTATTTTTGCCTCGTTTTTTCTCTTCATCTTTTCGATTTTCATTCCTAAAAAAACCGTTCGCCGAAATCTGGATTGGAAATATTGCTCTAAAGTTCTACGAACGCGCTACTTTACATGTTTATTCTCCTGTGCGAATATCCCCTCCACATTCCATTTCTTCGAACTGTCCCCGAGGAATAGATGTGTACAGTGACGATAAAAATAGATGCGACTCTTAAAATATATCTATCGTTTATCCTCGTAGCTGTTTTTTTCTGCATAAATTTGTAAGTGCTTGAAAAGCTATCGTTTCCAAAGAAATTCTTAGAATTCTAGCTTCTCCTTTTGCTGGTGTCTTGTTTTACTATGTATTGGAGAAATGAAACGTACTTTTTGAAGTTGGATACATAATCCCTTATCTATTTCTAAGACAGAATTATTTTTTTAGAATTATTTTTAATGCAAAAATGTTAATGAAAAATATTCCAAATTTCAGACTGGGTTATTGAACGAATTTGCTATCCAGTTTAGAAACAAATATTTTTATATTGTATATTTCGCAAAATGGTGTAGTCAGTTTTGAAAGATGATTTTGCAATTGTATCAATAGGAGAAAATGCTCAGGAATTGTTTGATAACTGTTTTTTAATACTTCTTCAATGTTACTAATCCCCTTCCTTGGTCAAGGTTATACCTTGACCAAGACCAAAAGACCATGTTTTTCATGCCCCACCGCAACCAACTGTTGTTCATCCAGGAGCTATCTAAAATCAAGCAAAATGGTGTCAGTTTTGAGAGATGATTTTGGAATTGTATCAATAGTTTAATACTCAGGAATTGTTTAAGAACTGTTGTGCAATAGTTCTTCATTGTTACTAATCCTCTTCATCAAGGTATAACCTTGACCAAGTCCAAAAGACCATGTTTTTCATGTCACAGCATACAACTCCTGTTTATCTAGGAGCTATTTCAGAGACAACGATGCAGATTAAAACATGGGAAGGAGCTAGGACAAATGGAAAAGGTCTTAATTCTTCTCCAAAAGTCATGTCTGCCCGATTCTTGTCCCCCAGAATCGCCGGACTCGAAGACATCAAAATGCAAATTGCTTCGGAGGCGTTATGTAATCGAAAATCAGTTTTGTTGTGATTCAGAAGTCGCCATACTAATTTTCAAATTTCAAAACAACATAATCATGAACATAAAATTTTTCCTGTTTGAGCAGTTAACGCCTTGCGTTTAGGACACTTAATTTCGTGTTCGATTCCCATTACCTTTTTAAGAATCCTTGGGTGGTTTTTGACTTTTTAATCACTTAACGCATTTACCCGTGTCTGACGCGGGCGAAAGTTACCGGCAAATTTGCACTAGCCCGTGTCTCACACGGGCGCTCTTGTATCTCGCGTTATTTTATTTCTAATGCCCCCCTTAACTGAAATTGCAAAAAATAACTTACACTATACCTATATATTCATTTTCTGTCAAAAAAAAAAACTCGATCATTTTTTACCAGTTTTTCCGAAAAAAACTCGTGCTTTAAGTGGTTAAAGGCGAGAGGTTCCATAGACTTGGTCTAGCACATGCTAGACCAAAAGGGGTTAGGGATCAAAAGGGATCAAATTTGTTCGAACATAAGTAATTGTATTATCGGTGGGCACTAACTAATTTTGTAATTAACTGTCCATTAGTCGCGGGTCTTTTTTAACAAATGAGATCGCGTTGCATCTGTTAGGTGCTCGACGCTTTATTTTCTCTCTTGTTCCATCTCTATTAATTATTCATTAAAAAAATGCGTAGTATATTTTAGGTAGGCAATTGAATTAACTTCGCACTGGAGCAACACAACGGGCTAATGGCGACGGTCCGGGATCAATCCTGAAGGGAAAATTCGAGGACAATACCTCGAAATTTTGAACCCTGGTCAGATGACGAAGTATATTTAAGACATACTAAAAACAAATAACTAAAAAAATGTATAATTTAAAATTTTGAAGTATACGTTTTTTAGTTATTTCATTTCGCAACATTAAAATTAAAAAAAATCTACCTTGCACCTGCAAAGACCTGTGCGACTAACAGAAGGTTAATTAATGTAATTAATTATCGAAAAATTGTTTTTTGTTCCTGCTCAATGCCGTTTCCACTTCAGTTAGGAATCTATGCTTTCAGTGTAAATTATATTTGTACATAGTCGAGATAATGGTGTTTATTCCTCAAGTAGTTTAAATTTTTATTACTGTTTGTGTGGTGCCATTTTCTCCTTCTATTTTCATTTTCTAAGATCGGCATTACAGCTTTTGTAATATTTGAGTCTTCTATTTTAAGGGAATTTATTTTTTAAGTGGAGGGTGGAAAAAAAATGGCTGTAAAATAAAATACGGGTCTTGTTTGAATATTTTAAATCGTTTTTCCCTTTTTATCTCCGACACTTAAAAACGATTGGGGGAACGCTTTGCAGATAGAATAAGAGATAAAAAAAAAGAATTCCTTAACATTGTTATCTTTAATTTTACTGCTTTGACATTCCTATGAGCTAAGTGAAGCATAAGCAGATTTGGGAAAAAAAGCGTGTACTTATACTTTTTTACTTTTTCCTTCCCTTACACGTTTTTAATTTTTTCTCTTCTGTAACAGCTTACAGCTGTCATAACGTTTAATTTTTCGAGTTTTCTGGTAGCAGGGAATGTATTCATTGATGGGAGATGGCTTTACTTGTTTCTGTTCTTTTTAAAAAGTGGGTTTTTTGGCTGTAAAAAATTGCTACTTCAATTTTGCTAAATCTGTTTCAAACCTTTTGGGTTTCTTTGCGTGCTTCGTTTTTGCCGTTTTACATTTTTTTTAGATATGTGACATTAAGTGATATAGGAGAATATTTTCTGCAATAATGAAATAATTGTGTCAGAGTAATTTAAATTAGCTTATATTTCTTATAAAATATATTTTTATGATTAATTTTATTACGTATATATTTTGTCGTATTTTTCGATACGATTTCTGAACAAAGTATTTTCTTGTTTTCTGTATATAGTTACATCTTTAATATTACGTTCTTTTGTCCTATTTTTTTATTCCTTATTAGATAAAAAGAAATCCTTAATACATGCAGTCGTGAAACTTATACCTTCAATTACGGAAAATATACAGAACCCTGATTATCCAAAACCCTGTTATCCGAAAATTGGTCTCCTGAATAGGATACTTACTTATTTGTTTACTTTGAAAATATCGTTGGACATGCATCTATATAGTAAATAGAAATGGAATGTTTGCATTAAATATTTTCTCCCTATTGCAAGTAAATGTCCGTTTTGTGCCCCCTTCTAATGTAAAATCAGTGGTTTCCACGTTTGGTATCTATGTGATGCCCGCATTACTTCCAAACGGCTGTGTATTTTTCCATGAAACTTTGCATACTGTGAGTACTTACATTCCTTTAGGGACTGTACTTGGTTGCGTTGGCCTGTCTTCCAGTTTTACGCCTGTTTTTATGTCTGCATCATATTAAATTTATTCAAGATATTTTCATAAAAGGCTATATATTTTATAAAACATAATTTAAACTTAGTGACTACATTATTTAAATTTCCTTTGTTTACATTTTTGGGTAAGTTTCACGCTAAAATATATGTAAGTACTTAAATCAACCAGAATTTGACATTTTTGGAGAAGCTGGGATGTATATTGAGCATTGCGATTTACTCGGATTGTTTGAATGGTACTACTGAAAAAGCAATTTTTAAGGATTTTAAATTCTAATACTTCACTTATTTTTTTTCTTTTCGAAATATAACTTATTTCCGAATATTTGGGATAAATGATATAAAGATAATTAAACATTCAATTTTGCACAAGAGCAGAGAAGAAATTAATTATTTTGTTTGTGTGTTCATTTTCTGGACGGCATGTGTACATTTCGATTAACTTTCCTCAAACATCCTTGGTTTAACACTCGTGGTCGTAGAATTTCTTTCTATAAATAGAAGTAAAACATTCATCACAAAACCTTTTGAACCAAGACTGGTAGCTAATTAATTTATTCAAAGTATTTAACATTTTTTCGACAGGTTTCCTTTACAAAACGATCAAACTCATTAAATATTGAATTTCTTTTCCATGTTTCAAATAAAATTACTTGAATTTATTGAATGCTGCACTGAATAGGCAAGTAACGCCATCATTCTTATTCTAAACATGTGCGTGGTTTCCGTTCAAAACCGAACCCCTGAATTGGAAGAGTAGCGCGTGCTCAACGAAACGGAAACTCGTGTTCGTTGGCTACGTGCAGTAATATTTTTGATTTTTTTTTCTCGCACGCTTTTAATTTTGCATTTTTAAATTTTGTCCTGTTTTTAGTTGTAAGATGTGGCTACTGTGCAAGATCACGAAATAGAAAAGAATTATGAATAATATCTTTGGGACTACTTTTTACACCGACTTTCGTAGTTTTGTCGTGCAAACAGGGATGCGATGCATGTGAAATGGATTATAAGGATGGATATCCATGTATTCGGCACAGGTTCGATTTTTGTTCGTTCGCGCATGGACAGATATGGCCCTTGCCCGATAAAAGAACAGCCAACCGACCAAACAACCTACTTGTGTCAGTAAAGCTTTAATTGTGTGTGTATGTCCATCACTTGACGTTGTTTGTCTTGTGTTTAGCGCATCTTGGGCAAATATAGCCCTTGCACCATAAAAATCTTAACCCAACCAACCATGAATTGAGTCGACGCATAACTCAAAAGTATCCATCATCCACCATTACAAGAAGTGGACGAGAAGAAAATCTAATCTTTTCTAGTTTTCAAGCCCAAGTATTCTTTTAGGTCAGTCTATCGAAGAAAGGTAAATATACCTCATGTCTCAAAGACGTAGATCGAACAAATTAAATACCACAATCAACTCCTTACTTCTTGCTGCCAACTATTTAAAAAGAATTTATTTCAAGCGGTGTAGCCCATCCCTGTCATTTGGAATTTTAAATACTTTTATCTTTGCATGTTCCTTCTTGGTTGGTCTTTCAAATTAAGCTTTTTCTTCTAGTCGTCTTGCCGACTCAAAGCTATTCGAAATTGTGTTTTTATGCTGTGCGAAGTTTTTCTCAAACTTATCCAGTAGTAATTTACCGCATTTCGAACTCACGAAGAGCTAGCTGTGTTATCTCGGAATTAAAAAGTGGTTTTCCAGATTGTTCGTGGATCTGAGTAAATATTGAGTCTATTATCCGAAATGACATCTCTCTTTGCTCTACTTTTTTGCTCCAGGAGGGTGTTCTTTTTTGCGGGGAAAACGCCGACAGCAAATAAATGTCGGCCTTTTACGTGGATTTTCTTTTTGCGGTGTATTTTCTTATTAAACGGGAGTTAAGTTGTGAAGTTTCTTGAAGAAATTTTTGCTTTTTTGTTAGGAGTGGTGTGCAATGTTTTCTCTTTGGTAATTTAGTGGATTTTCACTACCGAGTGTGAATGGTGTAACGCGATTTTGGTTTAGAATAGGAATCCTTCTATTTAGTGTTTAGTCTATTTACTCCTGGTGTGTATATCGAGGTATTTACTCCTGGTTCCTACAGGTTTTTTAATACATATTTTTAATGTTTTGAAAACTAAATTAATAAAGTATTATACTTTCATAAATGTATTATCAGTTTTCCATTAGTTCACAATTGACTTCTAACGAGTTGATTGGGTTAAGTTTTTAAGGCGTAAGGGGACATATTTGGCCAAGCTACACCAAACAATATCAAGTAAATGGACTACACACAGGGATAGACTGACAAAGGAGAGAAATTCTCAGGGAGAATCAAAATTGCAACACCTCGGGTTTGGTTTTGTACAACACCTCATAATTTTGAATCACGGTCAGATGAAGTATATTTCAGGACATACTAAAAACAAATAACTAAAAAATGTGTTATACAAAAATGTAAATTATTATTCCAAGTTGCTTTCGCAGTGGGCAAACCACTGAGCCACTTCCACTCCAACTTCTGCAATTTTATTTTGATTTATATTCTTTACTAAAAATATTTAAAATTTATTTTTGATTGTACAAAAACAGGGCTGCCACAAACGACTAAAAGGCGATTTTTTACTATTTTTCAACCTTGGCGACTAGAGGTATCTTTTTAAGCAAAATCGTCTCTAAAGCTGTAAATTTCAAAATTTTGGAGACTTGAAAATGCTTCAAAGGTCAACGAAAATTTAGTCTCACCTTTATTAACTAATAGCGGACAGAAAAAAATGTTTTGGAAGGTTTCTTATGGAAGAAATTTTCCAAGGGACACCAATTTCGAAATTTGAGCGCCAAGACGTGGCAACCATGAAAGAGAAATATTGGAATCTGGTCACTAGATTGTCATGAAAACGTTATTAAGAAAATATATAGTTTTAATTTTTAAATTTAAATTTGTCGAGATCTTCAGTCTTTTCTACTTAATCAGCCCATTTTGTATTTCAGCCGATTCATTTTGTATCCGAGCAACTAAATATGGTTTTAGAGACTTTTGCAACTATTTTTTAAATTTTTATGCTATTCTTTCACAAGTGCTTTGGCTGTGGCAGCTCTTTTTTGTCACAGCAAAAGCACTTGTGCATATAGTATGGAATGGCGCCCGAATCCCTAAAGAAAACCCAGCGGAATTTCGTTTTCAGAGGAGTAAGCCCTGTTGCTGATTGGAAGCTCCGTAGGTAGCGAGACTGCAAATAGGTTCACTGGTTTCTATCATTGATCGTATCTGTTGGTTTCCCAATCGATGGAACAACTGTGCGTGTCTGCGACGAGAAGTCGTCCTCTCCTCGCAAACAATCCCCTTACCTCGCGCTGCAGGTGCCATTGGAAGCGAGATGGCCCTGGGAAACGCTACCCTAGTTACCTGGAAAACAGGAAAAACATGGAATTGCTACAAGAAAAATCTGGTGTAGGTGAACTCAGGCAAAAGCCATGATAAATCACAACTATAAACAATTAACGAACCTCCAATTTGTGGGATTTGTTCTTTTACGCTGTTCAGTTTTTGGGTTTTGAGAAGGCCTAAAATGCGTCTTTTATGATATACAGTGGACGCCCTTAGAGGACATTCACTCCAGGGATGTTATATCTAATTGCCATTATATCGATTATTCTTTCTGGGCTTTTTTGGGCGGAAAAGGGAATACCGATTTTTGCACCTCATAAATTTTTGCAATTTCAGAAGAAAAATATTCCGTTGCTTAAGAAACTCTTTACTGGATGACAGTAACAAATAAAGAATGGACTAGTGTAGTACAGATTTGAAACGAATAACTGAAGCTAAACACTGAATGTTAGAAAATAAATTTAATTTGACGTATTGCAGATATGAAAGAAAGCAAAATGTTGCACATATTACTCGCTCTTAGTAGCAATATGGTGTTCCCGTTAGCTATGGTAGTAATAGTGGTTTTAGGAATTTTGAGCAATTTGGCCATCTCCGTTTTCGAAAGATGTTTTATCTAAGATTTTCTTTTTTGTTTCAATGGACAACGCTGAGCGCTGTCTTGGATAAATGAGGTATTGCTGGCTAAAGTGGCAAACAGTTGTCTGGTTTTTACTGAAATGCTACGTGATTGATACGTAGATTCGCGAAAACCGCCAATAGCGCCTAAAAACCCACAACGAAACCTGAATCAGACGAACCGCCAACTGAAGGTCGTTGTAGCGAGCTGTTTACCTTTACCGTGGTCGTTATATCGATCATAAAATAGCATTAGGGCCTTCTCACAATTGGTCGTTATATTGTAGCGAGTCATTAAATCGAGGGTTGCTATAAAGCTAGTCAAAACTGTAGTCTCCCTATCGTATTTTGCATTTAATTCATATTTTTTAACCTTCTGAGTGTCATAAGATTTCCGAGTATAGTATTTATCTTTCCCCCACAATACAAACTGAATAACTAAATAACCACATATTTAAATGATAATTTCTAAATGCATTTGACGCATTCCGAAATTTTATCAAGGTCGCCTGCTTTAGAATTTTGTTTTTGTTAACACTATGTGGATCTCTTGTGTTTTTTTGTCGTTCTATGGTCGTTTCTTTGCTACTTGAGGTTAATTAGACGGTTTGTTTAAAGTCTTTGTTGTGGTACTTCAACCATGTTAAAATGTGTAGTACACATAAATTGATTGTGTGATCTGTTAAGTATTAAAAAAATTGTAATTGCAGCACTTAAATTTGAGCTAATTAATATTTTATGGTTCAGCCCCTAGTTTATTGTTTTATCTTTTTAAATTTTATTTTTTAAATTGAGAGTTTTAAAAATCCAAGGTAAAAAATTACGTGGCTTAACTTTGAAATCTTTTTCTATAAAAAAAAAGTCAGTTGTAACATCAATTAGAAGCTTGTTTCATGGGCTTGAAAATAAGCCCAAATTCAACTTTCTATCAGTAGAACTGGAGATTTTTCGAAATTCGCTACCTAATGGGATCCTAATTTTGACTTTTTTCAATTAACATCTTAAAATATTTCCAACAGACATCATCAACTCGTATAATTTTTTTCGGAATTTTTAAAATGTAGGTTTTGAAAAATTGAAGTTTTTATTTTCAAAATTTTAAATTTTTGAGAAAAATATTCAGCCACGTTGCATAATTTTCTTACTCAATTTAATTAGCTTTGAATTGACACCAAAAATAGTTTTATAACATAGATATATCGCAAGATATTAAGAAGACAGTTGCAAAAGTTTTTTTGTTAAAAATGCACATTCAAATTTTCAATTTAATTTTCAAATGATTGTTTCAAAACCTTGTATGTTTGGTTTACTTCCAAAAGACAACCTTCACAAATTTTTGTCGAAATTGAAGATGTCAAGGTTGAGTTCAGTGTTGTGAAGACATGAAATCACCCAATAAAAAGCCACCTAAGAGAAAGCGACAAAATAGATGCACTTCAAATGTTCCAAGCAGAAAAATGTATGAGCGCACCTTTCATCCCATTGCGTCAGCTCTTATTTGTTTAACAAGCACCTGGGAAGAGAAAATTTACGACCCGAAAGAGGTTAACGCAGTATGCAATTGCGTGCCGTTTCCGTTTCCCGCCCCCGATCGTACGATGTCTGGTATTCCTTGTCGTACGACGTTTTTAACTCTTCGTTCGGCGTTATTGCTTTTCGGCTCGACGCTTGACTTGTCATGCGTTTCCTCTGCCACCGACTCCCACGAGCAACTCCGGGGTTACTTTTTTTCCAAGAATTGACCTTAATGAAAATATTACTTAGGAATGAGCAAAACGGGCTCGGGATTTAATTTCCCACCCGAATGAGTGGATGTGTGGAATCGTTGAAATCGTCTCTTATTATTTATCTCAGATGAGTATTTCTTTGATAGGTTATTCTCCTGTGCCCGGGGGTATCCTAAACGACTCTTCGAAAAGGTACTGTCTCTACCATAGAAACTGCTCCAGGCTCCAAGTTTGCCTCTGTCTGTTACGGTAGAAATCGACCTTATCCTATTTTTCGTGGGACCCAAGCGATTTTTGGAGCCGTCGTGGCTCAGTGGGTATGTCCACTACGCTAGCAACCTTCGAGTTGTAAACGGCGCAGGTTCGATTCCTGTTAGGTGCATTCCTACCTGGGTATATTTCTCTCTTCTGTGTCAGTAAACTTTCGTGTGTGTTTGTCTATTACTTGTATGTCTTGTATCTTGCGCAGCATGGCCAAATACTGCCCTTGAGCCAAAAAACCCCAAATCAACCAACCCAAGCACTTTCGGCTTTCATTCCATTCTTCTATTCCTCAATCCCTCTTTTTCCCTTCCATGAGATTACTTGAAGTTGGCTGTCTTGTTTTTGGTGCAGCTTGGCCAGGTATGATGACCCTTGCACCATAAAACTCCAATCTACCAACCAACCTATTTTCCGTAGGGGATGCATGAAGAAGTATTGTTGTTACTTACCTTGGTAAAGGTGTAACCTAGTGTAACCAAATCCAAAAGACCATATTTTTCAAGTCCCACGGCGACCTACTACTGTTCAATCAGCAGTTGTCCCACAGTGACATCTAAAGTATGGGAAGGAGTTGCTGATGTTGCTGAGCAGGGCCAGGATGGAAAGTTCTTAATTCCTCTCGCAGTAACAATGAGGAAATGTATTAAAGTTTGTCGCATTTGCGCAACTGAGTTCAAATTGGAAACACATTTGTGAAGATCTTTTACTTGTCGAGAAGATCTATACTAGAAAACTACCTCTTTCCACCACAAACAACAAAGAAAAACAAAACTACACCATCGTCGACAGTCACCCCTACTCAAATGCCCTGTTCTTATAGACCGACACCACCCAAACTTGGTGTCAGGAGCATTTCTCTTGGTAAACAGACCGGTTACTGGCTTTACCACCTGGTTTTATCCAAGAGTTTTTGTTTCTTCAGACAAACCTAGTGGCGCATATGTTTCCTCAGCCATTTCGTTTTGTCTTCGAACAGCTTTTTGAGCTTTGTCCGCTGCACGTGGTTGTATTTTCTCTTCAGGTCACTCTGCTGATGACAGCTTTTGACAGTGCGTGAATTGGACTCTTGCGTAATATTCTATTTTAAATTGTATTTGTCTGGTTCTATAAGAATGATCTAACGAATTGTGCATTGACCTAGAAATCCCAGAAAGTGCAAAATTTTATGACGTTAGAGCTCAACGTTTGAGAGTTCTACTGCTTCAAACAAATTTTCTGCTTTATATATAAGATAATTTAAAATCGGGAGTAGTGAATACTAAAAAATTGCTATTCCGAAAAAAATTGTTCCATCAAAACAACCCATACCAGAGGCGTTTATGGTCCTTGGGCCAGACCCCTTTGAAGGGCCCTTACCGCCACCTACATTTAGCTTGACAGGAAAGCCTCTTACAGATCATTGTGAAGTCGGCGGATAGTTTTACACCGTCGTAATTTTACACTGCTGTGCGAATCAGTTTCAAAATTAAACTTTACTAGTTCAGCTGATGTTTTAGTCATCCATAATGAAAACGCAAGCGTGATGACGCCAGCACCAAGTTTCTCCCGACACTTTAAATATTCTAATCTCCAGCGTGAACCGAGGACATTTTTCTCAGACGCGTTTCGCGACAAACACGTCTAGGCATCCTGAAAATGAACTCTTCATCTAATTACTTCCGAGACATTAAAATTTCCGTCTGGTTTCGAGGAATGCCGGGCTCCCGGGAATTTTATGAGCTTTTATCTCGAATGCCGGAAAAATACACTTTCTTTTGTGCCGCCATTTTTCTTCCATTTTCGCTCCGAATTCATTATTTTCCCCCGGCACAATCTCTGCGGCTTGAAAAGTTTTAATTAGTGTATCAAGACAGGCAGCGAAGAGGATTGAAAAATCTTGTCTTGCTGTCGACCTCCCATTCAGCGGATTTTCAGGGGAATTAAGGATTTCTTTTGTTCTTTCGTCTTCGCTCGGTTTGATGTATGTTTTCTGCTCTTTCCAGTTGGGAAGGAGCTGTGTTATTCACCATCGCTTCCTCCGTTTCGATTAATGGTATTTTTTTGTTTGTTTGAATTCCTGCGATTAATTATTTGGGATCAATCTTGTGAAGGGAAGAATGGAAGCAGCTTTATGAAGAGGAATTAGTTTGATTTCGTGCTTGATTTCGCGAGTCCTTTCGTATATCATCTTCGGTTTTGTGCGCCAATGAAGTGCATCAAGAAACTAAATAATAGATTAAACTCGAGAAAATGGTACCACCGCCATTTGGCGATAATTTTGGAATATGGTAGTCCTTTGTAGGGCTATGATGGATTAAAAGTTTTCCCGACGTATCGGAAATGGAATATGGAACAGGCCTTTCGTATATCATCTTCGGTTTTGTGCGCCAATGAAGTGCATCAAGAAACTAAATAATAGATTAAACTCGAGAAAATGGTACCACCGCCATTTGGCGATAATTTTGGAATATGGTAGTCCTTTGTAGGGCTATGATGGATTAAAAGTTTTCCCGACGTATCGGAAATGGAATATGGAACAGCCCTTTCGTATATCATCTTCGGTTTTGTGCGCCAATGAAGTGCATCAAGAAACTAAATAATAGATTAAACTCGAGAAAATGGTACCACCGCCATTTGGCGATAATTTTGGAATATGGTAGTCCTTTGTAGGGCTATGATGGATTAAACGTTTTCCCGACGTATCGGAAATGGAATATGGAACAGGCCTTTCGTATATCATCTTCGGTTTTGTGCGCCAATGAAGTGCATCAAGAAACTAAATAATAGATTAAACTCGAGAAAATGGTACCACCGCCATTTGGCGATAATTTTGGAATATGGTAGTCCTTTGTAGGGCTATGATGGATTAAAAGTTTTCCCGACGTATCGGAAATGCAATATGGAACAGGCCTCTCCTGTTCACCTTACTTGTCTGGGGTTGTCCAGGAACGATCTGTATTTTAATCCTTTGCTCGTCTTGAACTTTTTGAAGTTGCTTGAACTCACGGACTTTGGTCTAGTTTATCTGCAACAATGTCTGACATGGCGAACAACGCCCCCAAAGCTAGTATTTTCATAAACATCAAAAGGTGTATTTCTAAAACGATTAGAGAAACCAATGACACACCCATTTATATCTTTAAAAATTGTGTTTTTATTTCACATTTTGTATTTTTGTTTGCCTTTTGAACAACCACTGTAAATTGTATTTACACTGCTGGCCACCGTAAATGCAACACCCTGAAGGAAGCATGCAAATAATATGAAATTTACAACATGCATTAGCGGAGGTGAGATATGCAAATGATTAGAATTTCAGCGCAGACGCACATCACGCGCGCCTGTGGCGCCACTTCAAAGCGCTATTTAAGGCTTGGAGATTTCGACGATTTCAAGTATGG
The DNA here is from genome assembly GCA_933210815.1 of Meta bourneti. Classification (NCBI taxonomy): domain Eukaryota; kingdom Metazoa; phylum Arthropoda; class Arachnida; order Araneae; family Tetragnathidae; genus Meta; species Meta bourneti. The sequence continues at coordinate 46,856,829 of OW119931.1, forward strand.
CAATTGTGTTATTCTTGTGGTTTTTCAAAAAAACGATCAATTATGCCTCGTAGAAAACAGCGATCATCTTTTGATCAAGTATCCGAGTTCGACAGAGGAAGGATAGTGGCCTACCGAGATTGTGGATTATCTTTCAGGGAAATCGGTAGTCGTGTTGGACGAAACCAAACAACTGTAATGCGGATATGTGATCGTTGGATGCAGGAGGGTACGACGGACCGACGTGTTCGATCGCATCCACCTCAGTGCACCACTTCACGTGATGACAGGCACATTGTGCGTATGGCAGTGACGGATCGCTCAGCCACATCACGAACCATAGCACAGCACATTCAGTCTGTACCGCATCATCCAGTGTCTGCGCGTACCATTCGACGCCGTTTACAGCAGAGTGGTCTGTCCGCAAGACGTCCATTGCTTCGTCTACCCTTGACGCAGAACCACAGACGTTTCCGCCGCCAATGATGCGATGAAAGAAGGATGTGGACGGCAGAATGGAATGAAATTGTCTTTACTGACGAGTCACGCTTCTGTCTGCAACACCACGATGGTCGGATTCAAGTCTGGAGACACCGTGGAGAGAGGATGCTGAACAGCTGCGTTATGCACCGCCCCACTGGTCCTGCACCGGGTATTATGGTATGGGGCGGTATTGGATATCACTCTCGCGCACTCCTAGTACGCATTACCGGTACTTTAAACAGCCAGCGCTACATCTCCGAGGTGTTGGAGCCAGTTGTCCTTCCTTACCTTCAGGGCTTGCCCACAGCCATATTTCAACAGGATAATGCGCGACCACACGTGGCACGCATTGTCCAAGGGTTCTTCGTCAATCGTCAGATTGAATTGCTTCCCTGGCCAGCTCGCTCTCCGGATCTTTCGCCGATAGAAAACATGTGGTCCATGGTTGCTCAACGATTGACCCAGAATACATCCCCAGCTGCCACACCAGATCAACTTTGGCAACGTGTGGAAGCTGCTTGGTCTGCTGTACCCCAAGAACACATCCAAAGTCTCTTTGAATCAATGCCGAGGCGTGTGGCAGCGGTGATTTCCAACAATGGCGGCTACTCTGGCTACTGATTTTGGCAGGAACCACACTTCACAGAAGTCTATAAATTTAATCATTTGATACTTGGTCAACATGTTATCTACAAAATAAATTTTGTTGTGATATCTCTTGTCTTTCTTGGTGTTGCAATTTGGGTGGCCAGCAGTGTAGTTTGTCGTTATTTCAATCTTATTTTGATCTAGATACTTGTTAAAAATGGATTGTACCACGTAACAATCAAAACAATAATGAAATAAAAATTTCCACTTAAATGTAAAAACAGATTTTGCGACCAATTTTTTCTGGCCAACATATTCAAACTTTTCTTATCCAACGCTTTATTTTATTACTTAAAAAATATCCCCTTTCCCTTGTTAAAAAAAACCCGCAACGCACCATTTGTTGAATACCGCAAAATATGTAGAACATCCGCCGTGCAGACAAATCCATTTAACAGAAAACGCCGCCATCTTTTTTTAAAAAAGAGTTTTTCCAGTTGGCAAAACGGATTTGAAGCTCATGTTCCAAAGGCGAAGGGTAAAATCATTCCCCCCTCTTGCCTTTATTCCAAATCCCCTTTAGCTTAAATTTCCCCCGTTTAAAACTCAAGTAATCCCAACCCGCCTGCTTTATTTTTGCGAAGAACATCACGCATGACAACTCTAAGCCCGGTAATCCCTTCGAAAGATAAATATTAAATAGAGTCCGGGCTTCTTCTTTTCACTGGATAGAAGTGGGCGGGATTTTCTCCAGGAGAATCTTTCTCCAAGCGACACAACCTGAGTTTTTATTTGGTGTCTTCGGAATGCGAGGGGAAGATTTCGGAGGAATAACTTCTGGGCTCTATTCCTGGTTGACGTGGAAAGTCTGATAATTTCCTTTTCGTAAATCTGGACGTTGTGTACAGCTTTATGGGCTTTAGCCTGGACTCTCGTTTTAGAATTAGTGTCAAGAGGAGGATTTAGTGGAAGAGTAGTGAGGTTAATACCATTACGCGAAGGCTGCGGGCGCAGACGTGCTACTCTCAGCTTCTCATAATATATGAGACTTTTTCATTTTTATAATTTTCTAAATATTCGTCCTTTTTTTAATTCTTAGGTGGGTAGAATTTGACGTGGTGTGTATCTCTTAAGGTAACAGCCGCTGTTCGTGTCACTAGAACTCCTAATCGCCGGGGGTTGCGGTAGCCTGGTTGGAAGAGTGGTGGATTAGCAGCCGGATTTTGGGGGCGAATTCGAAACTCGATTCTGTCGTGGCTTCAAATGTCCTTATGTTGGCGTGGTGTGGAAGTTTGGAGAGTGAGGTGCCAGCTCATTTCACCGAGGTCCAAAATGACGAGGTGTCATCGGATGTTTCCCTTCGGGATAGATCCCGCACTGTCACCAATAGCCCTTTGTGCTGCCTCAGCGCGACGCTAATTCAACTACTTACCTACCATACCAACCACCGAAGATTTGACATAAAAACAAAATCTACTCACCGCGCGAAGACAGATTTCTTCCACTGGGAGTTTCTAAAGTAACTCAATTTCTGTGAAGAAGCATTTCAACACCTTGTTTTGCAAATGAATAAAACACATGAAAATATTAATAAAATTCGACATAGCCCCTTTGCATATCAACACACAAATTCCAAAGTTCAGTGGTAGTACGTAGAGTTAGCAGAGAATATTCTCCAAGCAATTCCTTCCTGTTTGTTGTCTCGAAGTGGTATCTCGTGATTAGAAGAAAACTGACCAGATCCTGATGGACGAGATATCTCGTCCAAACCACTTGGAGGGTTAAAATTTGGAGAATTTTCCATTTAAAACCTAATTTTTTAGGAAATTGCAGTTTATCGATTGCAGAAATGAGTGGAGCTTATTTTATGCATCATTCACTATGTTTATAAGCACTGTTTTATAGAAATTATTTATAATTGTTAGTTATTATTGAAAACCGTGATACATTTTTATATATTATTGATAATGCTGCTACCACGGGGGAGTTTAGAGATATGATAAGCACCCCCTATATTTCTGCATATAATTGTGCTGCACATACATTAAACTTATTGGTTGGGGATATATTAAAAACGAACTTTTTGAGTGAACTCGGAAAATAACACATTGTCAAGGGAGTGAATAATTCACATTTCAGGCAAAATTGTTGAAAAGAGCTGATTATAAATATAACTGAAATGACTACTTTTTTCTTTATTTCTAATGTTAGCCTCAGAAGTATTACATTTTTAAACGCATTTTTTTCATTTATGTATTCATTCATCGATTAAAAAATGTATTGCATGTCATTATATTGTTATACCTTCATAAAAAGTTCTTGATTATTATCATCTTGGAGAATATTCTCATGAATTTTCTCTAAAAGATTAAAGAGAAATTTACGGGGAACCTTTTCCAAGATATCAGGTGTAATCTGAGTCACTGCAGCTGAGATCCATTCTTTAAGTTGATTATATAATGCTACTAATCTTAATTTTTTCCCACCTTAGTATCCCGGTGTGGGTACTTAGTGATCCAGAATCTACTTTAAATCGTAGGTCCAGGTCTCTTATTAACCCTCGTTAAAACGTGTCTAGCGATAAACCAAACTTTTAGGATTGGATTTTGTTGGTTCCAATGACCCCTTGGAAAATTCAAATGGCTGGCTTTATAGGCGCAGGCGTATTTGGCCAAGCTGCTCCTAACAAAATACAAAGAACGTCAAGTGAATGAGTATACAGGAGGAAATTTGTGCGGACACAGGAGAGCGAAATATACCCATGGAGGAATCGAACCTGAGCCGCCTATAACTCAGGTTGCTAGAGCAGCGGGCATATCCACTGACCCGTTCAAATGGTTGGTTGGGTTTTATGGCGCAAGAGCCATATTTGGCCAAGCGGATGATTCAAATGGATTCTAATAACAAAAGGGTGTATCAATTTGAGAAAGTGACAGTTGCAGTATCGAGTAAATGTTAAGAACTCGAACTAGTGTTTGGAAAAATACATGAACTTCAATTAAAAGCTTTTGCGTAACCAACAGCAATTACGTATATGTAAAGTGAAAGTGAAGTAAGAACCAAAAAATTCTGTTCGCCGTTAGCGACTTGAATTATTTTTTGTCTTTATCTTTTTATTTATTTTTATTTGCGAAGAGAGTTATTTAAGTTAGTTAAACTAAGTTTCTTAGAAAGTACACGGTTTTATTTCCAAAACACATGACTGTTTCCTATACACTAGGATGTATAAGATGTGAATTCTTTCTATTTATTCCTTATCCAAATATATTTTTCAAGGAAAACAAAACTAGCTTGTCAACTAGATTGCTTTGACCCCATATTCATGGGTTACTTAAAAGAACGAAAACATCCTTTTTAGAATTGCAAAACGACTTGAGCATTGTCTCTGTTTATGTGACAAGGAATCTATACTATTATCTTTTAAACTCATAATAAAACAAACCATTGTTTTTGAATTGAGATGGTATTAAAAACTTTCTTTCGAAATAATTTTTAATTGTATTCGGTAAGCTTTATTTCACCATCCATTTTAATCATTTCAAAGGTTGGAATTAATGGTAAAATAGTAATATTTAAGCACATTGTAAAGTAATTTTTTTGTGACGTAATTGAACTTGTTACAACAGAGTTTTGTCCGAAATGCTATACTCGATCTAAAAATGCCTTAATCTCTATTTTCGCAGTTTCTATTCTTAATTGTCTGGACAAATTATTTCCAAGCATGACGTGACTTTAAATGAGTTCTAATCTCCCATCACGAAATTCACGATAATCTCCTTTACGCACTTGTTGATTACCAGACCACCCTTAGTGGTTCTGTTCTTAAGTTTTCAACGATGCTGTCGTCCTCATTATCTTAATGAATATTATGAAAGTGAATCTCCATCAAACATGGTTTCATGTTACGGTTTTCTGAACGCGTAAATTGGGGTCAACGTCTAGAAGGTCAGTCCGTTGATGATAAATGTGTGAGAGTATGTTGGTGAAAGATAGATTATTATTAAAATCAGTCGTATCTGTAGTTTAAAATTATGTATAAGTAGACCCTGCAATTCTCGTATTCGTTTGAGTTAAAATTTCGGGTTCCTATTACGTTGGGATTAGCAATTTGCATTCTAAAATGTCACTCAATTTCTAACATCTACTGATGTATATACCTATGCTGCATATCCTACGATTTCCATTATTTTCCGTTGGTTGGGTTTTGTTGCACAAGTTCGGCATGTGGTGCCAGCTCAGGTATTGCCTCGTCATCTGACCGTGGTTCAAAATTACGAAGTGTTCTCGTATCTTTCCCTTCGGGATAGATTCCGGACCGTCACCAATAGCCCGTTGTGTTGCTCCAGTGTGACGTTAATTAAAATACCTACCTACCGAGGACAACACCACGTAATTTTGAAGCACGGTCAGATGACGAGTCAACACCTTAGCTGGCACCCCACTCTCCAAACTTCCACGCCAACGTGAGGAAATTTGAGGCCACGACGGATTTAACGTGCACCAGCCCCCCTTTGTACACGACGGTCTTTGGTTGGATTCAAACTCGCAACCCTCCGGTTGCTAATCCGTTGCTATCACGGCCCTGAAATAATGATAGGAAAGGTAGAAATCGAAAATAATGAATTATTTGACGTTGTCTTGCGTTAGGCAAGTATGGCCTCACCAATAGCCCGTTGTGTTTTTCCAATGTTACGTTAATTAAAATACCTACCTATCACTATTTCAAAATTTTCTTTTCATTTTGTTTTCTCTTATCAATTGAAATATTTCGAATCAATCATACATACTGATGGTCGTTAACTTGCTTTAAAATTGTGTGCGCATATTGTTCGATTTTGAAGATCTGAACACACATTAGACATTATAACAAGACATCATACAGGGAGAATTGTAATGGCAATGAATATCCCAGACTAGCTTTAAAATTACAACTAGCTTTACGAATAATTATAAACAATCCAGGAAAACGTTTATTTCCCGTGTTTTATTTGCATTATTTGGTTCGAAAGGAGTTTAGGAAAATAGCTTTTGTTGGAGTACTTTGGAGAAAATACTTTAGAGTTGGGGGAGTGTTTTGTACTTTAATCGAAACTTCACTATTGTGAAAGTCACTGACATTTGAATTCAAATAATTTTGAATTTAATTCCAATTACTCGAAAATCTTAATGTTCCTTTGAATTTATTTGTAATGTGTTGGGTACAATGTAAGTAATTTAAACAGGTTTCGCATTGCGTTTGATTCTGGCAATAGATCGCATTCTACTTTACTCTCTTGTTCGAGCTCTATGAGTTTACCTTTCAAGTGTATAGTTTTATTCATTCTACCTGAAGAATTACCATTTTACAGGCGACAAAATAATTAATTGAATTAAAAAATGAAAACACTTATCTAAGATTTAATTTCAAAATCAATTCTCAACTTTTGACTGCAACTTATTCAAAAAGAATTAAGTCCCCTGAAAAAATCAGACTTGCAACTGAAGGGAAATGTAAATTCAAATGCCGGCATTGAAAAGTACAAGCATTAGCTTTTAGCTCTCAAATGCACTATTTTTACATGCTACCCAGTAATTTGAAAAGATAACGTAGAATAAATACATTAAAGTGCATTAATTTGTTAAAATCTTTCCTTTCCTTGGAAACATGAATAGAATAATTTGTATTCTAGTTATTTAAATACGCGTTTGCGTATCTGTCATTTCTAATATTATACAGCACATCCAAAGTTTAATTTCAAGGAGTGTTTTCAAGAGTACACTTCTCATTAACTATTAATGACGGATAGATTGCAAGCTACGTAGTTTCAAGGTATAAACTAGATTACCACTTATTAAAATGAATTGAATTTCGGTTAAATTGCTCTCACTTTAATCATTTTAAATGTAATTAACACTAGCAACTTCTCGCTCAGAAACCATTAACAGCTCTTCTCAAATTCCTCCGACTTCGTAATTGCGAGGGGTAAATGCAATTTCGCGGAGTACGTGAATCCATCATATACTCTTTCTCAAACAGTATTTAGTTTCTTAATTTATGAATCTCTTTAAAATAACATTCGGCGATCACCCTTTCCGTTCATGCGGGAGTTCATAAGTCAATTAGGCTGCAAGTCAAATAAATTTTGGCCCCGACTTAACCCGAATGAAGAGGGTATAATTATGTCGCAAATTCTTATTAAACGTTTTTCCTGCCCTTGTTAGAAAATAGAGAGGAGTAGTTTATTCAATATTACAGTTCGCATCGGATTTGGTGTATGTAGATTTTCAGTTGGAGTTGGAACCCAACCAAAGATCGTGTACGTGGGGGCTGGTGCACGTTAAATCTGTCGTGGCCATAAATGGTGGGGACCGCCGTGACTAAGTGGGTTTGTCCACTGTGCTAGCAACCTGTGATTGTAGGCGGCGCAGGTTCGATTCCTCCCTGCATTTATTTCTCTCTTCTGTGTCAGTAAAACTTTCATTGTATGTGTTCGTCTATTACTTGACGTTATCGATCTTGTGTTTAGCGTAGCTTGGCCAAATATGGCCCTTTCGCCGTAAAACTCAATGCAAACCAACCTCACGTTGGCGTGGTGTGGAAGTTTGGAGAGTGGGGTGCCAGCTTAGGTGTTGACCTCGTTCATCTGACCGTGGTTCAAAATTACGAGGTGTTATCCTCGGATCTTTCCTTTCGGGGTTGATCCCGGACCGTCACCAATAGCCCGTTGTGTTGCTTCAGTGCGGCGTTATTTTAACTACCTACCTGTTAGATGTCGCCCCTATCTAAGGCGGCTCTGACGAGAAGGCAGTCGTCCTTGGATGTGTCGATATTTGAGAAGGTATGAAAGCGCTGGTACAAGCAAAAGTATGAATGGCGATCTCCGTGGATGGTTTCCTACCCTTCAACTCACCGAATAATTAAGCTTAAAACCGAATTCGTGCTAAAAAGCTGCAAAACTTGAACATGTTCTACAGGCATCACAGATTATATTGAAGTAACCACTTTGCTATAATTTAGTGTAACTATTTTTTACAATTTTTTAAGGATAAAGGTAAACAAATAGAATTAAAAAAATTGTTTCAATATAATGCTAAATTTTCACTTCATTATGGAAATAAAAGTCTAGAAAATAGAAAAACAGTTTTAAACCAGTATCATCAATATTTTGAGAAACTAAATACATTACATAGAAATTAGGAGGATTAACTTTGCCGGTATTAAATTAACCTTCCAACTCCTGAAATAAACATGTCCTACATGATATTCAGTTGTCATGGAATTAAAAAATAGAGTTCATTTCATTTTTTACCATTTGATCTATTTCTCATAATTTATATACTATTTCCTAGCTAAAAAGAACTGTTTACTGCGTTTAATTAACTTGGTGGATGAATTTTGTCTTCCTCTAACTTAATTTAAGGTTTGGAATATATTAAAATGGCAACAAGAAGATATTAAAGATTGAAGCGAGATGCGAATATTCGCTATTTCGCAAATAAAAAGGCCGAATGCACGATAAAATAAACACTTCATATACAATTAACTATTGAGATGCACTTGCTACGCTGAAGCCTTTAATTAATCGTTTGAGTGTGATATCAATTATGTTGTGTGACTGCCTTTTTCAAAGCTGCAAACGACAACTCAAAGTAGCGAATTGCTTTAAGGAATTTAGGCAAAATCGAATTAACAGGATGGCTTATTAACGAGTTCTTGTCACATTTGCATATTCGAAAATTCCCCTAGGAACCTCACCGAATCAAAAATTTAGATTAAAAAAATTGCATATGCGAGGAAATTCTCCGAGCACGATTTTTAATGTATATTTTCGAATATTTCTTTCCTATTTTATTTGATTGCGATTAATATTTTTCTCGCTATCATTACGATGCTGAAATTGTGTTCGTTGCTAATTTTCTTTTTTCCTTTCTAGAACTCCTGGGAACTGGAAAGAAACTGAACGTCAACGCTCAAGACTGCGATGGGTGAGTGCTTTCGATGCGTTATTCATGATTTCCCATCTTCCTCCCACCCTTCGTTTCCTGTGTTCCTCTGGGGTGTTTTATTGTTGCCTGTTGTGCTCTGGTACATATTTTTTCCGCGTGCCCTCATGCACTTTTAATCTTTTGAGGGTAATAGGGTTAAGGTTGCCTTTGTCCTGGTAATGAATTGAGTTGGGGGTAGCTGTAATTATGATTTAGGATCTAATTATTCCGACGGCAGGTGGTCGTTTTTTCTCGTGTGAGATATGCCCGCGATGAAAAGCGAATAAAGTGGCTGGGAGAATTAATTTTGTGTGGAACGCACATAATAAATACTAATGTGATACCACCATTCTGCCGATCAATTTGGGAACGAAAAGCACTTTTTGTTTTCAGCTGCTCTTTTTCATTCTCTTTGATCGGCCTCACCCATGCTCGTTTCTGCAGAAGGGTTTAATCATGGTTCACTCTGTAGTTTTAATTTGACGCCATCTGAATTATTCGCTCCAAGTTATGAATTACTCTTGGTCCAGGTTTCGAAATGACAGGCTCCCGGAAACTACCGTCGCGATATGCCTCACATGGGCGTGAAATTGAAGTTATTCAACTATTTAATCTGACTTGATATACAGACCGATTAATCATTTCTCTCTGTATACGAGACAGATTTTCAGTGTAAACAAACAAACCAGATGGAATGCTCAGATTTTACTTCCGCAATCCAAATACTCTCGCATAACACAAATCGGTGTTACCTTAGCTTATCGCCCTCGGGAGAATGATGTGTACGTGCTTCCAAGGTACTCTAGTAATCTTTTCTTTTCCCATTGGGTTTGCTGTCTTTAATAAACACGGGGGTCGCGCTCCCTTGATACCCAAGCGATCTTTTCCTGCTTCCATCCCACTAATCTGTTCCTCAATATCTCTTTTCCTCTTTCACGAATTTTTTTACTATCTAATCCAATTGGAGTTGACCAATCAACTATCATTTCAATTCGGAATTCGTTCTGTGGAATATTTATCGGCGACGTGCTGAAATCGTATTTGAAAAACAAGCCGTGACGTCACGTTCGGAATACGTATTGAGAACCAAGGTTTCGCCGCAGAACACCACCTCCACTTACATTTAGCTTGACAGAAAATGCCTCTCATATTACACTAACGAACATGGCACAGGAATAGGCATTATTTCTATGCTGGCGAATTACAAACGAATATAAACATAAAATCAACTGCTGATGGTTTCATTCACCAATTTTGTCCTTAGTTTAAATATGCTGGATTGGAACTATGTATATCATTGCCAAAATTTCACGCAAGAACCCGACCCTGCAATGAAATTATTTAACAGTCTGATTATAGATGACAATGAGAAACCTGGTAGATAGAAATCACCGCCGAAAAGAGATTGAGCGAACTCGAAAATAGATTTATGCGACAAAAAATACGGAATGACTCAACAAGTGAATGGGATACCATTGTACAATCTGTTATGAAAACAAAATAATTAAAAATTATGTACTCCTTAAGAAAGGGTCCGCTCAAAAATTATCCAATAAATTTTTGAAGCCAATCCGCTTCTAGAGAATGAATATGCATAGAAAGGCTTACATATACCTCTATTAATTTTAATTCATTCATCTGTGGACTTCACAAAGCTAATGAAAAAGAAATTGGAGAACACGCAATTATTATGTATATAATTTTTCCTTCCTGTGCCATCGACATCATACGTGCACCTTTTCCTTATCTTGATGCTGCGAATATTTCCTTTCATCCATTGTTTTTACTGATAACAACTTCCTCTTGACGTGTTACATCACCGTTGACGCCAAACTGTCTTGTGGAGTGCTATCCCAAGGTCTAGCCCGGTCTCGTCTATGGAAGAATGAATCCATAGCGCTTTTTATCGGCTGCCGGCGATTGAAAAGACTATTCATAGTGCTTAGAAAGCGTGCCTTACTGCCTTTTTTCATTGTTGAGTGTCAAATTTCCGGGCCAAGCGTAGCCATTTGGTTTGTGTTGAACCAGCGTGCTCAAAATGGGTGTGAAAAGCATTGAAATCATACACACATTAAAAATATGGTGCTTAAAAACACAAACACAACAAAACAACCAAAAATAGGTGCACAAACTTTTGAAAATACATGAATGTGGAATTCACATCATGCAACCTTCGAGTTGTAGGTGGCGCAGATTCGATTCCTGTTAGGAGTATTCCTCCCTGGGTGTATTTCTCTGTTCTGTGTCAGTTAAAACTTGCAGTGTGTGTCTGTCTGTTACTTGATATTATACATTTGTGTCTGACGCAGCATGGCAAAATGTGGCCTTTTATCTATAAAATCCCCAAATCAACCAACCACATAAAAATTGGCCAGATCTCTAATTCTCTCTCACTTTTTTGCTGTTCGTTTTTCTTAGATTGCCAATATATGGCGTTAATGTTTGTTTTCTTTTGCTTATTTTTGATCAAGATATGAGGGATTTTCAGTGTAAAATGTTTCATGTTCCAAAATTTCAGCATAAGAATAAGAAACCAAACTTGAAAGCGAAGATAGAACTTCCGCTACCGATATGCTCCTACATGACACTCATCCGAGTTATCTTAAAATGTTTATCGCCTTTTTTGCGACGTTTAATCTAATGTGTGTTGACCAATCAACTATCATATCAATTCGGAATTTTAAAAAAATATATTTCTAATGCCCTAATACTGCACTCTTCGGCACTACTGCAAGGGGCAAACTGACGGCTATTTGTGAAAGATCACCCAGTGAGTAAGCCCCGTTACTCCTAACGGACAATAATCAACATCCTTACGCTTACAAACCAGGAATCGAACCCGGGATCTACTGGGTGACAGACCAACTCTTCAATTCGGAATCCATTCTTGGGAATTTTTATTGGCTATGAGCTGAAATCGTATTTAAAATTAAAAATCAAGCCAAATGATATCACGTTCAGAATATGTACAGGAAACATATTCCACCTCGTGAACACTACCTCCACCTACTGTTAGTGGCCCGGATGGAAGAGTAACTGATTGGCAACCGAAGGATTGCGAGTTCGAAAATCAATCCAACCAAAGACCTTCATGGGGGCTGGTGCACGTTAAATCTGTCGTGGTCTCAGATGTCCTCACGTTGGCGTGGTGTGGGAGTTTGGAGAGTGGGATACCAGCTCAGGTGTCAATTTCGATCTGATCGTGGTTCAACATTACGTGGTGGTGTCTTCGGATCTTTCCCGGATCGTCGCCAATAGCCCGTTGTGTTGCTCCACTGCGACGTTAATTAACTACCTACTGTTAGCTTGGCAGAAAATGCCTCATAAAGTAACCAAAATTTACGAACATTATATTTTACTTATTTTTTTAAAAGCACCTTTTCCTTTCCAACTCCATACAGAATTTTGAAACTTGGGATAATCCTTCAAATACCATATTTTTTCCCCAAGAAGAGTCAGTCGTTAGGTTGAATGATTCCAAAATAAGATGTGATGATTCGAAAGCAGGTTGAACCTGGTGGCAACGATTTCTTCCGCTGTGCCTCCATCTGGAGATGTCACTCAGTGGAACGATCTTCATCGCTTTCCATCATCGGCTGCATATTTCTTTGACGTTTTCGTTTTGCGATGGTGGAGGGGTGAGAGTGTTCCCGTCATGTTTTATTTACGTCTGAAGCTCGTGTGCCCTCAATTTCCTGTTCTGACCCTTTTCGGGAGGCGAAGGGGAGGTTACTAGTACCTGGAAAGGGTAGTTTTCCAGTTTCTTCGGAATTCTCTGGATGTGGATTGGGAGTCAAAAAAAAACTAGATTGAGAGACATGTGAAATACTAAAAAACGACCTGCTCTATTGATTAATGTAAACAGGGCTGTCACAGCCAAGCACTTGTGAAATAGTAGCATTAGTAGTATACAGTTTTAAACATAGTCAAACCTCGTTAAGATTAATTCACGGAACCGTGAAGAAAATTTGTATTATCCTTAGTTCGTTTTTTACGAATTCAGAAAAAAAGCATTATTTCAACAATAAATAAAATATTAATGCATTTACATAATTTACTGTATAATTTTTAGTTCACAGATAAAGGGCATTCTGCATCACAGATTATACAGATGATTCTTGATTATACGTATGATTCTTAATTACACAGATAATTCTGGATAACAGATATTTCCGGATTAAGCAATTTTTGACTTGAAATAGTTTTTCATCGATTTTTGTGTTTTGCTTTTTTCGTAACATTCTTTAAGAAAGTCTGATGTGATCAACGCTGTTTAATTGAGCAGATGAATTTTCACTGCCTAACAAAAAGCGATGAACAATATCTAGGCCAGCAGTAGTTTCAGTTGAAGAAGGCATGCTTATTCCTTCGTCCTTCGAAGCGGAGTTCGTCTTAATGAGGTTTGACTAGAATAGCGAAAAAAAGTCCCCTTAAATTTTTATTTTAGTAGCAATTTTAGTTCCTCATATTCTGTAATGTTTTGGAAAAAAACACAAAATGCGCTAATTAAGTATGAAACAGACGTTGAATATCTCACCAAGAAATTTAAATTTTAAAATTAAAAGCTAAATATTTTCTTAATAAGGTTTTTGTGACAATCTAGCAACCAGATTCCGAAGGGTTTTTAATTAACCTTTTATTCTTCTAATGAGCTGTAAAATATGCATCAACCTATACTGCAAATGTTAAACAATGATCCAAAACAAAAAGTATCTTAAGAAAAAACACCCTCTCCTGATCCAAGTCCAGGCCCGAGACAATGACCCAAACAGAATCTTATCCTTAAAAATGTAACAACGGCCCTATTTCATTGCACTGTATTCACATTAGACTAGGCCGTATTGTCATTCAGCCCTACTTGGACAGTTTCCACTTTGCTGATTCAAATATGTCTTGTTTGACTGAAGGACAAAGACCCTGGATCAAATCTTGTTCGTCTGTGCTTGAGAGATCTGTTTTGGGGAAATTTTGACTGGATTATGTGACTCACAATCCATTCCCCCTTTTTAATCCTTGTATATTGCGTTTCATGTTTTTAGGAGACGTAATGTCGGGATGTGAAGTCCTCTTGTACCAAGATTTAATGTTCTCCATCCACATACACTAAATTTATTTCGAAATTGCGCCCTATTTCAGCATTTTGCGACTGAGCGAAAGTATTCGTCATTGAAGCCTGATTATCTGCTTTTAAAAGTAAGGTCGTCAGAACAGTGAAGTTCATGAACATTTGTTTCGAAGAAAGGAAATTTACTAAAAAGTATTTTTGGCTTTTTTTTGTTTAAAGTTTATTTTATGGTTGATTGTTGGATACTTGGACAGTTTCCACTTTGCTGATTCAGATATGTCTTGTTTGACTGAAGGACAAAGACCCTGGATCAAATCTTGTTCGTCTGTGCTTGAGAGATCTGTTTTGGGGAAATTTTGACTGGATTATGTGACTCACAATCCATTCCCCCTTTTTAATCCTTGTATATTGCGTTTCATGTTTTTAGGAGACGTAATGTCGGGATGTGGAAGTCCTCTTGTACCAAGATATAATGTTCTCCATCCACATACACTAAATTTATTTTGAAATTGCGCCCTATTTGAGCATTTTGCGACTGAGCGAAAGTATTCGTCATTGAAGCCTGATTATTTGCTTTTAAAAGTAAGGTCGTCAGAACAGTGAAATTCATGAACATTTTTTTCGAAGAAAGGAAATTTACTAAAAAGTATTTTTCCCTTTTTTTGTGTAAAATTTATTTTATGGTTGATTGGTTGGTTGTTTTGGGCCAAGCTGCGCCTAACACAAAACAATGCCAAGTAAAAAATGTGAAGGGAAAAAAGGATTTGTAGAAAAAAGTAGTAGGATGAAAGCAAGAAAAGATCGCTTGGGTACCCTGGAACGCGACCCCTGTGTTTACTCAAGTCAGTAAACCCCATGGGTAAAAGAAAAGATCATTAGAGTACCTCGGGTCCGTGAAACCCTACACACCTAAAGGAGATCCTGAGAAATTTATTTGATGTAAAAATTATTCTTAAGTATTTTAATTTATTTATGACTAGAATATTGGAATTTATACTCGTTGGAAAATTATTAACTTGTCATCTAAGTTATGAACGGAAACGTTCAGCAATTTCCCACTTGATTTAAAATTTTCATATAAATGGCACATGTCTGAATTATATCAATCCTAAATGGCGCTCGATAAAAAAAATTTTCGTCGTAATTTATGTTCTTTTAACTCAAATATTGGATCGTATTGTTGATTTTAAATTAGCCTTTTAGAAATGAAAACAATCCCAGTTCATTTTAACAAACTGCAATTGAGCAATTTTCAATTGAGCAGTTTTAGCAAATTGCAATTGAGCAATTTTAGCAAATTGCAATTGAGCAATTTTAGCAAATTGCAATTGAGTGCCATTTTAATTCTACGTTAAGATCTTTCTCCAATGGCTTCGGAGAAATAATTTAACCGCCTAGTACTCATTTATTCAAATGCACATAAACGAAACCGCTTGCTTCAAAAACTTGCTCTTGTTTGCTTTACGATTTTAAATTCCTGGAATTCACCTAATTTTTGACCCATGTAAGGCTTAAAAAGAAAAAGGTACATTGAATTCTTGTTTAACGTCCTCGTTATATGATGCATGATTATTTTACTGAACCCACCCATTCGTTTTTCCAAGGCTGTTGTTGACAAGTGATTCGCTTGGGAAAAATATTTCGGGAATTTTACTTCAATTATTTCTTTCCTGTATCAAAGGAATTGTTTGGATTTTTAAAATGTTCTTTGAGAACAGTACAAAATGAGGACCATTTGTTGACGAGCCTTTTGGGGGAGTCAAATTCTCAACTCCCCCGTATTGTTACCATGGGAACTGAATTTCTTTTTCGTTTATGTATTTTCTTCAGGAATAAACGAAGCTTTGCTATATGAGTGCTTATATTTTTCTTCTCATGGGCCAATTTGTCAAAGAATAGAATTTATTCCTGTGAATTTTGGATAGAACAGCGGACTTCCAGCTGCTTGCAGTCTTATATTTCGGATTTTTCGTGTGATAGTGCTTTATTTTATGTTATCAAAATCATGACTTTATAATGGAATTTTTTCGTGGGCGCGCATCTATTTCTTTTCCTTTCGTATAACGGTACACAGAAATACAGTTCTGATGTTTTTTAGACTTGTGATATTAAGTGATCGTTAATGTGAAAAAGTATTGAAAGAATTGTACCTAAATTATGATTTGAACTCAGGGAACATTTGGAAACCAAAATAATGATTTACTGACTACGGCCTTTTTTACTACACGATGGCTAAATATATGGAGATCTACGGGCTAAAGCGAATTTTGAATCACTATGATCAACAAATCCGCCATTGCCCAATACTGATGATATTTTTCTCTTCTCAAGTTGAACGTTAGAAAAGCCTTATCTAGCAACCTACTAGTTATAGACGGCACAGGTTCGATTCTGTCAGATGTATTTCTCCCTGGGTGCTTCTTCTGTGTCAGTAAAACTTTCATCGTATGTGTATGTCTATTACTTGATATTGCATGTCTTGTGCCTGGCACAACCTGGCCAAATATAGCCCTTGCGCCATAAAACCCCCAAAACCAACCAACCAACCTTATCTATTTCTGTTATTTTC
Source organism: Meta bourneti (assembly GCA_933210815.1). NCBI lineage: Eukaryota > Metazoa > Arthropoda > Arachnida > Araneae > Tetragnathidae > Meta > Meta bourneti. The sequence continues at coordinate 46,873,478 of OW119931.1, forward strand.
AACCTTATCTATGTTATCTAACACATTAGTGAATGATACGAGTGATTCTCAGCATTTACGCTTGCCCCGATTAATTAAAAGTGGCAGCGCTATTTAAGGTAAACTCGCGTTTTCGTCTCGTCGTTTGCTTTTGTCTGGATGATGGCTGGAACCGCTGTAGCCCGGTTGGTAGAACGGTTTAGCAGCAGGAAGGCTGTTAATGGTGCACGTTGAATCTGTCGTGACTTCAAATGTCCTTACGTTGGCGTGGTCTGGAATTTGGAAAATGGGGTGCTGGCGTATTGACCTCGTCATCAAGTTGAAAATTGCGAGGTGCTGTACTTTGATCTTTCTTTTCGGGATTGATCCCGGGCCATCACCAATAGCCCATTCTGTTGCTCCAGTTCGACGTAAATTCAACTACGTACCTTAAACTCAATTTAAATTCTGATTGATTAATTTTTTTATTCACCTAACGTTTAAAATGTAATTCCCCTTACAAAGTTCCGCTTCCTCCTCCTTTCAGTCCATCCCGATCAAGGTTAATGAAAATTCCATCGGAATTCTTCCACACAACCCCACGCAGAGAGCTTCCTGCCTGGCGTGCCAGAATAACGACCGCGTTAATCTCGAACTCCATTTTATTCCTTGTGTATAAACTGCCGTCACCTTCATTATCTGCCGGAGAGCCAATTTGCCTGCACTCCAGAAAAATCCTCCGGCCCGCGCAACAGTGTCACTCCTATACAGCATGTGGTTGATGAGATGGCACGGGGCTCTGACGTCATCGAGTGCCGCCCCTGGGGGTTAATCATCATTAACGAGGGCTCTTTTCCTCCAGTGCCCCTACTCCGACTCTTTTTTTTTTTTAAATTGTAGATCCCTCTACTGCGTAGATTCAATTAGAAGTCCGCGCCTTGTTGAGCGAGGCTGGAGTCCCACTGCTCGCAATTAGGATTCCAAGATCGTTATGCAAGGGTGGATTGATTCCGAAGAGGGAGGATAGGGTTTTATGTGTGCTTCGGCTGTAAGAGTCCTTAAATGCGTTAAATGGTCATGTTGTGGTGCCACTCCTTTGTAAGATGTGTACTTATAACTAGGTTGAGCAAGACAGACCTTGTTGACATGTGTGGCTCAACCTTTTTCTGGCTTTCCGTGAGCTTTATAGAACATTTAACCCTCCTGGTGGTTGTCGCGAGGAGGCATCTCGTCATTAGGAGAAAACTGACCAGATCCTGATGGACGAGATATCTCGTCAAGAGAAGGAAACGAAGCAGATCTTGATCTCGTGACCATAAAAAAATCGACAGTATCTTGATTATCTCGTCATTAACAAAATTGGTCGGATCTTGAACGACGAGGTATCTCGTCTATACCACTTGGAAGGTTACTGAAATCGTCGAAAGTTAGTTTCAGCGTCTAACCAAACTATAACCAACCTCTTTCAAAAGAGCATAGTTTTATCAAATTCTCAAATATACGTGGGTTGAAGGTTTGAATGTGGCAATAAATATCTATTTACCTCAGCTGTGATGTTCAGCCTGTTCTAATAATCTTAAATGGATTCGCGGAAAACATTAATAATCCATTAACTTATTTTGAAAGAACAATTGTCGTATCTGAAGTTTTCAGATATAAAGGATGGTTGGTTGGTTGATTTGGGTTTTATGGTTAGTCCATTAGTGGACAAGCTGCACCAAAGGCAAGATAATCAGATATAAAGGAATCCGTGCCTTGTTGAGCGAGATCCTAGTCCTGTTTAATCATACTTTAAAAATGTAGTTTTATAAAGAAGTACTGCAATCCTATATTTTAATCATTGCAGATTTTTAAACGGATATAAATAGCTTTCTAACGCACTTAACGACTAAATCATTATATTTAATTTCATTACTCAGCTAAGATTTAAGTGCTTATTTTGCAGACTCGGCAAAATAATTTTGGGAGACATTTTTCTTGTGGTATGAAATGAGATTATACGGATCTCTCTCTGCTTGCAAAAACTCGTAAAGCATCGTAAATCTTTTACGATGCTGGCAACCGTGTGTTAAACCTCAATGTGTACCCAATCTGGAGTAAAATTATTTTCACTCCACTCAAACACTCGATCTCTGACATTTAATATTCTGTTAACAATGTAACCTGCCGAGGTTACGTTGCACTAAAAGTCTTTTAAACATCACGAGTATTTTTATATTTAGGCATTCCAATGGGGCTTGTTCCTAAATTACCCTTTCCTGAACGTGATGAGTCTGTTCATTTCCTTCAACGCCTCCTTATCAATTCTGGGGCACTAACCGGGATACTTTCATCACGATTCCGCAGTTAAAAAGCGCTACCCTCTGATGAAAAGGACCCTACCACCTTTTAACTTGAAAAAAGGATTGATGCTTTCCCTCGATCCATTGTCTTGGGTTCCTTCTGCATCTGTGTCATGTCTTTGGAGACATTGCGGTGGCACATCTATTTTCTGGCGACTTCAATAACCCCATTTGAGGTTGGTTTTTAATTGCAGACGGGACTGGCCATATTTTAAATGGAGTTTATTTCTACTCAGTGTGGATGAGTTCATAAAAACCACACTTTAAAGGTGTGTTTTTTCTATTTCTGTCATCCTTTCCTAATTTTTTTTGCTGCTACACCTTTTGTGTGGTCATCTTTTCCTTTGAAATGCGAATGACGCATGACACATTTAAATCTGCCTGGGTTTTTTTTTGTTTGTTTTCTCATGTGTGCCCTCTTCGAGGTGTCTGTTTTGCTTTCGATTTGTTTATCTTCATGAAGATTGGGTGTACGTATTTGCATGAATCGGATCTCTTGGCTGAGGCCAATGACATCAGGGTTGTGGTATTCAGGTCTTGTTGCAATTGTATTAAGATTTATGCCGCACCTCCAACCCATTCCATGCTTCTAAATGACACTTACAAAGACGCAATGCTATTTCAAAACTATTACACAAGTGGGAAAAGGTAAGCCGTTTATTTCCTGCTGGAAGTTATAGCCGGTTTCTATATTTAGATCTCCCTCTCTCATTACAACGCTCCAGGGCTATTAATTAAAGCGAGTGTATCCTGTGGCGGATCTTATCCTTTACTTTAGAGGTGCAGGGAAAGAAAAGGGGAATTTTTCTATTGTTTATTTTGCTTTTCGAAACCCTTTTTAATTGACCGGTCGCTAATGAGTCATTTAAATTGATAGTGGCTCGTGCGATGCAGGAATAGGAAATAATATTTATTAATTGCCCGTTATGGGCGTGTCAGTTTTATTAATTGCTAGCGCTGCTGATTCTTGTTTGTTCGGCCTTTGTATTTGGTTTTGTCCGCCTGATTAATTTGTCTTCCGAAGTGTATCCGATTTGAAAAAAGCAGAGAGCGATTTAACGAAAGAAAATCTGAATGAAATACATTGGATTGTGAGAGGTTTTGACATTTTGAAGTGAGGTCTTGTATCTGAAGCAGTTTCCCAAACTTTTTTCTCAACGCTCCCTTTTTAAGGACATTTTTTTTCGAGGCCCCTACAGAAACTTTCTCAGCTGATAATAAGCTTTAAGTGTTGTGCCTATAATTTTTACATTTCACCAAAGTATTTATAATACGTAGCTGTGCATACTCGTCTCACAATTCCCCCCGGAAACAGTCTGTCTAATCACTTTTTTATAGCGTTGTACAGTAAAATTGATAATAACGCTTCACGGATTTCTGCTGCTGGATTTGTATGAACTGCGTAAGTCGGAAAATACATCACGCTAACACTAGCTTGTTACGACTTGCCGTCTTGTTTTTATACCGATCCATTGTAACTTGCATTTTACAGCGTATAATTGCGACCATTCATCACTGTTGTGAATATCTTTTTGGTCAAGTGGATAAATGTTTGCTAAAACATTAGACGATACATATTTTAGCTTATAACCCCCAGTGTTGTTTCCCCCATTTTCCATGGGGCCAGTATTGCCCCACGATTCCTTGAGCGCCCACAGGGGGCAGTAGCACCTCTTTGAAAAACAATGATCTAAAGCCTTAATTTGATTTCATTAGCTTATAATAGACGAGGGGGAATGATTTCAAATTGTATTATGGATACAAATAGTAAAAATCAGTTATTCAGTAGGGCGTTTTGATGTTTGAAATTAATTTTTTTAACCGTTCTTCGTAACATAAAAGGAAATTAAAAATAAGGAAGAGAGCGAAGAACCGCGTTTCTAGAAATTAAATTTCAGATAATCAGAAAGTCTAGGGTTATAGTATTTGACTTCGTTATGCGTATTGATGCTTCCTCCTTTCTGGATTTTATTTTTCTAAAATCGATAAACCTTTATTATCTAGATAATCCGGCTATCAATTTGTATAAGGCATGTAAAAATATTAACTTCGTATACTTTTAAAATAAATTAAGCAAATTAAAAAATTAGGGGTAAGAAACAGGGAGATGCCGTAGATTAGTTGCTATTCTCATACATGGTTATTCCTTTGTTTGCCTTTGAAGCTTATTTCCATTTGAAATTTACTGTGCGATGAATGGGCACTTGAGTTATTGCCCCATAAAAATGCAGTTGTTTTCTCTAATAAGACTTCCTCGAAATATTTTTGGCAGCATATTTAATTTAACTAAAAACTGATTACTATGACTAGTTCAAACCAAAATAACTTTTCCCTGTTGCAATCTTATAGGTGACTCGATTCCTATATTTTACCTTGAGTGTATTTCTCTCTTCTGTGTGGAGCTACAATCATCGTCATAAACTATCTTAAAAATTAATGTATAAAGATTACTTAAATCTGCAAGGATTTGAGTTTAATTCATAAACCCATCCCTTCAATTGTTTCTCGATATTACAACAGACATAGGATTTCATTCTTTAAGAACTTGGAACTTCTGATTATCTTTGAAATTTGGCCCTTTTAAAGAACTAAACGAACCCTTTCCCTAATGTAATTATCACTTTGACTATCCAGAAATTCCTGCTCACAACCTTTGTTGTGCAGTTCCCTGATCAATATGCGAGCATCTTCTGTAATTGATGATAGTGTCTTTCGGATGTTTGAATTGATTAAAATGGCATTGGATTGGGGAAATTTGTAACTGAATCTGATATATGGTAGATTAGATGCAAGCCGAAATGACGTGCTGCCTTCTCCTTTCCGTTTGGGACATCTCGTGCGTTATCTGGATTAGTTTGACGTTGCTTGATTAATGAATGGGCAGTGGGCTGATTATATGTAGTGCGTGTATGCTTCTAGGTGTTTGAGACATTGGTTTTTAGGTACTTGAGAAATAGCTATTCTCCTGTTTTGGGTCTGGATGCGTCCAAAAAAATCCGTACGCGTAAGGTAGAGTTGTAACGAATAAGTTTTTATCTCAGGTCCACAGACCAGATACGGCCTCCTAACAGGCTTAACCATCTCCAAATTAACAGCCCTTCAGACCAATTTAACCCTCCAAGTGGTTTTGATGACATCTCGTCATCAAGATATTGTCGATTTTTTTGACGAGATCTAGTCAGTTTTCTTCTAATGACGAGATATCTCGTTCATCAAGATCCGGTCAGCTTTCTAATGGCGATATATCTCTTCGAGACAACCACCAGAGGGTTTACTCGCCTTTCAGGCCGGATACGGCTCACCGCACATGTTTTACCAGCCCGTTAACCAGATACCGCCCTCCAGATAGATTTTCACTGCGCTAAAATGTACTTTTAGTGAAATGTATTTTGGACATTGAAATTAGTGTTTGAAAAATGGTTTCTTCAACATTGTACCCCTTTTCCAAAATTGAACTAACGAATAATTAGTTATGCAAGAGACTGGTTGGATCTTCGAAGTAGAAAAACTCGCTGTTGTTCAAAATGCAGATGCCCCTAAGTGTTCGGTTGTGTCCACAATACTCAATTGCAACCTCTCATTTAAATGCCCTCCGTTTCGTTCCAATTTCGTTAATGACACCAATTGCAGATGGAATGCCATGCGTCTTCACTTCCGCCTCAATGCCAATAAAAGACGTGGTTGAAATTAATGCCGGTCCTCCTGTGCGGGGTTATTAGCCAGTTCTAATGCGGATGGCGTTAATGTAACTCTTTTCTGTGTGCGCGGATGATGAACTGGCTTCTTTCATTAACGGAATGAAGACGATTAAAAAGAGAAACAAAGTGAACTGGCTTTTAAGTTTTGCCCAATTCATTCCATGCTTCCGTGGCAAGATTGGGATCTTCCAACTTCCTGCTAGGTTCTGCTCATTGTCTGGGATGGTATTTAAATTCGATGACTGATGGTAGTGGTATCTTTGAAAGGATTTTGTGAAATTTGAAGCTCGGTTCATTAGTAATGTCTGTTACACTGTAACATTAGTTACAAGGAGTGTGTAGATACTTCGTTGGTTCATTGTGTTTATGTCGGGATTTTTTTTCTATGAAACAAAGGTGCCAGAATTCCGAAGATTAATTGTATGAGGGACCGAAAAAATTACAAAATTAAACAAGGTATACTAGTAATATTAAGAATTTAAAGCTCCCCGATTGGTCGACCTATATCACTATCCTCCTAAGATATTGACTTACTAAGATTAAATTTTGTCGAATTAAAAATCAAGGAGTGTCTTATCTTTTCCTTTGCGTATTATCTAAAATGTATATATTTAAATACACTGCTGGCCACCCAAATTGCAACACCAAGAAAGACAAGAGATATCACAACAAAATTTATTTTGTAGATAGCATGTTGACCAAGTATCAAATGATTAAATTTATAGACTTCTGTGAAGTGTGGTTCCTGCCAAAATCAGTAGCCAGAGTAGCCGCCATTGTTGGAGATCACCGCTGCCACACGCCTCGGCATTGATTCAAAGAGACTTTGGATGTGTTCTTGGGGTACAGCAGACCAAGCAGCTTCCACACGTTGCCAAAGTTGATCTGGTGTGGCAGCTGGGGATGTATTCTGGGTCAATCGTTGAGCAACCATGGACCACATGTTTTCTATCGGCGAAAGATCCGGAGAGCGAGCTGGCCAGGGAAGCAATTCAATCTGGCGATTGACGAAGAACCCTTGGACAATGCGTGCCACGTGTGGTCACGCATTATCCTGTTGAAATATGGCTGTGGGCAAGCCGTGAAGGTAAGGAAGGACAACTGGCTCCAACACCTCGGAGATGTAGCGCTGGCTGTTTAAAGTACCGGCAATGCGTACTAGAGGAGTGCGAGAGTGATATCCAATACCGCCCCATACCATAATACCCGGTGCAGGACCAGTGGGGCGGTGCATAACGCAGCTGTTCAGCATCCTCTCTCCACGGTGTCTCCAGACTCGAATCCGACCATCGTGATGTTGCAGACAGAAGCGTGACTCGTCAGTACAGACAATTTCATTCCATTCTGCCGTCCACATCCTTCTTTCATCGCACCATTGGCGGCGGAAACGTCTGTGGTTCTGCGTCAAGGGTAGACGAAGCAATGGACGTCTTGCGGACAGACCACTCTGCTGTAAACGGCGTCGAATGGTACGCGCAGACACTGGATGATGCGGTACAGACTGAATGTGCTGTGCTATGGTTCGTGATGTGGCTGAGCGATCCGTCACTGCCATACGCACAATATGCCTGTCATCACGTGAAGTGGTGCACTGAGGTGGATGCGATCGAACACGTCGGTCCGTCGTACCCTCCTGCATCCAACGATCACATATCCGCTTTACAGTTGTTTGGTTTCGTCCAACACGACTACCGATTTCCCTGAAAGATAATCCACAATCTCGGTAGGCCACTATCCTTCTTCTGTCGAACTCGGATACTTGATCAAAAGATGATCGCTGTCTTCTACGAGGCATAATTGATCGTTTTTTTGAAAAAACCACAAGAAAAACACAATTGCCGTACTTGAAATCGTCGAAATCTCCAAGCCTTAAATAGCGCTTTGAAGTGGCGCCACAGGCGCGCGTGATGTGCGTCTGCGCTGAAATTCTAATCATTTGCGTATCTCACCTCCGCTAATGCATGTTGTAAATTTCATATTATTTGCATGCTTCCTTCAGGGTGTTGCATTTACGGTGGCCAGCAGTGTACATCACTAAACTGTTTTAAAATTCGGTCAATGTATTCAGTCAAATAAAGACCCGCTTCCAATATCTCCTTTCTTCAATGCAGCGAAACCAAAAGGGTAATGTTTCCGTCAATACTTAACCTGTTTTACATTTTAAACTGGCCTGTTTCTCCTCTGACTACCAAGACAAATAGCTTGCCTAGCTCAGACGTGTAATTTGTCTTAATACGGGTGTCGCGCGGGGAAAAAAAATCTCCAGGAACGGAGCCTTATCTCCAGAAGGGCCGGTGCTGGTGTGTAAGCACCCGCGGCGTTTTCTTTCAATGGGCCATCCTTCTTTGTTACGCTGGAAACCCTCGGGGGAGATGATGCTTTTTTCCCGTGTTTTATTTCTCTTGTTAAATTTTTAATATTGGGGGATGTGTGCTCATGAAATGCGACTCGTGGATAGATCGCTCTCGTTTAGTGTCATGTGGGTGGTTGCTTTAGCCAGCCACATACTGGAACACTGGAAGTCAAACGAGTGTTTGGAATATGACATTAACTTCAAAAGCCTTTACGTCACCAAACAATTCTAACTGCGTTTATAGAAAAGCGCTGTTAGCTACTTAAATTATTGTAAAATTCGTGTTGCAAAAACCTTTTTTAAATAAAACATTTATCTCTGTTCTTTTTCAGAAGAGTTAAATTTCTTAGCGAGTACACGTTTTATTCCCAAAACATAAGTGCTTCCTATACACAAGAATGTATAATATGAGAATTCTTCCTATTTCCTATCAAACATTATTTTTTCAAGGTGAATATTACGAGTTTGTCAACTGCTTTGACCGTTACTCATGGGTTATTTGCTATTGAAAGAAGGAAATCATCCTTTATGGAATTAAAAAACGATCGTAGCATGTCTGTTAATGGGACGAGGAATCAAAACTATTGTCGTTAAAACTGATAAAAAAAACAAACCATTGTTTTGGAACAGATGGTACAATCTGCTCGGTAAGTTAAAGGCACGCTACGCATTGATTGGACATGTCACGAGACATGCGAACTTTATTTCTGTAAAAAAACATGTTGGTACGCATGCGCATTTTAACCAATTTAATGTCGCGGGACTGTTTTTGGACCAATATATCACTTGCCAATGTATCATACATTTGGACCAATGCATCATCCAAAGTCGCCGGTACCATGGTACCGGGATTCGAAGGACAGATAGGAAGGACCCGGGAAATAAAATGTGTTTTACACTGTAATGTGCAGTTTGTTTCTAAGTTTGAAAAGTTAAAACATTTTCACTGCGTTTCATAAGCGTAGCGTAACACTGATAACCGGGGATGCCTAGATCACCTCGAAAGCAAAAATAAGAAATGCTTAGATTTAGACAACCTTTTAAGTAAACGAATAGCCTAAGTTATTTTTGTTAGATAAAATACGAATCTTATTCATACCTAAGTTAAAGAGCCTAAAAGGTAGAATCGCAATCAATCCTGGCAACAGTATCGATTATACAAACGCTGTCTTATGCTGGCCACACATTGGACCAACATCAGACCTGCGACACTAAATATGTGGAAATACGCATGCGTATCGACATGTTTTTTTTTTTTCAGAAACGGAGTACTCATGCGCAAACTGGATCTTATTTTGCATGTTGGATCATATTACCTTAGAGCTTGATGGCAGTCGGGAAAATAAGAAGAGAATGATAGACAATGCACAAGGACCCACTGCGCCTATTATCATGACTGGATGCTAGTTTCAGTAGGAAACATGGGGTAGAGAAGAATCTTAGCTGAAGGCATGCATGGCAAACACCATTAGCCATTCCTAGTAACGAACTATTTGAAACTGAAAGGACGGGACATCGGTATTCCATGGTTGGCATTTTGAGGTGAAAATTAAGGACATTAAAATAGAAACTGACGTGTCACTCATTCATGTTTTTAAAAAAATCGTCGTTTTGCTTCAGATTTTATCTTTTATACTTTGATACCGAATTAGAATTTTAAGGATGCTGGGCTTCCATGGAATCTTCGTCATTTTTGCGTTTATAAAAAGTTGTATATGTGTTCAAAAGAAAACGAAAAGATTTATGAATTTGGTACAAGTTAAGCCTTGATCACAACAAGAAATGCACATTTATTTCCAAACGGAACCCTCATCTAACTTAGTCTTGTTTCCCGTTCTCTATCCTGGTATTAGGACCCGGAGTGCAGTTGTGGGAACCCTGAGAACGTCAGGCTTAGAACGTTAAATTTTTCACCATCGGTAGAATGTCGTTTTGAGCTCTCAAGAATTTTGTTTCTATTAAACTTCTTCCTTTTCGAACCACAATATCCAATGAAAGTATGGACTCACCCAAGACCACCAGGCCAGTTTTTCAGTTAAAGCAACAAAAAAATTAAGCTTTCGCGGTTTTGAAAACAGCAGTTGGTGTTTTTAGTGGATTTGCTAAGAAGACATACACTAATCTTCAATAAAAAGTTGGATTCATAGGCAAGGTTAACTTTAGCGACAATGCATACTTTTCGATCAGTCTAGCAGTTTCTTTTCGCTTTGAGCTAAAGGAAAAGAAACATTTATCGTGAGCGGGATAAAATATCCCTGAGTTCAGGAAGGCATTACGCGATATTCCAACAATTTATAGTTCGGAGAGTGGGGTGTCAGCTCAGGTGTTGACCTCGTCATCTGACCATGGTTCAAAATTACGAGGCGTCGTCCTCGGATTTTTCCCTTCAGGATTGATCTCGGAAAGTCGCCAATAGCCCGTTGTGTTGCTTCAGTCTGACTTAAATTCAACTACACAATCCTGCCAACAATTTATAAAAAAAACAATTACGTTTAAATCAATCTTGATTAACTTTGTAAACTTTCGCATACAAAAAGCAATTTTAATTTAAAATTTTTATGATCTTGTCCTTAGCAGGTGGGCTTTTGAATTAGGGATTCGGTTGTGAAGTTTGAGGGAAAAGGAATACCCCAGTTCATTTGATTGAATCAGTACCCTGATGATAGCGACCATTTTTTTCATCTCCCAAAGAAATTTTAAATGCACCCTGGGTAGAAGAATTTAATCCTCTTCTCTCATAAGAGTGCATCGGTTCATGGAAGCTATCCTGAAAGTCTACACCTGTTCTAATCCTGTCTAAATAAGTTCAAGTAAATCTGCTGAATACACGAATAACGCGTGAATGACGACGTTTTCTAAACCTCGCTAATTGGAATTGTCCATGCCAAAACGTCTGGGCTTCCTTACCTACAAACTTACCGTGAACGTGCACACGTATATTTTTGGATCAGTGAAGATCAAGTCTGGATTTTTTTCTGGGTTGGTGTCCCTCTACAAAAAAGTATAATTTCTTTGATATTGGAAAGTGATGCAAAATAAATACAAAAATCCAAGTTTTCAAACTTCCTAGACAAATTTGGTATATTGTGTCCCCTGGCTATCTAAAAAAGTAACAGTTTTAAAAATTGCACATTTATAACAGAAATCAGCTTTCACCGTTGAAATTTTTATGAAGGGAATTGTGTTTGAAAAATTAAAATGTCGTGCGTACAGATATTCTTCTCGGTTAATCCTCTCTTTCTATATTAGATGAAATACTTCAATCCAAGAAATTTGAATTTCTATCTCTGTTTTGCTTCTGGAATGTTTCCACAACTCCATTTGTGATTGATCCCCGACGAACGTGCTCTATTCCCTCTTCCTTATCAGCCGTTGAACCTGTCTTTTCAGTGCATAACCCTCATCTTACTTTATAAGTGCACGAAGGAAAAAATAACACCGTAAAATAAAACACCTGACGTTGCAGCAACGGAACTTCTCAACCCGACACACCTTACATCTCGCCTGTGCATGTAACCATACTTCTAAGTAATCTTCGAAGGAATGAGAATGATCACCATCTTTTCCATCCCAAACCACCCTTTTGTTTTGATTTGAGTACTACAGGCCTTTTTGGATTCTCGGTATTAAACCAATGGTTTTTACCATTGGATTAATACCGAGACCTCATTTAAAAGCCCTCAGAGCTGACTGAGGAATCATATTTAAATAGGGATATAGTAATAATAGGGATATAGTTGGAAGCTTAAAAATATGTAAAAATTCATATAAAATGATTTGATAAAAGATTTTTTTTCTGAACATTTGCGGTGTATAATACTGAAAGCATGAACTTGGCAATTCTGTTGTTAGCTTAGTACGATGGTTGAGTATGGTAGATCTCAAAACATTCTTCCAAATGATGGAACCCCACATTTTACACTACCAACAACTTTCATCAACTTTGATACTGAGGACAGCTAAATACCATGAAGAAATAAATTATTTTTTATCGATCAAGATGGCATCGGTTGAGGCTACACTGGGGTATTTACTAATTACACTTTTCTACATTTCATTCCAGAATGTATACAAGTGGCATTTGGGTGCTAGGCATTGAACTGTATGCAATTATATTGAGCAATGCAGCCCTATGAGCTCAGATCGTCATATGCGTGGAATGGATTAAGATCTAGATTACTTCGTGAATATACTAAGAGTAAATTTTTTTGTTCCTCATAACAGTGGATCTGCCTCTAGTTTATGTCAAAATTATTGTGTATTGGATTGCCAGATAATACACCTCTTATGCATAATTATAGTTTTATGAGCATGAAGAGTACTGCAATGAAAATCATTTAACCAAACCAAGTCGACTTTATGCAGAAGTAATGCACGTTTTCCCATACAAATTAAAACCACTAATCATGATGATAAAGGTAAGATGAAGTGAAACGCTCCGGGTAAGATTGATTAGTTACGGAAATATGTTCTGTATTGAAAAAATTGAAAACAATATTCAAGAGGATCAAGGGCCGCGGTAGCCCTGTTGGTAGAGTCGCGGATTAGCAAATGGAGGTTTGCGAGTTCAAAACTAGATCCAACTAAAGACCGTCGTGTATGTGGGAGGCTGGGTACGTTAAATCCATCGTGTCCTCAAATGTCCTTGGTGTTGTGGAAGTTTGGAGAGTGGGTTCCGAATAAAAATTTTCTGTTAGTTAACCTGATCCTGATGGGAGCTTAACTCAAAATACTCATTTTTGTAATTACGTAGTTCTTACCTGCGGGTGACGATATATACTTGCACCGTCTGTGTTTTGAGCTCTATTGACGATTTTTAAACCTGTAAGACTCATTCTAACACTGGTTTGTGAGCGTTTAATGTCATTAACCGAATAAAAATGTTGTTTGTTAACCTGATGGGAGTAGGTTACATCGCGAGAACAGAATGTACAATTCATTGCTAAAGAGGTTGCCCATCATGGATCCTTTTATTCCAATCGCCTATTAAGGCCAGTGGTCCAGAAATAGGCGCATTGTCTTGGAAGCCCTTTTCCAAATGGGATGATGTTGAGATAAGCGGCTGGCATTGAGCGTTATGTTTCGATAAATGCCATTAGCGACTCCCCGGATCGAATTGATTCCCCTTTCCGTCTTAATCTGTTGTGTTCCCTAAATGTTACATTATGCCGAACCAGATATCAGAATAGATAATGCGTTTCAAGGATGATGTCTTGTGGGGTGTGATAAGGATCTGGGGGATGATGGAGCGATGAGTGTGCGGCTTGTTTTTCCTTTGCAATGATTTGTTCGATTATTCGGTGCGATAATCCTGTTTTCGAGTATGGTAATGAGTTGGTGTGGCTGGTCAGATTTGGTGGTTTTTTAGATGGTAATTAAGATCCTTCGGTCAGGAATGGTGGGGTGAGGCTTTTAATTGGGCTTTTGTGATGGAGTGGATCATCCTTTTTGCCTCAGCCTGGTTAGTAACAACGGTATGACGAGAACCGCCAATTGCTTAATTGGTCAATATCTGATCTTGTGGGTTTTTGTTTTTTATTTACTTGTTCGCACTTACATATTGCGTGAGGCTCTATCTGAGGTCTGTTTTACTCCCCACAATAAACGTGCTTTAAGTTCTGAATCCGTTGATCTTTCATCGTTTTGTACGAGGAGTGTTCAAATGAAAAGGTACGAAGCGTCGTAAAAACCAAACCGGTTGAAATTTGAATATGCCGCTTTGGGATAACGTAGTGAGACATCTAAGGAAGCGAATGCACGAGTACCGGCGTGGTTGTGCGCATGCGCGGGCGCCCGCACATGACGCAGAAGAGAAGCATGCAGTTGTGTGTTCCGTCCAATTGACGCGGCAGTGCGTGTGAGGACATCATGGCGTTCACATTGCAAAATTCGACGATTGAGGAGCAGCGAGGTGTTATCAGATTTCTGATTGCAGAAGGTGTTAAACCGGTAGGTGAGACACTCCGTAGCCTACGCATAGCCATCAAGAGCAAACGGCCTGGGCTGCTCACGGAGGGAGTGATTCTGCTCCACGATGACGCGCGTCCACACGTCTCCAGAGTCACACAAAGTGTACTGACCAAGTTCAAGAGGGAGCAGCTTGAGCATCTGCCCTGCAGCCCGGACATATCGCCCTACAACTTCCATCTGTTTTGTCCGCTAAAAAACATCGCAAAGCGAACCGCTTCATCTCGGACGACGAACTGAAGGACACAGTGGAGGACTGGCTCTTGTCACAGCCACAGGAATTCTGGGAACAGGGAATCCTTCGGCTCGTGAAACAGTAGGATAGTTGTGCTCAGTCTTCTGGTGATTACTTTTGAATAAAGACTTCAATTATACCCACAGTGTCGTTTCGTAACTTTTCATTTGAACACCCCTAGTAGTTTAAATATTCGCACAAGATACTTGATCTAAATAAAATAGATGATCTGAGTTAGTTTATCCAAGATTGCTGATCGTTTATGTTTATGTTGGGATAGGCGTAGTTAGTCCTCTGCATCTTAAAAACCCAACCAACATGCAGTTGAGCAGGGTTGGACCTTTTATGGCCTATAGGCTAATCTAGAGTCTAGTCGCAGGCAGTGTTTTAGTGTTACATTACTTTTTATGCTGAGTCCTGCTTTTATCAGACGTCCATGAATTTTAAAATTCTGTCGATGATAACAATGTTTTTAAACCAACATTCATAACTATTCACACTTATACCGCAAAAAAATGAACAAATTTTCGGCTCTAAGCCTTCTCAGACCGCTTAGAAATTCAGCAGTGCAGTTCAGAAAACCTACTGTTGAGTATTTAAAAGAATGAAAATGAGACTTAACGTCAAGGGCATTTGACACTTAGTTTGTCTGACCTGGGTTGTTCATCCGTAAGTAATAAGTGGTCGTAAATTCAGTGAACCATAGTGAGTGTTATTTGTAAGAAGTGCTGCTAAAGGTGTTATTGAAAAAGTTGTATTTACTACACTAAGTCAATTTACTATGCAACGTAAAATCGTACAATTTCTTGCCGCCAGGGAGCTTGAACTAAATTATTTTCACTTAGAAATAACGACCCTAAAAATTCATTATCTTGTCTTATAAACCCTCACAATAGAATGTTTTTGAAGAGCAGCACCTGCGTGTGCATTTAATTGCTCGAAAATTTAGCTTTCAATTAAAAAAATTATACCTCTCCCACCTCTGGCCATCTTGACTTTGGAAATTTTTTCTAGCGCAAATCTGAGGTATCCCTTGATGGAGTTGAGAGTAAGTCTGTCATCAGAATTTGATAGAGAAACTAAATTTTCGGAGAATGAGATTATTCGATTTGATAAAATTCTCATCAAAAAGTGAATAAAAAAATTCTTTTCATCGTTAGAAACTCACAACTAGATTCCACCTCAAACGCATGAACGTTTATTGCAACAAAACCATGGATTTTCTCAATTGAGAAGACTTACTGCAATGTTGAAAATGCATTATTCTTTTTTAAACATTTCTACCTTTTAGAGGTCATAGCGTCTGGATGTCGTGCTTTTTTCCAAATCAACCGACGAAATGGCTATATTAAACCTTACCTAGGAAACAGATTGGCATCTGGAAGGGGGAAAAATTCAGTGTCCTGAACTTCAGTACATTGTTCCCCAACGACTTTTCACCTCACCCACGCCTATTAAGTCCCGACCTCTGACCGATAGGACTTCCTGGGTTGTGTGGATGAAACCTCGTCTCTCCCACGAGCCACAATCCATGGATTGCAGAAGTTGGGTATGGAAATGAAAACAAAAAAGACACCAACTTACCTCACCCTGCCTCTTCAGTCACTGTTTCAGCTGACATTTAAGTGCCTATCCATCTTTACCCACGCATCGTGGTTGTAAATGGGGCCTATATAAAAAAGTGCTCGTCTCGTTGAACGATCGCATCTGATGCCGCTTTCAGAGCCATCGTGGTTAATCTCGGGGTTGAGCCTTTTAGAGGGCCCACGGCAAACAAAGTCTCGTCTTCTCTTCGGTGTGTTTACTCGTGTGGGTGGGGTTGGGTTTATTATGATTTTATCTGCTTTTAAAGAGGGGCTGCTCCTGACCTATCGACTTTGCAGCCGTAAGATCTTGGTGAGTTTTTGTCACTTGGGAGGCGAAGTGGGTCGTCTTCTCTTCTTTTGGGGCTGAGGCGGTCTTTGGGGTGGATGTGAAGTTGATGTGTGAGTTGAAAGATTTTATCTGAGGATGGAAACAGACGTGTTAAGTGTTTCGCGCAAGTTCGTGTCCATTAGTGCGGAGTTTGTTGCTTTTATTTTGTGGCGCAAGGGCGAAACTGAACCAACCAATGTTTTTTTTGTCAAGACACACAAGTAAATATTCTCAACATAAAGGAAAGATACCTTTTTCTTGATTTCTTATGCAATATCTTGTATCATCTCATGAATCTCAGTCTATCAAAGCGCAGTCAAACTTTTGCGGCTCCTCTGGTCGTGGCTTTCTTGGGAGCCACGTCCAGGACTGTTCCAGAGTGACGTGCACTTACATGTAGTCAGATTAAAAATATGGGGTAGACGTGGTATGCCTTATCTTTAAGCCAGATCGTTCAGTTATAAAAATCTTGCAATATTCGTAGTTCTTAATATCCTTACGATTGATTGGGTTGGCTTTTATGGCGCAAGGGCTAAACACAAGACAGACAACGTCATGTAGATATACACAAGTAAATGTTCTCAACATAAAGGATTTATACTTTATCTTGATATCTAATGTAATACGTGACTACCTTATATCATCTCATGCATCTGAGGTTATCAAAGATCAGTCAAATTTCTGGGGCTCCCCTGGCTTTCTAGAGAACCATGACGACGTCTGTACCTTAGTGGTGTAATGAACGCTTTATTTTGTTCTATATGTGTACTTGCCATGTCTTTAATCTAATTTTTATTGTTGGTTTGGTTGTTTCTTGGGTATTTTAAAAATTTGTTTTGAATTTCCTTTGGCGCAGCCTGTCCATTGCTGGACCTTGCACCATTAAACGAATAAAAGGATGAGTAATGGTAACTTTTTATATGCCGAGGATCATGTGGCCCAAACTAGTAGTAACGCATCCCTCAGACGGCTTTCATCTGCCGGTAGAAATTCATCATTTGATTCGCGCGATATAGTGGACTTAAGACAATTTCGCCATTTGTCACACTCTAGAAAATCATATTACCCGGTCACACCCGACATCTACCCTCCCATAAGATGTTATATCTCCGAACGAGGCGGTAAAATGCCAAATCGGTCAACGAAGTCAACTTTTCAAAGCAGTCGCGTGACTACTTGTCGACATGTCATACTTCTTGAAGCTCCACTCAATAACAATGCTCAATCTACTTATATTTCACATATAATTAAACATCAACCAACCATCAAAAGACTGGGTTCGATTCCTGGCCTAGAAACCTGCGAATTGTAGGCATTGCAAGTTCGATCGCTCCCTGAATGTTTTTCTCTGTCAGTAAAGCTGCCCTTGTGGTGTATGTCCATTTACTTGACGTTTGGAGCAGCTTGGCCATAAAACCCAACCAACCATCGAATCCTGACATAAGTGTTTGGAATCCTTAGGCCGTTGGTCCTGATCTAATTGGCCTTAGCTTAGCAGCCTTAGCTTGACCCTAAACAAACCTAACTCGGAATAAGTTCTTCCATTTGATGTCTTATTATTTTAACATTCCATGAACATGCGAACGTTGACTGCCACCTCTACTTGAATAAGCTAAATCTTTCCGAAGCAAAATGGGGAAAGTGTAACAGTTTAACGAGTCTCCCGAAACCGGAGGCATGTCATGAGTGAGCACATTCTTGGGATAGTTCGCCCGGGCATCTGCAACGGCAAAATGTTTGAAAAATAGGATCATAGGTTTCATGTCCGCCAAGCATTTTCCGACGGCACGCGACATTTGAGACAGCTTTGTGTCCGCTGTAGCGTGTTCGGTTTCCGCTGCCGTGTTTGAATGCTGAGTTTAGGAATGTGCGTGCTTGTTGTTTTAATGTTTCTTTGCGGTTCTATTTCTGTTAGTATCCGAAGGATTCGTTGTGCGAAATCCTCGTGGTGTTTGACATCCTAGATGCTGTTTGTTGTGAAAGGATCTCTTAATGGTGCCAATGGATGCATTTTGCATTAGCTCATTTTAGGATTTGTATTCGATCACAAAAACTAAAATCTAATTTGTTGGAAATACTAATCTCACGGCTGCCACAGGCTACTAAAAGGCGACTTTTTGCTTCTATTTTCAACTTATTGCCAATTGCGTGAGACCTGTACTTTAATCACGGGTGTGCTTCCTTATGCGTGGTCAGGCAATGGCAGATTACGACCGTAGATTATCATGTGTTGCCTTAAGCAACTGAGTGAGTGCGGTCGGCAGTTTGTTGAAATGAGGCTGAAGGGCATCGAAGGAGTGAAGCCGTGATAGGGAATAGGAGCAGTATCTGTTATCACAGGGCTTCAGACAATTAGTGGTTAGCATCATATTGGCAATTCAAGATCTCACAGTGGACCATCCATCGAAGTGCGCCGAATGAGACGAGCGCCATCTAGTTCGTTTTTTCGAAAGGGCGCGTGTTTCGAATCGCGTCCCGGTCACCAATGTAGCAAGTCGTAAAGAAGACAGTGCAATTTAGTTTACCAAAATGTACTTTATGATGGAGTAGGGTTACGCGGCTGTATATATTATTGTATTGTATGTTGATTTTTGTAGTGGTGGATTCAGTTCACCACACGTGAAAAATGCTTTGGCGATATTGCTATCAACCGTCTGACGGGATGGCTTCTTTCGTCAGATTATGAGAACATTTTTCTGTAAAGTAAGATGCAGAGTGCCAGTGATCATTTGGAAATTCCATTTGATGAAATGAATAAAATTATATATACCTTAACGAGAAAAATTCGCTTATTTAACGAATGTGGGGAATTTTTGTTATTGAATTTCGAAAGAAATTGTAAGTTTTGGGGAATATATACATTATTCACTTAAACAGATATATCGGTATTTGTTCACAAAGTGTAATAGAGTGCTATGCTGATGTAGAGGCTCATAATTCACAAAATGGTAGTCGCACTAAAATTTGACATTTATCTTGAGGAAATTCATAAAAATTTGAAAAACTTCCTGCTGTGTGCTAAGGAAATTTTCTTTGAACAGTTTAATTTTTGGAAAACAGTTTATTTTAAGCTTTGCAATGGGTCGTGTTTTGTTTTAGGTAGGTTTTGTTTCAACTATCGAACGAATGTGACAAAATATTTTGGGCGTCATATTCTAAAATGCAAAACCAACCAACCAATGTGGTTTACTGCCTTTAGGCGCATTCCCGGGATACCTAAACGATCTTTTTCTCTACTCTGTTCCTAATCTCTCTCTTTTCCCTTTCACATTTTTTACTTGACATTGTCTTGTGTTTGGCACAGCTTGGCCAAATATTGCCCTTACTCATAAAACCTCCAAACGAACAACCAAAAGGGGAAGAAACTCCCATCCTACCTGTCTTTGAAAAATGTCAGTATGAAATGATTCCATAACAACCTTATTGACTTTATGATAAACCAATACTGTAAAGAAGAGCTACAATTCTCTGCAAATAAACACGAATTCCAGTAAAATAAAGTTCTCAGAATTTCAGTTACCTCTAATGAAACCCTATCCTCGTGAACCTAACCGATATTGCAGTTTTTTTATGAGCAAAACTTCATAACCCCATAAAAAAGTAAGTGATAAAAACTGCCGAGGTAGGGTTGAAAACAGCTGCTTCCCCGAAATAGCCGCCTTGTTTGCTTTACCTCGTCTACAATCTCATGTAAAAGGTGCAACGATACCCATCCTTTTCTGCGTATTTTGGGTCTTTGTGTATGAAAGAAACGCTTATAAACCTTATAAACAAAAACATGACAGGGCCGTATTTCCCGCTGCCTTAAAGGGACAGGCGAGTGCAAATCCCACCCTTCTTGTTTATGGAATAAAGTGCTCACCATGATGCGTTCGGGCACCTATGGGTTTATTTTTAGATAATTCCACCGGGTGTGTGGTACCTGAAATGTGGCAAGCAGAAGTAGGTCCCATAACACTACCACGCTCGTAGAGACAGGTTGTACGTCTTATTGGTATTTATTTATTCCATCTGGTTGTTTCGTTTCTGGAAGAAGAAATTCGATTTTTTTTCCCGTCTCTTGTGTGGAGATTTTTTTATGCGAGTTTTATCTTGTTGATCGACTCGGTTGTAAAATATTTCCCCAGGAAAAATAAAACCGCGAAGCGCAGTTTTATTGCTTCTGATGTACTTATACTGGTTTTTCTGAATAGAATTGAAGGTACTTTGACCGGCCTCCCCCTCGGAAAAAATCATGGCAGACTCGTAAATCATTGTGGTGTTTTCAATATAAAGCGCACTTATGAGAAATCGTGGAATAATTCAAGTAGATGTCCTAGGGTTCTTTTGTTGGGGTTATACTCAAATGCAATGGAAGAGCTATACTGAGGTTATCGTAGATTTTGTTGGACACGCTAGTCTTGAAATCTGTGTTTGGGTAGTTATCGAATGACCACGCGATACTTGGAATATCAACAATAGTTTTTTATGGAATACTTCGCTTCTAAATCGTATAAAATATACAATCAGGCAGCGATGTGGTTTTTCTGTTGAATATCGAATTGGGTGATGTTTTCTCATGTCTCAATAAAAAACAACAGAAATAGTATATTGGTGCTCTGAACGCACCGATCCACTAAACGTAGTCGACAACTTTCCGTTGCAATCAGTCACCTTTCTTTCTTCCCCGCATTCAAAAGGAAAGGGATATTGTTCGAGAGACATTTTTACACAAAAAGTTTATTACAACAAAAGTTTATTACATAACAAGTTCATTACAAAACATGTTCTAAAGATGCGTATTTAATTTCGACGTCTAACTTCACCTCATCTGCTCCGTATTTGATTTCCAAGTTTATGAAATCGTTACAAATTTTCCACTTGAAGGAGTGAGGGTTGTTCACGGAGGACTCTTAAGGGACTTTGGTTCATCTGACTACACAATCTATAGATTATAGATGTATTTTATTTTATATTTAACTCTCCAAGTGTTACGACGAGATATCTCGTCGAGACAAAACTGCCCTATTACCCCAAGGGGAATGAAGGTCCAAGTAGGATAAACAAATTGTTCAATTGCCCAGAACTAGTGACAGTTTGGGACAGGTTTTTGCATCAAGGCTGGACACCACAGTAGAATAGACGCGGGGTCTTCCCTGGCGGAATATTTTAAGACCTAACATCTAACTTCTCTAAAAACTTCCCCAGTAGCTGGGTTAAAGTGTTACCGAGTTTCCTTTTATTTCTGTGCCAGTTTTGTTATGTGGGGTGTGTTGAACCTTTTCTCTTCTCGTTTCAGCATATCGAGCCTGCATCAGGCCGCCCTCATGTGCAGCGTGCCCATCATTCAACTTCTCCTGGATGCGGGAGCACAGGTCGACATCAAGGACAACAAAGGTACGCATTGTCTTCCCCATCCTGTAATGTGATGCTGGCTGCGTGGCCCACTTACATTGGGATGAATGTAATATAGGTTATACCTTTTTATTTTGTATTTCCTGCTGCATCCCCAACCCCTCAAGAACCCTGAGGAAAGTGATCTAAATTTATTCGTGCTATAAGTGTGTTAAGATTTCCTAAAGACGGGTCTGTGCCCTTGTGGTTCTTATGCTTAAATTCATAGAAAGACGTGATATATTAAACACTACCAATTTTTGTACTTAACCCCATTAATTATATGTATCCGTAGTCCAATCTTTTCATACACTTTTCGTTGGAAACCTAGTTCGAGTTTGAGCGACTTTAGTCAGTATTTCCCAAACTTGCTTATTTAACCACTGACGGTACGATGTGATGCAGGTACTATACTATCTAGACATGTCAGCTGGAATCTTAGCATTTAAGCTAATATTTTTCTTTAATAAAAACCCCATTAATTATATGTATCCGTAGTCCAATCTTTTCATACACTTTTCGTTGGAAACCTAGTTCGAGTTTGAGCGACTTTAGTCAGTATTTCCCCAACTTGCTTATTTAACCACTGACGGTACGATGTGATGCAGGTACTATACTATCTAGACATGTCAGCTGGAATCTCAGCATTTAAGCTAATATTTTTCTTTAATAAACTTAACCCCATTAATTATATGTATCCGTAGTCCAATCTTTTCATACACTTTTCGTTGGAAACCTAGTTCGAGTTTGAGCGACTTTAGTCAGTATTTCCCAAACTTGCTTATTTAACCACTGACGATGCGATGTGATGTAGGTACTATACTATCTAGACATGTCAGCTGGAATCTCAGCATTTAAGCTAATATTTTTCTTTAATAAACTTAACCCCATTAATTATATGTATCCGTAGTCCAATCTTTTCATACACTTTTCGTTGGAAACCTAGTTCGAGTTTGAGCGACTTTAGTCAGTATTTCCCAAACTTGCTTATTTAACCACTGACGGTGCGATGTGATGCAGGTACTATACTATCTAGACATGTCAGCTGGAATCTCAGCATTTAAGCTAATATTTTTCTTTAATAAACTTAACCCCATTAATTATATGTATCCGTAGTCCAATCTTTTCATACACTTTTCGTTGGAAACCTAGTTCGAGTTTGAGCGACTTTAGTCAGTATTTCCCAAACTTGCTTATTTAACCACTGACGGTACGATGTGGTGCAGGTACTATACTATCTAGACATGTCAGCTGGAATCTCAGCATTTAAGCTAATATTTTTCCTTTTATAAACAAAATGTTTCATTATATAATGAATAACAATATTGTCGTTTCAATGCTTGCTCTTGAAATATTACTCACGTATGTAAAGTATGGGTGTGTGTATTTATTTATTAGAAGGGTAGATTTGGTGGGTCTGCCAACTGAATGAAAAGGTTCTTAACAAAGAATGAAAACTAACACATATTTCAGAAAAGCATGTGCATCAATGTAAAGAAAAACTAAGTCACATTGGGAAGGTCAAGAAAAAGTTGCCTTACATTGGATCTCGTCAGTGATACATATGTTAATGAGCACCCTGATGAATTGACTAAGACTGGAGCATAGCTGCCCCAAGCTAAATCCCCTTTGCTTCTACAAAACATAGAGGCTTTTATACTCATCTATCAAGACTAATATATTTTCAAGCTACAAAGATGTCGAAAGAAATGAATTGGAATGTATGTGAAAAGAAGCTTGTATCCCAGTCTTCTTGCCTAGAGCTGTCGTAATCGATTGTTTTGGACTTACCGGACATGACTACTTACAAAGGCACTTAAACAGTATTAGAGTAGGGAAATCAACTATCCGTTGTCGTTGCGAACTGGACGAAATGACTAGCGACCTAGTCGTTCACTGTTCATACACAGCCCTTTAAAACAAAATAATTTTGAAATTGCTTCCATATGTAGAACATTGTGCTAACTGAAGAACAATGTTTCGGTCCCATTGACTTTCCACTTTGTGCTCCTAATCTTAGTCTTATTACTTCTGTCGTTAAATACACAAGTCGAATCTCGTTTTAACCAGCTTATCGACTCGTATTGTTTGTTAATCTTTTTAATGCGGTTCCTTTAATCAATGACTCTTCTCTTAACAGGTATGAGACCATTGCATTATGCAGCGTGGCAGGGAAAACCCGAACCCGTGGCCATGCTTCTTCAGTACAACGCTTCTGTAAACGAGCAGGCGAATAAGGGGGAAACACCTTTGCATTTAGCTTGCCAGCATGGACATGTGCTTGTGGTAAGTGTTCTCATTTTTGGCATGTTTTCCTTACCATGTTGCATACCATGACAACGTCTTAGATGATTTCCCTGCTTATTTATTTCGTTTTAGTGAAGAAATTTCAATAGTAAAAACGTAGACTGCGTGGCCAAATTTTATTCGAGGCACCCATTTCAACTTGTATCGTAGTACGTATTGGTAACGTGTTTCATATAAGACATGAGGTATCACGAGTACTGTTTATCAGTACAGTGTTAGCCTGAACACGGGTAAGACCAAAGATTTAAGCGACTTCAAACGAGACAGGATCGCAGGGGGCAAGAAGAGCCCGTTCCATTATTTCGAAGGGGCCATCTTGGCACAATGGGTGTACCTACTGCGCTAGCAACCTGCGAGTTGTAGGCGGCGCATATTCGATTCCTCCCTAAGTGTATCTCTCTTCTGTGTTAGTAAAAACACTCCTTGTGTGTATGTCCATTACTTGATGTTATCTGTCTTGTGTTTGGAGCAGCATGACCAAATATGGCACTTGCGCCATAAAACCCAACCCACCATCCAGTATTTCGTAAACCGCTGACATTCTCGGCTTTTCTCGTGCAACAGTATCGAGTGTTTAGAAAATGGCATTTAGGAAAAACCCAATAAGCTCAACGATGGACAGAAAAGGCTTATTGATCAAAGACGTAAAAGGCGACTGGCACGAATCGAGGTAGAAAGATCAATTGGAAGCCTAAAAACGCCGCCATCCAATTTGAATCAACTAAGGGCTGCTTTGTCAGCTTGGGCCAATATTCCTGTGTAACGGTCCCTACACGTTATAGAATCTATACTCAGAAGAACAACGGATGTGATCAGAGCTAGAAGACAAACTCGTTATTAGTATAGAGTCTAATAATTTGGCCACTCAGTGTATATCTTCAAATTTAAGCTTAAACGCAGCCAAGAATAAAAACACAGTACTGAGATTGCAGTAGAAGTTCGTTTGAGAGCTTCTTAAATTGGAATATTCGTACAGCAAGATTTGCACACGTGCGATAAAATCAGCTGCTAACGAAATCTCAAGAGTCAAATTATTTTTTCTTAAATCGTTTTGTGTGGTTGACATTTTATGAAAGTTTGCCTTATTAGAAGCCCGCTTTAAATAGTATCCACTCTTCACTTTTATATCCAATTTTTAAAGTATTTGTGGGAAATCAGATTGATCCGTAAATTTTTCTGATTCATATTTAACTTCTATTAATGCATTCGATATTTGGGTCTCAACAGAAATAAAACAGGTTGTTTGCTATTGAATGAATTCTTTAGTAGACAAAATTATTTTTAC
Source organism: Meta bourneti (assembly GCA_933210815.1). Lineage (NCBI taxonomy): Eukaryota > Metazoa > Arthropoda > Arachnida > Araneae > Tetragnathidae > Meta > Meta bourneti. The sequence goes on from OW119931.1 coordinate 46,898,910, forward strand.
TTTTTATCAATGTACAAGTACATTGAACGTGTCGTTTTCAAAGCTTTGACTAAACTCTATTTCATGTCCCGTTTTCCTTTGCCTCCATGTCAAATATACCTTCCCTTTGTGTGATGTCACGCTCTTACACCCAACATTGTGCACTTGTCTTTCAACTGTTCAAAACCCTCTTTTTGTTTGTAAAAGTGTAATAGCGAAAAGCCCCTTTTCTACGTTCTTTTCAAGTCATTAAGCAATACATATCACAAACCTTAGTGAACGCATCGAAGCACAATTTTTATTTTAGAAGCATATACCCTCATACTGGGTGTATTACAAAACTTTCTATACAAATTTTAAGGAGAGGTAGAGAAAACAATCAAATCGTTTTCACAAGTGCCACTTGGATTTACTAGCCGGCAACGTGACACTTGGAAACATCAAATGTTTGCACCAGACTTAGTGAAACCCGAACATTGTATAAACTGGAATGAGGTAAAAAAACTACTCCCAAACTTTTTAATTTGGGCTTATAGAAATGTTGGGGGAACATGCTGTCTTTCGATTACACCTTAACTATACCCTCAAGTTCATCCTGTTAGTTCTTGCAGACATATATCCCACGTAAATATAGTTTAATTTAATGTTTCCTATCTGTTGTTACTCTTCTGCCTTTTGCTTTTTCTTCCTTCTTTAAGCTTTGAAACACTTTGTATGTGTTTATGTACTCCGGTAAGACTAGTTGGCAATTTGAATCACGTGGTTTTGAACGAGTCTACTCGTTAGATTTGGGGACAGGTTAAGCATAAATAATGCGTTCCCACGATAGGCGTTTTATCGCTGTTTTTGGCTCTGAATTTATCGTTCGGTGTTAGAAGTGACAGCAGTGATTATGAGTTGGCGAAACAAATAATCACCTACAGCTTTCACTATACCTCGTTTTTCGAAGGCAGCGTTTTCCCACTCATGAGCTTAACGACCTTTGCACGAAATGGTTGATATTTGGCTAAGCTACACCAAGAACAAGACAATTTCAAGTAAAAATTGTCGTGAGAGAGGGAAAAAGATTGGGGAACACTAGTGAGATGAAAGCAGAAAATATGTCTTGGTTGTCCCGGGAGCGCTACCCCATGTTTACTAAAGACATTAAACCCTATGTTAAAAGAAGGGATCACTTAAGTACACCGCGGTTCGTGAAGCCCGGTACACACCTGAAGATTTACCCCTGAGGGCTTGTACAAATGAACTTCCCCTGGGTCATGTGTCTTCTCATCCGAGCCGCACTGTAATTGTTCTGGTGCTACCCCTCTTGAAATAAAGTTTTGTTCCACTTAGGAATGTAACTTATTTCGATTAACACACCATGTCAACATTTGTCGTTCCATTGCAAATGGAATAGGTAACGAGAAATAGTTCTTTAATTTCTAAAATCATCAATGCTCTCATGCTTTATCGATGATCCTAGACATTCGCACGAAACCTGAAATACACGCGAAATTGAGAAAAAAAAATGTAATATGAGTCGTCCTGCCTAAAATTACCAGAAGCTACACTTCGTATAAACCCTCACCGCCTCATTCAATAACTCAGCTCTGTTGGGAATATGTAACTACAATACATAAATAATGAAGTAATTATTACAAAATTGGGTAGAGTTTACTACTGAACCATCCGTTGCTGGGGGCTGAGACACCAGAGGGTGGAGCCCTTTAATCATCACAGAAGAAATAATTGTAAAACCTGGCATTAAATCCTCCTACCACGTGGAAGCTACCCTGGATACCGGATACCCCTCATTGGGTAATTGCTTGTCGCCGTACTCTGGAGAGAAATTAATGAATGACCTGTTTACTTAATTAATGGGAAAGAACGGTATAACACTCATTATATTTCTCTGGACGTGCATGATGAGATCAATTAATTCGTCTGGGAGGTTATTTATACGGACTGTCAACAGACTGGTGTCAAGTGCGTGCTTTTGGAGTTTCGTCAACTAACCTGAGGGTTGGTTTATTTTTTTAACCATTCTGTTTTTATAGGGCTGTTGTATTGTTTTCAAAAGTTTTCATCTGCGAATGGATTATTAGTTCCCTTTTTTGCACACTGGGAATATCTAGATTATTTTTATGTCTTAACAACAAATCGGGAAAATCTTAAGGCTTCAGACATATATCTGAAAACATTAAACAGACATTATACAGAAAATAGCAATTGTTGGATCAAAAACGTAAGTTTAATTGTACGATTGCAACGAATTAAAAAAATATTAGTTTTGACTCTACGGTTATTTTCTGCTTCAGGGGGCTAATTAGACCGCAAAAAGTGTAAGAAACAACGAACAGTAGATTTTATTTTTGGTTCAAGTTTAGATCGATGCCCATATCAATTTAAAAAGTTTGATGACATTTGAAATGTATTATAAACGGCTGTTTCGTTTTCAGCCACACGTTTTATCATGTGTTTGCAATGAATAGACGTATCGGAAACTAGGATTTCGATTATTTTCTGGTTCAACAAGTTAAGTTTAGTGCATTTTTTTTAATTCTAATTTATTTTTAACCTTCTGAGCGTCACGAGGTTTCTGAGTAGTATTGCTTTTACCCCACTTCTCATGGAGTGACTAAATCACCACATCTATTGGTTAGAAGAATCCTATGAAATATTTTATTGGTTAAGAAGGTCAAAACTGGTTAGAGAGAGAAACGTGCAGGAAGACTGAAAATTGTAAAACAAATGTATGCGTGAGAACCCACCAGAATGTTAAATACCAAATTATGAATTTAGCTCAGACTGAAAACATTTCCTGCATTTATTTGCACGAGTCTAATATTTTGAAAATCGACATTAACATGGGTTTATAATCAATGTAAATCATTTGAATCTGCGCAATAAATGTCATTGATTCTTAAATGAATGAAAAAGTTCTAATATTTTTTCCAATGCAAACTATTTCCAGAGTAGTTTCATTTCTAACTTCAAATTCTGTCCTTCGAAAACGAAAATTAAGAAGTGGTTATTTGACTTAGCTATGCGATTTGCAACGATTGATCAATGTAAGAACCTTCGTTTCTTTTAATTTTTCAGACTAATTTGCTCCTGAAGTACCACTCAAGCGTGCTGATCCGCAACAAGGACCACAAGTCGCCTCTGGATTTAGCTTGCGAATTCGGACGCTATCAGGTGCGTTACGACCTGGTGATTCAAATTATGTGGTCAATACATCGATTTCTATTGCATTGATAACATTCATTTCTCGTTCGTTTTTTGCAGGTGGTTGAAATGTTGCTGCAGCAACAGATAAACTCTCGTTGCCGTTCTCTGTTGACAGAGAATCCTCAGGACGTAGCGGACAACGACCGAACCACCTGCCTGCACCTTGCAGCCAGAAATGGACATGTTGATGTTATAAGGTAAGATACGAACCAAAACAAAAATCTCTGCAAATAAGGTAGCTTTAATACTATTTTTTTTCCTGTAATACTCTTGGAATTTTTTTAAGTGACAGTATGGAAAGATAACTTCAATTTGCCCAAAAGTACTTTATGGTTGTGTGTCATTGCTCTGCTTTTTATACTACCGTATCGTAAGTTTAACTTTTGTAGTAGTGGGCAAGCTTCTCTTAAATGGTCGGCCGAGCGATTGACCTTGATGTCATTGTCTCATGGGCTCTAGTGTTTTTGTACAAGTCTTTCAGTGCTTTACACATGTCCAAATGATCAGCGTTGAAAATAGTTTGTCTGGAATCATACAAGAAACAGAAGGTAGGGTCGTCGAAAAAGATGGAAAGTTATGACCCTAACTCTGAAATGGGGGCAACTGTCGCAAATCTTGAGGAGTCTGGATCGAGATTCCTCTTATCACCAATTGGCCTTACCACCTGCGACTTAGGAAAGTTTGGGTTTTGCCCTTAGGTTGAAATTTTTCGTAATAAACAATTTAGCCGAATGAAAGGGAAGTCTAAAAGGCTCTTGGTGGACAAATTCCTTTTTTGCCAATTAGCAGCCATTTCGTTGCCCTGGATACCACAATGGAAGGGGATCCATTGCAAGACAACATGGTCCAACAAGGATCTCATTTTTTTGCAACAGCCCGGGATGCAGTCCGTTGCATTGTTATTTGTCAGGGATTGTAGGGTCCCACATAAGTAAAGGAAAGAGTTATTAATGGTAATGAGAATAATTTAAGTACACTGAAGGGAACGTTATGAATAGACCCACGTTAAGGAATTTTCCACTTTAGGGATTCTTATTTGTGCAACTCTTCCACGAATCTATTTTGGAATTAGCTTGGAATCGGCTTTTTTGTGGGTGCAGTGCCTACTGTAAAATTTATGAGCTTTATATGAAAATTTAAAGCCATTTTTTGTTTTTATGGTTGGTTCATTTGGTTTAATTACTCCTGATGTTCAAGATCGTGACTCAAATTCCACAAGTTTCGTAACATCTATCTCTATTTGGACTCTTCATGTGCATTTGCTCTTAAGAAATAAACATACTATGTAGTTTCAATTTTGATGCAATTTTAGCTGATTTCGGTCTGGTAAGAATATTGATTAAAAAAAGACGTGTTTGATTTAGAAATATGTATTTTATAACGAACTGGCTTTGCTTGGTACGAATTGTCATCAAAATGGAGCCATTATTTTCGTTTTTATTTTGTTCGCGTATGATTGCTTAAAAATACAACAGAGCCTTGATTATCCAGATAATGTGGAACAAGGCTACCTCGGATAGCTAGAAACTCAAATAATACGGACGTAATAACACAAAACAACCTATACAGAAAAAGTTAATGTACCACATGTTACTTCTATTACTACTGAAAGATTAATAAAGCAAGGGTTAAAAATAATCTACTCGGATTCGTGTAACAGTGTATTGTGATAATTTTACAATAAACCTGGACGAGTTACGTACTTTTTAAACCCTTGGAAAAAGTCCTTAACTGTCTTCTGTTTCCCAGCACTTTATCTCCCCTTTGGACAAAGTGAGCACATTCGTGCTCCACAAGCTTTATTTTAAGCTTAAAAAATGCGTGTCCGCGGCGTTCTTGACCAGCATCCTGCTTCTAGCTCTACAATAACAGTCCATGGAAGCAGCTACTGATTCTAGAAGTTCTATTGCATCTTAATATCGTTAAAATTTACAACAACGGAATGACTTGTCTTGGAAAAGTTCGACTATTAATTTCATCTTAATGGCCTCATACGAGTAAGGCTTTAGGAAATCCTAGGGTCCAGGAAATTTAGTACTTCGCTAAGCGCGAACATAAATGCCCTCAAAATTACTATAACCCTGATGGAATTAATTAATAAACCCGGGTTTATCGAGAAGGGAAGAATCTGCCCTCAGACTGGTTACTGGAGCAAACGCCCTGGCGAGCTTTTGTCCATGGGGATGCGTCCCTATCTTCATGACCCTTATTAATTTACCGTCAAAACTACGCATATTGCAAGACAAAAGGTGAGGCGAGAAAATTATAATTAAGATCCTTCGCTAATAAATATGGATGAGACAATTAAGTACCAATTATTCCCCACGGGAGCCGGCTGTCCTTTTCCATTCTGATTAAAGAACAGACCTCTTCTTCTTTAACTTGGGGATTTTTCTTCTTATTATTACCATACTTTTCATTAGTGGTGAAGAGTATAAACGATGCGTTTCCCGGAACCATAAGTCTCTTCCCCCAAAACTCTTTTAACCCTGCTGCATATTTATGGTATTGCCGGTGTGCGGAATTTTTCTGTGGTCCCCCGAATCTTTCGCCTTCTCTGGGTTTTGCCGAGTTGTGGAAAACGATAGATCTGTTTCAATTAGCGGGGAGAACGGGGCCCGGCGATTATTTTAATTAGTTTTGAAATACTAAACTTGGTTTTTTTCCCCTCGTAGCTCGGGGCGTTTGTGTTCATTCTCTGCGGAGGGTAATTGAGCGTTGTCAATTAGCCCATTCGGACGTGCTGCAAATTGGGTGAAGGAAAATTTAATTTATTACTTTGTTATGAGGCGAGGAGAGGGCACGAAAGGGGACTAGGGAAACTTTTTAGAGTTTTGCTGTTCGATGGAATTAAATTTGTCTTAAGACGCTTTTCTATCTGAGGGTGACTTGCGGACCAGAAAATTAACTATTTAGGCTTGCGTTAACCACTCTTAAAATTGCCTAGTAAAATTTAATTAACTTGTGGATGGGAAAGGATCCGTGGACCAAACTGCTCCCAAAAACGATAGCCACTTTTTAAAGACAAATTCTCAACAAAATAAATTTCGTTCTATGTGCATTGGTGGTAAAAGCGTTGATTTCCATCCATTGAGATATTTTCACTAGTTCACCGCCATTATTCTTAACTCTGCAAGTAGTTTCGACGCGATATCTAGTTCAAGATCTGACCAATTTCGCTGATGACGAGAAATCTCGTCGGGATCTAGTCAGTTTTGCTAATGACAAGATTCCTTGTCGAGACAACCACCTGGAGGGTTAATATATATGACCGTTCATATTCATACTACTTATGTAGTATGGCTAATCTTTGTCGTTGGTTATATGTTGGTTGCATACCGACAATCGATATGCATATTAATATATCATCGGCTTACAAGTGAAAGACACCAGGTCAAAATTTTCTAGATGAGTTTTAGCTCTTTTAGACCTGAATATGGTGACCTTTAAACTGGTGAAGTGTCCTGAGTTATTTTTTCTTTGAGTAAAGGTTAGATTTCTTGAGAAGCTCGGTTAGTGAGTACAACTTTGGGAGTAAAACTTTACCACCTTAGTTTTCTCGTAGCTATGCTTTTTTGACTTAGTGGTGTTTCACGTGTAAGCCGACAATATGCTTCGATTAAAATATAAATATCTATGTTAATATACATACATAGTTGTTGCTCCATTAAACACTTTAATGAGCACTCTTGCACCACGATTTTTGAAATCTTTTACTTAGCTCTTTTGTACTCTTCCATGAAAAACTTAGAAGCTCAAATAAACGTGCCCTGATAGCGTTGAATGATGTGAGGGAAAAAATGTACTAACGCTAAGAAAATGTGAGCTAATATGGTATATCAAGTATGAAGTTTTTAAATATCTTATAACGGGAAGATTATGACAGATATCGATATTGTTGAAAGGCATCCATATAGGTTTCGGGTACATAAGGACACCGCTTGAACTGTTATCGGTGAGAGAACAGAGATTTAAAGTACAGCCGAGTTGGTCAATTCGTCGATAATTGGAAAACGAAAGAACAGTCGAAACAATCAAACGCAATGCTCATTTAACATTCCAAGTGGTTTTGTCGAGATATCTCATCCATCAAGATTTGATCAATTTTGCTGATGACGAGATATCTCGTCATCGAGATATTTCTGGGAAGTTTTTTATGATGACGAAATCAAGATCTAACCAGTTTTCTTCTAATGACGAGATATCGCGTCCATCAATATCTGGTCAGTCTTGCTAATGACGAGAAAACTCGTCGGGACAATCACCAGGAGGTTAATATTACGGTATTTGAGAAATCCGTAGTTATTTTCTGAATCGTGCTTGATGAAAGGCGTTCTTTAAGAAAATCAAATGTTTTTGAGAAGAACTTGCTGAGATTTGCTGGGGACCGCTAATACATCAAGAACGGCCCTGCATCTCCCAAGTCTAAAGAAAGATTGATATTTAATTGGGGGGACACGTAAAAATGAGCGATATAGCCTATATCGCGATATATCGAGGAGCTATGTAGCGAGAGATTACTGTACTTACTAAGAGTACGTGTTTCATTTTGAGAATCATTGGTTAACACTCCAAGTGGTTTCGACGAGACATCTCGTCCATCAAGATCTTATCAACTTTGCTAATGACGAGATATCTCGTCCTCAAGATAGTATAGATTTTTTACGATGACGGGATCAAGATCTGACTGTTTTCTGGTAATGACGAGATCTCGTCCATCCAGATCTGGTTATTTTTTTCTAATGACGAGATATCTCGTCCATCAAGCCCGCTACAACTCTCCTCCAAGACCCTATAAAGGTTCCGGAAAACTCACTGCTGTTCAGTTTAAGCTACAACTTTCACAGAAGATGGAGGGTCCATAGACAGGTTCTCCATGCACCCCCAAACCGTCGTCCATCAAGATCTGGTCAGTTTTTGATAATGACGAGATACCTCGTCGAGACAACCACCAGATGGGTCACAGTGGAGCATTTTAACCCTCCTGGCGGCGAGGTATCTCAGTCGTGTTGACGGAAACGACACCCCGAAAAAGCGAGTTCCCTTTAAGAGTGTCAGGGTTTGGACAAAGGGAGTGCTTTCCCCTTCTTCAGTCAATTGGTCTCGGCAGCAGTCTATTTAGACCGGACCATCAAAGGAGAGCGATGACAATGATAGATAGCAAAGCCACGGGCTACTTCCCAGGTCCCAGAATACCCTAAGTATACATAGAATCTCTTCTCAAGTGTGCTTCTCAAATGCTTGTGGAATGATTTTCAAATAGTGAAGTAATTCAGGGGCTCAAGATACATTCGACTGATCCATAGAAATATTCTTACACGTGTTTGAAAAACAAATATTTACTGTAAAAATTGGAAACTTTGAAATTATAAATTTATATATTTTTCTTTTAATGAGTAATTTTCTAATTGTAAATAAGTTAAATTCTAGCATTGATTTTCTTCCCCACAAAATTTTGCCTCCATTACACAGATTTACAGCATGATTTTTGTATAAATCTAGCGATGAAATTATTTATCGCAGTTGAGTTAGATATAAGAGACTTAAAGCAAAGCAAAACAAAAAATATTCAGTACTTGCTTTCCTAATGTAAAATATCCTAAAGAGTAATCACAACGGATACTACCCCCAAAGGTTCCAGATTTTGGGTGTTCCCATATAGTGAAGAAATGAGTAGAAACAAAACCGTACAAATGGTAAACTGAGTTATTTTGCACCAATAACTTTTTAAAGAACGGAAGTATGGGACGTTTGGAATCTTCTTGATCACGGTTTCGAACGATTATTTTTCGTTAAATTTTAATGGTCTAGTTATTTCAGACAAACCTCTGAGAACCCCGATAGACTAAAATGGCATCCGGACGATTCATAGGCGCAAGATACAGAACACAATAATGGAGGAATTAAGTAAATCCTGAAATATTTGCGATTTGTTTCATATAAATGGTTGAAAATAATTTTAGAAATCCATACAAATGATGTGAGTGATAATGGTTTGACGTAGCCTCAAATAGTTTTATATTATGAAACCTAAATTTCAACCAGCTTTTTCGAAGGTCTGTCATTTATTTTGTCTTCCAATGAAAATGAGTAGCCTGGTTGGAAGAGTAACGGATTAGCAACCTGAGGGTTGCGAATTCAAATCCAACCAAAGACCGTAACGTAAAAGGGGGGCTGGTGCAAGTTAATTCTGTGGGTGAACTGAAATGTCCCCACGTTGGCGAGGTGTGGAAGTTTGGAGAGTGGGATGCTAGCTCAGGTGTGACATCGCCATCTGACCGTGTTTCAAAATTACGTGGTGTTGTCCTTGGGTCTTTCCCTTCGGGTTTGATCCCGGACCGTCGCTAATAGCCGTTGTGCGACGTTAATTAAATACATACATGCCCATCCACTAAAAATGAAGTGTTTCTCAACCGCCGGGTCGCAGCCAAGTACCTTGCCCTAGCATTAGTTATATCGGGTCGTAAGATTTGTCATTTTTAATATCTAAGGATTTTTTATGATGAAATATTTTACAGTGGTAATATTCTGAGAATAATATTCGTGAATGTGCCAAAATGTTCAGATTCAGAAAGCGTAAATAACATCTGTATAGCAAACATCACTGACCAAGGAACTGTAAAGAAATTTTTTCCTCTGAAAATGAAGATCAAAGCAGTCTATCGGGGTCTCAAATCTGATAATACTGAATACTTCGGAATAAATTTCTTCGGAAGTTCTCCTTGCAGTGTAAGTTCTCGTTTCGAAAATCGAGTTTCGTGATTTTTTTAAAAGTAATAAGCCTAAAGATTAAAATTTTAATATGAATAAGAGACAAGGGACTTCGTTTAACTTTGGTGTAAAGAAGTCTCGTATGGTAGGTGTTTATAGCCCAAAAAATATAAATATTTGGTGATCAGAATGAGATGAAAATCAGCGCAAATTATTCTAATTTTGGCCTGAAAAAACTACAACACGCTACAAGATTTCATTAGTCCAGTGAGTGATAACTAATTTAAATGTAACATGTCACATCGCATTCATTAGTGTATACACATTCCTTATAACCATGACATAATTAATAATTGGTTTTTTTTAATGCATGCACTTTAAAAGAATTTTAAAGGTATTTACGAGTAAATGTGTTAAAACAGGGCCCTCTTATAAAATACTATCTGAATTACTCAGCGTTGCTCGAATTGTTTGTGTAACTAATCGTAATAATCAACAGTAGTCCTATGGGGATTTCGAATTGTTTTGAGATCTCTTTACAGACCCAGGACAAATCGAATGGAGTTAATATCTAGACTGTTTCTCGTAGGGTTTTAAAAGATGAGTGTAGCAAATTCGATGTGAATTGATCAAACTGATAGTAAGGATAATCAATGTCATTCCTATGGGGATTTCGAAGGCAGCGGTAGCCCAGTTCAAAGAGCAACGGATTAGCAAACAGGGTTGCGAGTTCGAAACTCGGTCCAGCCAAAGACCGTCGGATACACGGGGGCTGGTGCACGTTAAATCTGTCGTGGCCTCACGTTGGCGAAGTGTGGAAGTTTGGAGTGGGGTGCCGGCTCAGGTGTTCTCTACCGTGGTTAAAAATTATGAAGCGTTGTCCTGGGATCTTTCACTTCAGGATTGATCCCGGACCATCGCCAATAGCCCGTTGTGTTGCTCCAGGGAGACGTTAATTAAGTACCTACCTATTTGGATTTCGAATTGTTTTAGTCCCTTCTCCCGACCTAGGACAAATAGAACGGGGTTAATATGTAGCCTATGCTTCCCGCAGGATTCCAAAAATTGAATGTACTAAATTTGGTGTGAATTCGTCTGACAACGGGTGATCTTCAAAATATTCAGTGTCATTCCTATGGGGATTTTGAATTGTTTTTAACCCTTCTCCAGATCTAAGAACGGTTTAAATATGTAGTCTATATTTACCACAGGATTCTAAGAATGAATGTACCAAATTTGGTGGGAATAAAGAAAAGAATAAAGAAAAGCAATATAAATATGATGATTGAGGAAATTCAGATTTAAAAAAATTTAGTCGCACCTGCTTGTAGCATGGTGGTGTTAAAGAATTTTAAAGACAAGCACGTAAGGAACCAATTTTTTGGTTCAATCACTGATTCATTGATGATTGGATTCTGAATACGTCATCAGTGTCCCATCAACTGAATTCATTCGTGACTGCAAATACCTGTTTCTTGGTTAAATTTTTAAAGACATTAAGAAATGTGTTACTGAAACATTTCGTTTCTTAAAAATAAGTTAAAAATTAATTTGTATAAGCTTTTTTAATACAAGACTGGCAAATGTTAACAATTTTAGGACGGTAGGACGTCTCATTACCTTCAAATGGTAAAAGCTCGGTATATGTATGTTATAGGCATATTAAGACTATATTATCTCATTTGATAATATAATATCTAGGTGGTGTTCTAGGCGTGACATACAAGAGCGCATCACCCCTTAAAAAACTAGATTTTGTTTTGTAAAAATTACATTCATACGAAGCGAAAGGTCTTTACCCATAGTTTTTTTTGCAAAACATTTTATTTAGCATGATTTTTAAAGAGTTAATTATCCATTGATAATTAATATTGTGTGAGAGAACAAAAATAGGGGTTTTGGAATTTTTAAATCCTTTATCGCATCGATGGCCCACAGGTCGCCGGCTTCACCAAACTATTCGAACTTCACTATTCGAACTCCTCCAATTATCGCACTTCTCGTCAAGTTTTCAATACGTACTGAAATATTAAATTAAACAATTGTGCGTAATTTAAGAAGTACGTCTTGTGATTTTGGCTGCAGCTAAAATCATACCTTTAATTTTTTAATTTTCAATCTTTTTCCCTGAATTCATGTCCCTTCGTGTTGTTATTTGCTTTTTATTTGGTAAAATTTTAATCGTACTTCAGATGTAGCATTTTAAAATGTTTTCATCTCAAAAAGCAAAACAGCAGTGAGAATAAATTTTCGAAAGTGCTTGTAAGTTCCACATTTCCAATTCAACTTCTTTTCCCCGAAGAACTGGAGGATAGACGCTTCCAAAGTGTAACTTAACAAAGACAGAAATGCCGTCGTGAAACTCTAAGAACACGCCAAAGGCAGTGATTTGAGGGATAGCATTTTAGGGATTGTCCGTTCCCATCAGAACCCCTCGCACAAAAGGTCTCCAGCCACTCCTCCTCATTAGGGGATATGGGTGGTCGAGGGGAAAGAAAAGTGACCTTTCAAAGATTCTCGGGGTTGACACTTAAGCTCGCATTTGGGTTTCCGAGATATCTCGGAGTTGACACTTAAACTTTAGTTGCATTTTGGTTTCCGATTTATCTCGTGGTGGATGCCTGGAGGGTTAATATCCCGTAGTATATCCAGTACTCCTTCACTTCTTGAATTAATGGCATGGATGTTTTGGAAGAACAGCGCGTTTTCAAAGCGTTTTGATCTAATATTCTATATGAGAACCTTGTCTTCGGAAATCATTGATTTCCCCATCTCGAATAGTGAATGATGAGCTTCATTCTCGCTGGGGTAGTACCGAGAGAGGGGTCAGGCATCCATTTGGGGGTAAATATCGTGGGAGCTGGTGGTCGATACATTTGGTCAGGGCAATAAATTCCCCTTTCTCATTGAGACCATCTTCCCCGAAGTGGAAAGATGGACCTCCATCCCATCGTGTCAGACGATTTATTTCAATTTGCTCTTTCTCCATCCCCTCAACACTCGGTGGTTCGGATTTTGCGCCACCCCTTCCCACCTACCCGGGTGCCCCGGATGATTGCATTCGATTTCTAATCATTCTGGCCAAGGAGGGATCCCGGTCTTTTTGAATTGTTGGGAATGTTCGACTTGGTAAATCAAATATATGTGGAATCGGGTATTAGCGTTTATTCGAATGCGTTATGCCTGAAATTTACCTTATGTGCTTCGAAAAAATTTGCGAAAATTGTTTGTCCATGCTACGAAACACTAAATAACTGGGAAAAGAAATGGCGATTTGCTCACCAATTTGTAAACTACAATGCTTATCTCGTCTATTTTTAAAATTTTGATAATTGTACTGTTATTTTACATTCTCCATTTGATTGGTTGGTTGTTTTAAGTTTAAGTAATGGCGCGAGGGCCATATTTGGCCAAGCTGTTCCATATAAGACAATGTGAAGTAATATTTTGAAAAGAAAAGATGGAGAGAAGAAAGATCGCTTGGGCATCCTGTGGCCGCGACCCCATGTTTACTAGAAGTAGTAAACCCCATGGGAAAAGAATATATCTGATATCTCGGATTCGTGCAGCCCATACACATCTAAAAAAGATGTGCCCCTTAGGGGACCTCCATTTGAAACACTGGTCATCCTGGCACAGCGACCCCATGTTTACTAGAATTAGTAAACCCCATGAGAAAAGAATAGATCTGATATCTCGGATTCGTGCAGCCCATACACATCTAAAAAAGATGTGCCCCTTAGGGTACCTCCATTTGAAACACTGGTCATCCTGGCACAGCGACCCCATGTTTACTAGAATTAGTAAACCCCATGGGAAAAGAATAGATCTGATATCTCGGATTCGTGCAGCCCATACACATCTAAAAAAGATGTGCCCCTTAGGGTACCTCCATTTGAAACACTGGTCATCCTGGCACAGCGACCCCATGTTTACTAGAATTAGTAAACCCCATGGGAAAAGAATAGATCTGATATCTCGGATTCGTGCAGCCCATACACATCTAAAAAAGATGTGCCCCTTAGGGTACCTCCATTTGAAACACTGGTCATCCTGGCACAGCGACCCCATGTTTACTAGAATTAGTAAACCCCATGGGAAAAGAATAGATCTGATATCTCGGATTCGTGCAGCCCATACACATCTAAAAAAGATGTGCCCCTTAGGGTACCTCCATTTGAAACACTGGTCATCCTGGCACAGCGACCCCATGTTTACTAGAATTAGTAAACCCCATGGGAAAAGAATAGATCTGATATCTCGGATTCGTGCAGCCCATACACATCTAAAAAAGATGTGCCCCTTAGGGTACCTCCATTTGAAACACTGGTCATCCTGGCACAGCGACCCCATGTTTACTAGAATTAGTAAACCCCATGGGAAAAGAATAGATCTGATATCTCGGATTCGTGCAGCCCATACACATCTAAAAAAGATGTGCCCCTTAGGGTACCTCCATTTGAAACACTGGTCATCCTGGCACAGACATTGTGGCTCAATGGGCATGCTCACTGCGCTAGGAAACTGAGTTGTAGACTGCGCAGGTTAGATTCTTTGGTTTGCTCTGTGTGTATCTCTTCTGTGTCAGTAAAACTTTCCTTGTGTATGTCCATTACTTGACGTTGTCTTACGTTTGGCTCAGCATATCCAAATATGGCCCTTTGCGCCATAAAACCAATATTACCAACCATTTGAAAACCAATCTTTTTAAAATTTAAATATTAAAATAATCGGCTATAGTGATGTTAGTAGTCTTATTGTTAACTTCAAAACACTCATATACGATGTTTGCTGGATCAGAATCGAATGTATTAGGCTGTGTGAGATACGAGAGTGAGACTATCCAATGCTAAGAGACTATTCGAACTGTTTCGTTTATAACCTCAACCATAAAGGTTTTTTAACAAAATGATACATGTCAACTTGTATGATTTAGTCGTACAATGTAAGGACTTTGCCTTAATTATACCGGCATATGGTACGGTCCTTCACGAAATTTATAAATAAATCTCTAATTTTGTTTTAAAATCCGACTCGTGTTTATAGGAAGATAATTTTCCCATTTCAAAATTCCTTTTTTCTTCTAGCTATTGAGTAAATACAGGATCCCCTTCCACCAAACAGTTGACTTTTGCAGACCAAGAAGCGTCATCGGAAAGGATCAACAAATCCATTTCCGTAGGGTTGATGCTCTGCAATTGATAGATCTTGATATAAAACAAAGTCTAGGTCTGATATGCATTAGATAGTGAAGAACCAAAAATAACAAATCCAATATTAAACAAAAACTAATCTCGTAGACAAAACAAGATAATATAGTTAGGTAAATACCTGTGTAGGTTTCCCACAAAAGCATTAGATTATTCAAATCAATACATCGACTTCCACCTGGGCATTTTTATTTCTCTTAACATTTTCAAAACAAGACTCCCGATCATGTTTACTTAATTTGGATCAACAAATATATCTCTTCTGAAACATTAATAGCCTTTATAAACATGTAATAGATAGTAAAATGCAAACTAATCGTATTGGGGATTAGGTCTAATAGTGTGAATTATAAATTTCGCGGGTCTAAGCATATCGTGATTCTGTAAAAAATGTTTGATTCCAGAATGGAAATGTTGGCAGGTGCGATGAATTTTGCATACATCCACTTTTATTGAATGCAAAATTTTCAAATTTTATCTCGCAAGAAACCAAGTCAAACAGTCAACGCCTTCCTTTCAACGTCACGAGAGATTAAACGTATACCAGCCTCCACGACGGTCTTCGATTGGATCGAGTTTCGAACTCGTAACCCACCTGTTGCTAATCCGCGACTCTACTAACTGGGGTACAGCGATCCCCAAATTTAAAGGGATCAATCTGAGAATGTAAAGGACCCAATCTAAGAATGTAAAAAGTACATAATCTGACTCACTCAAGCCCTTCCCTAGTCAACCCCCTTCTTTTAGTCTTAATCGCCAAAAAAATATCCAGCGTCCTTTCAGGCAACCTTGGATTCAAAGGGTCATGAAACGAACTTCCTGGCGATGGTGGAAAGTTCAGAGTTTGTCTAACGCGAGATAAAGCCTAGTTCTTAAACAGTTGAGAAAAAAAAATATTTGCTAACTGAACAGAACGTAATCACATCTACATTAGATAAGGGTAGTTCGGCGATTTTTGCTGCAATCTTTCCATACTAATTTTACTTTATTTTTGTTGCAAACTCATTTGCGTGAACTTGTAGTAAGTAAACAAACTCTTTTTGATGATATTGGAGTGATGATGGAGCACATAGCCCCGAAGGGAACTTGATCTCCTGTATTGAAAATTAGTGAGCCTTGAAAATTGGAAGCTGCCATAATAATAAGATATTAACCCTCTCGCTGCGTAATTTTTTTTATCAAAATAGTTCCAAAAATTGCGTATTTTTTTATTACATATTTCAAATCTACATATATTTTAGAGTTAAAATATACAAAAAATTTTTGTAAAAGAGTTTGTTTTTTTTCAATATAGAATTAGATCATAAAAAAAAGGTTGTCGGAATATTGAAATTGAAGAATAATCATATAAAAGCAAAATTTTGAAAATTAATCTTGGTTAAATTATGATTTATTTTTATGAAATACAAAGGTAAAACGTATATACTAATGAAAATATACAAAATACTTACAAAACATTTATTAGAAATGAAGAATTATTAGAAATCACTATCCGCAGAGGAATCCGAGAAATTCTCATCAGTTTCGCTATAACTATCTTCAATATACTTGATATCAGAGTCAGAACTGCTATCAATGTCGGAAATATTGTCAGGAATGTAGGTTCTATCACTCGCGAAACGTTTCCTGTCAGACATCTTTGAGCTTTGAAAAGAGCGCGCAAAATGCTGCAAAAAATGCTTCTATATTTCGCAGAAATGTGGACATCTAAAGCCATCTATTAACCCAGATTTGAATAAACAATTAAACATCACAGAAAAGCCAAAATGAAACCATGAACGGGAAAGAGCGGATTGCACAGTTGAATAGACGGCAAAAATGCATCCCCGCGGAAATCGCGGACTGCGCAAATTTTGCTACTTCTACGTTGCCCGCGGAAATCGCGGGATGCGCAACGAGAGGGTTAATAGAAAAAATTATAAATTGCATTGGTGGATAATAATAGGAGTGCTTGATTAATTTTTTTTTAGATAAAATGCAAGGAGAAAAGCGCCTGAGCAAAAATTAAAGTTTAAATTAAAGGTTAATTTTAAATTTTTGCTGCCGGGTCTCAATTCATCATTAAGAGGGTTCTTCTGGGTCTGCTCTTATTTTGAGAATAGGTAGGTAGATAATTAACGCCACACTGGAGAGACGCAACGGGCTATTGGCGATGCGATGGTCCGGGATCAATCCCGATTGGATAGATTCGAGGACAACGCCTCGTAATTTTGAACCACGGTCAAATGACGCGAACAACACCTGAGCTGGCATCCCACTCTCCAAACTTCCACACCACGCCAACGTGAAGACATTTGAGGCGACTACAGATTTAACGTGCACCAGCCCCCGTGTGCTCGACTGTCTTGGGCTGGACCGAGTTTCGAACTCGCTACCCTCCGTTTGCTTAATCCGTTGCTCTTCCAACTGGGCTACTGCGGCCACTTTATTTTGAGAAAGGGTGGGGTCGTAAGTATCTATTTCGAGAGTTGCTGGGTTGTTATGTTATCTTTGTTTCTTATAATATTTTGGTTAACGAAATAAAAAAATTTCTCCGAAAAATCAATTTTGTTTTTGAAAATGTTCGTAGAAGTCCTTATCTTTTCCTGCAGGAGTATTTTCGCAGTTTCGGGCAAAAAATACAAGCGCTTATACGGAATTCTATTCCCCTTTTAGAATTTTTAAAACTGTTTCACGAATTAAAATATTACTCTGTTGATTGTATTCTAGCTCATTTCCCACACAGCAAGCGCAGCCTTTGTAGAATTTTGACCACAGCTCTGCAATATAGCAGCATTAGCTTAATTGAAAAAAGCACCCCGAAATTCTCCGCTCTTTTCTTATTCTGGTTACCGGAGTAAAAAAATTCTCTTAACTGAAAAATCGATTTTGATTTTGAAAATGTGTCCTTATCTTTTCTTGCAGGAGTACTTTCGCAGTTTCAGGCAAAAAGTACAAGCGCTTATACCAAATTCTGTTCCCCTTTAAGACTTTTTAAAACTGTTTCACAAATTAAAATGTTATACTATTGATTATTCCAACTCATTTTTCCAATCAAGCAAGCTCAGCCTTGGTAGAAGTTTGACTACAGAGCACCGCAATATAGCAGCATTAGCTTAATTGAAAAAAGTGTACCTAGAAATTCACCGCTCTTATCTCTGGGTACATCTCGTCCCTGCCGAATCGTGCAAGAGCTGTAAAACGAAAATCCCTCTTTCAGGAACCGTTACTCTCTCGGGATCCCTCTCGAAAGTTCAGTTTCATTAAATGGCTCAAACTGGAAGTTGGAATCTCCTCGAGAGTTTAATGAAAAGAATTCGCAGCTGGGAAGTCGATGGACCCTTGAGTAAAAGGCAGTAACTCGTGAATTTTATACATCCACTTGACAGTTCAGTCTTCCAGGAGATAAAATCTTGTCTTCTGGGGAAAATCTTCCAGCTGAGATGCTAAGGCTTCTTTATTGCTTTTGCTGCTTCATGCGGACGAAACATGCTTGGCATTGCATGTTTAATGAGTACGACGGTCTGGTGAAAATTGCTTTATAGGAAGGGATTTGAACCCTCGTGAAATTTTTAATGGTCTTCGGGTTTCGTTTAGCCTTCATTGGGTTTAATTTCGTCCGAAAAATGTGTTGGGTTTTTCGACACACTGGATTTGAGCGAAATTTTGTGCCGCTTGCAATATTGCCAGAAAGATGCGTTTGTCGATAAGACTTCGGGGAAAGAATACAACGTTTTGAGCTTAGATAGGGCTGTGATCTCAATACTCAAATAAAATAGTGTTATGTTGATAATTTTATTAAAGGTCGTAAAGCTTAGATTTTTGTTACAAAAGTTTGTGAAACTTTATGAACAGATTAAAATATGAGTAAAGTTGGCGTTTGTTGGTTCAAATCCCTGAATAAAATATGCATCCATTGCGTAGGTTGAAGGCAACCAAGTTGGACGAAGTTTTTTGTTGGACCATCCATTGATACTAAAATCATTTATTTTAGTATCAATGGATGGTCCAACAAAAAGTTTACTTCACGAAACTTCCCACGGAAGTATCGTGAAGTAAACTTCTGTATGTAATCATATTACAATGGTGTAAAGCACGAGGCACTTCAGACTCCCACAAGATATATTCCGAGCTCCAGTACCAGGTTAGATGACAAACCCAGGTGAAGTTTCCGATAGCCCATCTTGGTTCCCTCCACTATGTATTCCATGTTTAACTTTGCACAACTATATGCATTTATTTATTATGTTAAGCGCAGCATTTTATACCAAATTTTTAATATTTGGAAGTACGATAAATTTCTCATGTGCACTTAGATATATGTATACCACAGATTGCAAGGATTATCCTAAAAAATTTCATGTAAATCAATTAAAATCAGATATGCCGGGAACATTTCGAAATCAGAAGAATGTCCAAAATCGGTGCAAAACGCTTTTTTTTTTGTAGATTTACTCTACTTATCTACTACATCTTTTTGTATATGTAACTCCGTCATAAATAACGTAATTGAAAAACTCCTTTGGCTATCCACAGAATTTGATACAAATTAATTTTTATCGCTAAAACTAAAAAAAAAATCGCTTTTGGTGATTTCGAAAGTCCATCGTACCCTTAAAAAATACACTTAAGAACTACAAAGTTTTGTTTCTGATGACGAATGAGACACGGAACAGACGCGTTGGCTCCCTCTGATGCGGTAGCATTAATCGAATTCATCATCTGACTCTTCATTGGAAAATTGGTTGCTGTTGCCATTCTGGTCCTTGAAATCGGACCAGAATGATTGTCTTCAATTTCAATACCCAGGGGAGACCGCGAGAAGGTGGTGGTTGAATTTATGCCCCCTCTGCGGACATTCTTCAGTGGATTTTCCCGCACATGTGGACACTGAAGGAAATGAAGCTACATATCAATTGGCGATGGAAGCCAGGGAATTAAATGCTGAACAAACCCCAATAACGCTTAGTGATGTTAATTCTTTAGTAAAATTCCAACTCGTATCACAAAAAATTAAAATGTTAAATTTATGAAATCACCGATAAAAAACCACCATCACAATAGAGAACAGGGCATTTTAAAGGTATGAAAATTAACAGTGATGGAACCAGAAAGTATAGACATTGTAACTGTCGGCCTAACCTAATCATTCACCTACCCTGCAATAGTAGTTGCTTCTCAAAGCATCGATTACCATCCTGACAAACAGCCTTACAGCGAGAAAATAATCGCCAAAGCTGTGCAAAATGCACATTGCGACATCTGACTCAGAAATGGACATAAAATGATTTCGAGATCGTGGGTGCTTGCAAGGTTTTCAGACTTGAAAGTTATTTTCTTCCTGGTTTTTGGAAGATAGTGTTGATCTATTTAAGTGTTAATTTCTTTTTCCAGATTGCTGTTGAATGCCGGCATCGACATCAACCGATCGACTCTCCGAGGCACTGCATTGCACGAGGCGGCAATGCACGGGAAGCTGGATGTCGTTCGAATGCTTATTGAGGTACTTATTTTCTTTCTTTACCACAAACCAAACACACACACAAGAAACACAAAACCTATAAACGACCCATTAGTTTTGAATCGATATGTTTATGAAATAAGACTTGTTTACACGATTCGTGTTTTTCAGTTATTTCTAAGCTATAATGTGATTTTCCTGAAATGTAGTAACTGAGCATTGATAGGTAATCGCTGCAGTTGTAATCTGCAGCATCTTGTAAAATGAAAGAACAGTGATAACATGTGAATAAATCAAAACATTTTCGAGTTTATATGTGAAAATGGAACTGGCCACGATTTGAAATGGATAAGGAAAAGTATTTGTTTTCTAAATGGAGCCTTTAAATCGGTTGTTTATCATTTTTCACAACATTCAAAAACTTTATAGTGTTTAGTTCATCGTTCAGAAAAACACATTAAAATGTTTAACATACAAAATATTAAATATAAACGTAAAAAATTTGATAATGTAGAACTGTATATATTGTTTGTTAAAATTTTTCTGATGTGGAATTTTCGTTTAATTTTTTTATCGCATTTTATATTGATGATCTAGGCTGCAAAATAACGAAATATTTTATTTCGTTTTCACGGTAACCAGGTTTTATAACGATATCTTTCAAATCAAGTCGTAATAAAGACCAAACGTCCACTCCTCAATTTGAAACTCAAGAAAGAGTTTCATAATTGATCGCCAGATGGCAGCACGAGACTTCTGATAGTGGTGCTCTATTTTCTTTTATATTCTAGTACACATTACTATGTTGATATTTTAACTTGTCAATTTTAAAATAAAATGGCTTTCTCGGACTAAGTGCTGTTTTGATGTTTTAAAATTTAATTTAAAAACTACTTTAATTGTTTTTAAGACCGGGTTACAAAGGCTCAGTTTATTTAAGAGTTCAATTATTTCTTTACCTCAAAGTATTAAAAATTATAATATTGAAATATTGTATTGTGAATTTTTTAGGTATGTTAGTTTTGTTATTATTTTTTGTCCAACCCGCTAGGACTGTAAAATAAATTATATCATCTGCTCTTTTCACTTATTCAAGGCTAATGCAATATGTAATATATAACGTATGTGCAATCTCATAATTTGTGAATGAAAAAAACTTTTTTGATACATCTCAATGTATGCTTAGCACATTAGGGTTAATTAGACTATTTATGAAGCTTGATGTGTGGTGAGCTTGATATGTATCATTTTTTTTGTTTTTAAAATGTGGTCAAATGAAAAATAATTTTTCAGAAATATACTTTGCTTTACGTCTTCATATTGCCAAAACTTAAACAATATTACATCGACACATTCGCTAGTTTCTCCTTAGAATAAATTGAAGAAAAAATCATTGTTTTTATGTGAAAGATCAGATCTAAGTATTAGCACTTAGTCTTTGCTGAGCCTGTTAAAAAAATAATCATATATACTGTTGAAAAGCGAGGGGAAAATAACTCACACTTCTGATGTCCTAATAATTTTAAATATTTTCAGCGTAATTTAGTTAAACTATCTATATTTTGAAAATGTTGCTTTAATGAAAAATTGCATTTTTGAATCGGATGAGTCGTTTTTGCAGCAATTTTTTTTTGAATAACTTAAAAACATATTGCTTGTGAACCAGAGAGCAATAAAACTTTGGAGGCATTGTAGTTTTAACATAGACTAGGAAAATTCTGGAATCAACACACAACTGGGAATTATCAAATTATTTCACTACCGAACTTTAAGCGCCATCTATTGTTAAAGTACAGCTCTAAATGGAACTCTTTCCCACGTTATCCAGCCTGAACACCACTCACTGTTCTAATTTTAGAATTGTTCCCGGCGAGTGTCTCTTTTGGGAACTTGACACAAATTTCATTTTCGTGCCCATCGGTTGATAATCTCGCCGACTTACAAGATAAACACACTTAATCAAAAAACAAGTTCTGAGAAAACGAAAGGGGAAAATTCTAACCACTAAGTATGTTTTTCAAGTAATCTAACCTTCATGCAAAAAGATTACTTAATGGACACTTCACCAGTCTAAAGATTACTCCAATCTGGTCTAAAAAGCCAAAGAAAAACCCATCAACTTGAAAAACTTGACTCAGCATTTCACTTGTATGTCAACGATCTGTTTGCATTATTGAAAACTTCGATGCTACTGAGCCCTCAGGGGCACATCTCCTTTAGGTGTGTACGAGCTTCACGGATCCGAGGTACTCTAGTGATCCTTTCTTTTCCCATGGAGTTTACTGTCTTTAGTAAATACTGGGTCGCGATCCCTGGATACGACCTTTCTCTTCTTTCATCTCACTACTCTATTCCACAACCCCCCTTTCGCGACATCTTTTACTCGACATCATCTTGTGTTTGGCGCAGTTTGGCCTAACCCAAAACCAACCGACTATCGATGCTACTGAATGCTGTTTGAATGGCGATCCATTCATTGAAGTGCCGTGTGCAGGTGTTAGTATGCTTCCTTACTTGATAGTTTTTGTTTCTGTTTCAGAGTGGTGTCGATGTGAATAAACCCAACTCTTACGACCAGACTGCGCTGGACATCGTGCGGTCCTTCACCACCTGCCACGCTGAAAGGGAAATGAAGCACCTCTTGAAAGGTAACATTGGAGTTTTCATTTAGTGTCTTATTAGGTTGAGGCATCGTTTTCGAAGAAAATTGAGCTCCGAAACTTTCAAGTTCTGTCGATGGTTTCGCCAAGAATCTAGATGAACGTGTTGGACTGTAGGGCTTAAACCAAATTTTGTGCATTTCCTCTATCTATTTACCGAGTCAGTTCTGAATACCTTATTGCTGTGATAATTAAGAAGACGGTAATATCTTCAAGTTTGGTCTCCGAGTGGACAGTTGCATGTATTTAATGCTCAATACTAGATAAAAGTGATCATTCAAACAATTGTTGATTAAGGATAACTCCAACTGTTTTCTAGCGTCTTCGACTGGACGACATATCACTTACGGAGCACCCACTGCTAGGCAGCTTATCTCATAATGAAAATAGATTTAACATAAATAAAGTACTTAAAATTAAAATTTATGAGAAAATGGGATGGATAGCATAGCATAAATTTATCAGGGTACATAAGTTAATTTCACCTCCCAGTCGGGGCAGTAGCTCAGCGGTCACTCTCCCAAGTACAGACCGCGCCCAGGAGGTGCTTTACTTTTGATGATCTTGAAGCATGAGATACTTTTATATGCAGCATTTTCACAATCCTTAACTTTAAAGACTAACTTGTTTTTATCCTAGGCTCATCTCCAGCTTCTTGGTATTCGTTGACGCCCAATGGAGTCTAAAGTGACAAAAAATACTCTTTAAAATCATTGTACAGTATTTGCAACTGTGAATCAAGAATTTGAGGTCCGTGTTTGAGGTAGTTTCCGGTCATTTCTTATAGTTCTCAGAGGACAGATATGTGATTAAGGTGTACTTGCTTTTGTAAATATTTTTGCCTGGTAAGAAATCGAAAACAAACGACTCCAACAATTCTGGGCAAAAACCTAGGATACGAGCTTTACATCTGGATAAGAAATTCCACATATTTCCTGTCGACATTTCTTTGCAGCTTTAAAATCTATTAGTCATGATAGACATGCAAATAAGCCTCTTGATGTTAGAGGACTTAGGTTAGGGTAATTGTTTTCCAGCCTTTGCCAATTGATCAGCTTGTTCGTTACCATGTGCACCTGAGTGAATTTGGATCCACCGTAAGGCAACTTTTATCTTGACCTTCCCAAGGCGACTTAGTGTTTCTTGGCATAACACATTCTATTTTCAAGATTTTGACATGAAAAATCACTTACACGATTGGAAATGGACGCGGAGTGTATATCAATACCAGTAGTTGTCTTGCAGTAAATCACATCGTCAAAGTAGGTACTGATTTGAATGAAATGAAGGGCTCTTGCGACGTAGTGATAAGCGACTTTTCAAATTTTTCAGGCTATGAACTTTCAAGTTTAAAATAAAATTCCAAAATAACAATGGTTTATCCCTATTCGAGAAGTCATTTTATCTTAAAGTTTGAAGTTTGACCCGCTCGTTCAGATAATCAGAAACTCTTTTGATCCTCTTGAATATTTTGTTATTTTTTTTATTACGGAAATTTCATTCCGTAACTTATCACTGTTGCCCGGAACCCTTCAAATGCAAATCCTTATTACCATTTTTTACATGGATTAATTTATTTACTAATACCCGTATTTTAATTTAGCTACTCGTACCATAATTTTGTGCACCTCCTTTTCTCTTCAAAATTTTCCAAATTCCGAAGACGTGGACAACTCACTGATGATGGTTTTAGAAACGTGGGTGTATAGCTTGATTTGAATCTTTACGCCATTTTGCATCTTATACTCCTTTAATTAATGATAGAAGTATCGCATTCTCATTAATATTCTGAGTTACACGCTATCGACCAAAGATAGAGTGTTCAAGGACCTCTGGCGGCGAAAGTCTGTTGTGTAGGTGCCTTAACCTTACCCTGACCTTTTAATGAGAGTTATTAAAAAGTATCAAACATTATCTCGGAAACTGGAAAGAAACTTAGAACTAGTTTTTTTATTAAAGGGTGTTGTGAACTGTCATTCTCTCTCCCATGAAAACAAAAACATGTTTTCCTCTTTGGTGTTATAACCGCTTTTTAATAATTTCTCTTGTACTTTTTTCATCAGCTTAACTTTTTTCTAAGAAATTATGGAGGTTTTTAACAAAATATGTGGCTTGCTCTTTTGTGGTTAACGATCTATTATTTTACACGTAAAGAGGGAAAATTTTATAAATGGCAAAGGGGAAGAGAATTAGTTAACCCTCAAAGTGGTTTCGACGAGATACCGCGTCCTTGAAGATATGGCCAATTTTGCTAATGACAGGATATCTCGTCATCAAGATGCTGCCGATTATTTTATGAGGACGAGATCAAGATCTTATTAGTTTTGTTAATGACACGTTTCTAGGAATCCTAGGAAAGCTTCTGTAAGTCGAGGCCCAAACTGTTACAAGTCATGCAGAGACGATTGTAGGTTGCACAACGATGTATGCGTACTTACAGGGTTACAGTTGGAGGCATATCGCGGCCATCTTCCTGCTACTCCTACAGGTGGGACACCAGATTCCCCACCCATCCCTGAAAGGGTTAAACTTCTCTAAAACACCCCTTTTCAACGACGTCAACAGGTATCACATGGTTGCGGTTGTAGAATATGAGATGATTGTCTCACATTTTCCCGCGTTTGATTTTCAAGATTTGTTGTCCCAACCCAGTGCCACCAATTTGGGGAAGTTAGGAGGATCCAAGCCAATGGTCCAAATCCACAATTGCTTCACATATGTACTTTAACTGTACATTTCATTACCACGTAGCATACGACATGTTGAGTTAACCTGTACATTTTATCCAAGTAGTATTTGTCCTTCATATTAGGGATAAACATGGGGGTCGTGACCCCAGGATGCCCCAGCGATCTTTCTCTTTTCCTCTCCATCCTTTCTTTTCACAATAACTTGACATTATCTGTCTTGTGTTTGGCGCAGCTTGGCCAAACATGGCCCTTGCGCCATAAAACCTAAAATCAACCAACCTTCATGTTAGGGGCAACCATTAAAATATTGGGTTGAAGAGGTACAGACTTCTCAGGGTTGGCACCCTTGTCTATCTTTATGTTAGTGAACCAGCATTAGTTGCCACAAAAGAAAGACAAAATCCGGCGGTGCCGTCGCTTTATGGCTGATTTTCCAAGAACTTTTTTAATTCATAAAGCGAATAAAAAAGTTCCGGGCCAAGTGTAGACAACTTGAGTGGAAAAAGCGACACGCCCTTCCCAAAATTGAAGCCCACATGAAGAATTTCCTCCCTTGTGTGTCTCTGTCCAGACGGATAATAACAGAGTAATCGACCTTAGAGGTTTCCTGCCGTTTGTCTCTTTTTAGAGGCTGGTGGATGCCACAGAGGGCGCTGCTCTTGGCGGTATGGTGCCAGTGGGAAGTGCCCCCTGCCAATGGACACTGGTGTGGGCAGCTGTGCTGGGAACCCTCGCCTACCTGAAAGAAATGATTAATTCGGATTTTATTCGTTTTGTGTGGTTAGTTTGTGTATTAATGTTTATGGAGAAATTGCTTGCCTCTAACCACAAATTGCACAAGTCGGTAACATTATGTTGGGCGCTGATTCAAAACTTCTGAATCAACGCGCATCAACAACAAGGTCGAATGGAAGTTGAGTGAAGAAAACAAAACAAATTATTCATAATGGACCAATTTTCTGTGTTTTTGTACACATTTATTTATGGCGTCTTTTTTATGCGTTTCTGGTTTTATTTTATATATTCCATGAAATGGAAAATTTTGCAATATGTTGAAGTTATTTCAATTTGTTTTGTGTTCAGTTTTCAGTTTCAATGATTCTTAATGAAACATGTCATGGACTCGATTTGACACCATTTTACGTTCTTTCTGACATTTATAATTTTCTGTACCATTTTGGAAGAACTATTTACTTTGGGCAAGAATGCACTGACACTCATCGTGTTCTGTTTATTACTTATTTTTGATTTACAATAAACAGTTTTAAAATAAATTGTTTTATTGGTGTTGACAGTTGCATGTTATACTTTTTTGCTATGGTGCAAGTTAATGAAATACGCAACATTCTGAAATCTCGGAGCCAACCAGAGAAAAGTTCGTAGTTTTAGATATGAATTTCAATATTTAAATCTGCAAAATTTTGCAATGCCCTAAATTATCTGTTACATGCTGTGATATCTATAAATAAAAGTACTCCTAAGTGATTATTTGCCTTCATAATCTAAAAATTCTTCAGTGAAACTCAACTAAAAAAATTCTGCGACAATTTACCGAGAGTTTTTCACAAGGTTTCAAGCTTCTGGAACAAAAACAGAAGCACTTCGAAGTTTTAGACTGTATATCCAGAGTAATTTTTTTTATTTAACCATTTACTGCATCGACTGACTGTTCCGGAAGTAAAAAACTACTTGATTTTCCTGCTAATTTTTAAATTTCCTAAGTTGTCAGATATATCAAAGCCTTTGAGATGAATGGCAGCATAACCCACAAGGGGTTACATTAAATAAAGGACGACATTTGAATTTCCGTGCTAACTCTTAATTTGGTTGGATTTCTTTTCACTTTTTTAATTAACTGGGCCCATCAAAAATGGAATTGGCTGGTACCCTCTATTCCTTTGTTGTACATTTAAATAATGCAAAATGAAATTTAAATACGAAAATGCTTAATCTTCGTTAGAGGCATGTATTGGGGGAAATGTTTCTTTACCCTCTTGACTCTTTAACCTCAGTTTTTCTGCGAAATCCTTTTGAACCCCCTTTTCTTTCATTTGGACCGAATTGAATCTAATTATAAAAAATTAATAGACAAATATTAATTTTCAAATAAGCGAATTGTGAAAGATCAAACTTGCGATTCTCTTTCATTAAAATTTCCTGGGATGGAATTGAAATAAGGTCTTTAAGATTTAGTTTCGCTAATAATGAACCTAGAATTTGTGGTTAGAAATCTAATCTTTGCGCAGTACCCCTTTTAAGCTAAGCTATATGTGTGCAAAGGAATATAAAAAAATTATACATATGTACAAGTTAACACACCTGGTGGTTGTCTCGACGAGGTATCTCGTCATTTGAAGAAAACTGACCAGATCTCGATCTCACCATCATCAAAAAATATATCTTGATGACGAGATATCTCGTTATTAACAAAAGTGGTCTAATTTTGATGGACGAGATATCTCGTCGAAACCACTTGGAGTGTTAAATAATGAGTACTTTAGATACATAATACTTTACGAGAGGCCCGTCATCAGCCTTGTTACTATGGCTCGGAGTTGTTGGGGTCCGTCATTGAGTATTATTTATTTTCAGTTATTAAAATTTTTTTTTCTAAATTATTAGAACCATTTTTCGACTTTTAAAAATCGAGTCAACTGAAATGATGCATTGAAACACCTTTCTTTGTCTCCAAATATTCTCGACAGCGAAACGACTATATTTTTTTCTATCCCATCATCGCTTCTCCATCAAGTGCAAAATTGCTTCCGAAAATCAATTCGCATTATTTGCTCTCTCCAAAAAGGGCTTCTAAGCTTTAATCACCCTTCGCCTCGGAAAAACTTTTTAGCCGTTTTCAGCAGATATTCAAAGCCCAATTTAACTTCCACTTTCCATGCTAAAACTCAGTACAACGGGTGCGCTAATGCTACTATCCCGTCTGAAGAAATCTTGGAGGAAGACTTGGGAAGAGAGAGAGCCGGATCTTATTCTCCCTTTCCTCCTCCAATGAAAATGCTGCGTTCGCTGCAATCTTTCCCCCCTTTTTCATATCTTGCTTTTGCAACGATCAAGACATCTGGGGAGGAATATATATTTGTTAGGGTAACGGCTGGGAAATGGAAAAACTAATTTTTTCCCTTCCTTTTGGCTCACTTCTCCCCATCAGGGCTCTTTGGAAATCGCACTTTCAGTTAATATCGAGGGCGTTTTCTGTGACATTTATTACTGATTTCTTATCGTCACCAGGACATGGTTTGAGTCGATATGAAAGAGCGGGAGTAATAGTTTCTCAGACTGGGGTTTCTCTTTTGTGTCTTTTTGACGTTGTTGAGTTTTAAACGGACTTTGGTTTACGGGATTTTTAGCGGGGATGGCTTTTTTGGGGAAATAGGATCTTGTGTGTAGGACAGTCTCAAGAGGTATTTGGAACTGGAAGTAACGTCTTATCATTTTTATTTTTCGACCAGACAATGGCTTGGTTGGGTATTCATATGTCGCAAGGGCTAGATCTGGACAAGCTGCGCCAAAGCAATGTTTCTTCCGTCAAGTAAATGGCCATACACAAGGAAAGTCATATTAAAAATGGAAAGTTATCCAAGGGTCATATTTGGTCAAGTTGTGCCAAACACATGACAGCTATCGTCAAGTAAATGGTCATACACAAGGAAAGTCATATTAAAAATGGAAAGTTATCCAAGGGTCATATTTGGTCAAGTTGTGCCAAACACAAAACAGCTATCGTCAAGTAAATGGCCATACACAAGGAAAGTCATATTAAAAATGGAAAGTTATCCAAGGGTCATATTTGGTCAAGTTGTGCCAAACACAAGAGAGCTATCGTCAAGTAAATGGCCATACACAAGGAAAGTCATATTAAAAATGGAAAGTTATCCAAGGGTCATATTTGGTCAAGTTGTGCCAAACACAAGACAGCTATCGTCAAGTAAATGGCCATACACAAGGAAAGTCATATTAAAAATGGAAAGTTATCCAAGGGTCATATTTGGTCAAGTTGTGCCAAACACAAGACAGCTATCGTCAAGTAAATGGCCATACACAAGGAAAGTCATATTAAAAATGGAAAGTTATCCAAGGGTCATATTTGGTCAAGTTGTGCCAAACACATGACAGCTATCGTCAAGTAAATGGCCATACACAAGGAAAGTCATATTAAAAATGGAAAGTTATCCAAGGGTCATATTTGGTCAAGTTGTGCCAAACACAAGACAGCTATCGTCAAGTAAATGGCCATACACAAGGAAAGTCATATTAAAAATGGAAAGTTATCCAAGGGTCATATTTGGTCAAGTTGTGCCAAACACAAGACAGCTATCGTCAAGTAATGGACACATACATACAAAGTTACTGACACAGAAGAGAGAAATACACCCAGGATAAATTACAGGAATCAAACCTGCAACGTCTATAACTAGCAGGTTGCTAACACAGCAAACCCATTAAGCCACGGTGACCCTTGGTTGGGTTTTATGACGCAAGGACCACGTTTGGCCTTAGTTGCCTTAAACACAAAACAGGCATCGTCAAGTAATGAACACATACACACAAGAGGACAATTTTACTGACACAAAAGAAAAATACACCCAGGGTAGATACAGGAATCGAACCTGCGCCGTCTACAGCCCTCGGGGTGCTAGCGCAGAGAGTAAACCAACTAAGCCATAGCCGTCCCGACCTGACTGGGTCAGATATTCCATTATGTGTAAGGAGATCCATTTTGTTGTGCAGAATTTTGTTTCTGACAGCATGTTGGGTAGTACGGCTTCGACGAGAAGACAGTCAACCTTGGGTCAGTTGAGTTTGAAAAAGATGTGAAAGCGAGTTAGGTTGGTTAGTTGAATTAACGTCGCAATAGAGCAACACAACGGGTTATTAATGATGGTCCGGGATCAATCCCGAAGGGAAAGTTCCTTGGATAACACCTCGTAATTTTTGCAGCACGGTCAGATAACGAAGCCAACACCTGAACTGGCACCCCACTCTCCAAACTCCCACGCCACGTCAACGAAATTACAATTGAGTCCACGACAGATTTAAATTGCACGACTGTTTTGTTTGGATCGAGTTCCGAACTCTTTACCCTCCGTTTCCTAATCCACTACTCCTCCCACCGAAAGCGTGTTAGAAGTCTGCCATTCGCAAAAGCATGCATGGAGAACATCCTAGATGGTTCCCCCGCCAAATCGTTATCACTGCTAGAACGATAAACTCAGAACCAGAATCCACTCTAAAAATGCCATTTGTGAAAGACCAGCAATTTTCAGTAGGATGTACAGGTGGTTATCAAAATAATGGAAACACCTGTGAATGAAAGTGACATTTAAGAATGCGCTTCGTAAGCATTAAAATATAATCCTAGGTACCAGTTTTTTTAATATAAAAAGTACTATATATCATGGTAGTATGAGGTAGCTTTAGTGAAGTTGTATACGTCGTGGATTTTTGTCAAAAGCGTAAAATGTCAGACCTCACAGACTTTCAGAGGCCAAATTGTAGGAGCCCGACTAGTTGGAGCAACTATGACCGAAACATCCCAGCTTTTAGGCGTTTCTAGAGGTACGGTGTCTAAAGTCATGACAGTGTACACATAGCGCGGCAAGACAAGCTCGGGAAAACAAAATAGTGGACGGAAGGAGAAGCTGAGTGAAAGAGACCGACGGGTATTGAAGCGGATTGTAATGTCTAAAAAGAAAACAACTGCAGCCAAAGTGACCGCAGAGCTCAATCAGCATCTGGATTCTCCAGTGTCAATAATTACAGTTAGGAGGCACCTTCATAAACAGAACATTTACGGCAGAGTAACAATTCCCAAGCCACTTGTCACAGATGTTGATGCCAAAGGTCGTCTACAGTGGTGCCACAACCACAAAACCTGGTCGATTGATAAGTGGAAGACAGTTATATGGTCAGACGAATCATCTTTCACACTTTTCCCCACAACAGGACGGGTGCACGTTTGGAGGACACCTGCACAAGCATGTGATTGTCTCCTTCCAACTGTCAAGTATGGAGGTGGATCTGTCATGGTATGGGCAGCCATGTCGTGGTTTTCTGCTAGCCCAATCGTAACCCTGAAAGGAAGGATCACTGGGGAGAAGTATAGAGAAGTTTTAGCTGACCAGGTCCATCCTATGATGCAAACTTTCTTTCCTGCAGGAGATGGAATTTTCCAGGATGATAATGCTCCTAATCATGCAGCGGGACTGGTCCAATCATGGTTTGATGAACACGAGGATGAACTGAAACATCTACCTTGGCCAGCACAGTCCGCCGACCTCAATATAATCGAACCGTTATGGTCTATTTTAGAGCGTTCAATCCGGAATCGATATCCTCCTCCACCGGCATCTCTCCCGGAACTTTTACAATATCTCCATGAAGAATGGTACAATATTCCTCTAAACACTATTCAGCACTTGTATGATTCGATTCCCAGGCGAATCCAAGCTGTATTACATGCCAAAGGCGGTCCTACGCCATATTAGCAAAGGATTCCTTATAAATCCTCGTCATCTGACCGTGGTTCAAAATTACGTGGTGTTGTCCTCGGATCTTTCCCTTTGGGATTGATCCCTGACCGTCACCAATAGCCCGTTGTGTTGCTCCAGTGTGACGTTAATTGAAATACCCCCCTTATAAATCCAGTGTGTTTCCATTATTTTGATAACACCCTGTAGGTTAACATTTCAAACACCTTGCGTGTAGAAATTGTGCCTATAGAATTGAATGTTTTATTATAAATTCGTCTAGTGCATTTCAGATGCAAACCGACTTGTCACATTGCGATGAAAAAGCACCACCAAACATCTCACAAAATACGAGGCGTTGTGCTCGCATCTTTACCTTCGGGATTGATCCCGGACCGTCGCCAATAGCCCACTGCGTTGCTCCGGTACGACTTTAATTAACTACCTACCAAACCTCTCAGTTTGACATCCCGCAATAAGACATCTCGGCGCTGGAGTCCGCAGCGCTACCCCATACCAACAATAACAGGAACAAGCCACCACCGTAATCCCGCTAATTGAAAGCGTCCATTGTTTCCCAAACGCGGAATTTCTAAAAGTTTGGTGAAACCGGAGTTCCTCTGCCATAAAACGGGATGGACCCCGGGAGGATTATGTCGGCAAACAAAATCCCGATCGATGGCGCTTCCCATCTAATTCACCAAAGTGGGCCTCCTCCTACTCTCAGGCGCTGACAGTTTGGACGGAGGGGACTAAATGAAGCAGAACCAAAATTTTGAGAAGTACGTGATGGGCGGACTTGGTAGGAAGTTTTCCCCTAGGAGGGAGGAAGCTTTGGATCACCGACTTTGGGTGCCGGGCAAGGGAAGGGTGTGAAGAATCGCGAAAGTTTTGCCGCGCCTACTAAGCAGTCTCGCTTTGGAACCCTTGGTGATCCGTGAAAATACACTTCATTTTGACTTTTATTAAAATGGAAAACTCGTAAATCGATATCTAATGATAGTTAAATAGTCAGTTACCTTTCACTGATAAAAGTAGATTCTAATTCAGGAGGTCACGTATTGGAATCGTATCCGTCACCTTTAAAACCGCTTTGATTTGCGTTGCCTATTCCGGACAAAGGAAGAGTGGGGAATTCAAGAGTTGTGCCTTGTTTTTAACCACTTAAAGCACGAGTTTTTTTTCGGAAAAACTGGTAAAAAATGATCGAGTTTTTTTTGACAGAAAATGAATATATATAGGTATAGTGTAAGTTATTTTTTGCGATTTCAGTTGCGGGGGGTGGGGTAAAAGTTATAAAAAAATTATTATACAAAGTGTAAACGATTTGATTACATGTTTATTTTGAATTTCAAAATATTAATAATAATAAAATATTAACTTCAGATTCACTCAAGAGATCATCGCTAAAACTTTCTGATAAATTGGCATATTCAAAATCGTCACAGTCGCTCATTATCAGATAACTTTTTCTAAACAAGATACAAAAACACTTAGTAAAAATTAATTTATGGTTAACTGTTTACTTTTATGATATTTAACGTAATAAAAATGGATATATTACCTTTTAGACACCTAACAACTGCTTTCTAACAAAGAATTCCTAACAAACTTATAAGTGGTGCCATCTACGGTAAATAAGTTTAATATCCATCTATAAATTAGTGGTAAATCATCTATGATAAATAAGTTTATGCCATCTTTGGTATAAGTTTAATCTGGCCTATCTATTTTTACTAGAACGGAAGAGCGCCCGTGTGAGACACGGGCATGTGCAAATTTGCCGGTAACTTTCGCCTGTGTCAAACACGGGTAAATGCGTTAAGTGGTTAAAGAACCACGTTCTCGTTTAAGAACCCTTGATGATCCGTGAAAAACCTTTATTTGAACTTTTATTAACCCATCAAGTGGCGTCGACGAGATATTACGAGTTAATGCAAATTTTCTAATTTCGAGATATATGGTCTTGTCGATTTTTTGGTGATGACAAGATCAAGATCTGGTCAGTTTTCTAATGGCGAGGTATCTCGTCCAGCAAGAT
Organism: Meta bourneti; assembly: GCA_933210815.1. Lineage (NCBI taxonomy): Eukaryota > Metazoa > Arthropoda > Arachnida > Araneae > Tetragnathidae > Meta > Meta bourneti. The sequence continues at coordinate 46,933,339 of OW119931.1, forward strand.
CTTCTAATGGTTTTGCAAATGACGAGATACCTCGTGAATGCAACAACCAGGAGGGTTATGAATCAAAAATCGTAAATCGATATTAAATGAAAGGTCGTCAGTTATCTTTCATTGATAAAAGTTGATTCCAGTTCAGGTGGTTATGTGTTCGAATCACGTCCGAGTCACCGTTAAAAGCACTTTGATTTCTTTACACACCAATTCAGGACAAGGCAAGATGGGAAATTCAAAAATTGCGCCTTGTTTTCTAAGAAGCACGTTCTCGTTTTAGACCCCTTGGTGATCCGTGAGTAACCTTCATTTTTATTTTTATTAAAATGAAAGGTAGGTAATTAACGTCACATTAGAGCAACTCCTCGGGCTACTACACCTCGTTATTTTGAACCACTGTCAGTTGACGAGGTCAACACCTGATCTGGCACCCCACTCTCCAAACTTCCACGCCAACGTGAGGACATTTGGGGCCACAATAGATCTAACTTGCACCAGCCCCCAAGTACACGACGGTCCTTGGTTGGACCTAGTTTCGAAATCGCAACCCTCCGGTTGCTAATCTGTTACTCTTCGAACAGGGCTACCACGGCCCATAAAATGAAAGAAACAGTCGTAAATCGAGATCTAATGATAGGTCAGTTATCTTTCATTAATTACAGTACAGAAAGTTGCGCATTCGAATCACATCCCAGTCACCGTTAGAACCACTTTGAAGAACGTTGCACATCAGTTTGGGGCAATGGAAGAGGGGAATTGTGAAAGTTGTGCCTTGTTTTCTAAGAGGGCCGTGGTAGCCCAGTTGGGAGAGCCGCTTATCAGTAACCGGAGGGTTGCGAGTTCTAAACTCGACCCAACCAAAAACCATCGTGTATATGGGGGCTAGTGCACGTTAAATTTGTCTTGGCCTCCAATGTCTTTACGTTGGCGTGTTGAAGTTTGGAGAGTGGGGTGCCAACTCAGGTGTTGACCTCTCAAAATTGTGTTGTCATCGGATCTTGCTCTTCGGGACCGTCGCCAATAGCCCGTTGTGTTGCCCCAGTGTGACGCAAATTCAACTCCTTTATCCCCCTACCTTAAGAAGTACTGTCTCTTTTAAGATCCCTTTGTGATCAGTGAAAATAATTCATTTTAACTTATTAAAATCAAAGAAAACAATCTTAAATCGATAGCTAATGAAGGGTTGTCTGTTATCTTTGATAAAAGTTAATTCTAGTTTAGGAGGTTGCGTGTTAAGAATCGTGTCCGAGTCACGGTTGAAACCATTTTGATTTATGTTGCACACCAATTTGGTACAAGGGAAGGTGGAGAATTAAAAAAAAAGGTGCCTTGTTTGGTAAGAACCGTCTCATTTTAGGCCCCTTGGTGATCAGTGAAAACCTATTTAACTTTTATTAAAATTAAAGCTGTCGTAAATCGGCTGAAATATTTGCTTACAAGTGAGACACACTAAGTCAAAATTTCCCAAGTATGAGTTTTTTAATTTTTTCTTAGACCGGAATATGGTAATCTTTAGACTGGTGATAAAAGATAAAAGAAGTTGTGACATGTGATAAAAGAAGTTGTTAGTCTTGCCAGGCAATTAGATTTGGAAGTAAATGATGCTGATGTCTACGAGCTGTTGGATTCACATAGCCAGGAGCTGACAATTGATGAGCTCATAGAGATGCATGAGCAAAAGGTCACTGAAGTATCAGACCCAGTTCCACCAGAAAAGGACATGGCAATTGCAAGCTCGACAGAAAGTCTCAGCTCAATTGAAAATAGCTTACAAATTTTAGAAGACTCCAGCGAAGAGCGCATTATAGCTACAAAGCAAGGAATAAAAAAATTATTAGTTTGCTACGAAGAAATTCTGCGTGAAAAAAAGAAGGCATTACGTTGTCAAACGAATTTGTTAGATTTTATGAAGCCATCGAAATAACTTTTTTACGTAACTCATTTACTTTTTCAATATTTTGTATTAATATGTATAAAGAACTGTAATTCTATTAAATATTTTTCTTCTAAACTAGTGTTTTGTTAGTCCTTGGTCCCAATTGAACAAAATTTATATGTATTATATGCAGAGTTGTACCCCGACTTACGCGAATTCGACTTACGCGATTTTCGTCGGACCAACCTATCGCGTAACTTCGGGGTATTACTGTACTATGTTTTTGTGTTTCACTTGTAAGCCATCGATATGTGACTAGTCCGACATAAATTGGGGTTAAAATCAATAAAAGGGAGATTACTTAAATAAGACCTTCATCTTATTACCGTGTTCTGTCTTGCAACCAGGGCTGTCATAAAAATAATGGGTGCTTTGTCATTTTTATCCTAAGTTACTCTTCTACAAAAGCAATCTAATCAGTGGGAGATTACGGATCCTTTGAATGTATTTTTGTGCACGAAGCAATCGGTTGATGGATTGCTAAAGTAAAATCAATCATGTGAAGCCCTAAGTAAAAAGCTCTACAAGCCTGATTAGTGTAACTCCTGTGTTCCCAAGAAAGCTTTTTTATTTAAAAAAGAACTCTGAATTGATTTGATGAAGAAAATGGTGTTTTATTTTTAGATAGCTTATGTTTTTTATCGTGTAAAGTAACCTGCTTGGCTTCAGACCTGTATTCTATTGCACGTTAAATCTGTTGTGGTCTCAAATGTCCTCACTTTGGCGTGGTGTGGAACTTTGGAGAACAGTGTGCCAGCTCAGGTGTTGACCTCGCCATCTGATCATGGTTCAAAATTACGAGGTGTTCTCGTATCTTTCCCTTCGGATTAGATTCCGGACCGTCGCTAATAGCCCTTTGTGTTGCTCCAGCGCTACGTTAATTCAACTACCTATTGTAGACATAATTGACCTATTATAGACATTATTGTTTTCAGTTACATGCAGTTATAGTTATGAGATGCCGATGCATGACTTAAATTTTACGTAGTTTATGATGTACTGATTTTGAACATTTTTTCATCCAGAAATCATCAATGCTGTCCAAGCCCGTGCCATCCGAGACTACGACGAACCAGGAGACTCTAATGCTCTGCCTCTCAAAGAAGGACAACAGGTGACGGTAAGTACTCCACTCTTTAGACTTTGCTGGTAGAGCAAAAACCTCCGACGTTTACCCAACCCTCCAAGCGTTTTCGACGAGATATCTCGTCTATCAAGATCTAACCAATTTCGATAATGGCGAGATATCTTGCCATCAAGATATTGCCGATTTTTTGTGATGACGAAATTTAGTCAGTTTCCTGCTAATGACGAGATGTCTCATTGAGACAACCACCAGGAGATTTAAATTGTATGTTTGTTTATCAGATTCTGTTACCTCCCTGTCATGGCGCCTTTCATCATCTGAAAAGGAAGTAGTATAAAACCAAGTATCTGAATGGTTGTGTAAAGGTATACGAAACAGCTAATCTGGATTGCAAAACGAAACAAAAATGTTAAAAGTACGGAGTAGTTGAGGGAGCGACACAGGAAGAAGGTATTTACATTCTTTCTGTGTCACCCTCAAACCTAGATTGTTTTTAAATGTTGGTTTTCTATTCGAAGAATTGGAAGTCATTGGAAATGGAAGAGTGTCATTAGAAGGGTTTGTTGCAATCTTCTGCAATTCCTTCCAAACGTGACTCGATAGATTTTGTCTTATCTCATTGACACGAAGCGCCTTATTCAAAAACAAACCTGTAAACATGTAAACGAACAGTTGGATTTTATGATGCAAGGTCCATATACGATCTAGCTACTCCAAACAGATCAAATTAAGAGTTTTCATTCAAAACCAGACAAATGCACTTTTTAGAAAATTATAGATTTCACCATCTGACAAAGAAAGCAAAATTAAGTGTCTTAAAGTATTTCATCCGAATTTGGTCATTCATGGGGTCGCCGTGGCTCAGTGGGTTTCCCCACTGCGTGAGCAACCTGCGAGTTGTAGAAGGCGAAGGTTCGATTCCTCTCTGGGTGTATTTATCACTTCTGTGTCTGTAAAGCTTGTGTGCATGTTAATTTACTTGACGTTGTTTGGTGCAGCGTGGCCACGTATGGTCCGTGCGCCATAAAAACCCAACCATATCCACTCGCGATTAAAACGGTAATTTCAATTACAAGCAGACAGAAAGTTCGTTGTTTTCTAAACGGCCATTTTTTGCTACATTAGACGGGGACTTACAAGTTAAAGAAGACAAAAAACAGTAATTTAAGGGGGACCCTGGCAACATAGTGAAATACCACAGAATTATGTTCCGTTTTGAAGAAAATATATTCAAGAGGATCATAAAATTTCTGATTGTTTGAATGAGTGCGTAATACTTGGAGGTTTAAGATAAATTGACCTCAAGAATGATGGGTAAGCCATTATAATTTTGGATTTAAAAACTTTCTGAAGTGATATTTGTAAATCTAAATATAAGTTTCTTTGGGAAAATATTGATTGCTCAAACTTGTGATTACTTTTCTGAATTTCGTCAAAATCCCGAAAACTCGGAAACAACCGATGGAAAAGCTAGTTTTGAATTTGATCCCTGACCACTGAAGCTGAACAATTTGAACCCTTTTGGGGATATACGCATTTGAGGACCGATGGTTGAACACCAATTCATTCAGATCACAATAACGAAGTCCCTTTAGTATCAATCCAAGCCATTTGACCCGTCTCCGTATGAAAGAATGCATTAAAAATGCCATTGCGAAATTTATAACAAATGTCGATGTGGTTTTTCTACGTATCGTAACCTTTCGCCCGGCGAAAAATAACCCGAAAGGATTAATCGTGAAGAAGATAGTAAAATAAATGACTCCCTTCCACAAATCCGGCATTTTTTAAACGATTGTCTATCCGGGAATATAAACCCAGTGCTGGGTCCCCTACCCTTTATACATACTTATATTTATTGTATCTGTTTTTTAATCTCCCTTTTCTGATTACATATTTCGGGGATATAAAGGCTCTTAAATTTCCGAGGCTGTAGTCTTGAAAGGCTTAGGGACCCCGCTATCTTCCGTTTGATTGATGACGGACGGTCTCTCCTTGGCTACCGGTCTTGCTCCGATAAGGCTTCGGCCTCGTGGGTTTATTGCGTGGATTTTCTGCGGACCGTTTTATGGTATTCAGCTCTGGCATGCAAAAGAAAGGGTATGCCGGACTGGAAAGGGTGGAGCTGGGTTCGTTCTTTTTTCGGTGTATGAAAGGGTACGGAATGTTATGTGAACCGTGGTTCCCAAGTATTGTTTTCTTTGATTACTAGTCGGAATATTCTGACCAAAATGCTCATCACAATAGGGAATGTACCCGTAATTGTATCCGAATTTTTGCGTCAGATTTTATTTTAATACAGGACCTTGATTGTCCTAGGTAATGTAGTCCACCTCCTTTAGATGTGTGCGGGCAGGTGTGTTTATTTTATTTTTATAACACACTTAAAAATGTTTTGTGGTGCGTTTTATGTCTGCCTGGGTTTTTTAAGACCTTGACCGCTTGGCCTACTCAGATGGCGTATGGCTACACGCGTGTAGTCGGAAAGACATTCATCATGCCCCATAAGGTCCTCCGGACAATCAAAATACAATCGATTCATATAGGACAAATACAAGTAATGAACAAAAGTAATGTTATATAGACTCTGCATCCCGTAGGACAACTTAACTGCTTAGACTAGTGATTAGTAGTTGTCCTACGGGTCTGGTCTAATGTCTGCCTGGTTGATAATATGATATTTTAAAAATCTATTTTCATTGAAATTATTTTTGTCTTGCGTTTGGCTCAGTTTATTCATTTTTGGATCTTGCGCCATAAAACCCAACCCAATCAATCCTAACGATATTAAAAATTCGGAATATTGCAAAATTTTATAACATTTTTGTTTCAAGAAAAGGCACAATACGTCCATCCCTTATTTTTAATCTGATTATAGACTACCATGTTTGGCTAAACTGCTCCAAGCACAAAGCAGGCAACGTCAAGTGAATGGACATATACACACAAGGAAAAGTTTTACTGATACAGAACACAGAAATAAATAACTCGGTTGGTTGTGGGCAAACCCGCTGAGCCACGGCGGCCCCAATATCTTGAGATATTTTGCTATTATAATAAACTACTTATGGCTCCATAATTTTCTTAATTTAGATTGGAAAATTCAAAAAGCCTGATTTAGCACGATTTATTTAGACCATTTGTGAGCGTGTACAAGTGCTCCGTGAATGCCGCTGCTACTGGCGTACTTGTTAAACGTTATTTTTCACGCGCAAGCTGTGATATTACTGTATGCATTTTTAACTATGCACTCGCAAACTGTTATCATGATATCGGATATGACGAAAAAAATTCATTTAGAATTTGGAGGAGTGTAAAAGAGTTGATTCGCGTTATTTGGATCTTCCTAAGTTTATTAATAAGAGTCGAAATTTTTCTAAGTGTTCATCTTCATGTATACAACCGAAAAGCTAATCTACAATTATTTAATGCAATCTTGGTGATGCTGTGATCACCCGAAAAGTGACTAGTCTTCATTTCCAGATGAATTAAGAGTTGACTTGGGAATCACCACCATCTTCCAACAAATATAAATATGTTTTTGAGAACTTACGGCTTATTGAGGCGACACGCAAGTAACTAAGGCTTCAGAACGGCTGCAGCACGTAGCTGAAAAGGGATGGACTTTACATCTAAAATGAAATAGGTACTTTGCTGCCTTTGGAATAAACAATTAGCTGAATTAATAAACTGGAATTCAGAAGAAAAATTAATGTCTTTAATCTTTTGTCTGCAAACAGGCCATGTTTCCTGGTGGTATAACCGGAGTTCCACCCCTTCAATGTTTAACACTATTTCCCCATCTGAATCGAATTTATTTTATTACCACTCGACTAACACAGACATTTGCATTTCTCATTTTATAATTGCTCACTCACCTTGGTCACACACAATGCACGCTATCCATCGCCGGCGGTTGGCTTTTTGACCTATCGTCTCGTCAGGTTGCCCTTCTCTGCATAGAGATATCCCCATTATGAAATCTCCGATCTTTTTTTACTGCGAGCTCGGGCATTCATCAGGAGCTTTGCATTGTTATAGGAGCTGCAAATGACCGTTTCTCTGCGTCGCACGTCCATTTAATGACTGGCACGTCTGATCCGGCCTCGATAACGCTCGCTAGTGTCTTTTAAAGTCGGAATGATGCCTCTCTCGGAAGGGATTTACGTCTCAAGACATTCGGAATCGGAAAGTTGTAAGTGCTTTGATTTAACGCTGTACGTAATCTAGTTTATGTAGTAATTAACGGGAATGGCTTGCCTTTTGATGGGACTGTTGAATATGCTTGTCTCAACGAGATTCATAAAGTTTGGGAAGGGTTTGTGGTACAGAAACAAAGGAGTGTTGACCCCGGAGTGTTACTCTTCTAGGTATTAATATACTCTGTTTTTGTGTTGGAATTCTTTGTTATGTGAATTGTTGTTGAACATCCCTCGTTTGATGTGGATCGTTCCATTTGAATGATGAGTGCGCCACTATGTATGTTATTTGCATCCTATGTAACATGGCTGCCACAGGCTACTGAAAGGCGACTTTTTGCAACTATTGTCCAACCTTGGCGATTTGGGGTATCTATTTAAGCGAAATAGTTTCAAAAGTTTCCTTTTTCAAAATTTTTGAGACTTTTGAAAATTTACCAAAGATCAACGAAAATTTCGTTCCTTTTTAACTAACAGCGAAGAGAAAATGTTTTTCTGAATTTTCTTTAAGGAGAAATTTTTCAAGGAACGTCAATTTCGAAGTTTTAGCGCCAAGACGTGATAACCAGGATGGAAAAAAAATCGGAATCTGGACGCTAGATTATCATGAAAGTCTCAAGAAAACATTTAGCTTTTTAATTTTAAAATTTAAAATTCTTGGCTAAATCTTCAACATCTGTTTCATACTTATTAACATTCATCTGTTTCATACTTACGCTGAAGAGCCAAAACATTATGACCACCTACTCAATAACGCGTTGCGCCTCCTTTGGCCTGCAAAACAGCTGCAACTCGCCTGGGCATAGATGCCACAAGTTCTTGGTACATGACTGGAGACAACTTGTACCAAATGTCTAAGCAGCAGTCACGCAAAGTCGAGATATTCGGACATGGTGGTGTTTGAGCTCTGAGCTGCCGCTCCATGACATCCCAAATGTGCTCAATCAGATTAATATCCGGCGAGTTAGGTGGCCCGGACATTAAGTGGAATTCATCAGTATGCTCCTCGAACCACTCCAACACAATCCGAGCCTTGTGACATGGGACGTTGTCCTGCTGGAAGATTCCATTTCCAGTTGGGAAGACAGACGCCATGTAAGGGTGCAACTGATCCGCAATGATGTTCAGATAGTTCGCAGCGTTCATGGTCTGTTCTACCACAACTACGGGTCCCAGAGTCGCCCATGAGAACGTCCCCCAAAGCATAATACCGCCACCACCAGCCTGTGTATGACCTGCTGTACAAGAGGGGAGCAACTGTTCGCCTGGCAGACGGCGTACCCTGACACGACCATCGACGTGATGAATGAGAAATCGGGATTCATCTGACCAGGCAACTCTCTTCCACTCATCCATGGTCCAGTCACTTTTTGCAAATATAGTGCTTTGGCTATGTCAGTCCTGATATAAATATATGGACGCTACAAACAAACTGAAAGAACATTCTCTCCAAAAACGAGAAATGAACATTAATTTTCTGTTCTCTGAAAGACGTTTACCTAAAAAGATATCCTTCCCAAAGATTGCCAGAATTTCTTTTGATAAATGTGTACATTTGCTCCTGCCAATCTTTTAATGTGGCCATAAATAAAAATACTAATGTATTGAGTCGTATCTGTTGTAATAATCTTAATGTGCTCCTCGCGTATTAAATATCGAGTTTCCGTCTGATATATCGCTGGACAACTGACTCAGGAAACAACATTTCGTGTTTTTCGGATAAAAGAAACACATTTATGATTCTGAGCATCTTTCAAATTTCAGAAATATTTTACAGGGTTTCCTCGATCCTCGAAAAATACTTGAATTTTATTTTTCTATTCCAGCCCATGGGGAGTAATTGAAAAATATCAAATTTTCGTAGTCCTTTAAAAAATAGTTTAATTTTACCAGGACTTAATTTTAAACAAAATTTTACTTGCAGCCTTCACTTTTCTAATTCGCACATTCTCTCCGTCCTCCTCATTTTTATTTAATTTAATAATTTTATTTCTATAACTTATTCATACATTGATCAAAACTAAAATGCATGCGACTTTTTTTGTCCTTTATGAAAGCTTCTTTTGATGAATAATTCTATTCTGTTTTAAATGCAAATTTTTATTGTTGCGTACATCTTTTAAAAATTGAATTGTTAAGCAAAAATACTTTCCAATTGCATTTTAATTTTTTTTACATTTTCCTTGTATCAATTTTATTTATTCTCTTTAAGACGATGCGCATTAGCAAAATAAATTCTTTGAAAAATATCCGGAAGTTCTTGAAATGTAGTTTAAAAGTAATTGAATTTTTTTCATGTTAAAAAGTGGGAGTTCTGTATGAATTGGTGGATGTTGGAAGGATCGTAGGAGTTGGTACTTCCGAAATGACGAAATTGTATTCGAAATAACTTTACCGCATAATGTACCTATAATATTGTAATTAACATATCATAATTTGTATTATACATGTTATAACGATGCTATGGTTTATATCGGTATTTTTTGTCATTTTCTCAGCTATTTATATTCTGAAATCAGATTTGTAGTTTTCCCCTTTTAATATCCTTGCAGATTTGATAAATTTTAGAGGAATGTTTTGTTAATATGTTTGTATTATCTTTTTTCAAAAGCAATTTTTATTCCTTTCGTGCGAAATGGATATTTTTCAAGACTAACTTAATCCATTTGTTGTCACGCCCGCTTTTGACTCCTTGCCCCTTAATGGTCCCTGTCTAATTAGTCTTCATGTAGCAAAAAATGACCATAGAGCGACAAACCATGTCATGTCCTCTACAAATACCCCAAAGCGGGCTCTACCGCCCCCTTGTGGGCGCTGAAGGAATCTTGGGGGCAAAGCTGGCTCCACGAGAAATGGGGACGTTGAGGAACAAGAGTGGCCAATAAGCAGATAGCCTTACTTTATCGTATGCTGTAGCAAGAAATTTTTTTATTGTATTTCAGTCATTCACTTTAATTAAACGTGGATTTAGTGCGATACTGTCTTAACTAAAGAGGAACGGACTGCAAATAGTTGACCGTTATATTCAAGGATGCTGTTGACGAAGATAGAATCTTTCTCGATACAATTGGTTAAACAACATCAGGCTCATCCTTATTAGTGATTATTTTTTTAAATTTTACTAATTTGATTGGTATTGATTATCAATAACAGTGAGAAATCTAGTGTTTAAGTGTGATTTATTTTTATTTAATTTTAATAATTGCATGGCTGCTGCTCTGTTTTTAATCAGATATATGCAATAATTTTAGCTTTGACAAAGATAGCATCATCTAATGACAAAAATGGATCATATACTATGACTCTAAAAGCTGCATAGCAAATTTGCATGCGAAAAGCCATTCACTCATACTCAACGCGATAAAACGATTGTTTACATTGTTAAAGAGCAAAGTATTGAGATTTTATTTTGTTGGATCCCCGGACATGTCGGCATCCGGGGAAACGAAAAATCAGACTTAGCGGCAAAGAATGCAACTATACAAATAAATTTAGAAATTCCTCTAGGTGACATCGACTCAATCCTGAAACGAGCTATGCAATTATTGTGGCAAAGCACTTGGGACATCGAAACGTAAAATAAACTCCTATTCAATCGTCGATTACGGATTTTAAAAAAAGTACATTTAAAAAGAGATCATGACATTAAAGTGACAAGGCTTCGAATCGACCACTCATATTTTGCTCACAGGCATTTATTAATCGGAGAACCTGCCCCGTTATTTTGCCACGAAATACTTTAAGTGAGACACATTTTGGCAGAATGCTCAAATTTTAGCAGACAGACTAATCCGATTTCGTGTTTCGCTTCTTAACTTAACATACCTATTGATGGATCCACATCGCAAAAGCTTATTTTTATTCCTTTCTGTCCTGGTGATACTGGTTACTGTGATACTGGTTTTATAAATTATATATAACTTTTATTTTATACGTATATATAGATCATAAAATATAGACTATGTTTGGCGTGGTTTGGCCAGAACTGGCCCTTGCGCCATAAAAACCAACCAACCATTTTAATAAATATAATTTCAGACTCCGTAATGGCAATAGTCCGTGCGGAGGGGGCTGCGCCCCAACTAAGAAGAAGAGTATCGCGTGACAGAGAATTGGTATAATTAATGCAGTCACTTCTAACAAATAAGTCTGAAGCCACTCATTACTTTTTATTAAACTTCACGGCCAGTGACTTCCTTGTCCTTGCCTATAACCTACTTCCCAGCCCAATGCTTACTCAGTTTCATTCTCAACTTTAACAATTGATCGGTATCAAGCAGAAATGTTACTTTCAGTACTTTTTGATAATGGAGAGACCTGCTCAGATGAAGAATATACTTCGGCAGTAAAAATAATAGTCCATTCAGCTCTGCCTTTAAAAGAGTAATTGAAGGGTTTCGGCCATTTTTCAGGAGAGCAATTTTCAAGTTTTTTCGTTCCAAAATTATAATGGTTTATCCACTATTCAAGAGGTCATGTGATCTAAAACTTTCAATAAAAAAGACTGATTCAAACAATCCGAAATTCGTTTGATCTTCGTGAATGATTCGTTTCTAATTTTCTTTTCATTACGGAAATAGACTTATCACCATGTGATGAGTCATATTTCCAGAGCCCTTCAATTCTATTACTTTAGTAGAATGATGTCAACGAGTGTATGAAAAATAAATAATCCAAATTAATGTAGAAGAGCTTTGCACCTCACCAAAACTAAAATGCTTTTAGCTTAATTGAATTCATAGGAATTACGAAATTAAGTAAATGTAAAATCGTGAACGTATGATTTCAATTAAAGAGTGGAGTACTTTTTGCTTAGAACTTCCTTTAAGGGCAGGTGCACTTGACATATTGCCTATTCAAATGTTCTCATCCAAACTGTCTGGATGTGAAAGATAAAATAGAATCCGTAAGGGTTGATTAGGATGAGGTGGAATAAGAGCACTATAGTGTCGTAGCTCTCCCCCATGTGGTGCAATTCGATCTTCAATTTCCTGAAAGAATGTTTTTACATTTCTGCACTCATTTAATTTGTTCATATTTCTCTATAATATTACTTTGCATTTATCTTCATTTTTATCTTTTTATCTTCTCTTTTTGAGAATTATTGCGTCATTGTTCATCAGTATTTTTGGTTTCGTGTCTTGTATGTACGTATATTCATAGATTTCGAAAATACGGAAGGAAAATAGAAATAAATGATTTCTTATTCTCATAAAAGTTAAAATAAGTAATGTGCAGTTGATTGAAAACAAATTTTGACAACCTTCGTAAAGCAGAAATTGACCAACTAGTGTTTTCAAAATTAATTTCAGTACCCTTATAAACAATTTTAAGTATTTTTTATTACCAAGTATGCTTGAAACGTTTCAAAAGTGCATTTCAAAACGACCCTTTGCAACGAAGAGGGTAGGTAATTACTATTATTATTTGCTGTAAATCAATCAACGATACCTATTTTTCTGAGGGATCGGAAAAAGTGCGATATATTTTAAGGTGTGCCGTGGAATGCAAAAAGTTGAAAATCGCTGCCATAGAGCGACAAACCAAGTCAATTCACAAAGGAGAACAACGTTCTATTGCATAATATATCTACGCCTGCAAAACCAGCTTTTGTTTTCACTTTCGGATTTCTACACGCAACTGAGACTTTTATTCATATCACTCCACACTTTCATAAAAAAAACCTTGCTTTATATCCATCGACTTAAGAGCATCACGGGACGCATCCCTCCCGACATAAAAATCTGCTCTTTGAACACCCTTCACACAGTTTGATAGACGTCATGTTTGCCCTCCACCTAATACCAGAGCTGACCATCACTTTCTCAGTGAGTGGCCACAATAAAAAATATATAAATCCAACTTCCACCCTCCATTTTCTTGATTCCACTCGGGCAAAAATACCTCCCAAGAATCCTCCACGGCAAAAAAGGGGAAAGGCGTGAATTCCCACGGATTCAGGGGGATTTTTTTATTTTCTTTCCCTTGTCCGGCGAGATCCCTGGTGAGGAATTTTCGAGGGCTATTGTTTGGCATTGACTTTTTCGGTATGCAAGGCCAGGGTGCTTGACATTGCTCGCGAGAGATGAGACGGCGGGGAGGGGTGCTTGGAAGAATTGAAGATTTTTTTTATTTTGCTTGTCGAGCACATAGACCGAGGCGTGGGATGTAGAGCATGATCTGCATTCAATGCACAATGCCCTTGTGGCTTTAAGTGCGGTTTCGTCGGGAGTGGGATTGCTTGGTAATTAATTTTCTTTTTCGGCGTGAAAGAATTAAAAAATGATGCCAAAAGAATTTGCGTTTGTTTGGCCCTTTGCTTGAATTCTTACTGACGTAGTCTGTTTTCAAAGTCATCTAGCTGGAAACGAATTGTAATTTTCGTGATGGGATGGATACAGTTCCCCGACGAAACGGATCCTGGTTATCTAAAAGGCTGCGGAACCTTAAGTATTTAACCCTCCTGGTGGTTGTCTCGACGAGGTATCGCTTCACTAGCAAATCTGACCACATCCTTGGTCGACGTGATATCTCATCATTAAAAGAAAACTGACCAGATCTAGATCTCGTCATAAAAAAATTGGCAATATCTTGACGACGAGATATCTCGTCAAAACCACTTGGAGAGTTAAATTGTCACATCTTTTTCACAAGGTAAATATAGTTGTGGGGGGACATGTATTATTGATAAAATATATAACTGGTTAAATTATTAAGAAAGATTAATGTGCTTATTTAAAATAATATGTGGATGTATTGAATAGGGTTAATTCAACCTTAATAACATCCTTTAAAATCGGAACAATATGCGTGTAAGATGATTTTTCTATACATAGCGCGGGTGTTTTGGCAACCTCTTTCGTAATTTGTGACGTTATTTGGCATGTTATACCCGAATCCAATTTCAGCATGTTGCTTTTATTTAAAATTAACACCAAAGTCGTCAAAAAAGCGATTGTTCAAATTTTCTTAACTGGACGGTTTTATTTGTAGTTTGTTTATATTAAAATCATTCTTATAGAGATAGTTATAAATATGGTATAATTTCAAAACTAACATCTCAGAGCTCTGAAAAATGACGCTACCAAAAGTGAATTTCATAGGCTCTCCGCAAAAGAATTGAAAGTGAAGCCAATCTTTCTATGCCATAAGTCTTATCACTAAAAAGAGTAGCTTCCGAATAAATGGTTTTTGTTGATGTTGGGAGGAATGTTTATGTAATATAGGAGAGGCGATCTATATACTAAGAATTCTCTGTAGTTTCTGCACAAACACATCTCATACTAAGAACAACGGGAAATAAATTTTTATTTTGAAATGAGTTTTTCCACTTTCAATTATTTTTCAAAATTATAGGATCGTGTCCCTTTATCACTTCTGTAAGATTTTTGTTAGTCTTTTGCATTTGGTACCTTATTTATTTTGCAACAATCCCTGCGAATGGTGTCAGTAAGTCAAGTTATTACGTCACACATGTCTTTACTGTATCACATACTTCAATATGTGATAAATGTCTGCAATAAAAGTTTTATTTGATTACTGAAACATTTGAAAACTGGTTTTCTCATAATGCTGCGACATTTTGTCTGCCATGAAATCTGCTCCCGTTGGGTGGTGGTCGTTATAGGAACAGGGCTCTTACATTTTGACTAGTGGAATTCTGGTGGATGTCTTAACTTTCCGAGATTCACAAGATTTCCGAGTAGTTTAATATTGCTTTTTCCCCCACGACACACATAATGACTAAATAACCACATCTATTGGTTAAATGAATTCCAGGTAAGAATCCATTCGCAAAGATCAAAACTGGTTAGAAATTCTGCAAGTAAAACTGCAGATTACTGAATACATTTCTGCGTGTGCACCTCACAGATTTAATTTTGTTTTTTGAGCGAATGTTGGATGTGGAAAAGGGTAATTTACACGTATAAGTCTTCTCCGCAACGAATAAAAATTCATAAAAATCAATTTATCATCACGTGCGAATGTGACAAATTTGAATACATTTTTTGCATACCTTATGGGAAATGATACAAGGCCCTTTTCTATCGCAAAAGACAGGTGAATACCTCATGGCAGTGGTGGGAGCCGTAGTGATCACTAAATGCTTCTCGATAGAGTAGGCATCTTTTTAGGTCAAGCAACGCACACAGACGAAATAGGTATTGACAGATACTGTCTGGCTACCACGAGAATTGCTCCCAACACCAAGTCCGTTGTGGTGGTCGCTATAGAAACAGGGCTCGTTCATTTTAGTAGGGGTGACTCTCGGGGATAGTGTAATTTATTTCGTTTTTTGTGAAGGAGGGGGGGAATAAGAAAGTTTCGTCACATATATCTTGTCAACAAGTTAAAATCTTGACAAATATATTTCCGAATCGTCATTAACTGCGACAATCTTGACTACATTTCTTCAAGCCTCCCCTACGGTAAATAAGGTACGGCCTGTTTCTACGACACTGCATGAATCCGAGGTACCCTAGTGATCTATTCTTTTCCCATAGGGTTTACTGGCCTCTGGTAAACATGAGGGTCGCCACCCCAGAATGCCCAAGCCATGCTCTCTACTTCTCCGCTTTTTCTTTTCATAATTACTTGATATAGTCTGTCTTGTGTTTGGCGCAGCTTGGCCAAATATGGCCCTTGCGCCATAAAACCCAAAATCAACCAACCAACCGTTTCTAAGGCAACAGACAGGGGCAGACTTAGTGCCTGGAGCAGTTCTCGTGGTAAACAGACAGTATACATTTTATTTAAGCGCCCCGACTTTTTTTCTTTTGCGGGGAACGCTTTATTTAAAAGTCTTCCCAACTTTAACCGCAATGGAAAGTTAATTAAAGCAGTGTTGCAATTTCAAACTAGGGACATTTATTCCAATAGTTTCAACAGATAGTTCAATATTGGTTCCTTTATATGGTAAGATAATTCCTCAGTATTTCGCATACCGAAAAGACAAAAATTCAAATCACTCGATGCAATGTGAACTTAGAGAATCGTCTTTGCTTTTTGGAGTTTTGAATTTCCGACTGCGTCTTGCACTTAGCGCAGCGCTCAATATTTTGCCCTCCACTTTATTCAATGGCTAGAAGCTTTTCCTTTTCATCGCCAAAGCCCAATGGAGTTTCGAAAGTAGTTGGATGAAAGGATAAAATTCTTCACTCCAAAAGTTGAACAGCGCCAATGAAAATCTCTTTTGGTGCGTTTGACATGCGTTTCTTTTTCTATCAAAAGTCGTGTGAATTTTATTACTCCTTAGTTTTTACACAGCATCCATCAGAAGTTGAGGAATACTTTTCTTTGATTTTCAGAGAATATGATTTTATGAGATAGAAGTTTATGTAAAACCAAACAGATCCCTTCGTATTATTTATGAGTTTTACCAAAAATTTCTTGCAAATATAGCTTTTATATGGTATTGCGAAAAGTATGAGGCATTTTCTGTCAAGCTAAATATAGATGGCGGTAATGTTTTTGAGGCGAAATGAGTTTCCTGTACGTAATCCGAACTTCACGGGTTTTGTGTGGAGTATACCGAAGCTCACAGAAGCACGTTTTTCAGCGACCCACCCCAGAGCAACAGAAAAATTAAATCTTCATCGACTTTAAAAAATCGTTAATCGAGATTGAGTGGATTTACGAAAAAATCCTACATTAATCTAATGAAAGATTGGATTCGTTGGTCCTTCCCTACACATTACTACGCTACATTGTGTGTAATGTCCAGCTGTTTCTTTTCGATTTCTTCAGATTTTAAACATGAATCTTTTTGTACAGAGACAAGACACCCTCTAGTTCTGGTTATGTAATCTGTCTGTTATGTGTCTGTTTTCCGAGAATTTCAACAGGTCATTCAATGCGAAAGGGATGTAGGGTATTTATTGCTAAGGACCCCTGCCGTGGGAGTTTCCTAGATACACTTTTGAGAGACTATGAAGCCATTTTCGATGTTCTATTTAATTTTGTGTATGTTTATATACATGGAATAACCAATTGTGACTTTGTTAAAAATAGGTTTTGGAGCAGAGAGCTGATGGTCGCTGGCGTGGCATCGTCTTCCATCCAAACTACACCTCCCAGAGCGGCTATTTCCCGGCCACCGCAGTGCAGTTGCTAGACAGGCCTGGTGAGTTTTTCTGTTCTTTCCAATTCCGTTTTTACTTTTTGATATGCATACTTTATTCCGTTGGAAAAGCCATCAAAATCCTATTGTGGCCGAGTTCATTGATATCGCTTCGAGCCCCGATCAGATAAAGTAGATCAAACGACTTCTGGTACGCTCGAACCTTTTCGCGTGGAGGCTACTTCGGCTTTAACTTGAAGAGGCTCTTGTAAATATGCTTGCCGCGTCGGTTCTTTGTTCGGACGTTTCTCTGCCTGAAGATAGTAAGTTACTTTCTCGAGGAAATCTTTCACAAGGTTCCCTTTATAACCGGA
This sequence comes from Meta bourneti, assembly GCA_933210815.1. NCBI lineage: Eukaryota > Metazoa > Arthropoda > Arachnida > Araneae > Tetragnathidae > Meta > Meta bourneti. The sequence continues at coordinate 46,950,986 of OW119931.1, forward strand.
TGATGCGAATATTGATTTTTTGTTTACCGTATACCTGTTTATAGGCGAATGAAAAGTTGTGTTGCTTCTCTGGAATTTTCCGTTCTTTTTATATAGCTGATGTACAGGATGTCTCGACAATATCTGGCCAAATTGTAGAGTGGTAGAGGGCCCAAAATAAACATTTTTTATTCTGGAATGTGTGTCCCGAAATGCCGCGTACTCGTGGTGGAGGGCGATGTTTAGGTCAACAATCAATAACATCATTTCTGCGGCGTAAGGCCCCGCTCGGATTTTCAACGGCAATCATCGCCACACGAATTCAGAGCTCGTAGATATGCATCTGATGTATGGGGCTGCGAACGGAAACGGACGAGCTGCTCAAAGGTTGTAAAGTGGTCAGAATGTTGTTCCTGGATTCAAATGTTCCTGGTTCGAATCTGGGGTAAAGCATGGATGTTTGCCCGCCCTGAATGAATGTGTCCTTTATAAATGTTTATTTTGGGCTCCTACCCGCCCTTTACAATTTGGCCTGATATTTTGGAAACCCCCTGTGTATACTGTCTGTCTTCCAGAACTGCTTCATACAGGAAGTCTAAGTAGTGGCGGTCATTATAGAAACCCGTGACATACATTTTGGAAACCCCCTGTGTATACTGTCTGTCTTCCAGAACTGCTTCATACAGGAAGTCTAAGTAGTGGCGGTCACTATAGAAACCCGTGACATACATTTTGGAAACCCCCTGTGTATACTGTCTGTCTTCCAGAACTGCTTCATACAGGAAGTCTAAGTAGTGGCGGTCACTATAGAAACCCGTGACATACATTTTGGAAACCCCCTGTGTATACTGTCTGTCTTCCAGAACTGCTTCATACAGGAAGTCTAAGTAGTGGCGGTCACTATAGAAACCCGTGACATACATTTTGGAAACCCCCTGTGTATACTGTCTGTCTTCCAGAACTGCTTCATACAGGAAGTCTAAGTAGTGGCGGTCACTATAGAAACCCGTGACATACATTTTGGAAACCCCCTGTGTATACTGTCTGTCTTCCAGAACTGCTTCATACAGGAAGTCTAAGTAGTGGCGGTCACTATAGAAACCCGTGACATACATTTTGGAAACCACCTGTGTATACTGTCTGTCTTCCAGAACTGCTTCATACAGGAAGTCTAAGTAGTGGCGGTCACTATAGAAACCCGTGACATACATTTTGGAAACCCCCTGTGTATACTGTCTGTCTTCCAGAACTGCTTCATACAGGAAGTCTAAGTAGTGGCGGTCACTATAGAAACCCGTGACATACATTTTGGAAACCCCCTGTGTATACTGTCTGTCTTCCAGAACTGCTTCATACAGGAAGTCTAAGTAGTGGCGGTCACTATAGAAACCCGTGACATACATTTTGGAAACCCCCTGTGTATACTGTCTGTCTTCCAGAACTGCTTCATACAGGAAGTCTAAGTAGTGGCGGTCACTATAGAAACCCGTGACATACATTTTGGAAACCCCCTGTGTATACTGTCTGTCTTCCAGAACTGCTTCATACAGGAAGTCTAAGTAGTGGCGGTCACTATAGAAACCCGTGACATACATTTTGGAAACCCCCTGTGTATACTGTCTGTCTTCCAGAACTGCTTCATACAGGAAGTCTAAGTAGTGGCGGTCACTATAGAAACCCGTGACATACATTTTGGAAACCCCCTGTGTATACTGTCTGTCTTCCAGAACTGCTTCATACAGGAAGTCTAAGTAGTGGCGGTCACTATAGAAACCCGTGACATACATTTTGGAAACCCCCTGTGTATACTGTCTGTCTTCCAGAACTGCTTCATACAGGAAGTCTAAGTAGTGGCGGTCACTATAGAAACCCGTGACATACATTTTGGAAACCCCCTGTGTATACTGTCTGTCTTCCAGAACTGCTTCATACAGGAAGTCTAAGTAGTGGCGGTCACTATAGAAACCCGTGACATACATTTTGGAAACCCCCTGTGTATACTGTCTGTCTTCCAGAACTGCTTCATACAGGAAGTCTAAGTAGTGGCGGTCACTATAGAAACCCGTGACATACATTTTGGAAACCCCCTGTGTATACTGTCTGTCTTCCAGAACTGCTTCATACAGGAAGTCTAAGTAGTGGCGGTCACTATTAGAAACCCGTGACATACATTTTGGAAACCCCCTGTGTATACTGTCTGTCTTCCAGAACTGCTTCATACAGGAAGTCTAAGTAGTGGCGGTCACTATAGAAACCCGTGACATACATTTTGGAAACCCCCTGTGTATACTGTCTGTCTTCCAGAACTGCTTCATACAGGAAGTCTAAGTAGTGGCGGTCACTATAGAAACCCGTGACATACATTTTGGAAACCTCCTGTGTATACTGTCTGTCTTCCAGAACTGCTTCATACAGGAAGTCTAAGTAGTGGCGGTCACTATAGAAACCCGTGACATACATTTTGGAAACCCCCTGTGTATACTGTCTGTCTTCCAGAACTGCTTCATACAGGAAGTCTAAGTAGTGGCGGTCACTATAGAAACCCGTGACATACATTTTGAGTGAGGAAGATCGGGTGAGGTTTAGTTGATGGGTGATTTGGCGATGGACGGCGAAGAATTTCTCTTTTCTGATAAACGTCTGCAGAGGCAATTGTCGCCAAGTACTCCAGTGCGATATACTCGAATGCAACAAGAATCGCCTATAGAAAATGGGTTGTCTCGTTACTACACCAGACAGGCACGACTTTCTGTCTGGAACAATTTTAGTGGTAAAAAACATTATTTTATGCCTGTTTCCCTTTACCTTATGCAAGTACTGGAAAAGTTGATTTGAGAAAAAAATATGGTTCAAGTCTTATCTTGTATTCACGAAACAAAAAAATTCGCTGTTTTAGTTTTAAAGTTTGGTCCTAGCCTAGACATTAAATTATCAAATGAAAGAACATTTGCATTAACAGCCTTAATTCACCTACAGTTTTTTGTCTTGACCATTTCAAGGAGTTAGGATGTAATAATACGAAACAGCTTATACGAAATAGAGAAAACATTTACTGTACTACTTGTTACTACTACTGCAACTGAAATATTCATAAAGCAAGGATTACAAAAATTTATACTAGGATTTGTTTGTCAGAATGTCTTGTGATAATTTACGTATCTTTTAAACTCTTGAAAAAGTCCTTAACGGTCTTCCATTCCACAGCACTTTCTCGCCTCTGGACTAAGTGCATATACATGTTCGAAACTTTATTTAAACCTTAAAAACCTATCGAATTTGGTTTGGATAACACGGATTCCCAATTCATCGGAGCTCGGATAATCAAGTTTACTACTGGATGTACTAAGCAGTGAAAATGACAAGTTTATTCCTATAGAGCTCGATATGGAACAATTGTGTATTTGCACTGCTCTGTTTTTGACGGTTGGTTGTTTTCAATTAACGTCGCACTGAAACAATACAGCGGGCTATTGGCGACGGTCCGGGATTAATCCCGAATCGAGAAATCCGAGAACAATACCTTGTAATCTTGAACCACGGTCAGATGATTTAACGTGCAGTAGCTCCCATGTACACGATGGTCTTTTGGTTGGATCGAGTTTCGAAATCGCAACCCTCCAGTTGCCAATCCGCTACTCCAGGCTACCGCGGCCCTCTATTTTCGAGGAGGATCGAATAAATGTGAGGGAATGAAATTTGACCTTGCCGAACTGATATTCCCCTTACCAGAAAGTAGTCTTGTTCCAAGAGTGCATTTTGAATCCCCTAATGATAGCATGCTGCTGTCTACAAAGAATCGATTAACCTGCGTGACTGATTATTTGAACTCTGAATTCCCATCAGACTCCTATGTTCTTATGAGGAAGGCAATGAATCCTTGGAATTGATAAACACATCTGCCACGTATTTGTCACGGCTTAGCAGCTTTTAGGTATGATGTCCACGTAAGACTACATCGACTTCGCACCCTCACCAGCGAACACGCAGAATACAAATTACCATGTCTCGTGTTTAACGCTTGATTCGAAAAGACAGTTTTATCTTGATTTCTAAACGAAAGCATGTATTTTATGATGCGTTTGGAAATGTTTTCAAAGTGATCAAGAGGAATTTCAGAGAAGATAACATTTTGTGTTTATTTGGGTTGTAAATGGTCAGTATGCTGGCTTCTACATCCAATCGTTCCTGGTTCGAATCCGGGGTAAGGCATAGATGTTTGTCCGTCTAAAGTGAATATGTGACCTCAACGGGTTGTGCCTAAAATGTGAGGTGTAACGTAAACCGATCCCCGTTCCATAATGATTAAGTTCAATTTCTTTTCTAGATCTTCAACGTCTGTTTCATACATTTTGTGCCCATTCATTTAGCCAATTCATTTTGTATCTCAGCAACTAAAATTTCTTCTAAAATAAGTTTTAAGTTGAGACTTTTTGCTATTTTTAAAAATGTATGCTACTAGTGCTACTTTTTCACAAGTGCTTTGACTGTGGCAGCCATGGACTGGCAATATAGTGTGTCATTAACATGTGAATACAGTTTAAGGCTTTATTTAAAGTGATGACAATCAAACTCATTGCGTTCCGCTATATTCTGTACATGAATGTAATTGGCCATTGTTTTGTCAACATAAAAATCGTCCCGGTTAGGGTTAACTATAGTTATTAATTCTTTTATTGTTGTCAAACATGAAGCCATTAAGTGACTATTAATTGTGCAAAAAATAGTCCTAGTTTTTCCCAATTTCGTAATTTTCATTGAAGGTAACTGATCATTTTGTGTCAGCATAAAAATCACGCCGTGTGCATCTTAATATAGAAATTATTTTCTTGTTTATAGCTGCAGGCACGATTCCAATAAGCACTAGTCAATTGTGTGCGTGTATAACCTTCATTTTGCACTGAATTTTTCACTGACGGATGCAGTTTATTACTGGGTATGGAGAGTTTAACGGAAGATTTGTTTGTCTTCAAAGGACCATTGGATGTGCGGAAGTGGCAGAGGACAAAATCCTCTGCTTCCTAGTTTTCAGTGAATGTAATGAGCCATTGTTTTCTCAACATAAAAATCGTCCCGTGCAGGGTTAAATATAGTTATTATTTTTCGTTATTGTTGTGAGACATGATTCCAATAAGCAGCTATTAATAGTGTTTTGAACAAAGAACTCTCCTCAAGAAATAGTTGAAACAATTGGAGCCACCAAATCGGGCCACACTAGCCCGGTTGGAAGAGTAGCGGATTAGCAACTGAAGGGCTGCGAGTTCGAATCCAACCAAAGACCGTCGTGTATAAAGGCAGATGATACACGTTAAATCTATCGTGGCCTCAGATGTCCTTAAGTGGACGTAGTGCGAAAGTTTGTAAGAGTGGTGTGCCAGTTCAGGTGTCGACCTCGTCATCTAACCATGGTTCAAAATTACGAGGTGTCCTCGCATTTTCCCTTCGGGATTGATCCCTGACCGTCTCCAATAGCCCGTTTTATGCGACTTTAATTCACCTACCTACCTACTAGAATGCATTCTATTGGCGACGTGCTTCAATGTGGTTTCCGATAAACATGCCAATTGACGTCTCGTCTGGAATACGAACAGGAAACATTTTACACCAAAACCACCACCACCTCCTCCTACATATAGCTTGATAGAAAAAGCCTCTCGTATTGCAATTTTGCAAATTATTTTACCTGGAAGCTTGTACTCTGGTACACAAGGAGAAACCATCTGTTCGTAAATAAAATGAAACGTGCGCATGTTCATCTTGTACATTTGGTCGGACAACCTTGAACATCAAACTTTCCGGTGTAACTTTTTTTGTGAAATGTAGGTTAACATAACACGTTTGAAACACAAAACGCGTTCTTCCAATTGCGTTACTTCCGACAAGGCCCTACAAAAGGCACTCTCACTAAAGAGTCCTCATGGGAGTTCCTTTTCCGAAAGGTAGTATCCCGCATCCAAGAGGCTCCAAGAAGGGAACTTGCTGACGCGTTCGTATGTTCACGCGTGCGTATTCAGTCGTGTCATACTGGCGCGTGCGCGGTCAGCATGCGGGCTGCTTTTGTAGTTCTTTGTTTATTTAACGTGCTCGAAAGACCCGGTCTTGGTTGGCGAACCTTTGATGACTCTTTACGGGAGAACCTCTTCTGTCATTTGATGGTGCGGAGGAGCGTAATTGTGGGTTTAACCGTGAAACACGATATTTAATATTCCAATCTGGCCAGGTGGTTTGCGAAGGGTTGGGGTCTGATGGTAAACCACCCGGGGAATGACTCTCCCGCACGCTTGGTGGGGGTGTTTTCCGCACAGCTGGTTCTCGATAGACGAATTTTCAGGACGTTTACGTCGCAAACCTCAAAGAGGAAAATAAACTATGCGTGTTTATCTGTTTGCCTTGTCGCTTTTACGTGGCATTGCAGTGGCATGCTGGATTGGTCGTAATTGATATTTCAGTTCCGATGAAGAAAGGGGTTCGGGCGTGGCAGTACATGAATTAAATGTATAATTTGTAGTCAGTAGTTTTTTTTTTCAATAGGCGTGCGATGAACTTTTAATTATGGATGATACATGAATAGGATATCTGGCATGCATGATGTCACTGAACTTAATAGATGTGGAGGTTCTCTGGACTGCTTCGTGAAATTAGGTAATTGAAAAGAGCCAGAGACAGGGTGTCTGGTTTTAATCGGATGTGCACATTTATGGACAAAATGGCGATGAATGTTTACATTTCCACCAAATAGTGTCATTTTTACCTGTCAAAAGTATACTTTTCTTACAGCAGCATGAGTTGGGAAAGTATCTGCTTTGAAAGGTTTTTCATAATTCAGAAATCCGTGCAATTATTGCAGTTTGTCCTCTTGTGCCACAAAACCCAAACCCATCAGCTATTTTTTTTTACCCCGAATTTTGTTGTTGAATGAGGCATTTCTTTTCTAGAAGTGTGGATATAACAAAATATCTCATTGAACCCAATCGCATAATTACGTTCAATGGGTCAATCCTGTGACTGCCCTATATTTCTCTCTTTTGTCAGTAAAACATTGCTTGGCCGGATTTGGCCTTTACGCCGTAAAAACAACCAATGGGGCAACCCACAGGCGACCGAGAATAAAGTTTAACTAAACTGGATATTATCTTCAAGTGATAAGACAGGTTTATGTTATCGAGTTTGGGAATTTCTTTCCTTTTTGTAAATCTGGTCTCAAATATTAGATTATCAAGTTAATTTAGAATAAACAACACTTCTAGTGCATTCTAGACAATTTTTAACTGTCAAAACCTCTCCTAAAGTCACAAAGCCAAAAGGGCCTTTGTGTCACACAGGCTACATTTCTCCATAACCCAGACCTTTAACCTACTTATTGGTGTAGGATCGGACAAGCGATCACAAGGATCATCAAGACACGATTAGTTACATTCGAATGCAACCAGACGGAAAACTAAATAGTATAAAAAAATTTCAATTTTCCACAAATTCTTTTTCTTCAACAGCTGAAACGCTCATGATCATTTCTCTTATCCGATTCCACTGGATAAGTATTTTCCATACCCCTACTTTTAACCGCGTATTAAAAATTACCTGCTGAAAACTAAAATCGTGGAATAACTTAAAATATGGCAGATTTCCTTCCACATAAAATTTCGCAATAGAGGAAATTTTAATTTTTCTCTTACTTTGAGGGTGGTTTGAAGCCCATCAGCCCCTACCCCTGGACCTGGATGCAACTGTTGCTACCCACCTCTTTTTAAAATTAAATAACGTGAAATAATTTTATTTGTAGAATGTTAATTTGTTTTATTTTTAACGTTGATCTGCTTAAAATGAATGTTTTTTTTCCCTTAAATTTTGAATTATAATTCATTTTCCTTTATTGCGATTAACCTATCAACTTTTAAAAACGCATTGATGAATACTTATTAAAAACGCCGCAGTATTTTTCATTAGTACGTGATCTTAATTCACTTAGTCTGTTGCTGGATCTCCGAGGCTCTGAAATGTGCATCTGAGAGGAGAGCATAAATTACAGAATTGACGAAGTGGCCTTGTCCTTGTGATTAAGCACTTAAAATTAAGTTCAAGAATCGTCTGCGTCTGGGTGAGAGGCATTTGATGAGCGAAATTTAACTAATTGTTTTAGCTCTTGAAACTTCGTAAGATGGGGTAGGATTTTGGATATGATGCAAGGTCACAAACAGGACAAGCGGCGCCATCGTAAGATGAAGTTGAAAACTTGTGAGCCAAATATTTTGTAATTGGTGTATTGTGGTGTTGTGAGACAGACTTTATATCGGACCGATGATTGGAAAGTTCGCAAACGCTGTGGACACGCGGACTAACTGAATTACTAGATCGCATCCGCCATAGATGAAATATAAAAGTAGACTGAGCAGTGGTAACCTTTTTATGTGCCCATGATCATGTGACCAAAACTATTAGTAACGTGACCCTTAGACTGCTTTCGTCTGCTGGGTGAAACGTAATATTCATCATCTGATTGGTCCACAGGACGGGAGAAGACGCCCATCCGTTACTTTATCATCTGATTGCTCCGCGCGGCACAGTAGTAGACTGGCGATTTCATCATTTTTGTCGCAACTCTATAGAAATGCGGACTCACACATCTTCCCTGTCATAAGATGTTATATCGCTCAACGAGGCAATAAGATATCAAATCTACTAACCAAGTCAATTTTTCACCGAGGAATCACGTGACTACCAATCGAACTGTTGGTCACTTTTTGAAGCTCTTCAATTGCCATGCTCAGTCTTATATTTCATGTCTATGGCCGATCACCTAACAAAACTCTTTTCCATCGCTAAGCAACTGATTTTCTCTTTAGAATCTATCGACAGCGAGCTTGCTATATTTTATTGATTCGACTTGTTATTTGATATACTTTCTTGGTTAAACCGCTGACTTGGTGCCATAACGCAGTCATACATGTACACCTACAAATGTCTGTAAGTTCTTTTTTTACGTTAAACACGAAGTAATTTGTAAATGTCCGATCATTTGAAATCAAATCACTATTGTTACAAGCGCCTGCGACGCGAAGACTATCGACCTTGGGTCAGTAGATTTTTTAAGATGTGAAACCTTGTTTGGAGAAGGCTGTCATACACAAAAGCATGAAGGTCCGATTGCCGTGGATGGTTTCCCCCGACAACGCATTATCGCTGGTGTTTTCGGCACCGATCTGCAAACCAGAATCCGCGGAAAAGACGAAAGTTGTGGTAACGATTTGTTTACGTTGCCACCAGTCAACCTAATTTAAGTAATAGACTCGTTCGAAACCACGTGACTCGACTGCCAACTCCCGGGAGCCGAACTACATTTGTGCTGATCCTAACTGAGATCAATGTTTTTCTCTATCTTTTCTCTCATCTCTCTTTTCTTATTTGTCTGTTATCTCTTCCTCTCTATTTCGTTTTATTTTCTTTTTCACTTTGTGTTTTTCTTTTTCTTCTGTTTTTATTGTTCTTCTATTGTTTGAAATTCTAGAAATAAGAATGTCTTTCCTCTTGATCAATATATTGGAAAATACTTAATATTCCTCTGATATTTATTGGTGAAAAACCTCTTAATCCATTTATTTGTATCTAAACGTTCTACTTTTCTATCTCATTTCTCACCCAATCTTTGTAACCATTTAATTGAATTTGGATAATTGCTGCCTGGTGTGTGCGAGATCCCGCTGGGCCTCCTCGTGCAAACGAAAGACCTTCCCGCTTGAAGTGTTAAACAAGATGCTTTTTACTGCTCGAGGGGATCGAAATATATTCCACTAATTAGACGGGTATCTATGACCTCTTTAATGAATAATTGTTGGAATAAACCTTCGTTGCGGATCTATCTTTCATTAACACATCGAATTTTTATGTTCTACAATTCCTGGTAAAAACTACTGTAAATTTAAAACAATAGCTTCACATTAATAATGTAACGTAGAAAGATAGATAACGGATCTATCTTTCATTAACACATCGAATTTTTATGTTCTACAATTCCTGGTAAAAACTACTGTAAATTAAAAACAATAGCTTCACATTAATAATGTAACGTAGATTATAATATTAATTTGTCAATGTAATGGGATCCAGAATCTAGATTGTTCAATTCCCATTCTTCTAAGAGACTACGTAGATGCGTGATGAGTATTAATTTGTGAAAATACTGATAAAAAAGTTAAAAATTCTTCTGGATACAATTGTTTTGATATTCGATAGCACAAAAAAGCGAAACGTATGGTGTATGACCTGGTTTCAGATCACCGAAAAATGTATGCTTGGGAAAACCACGTCTGTTATAACAAGACGTGAAAACGAAACAAAAACTTGTCATCCAACATCAGATCGTTGTCAGGCAGACCACGCCAAGAATAAAGGTGTTCCTGGAGCTGGTTTGCCCACAGGTACTAGCCATCACCCCTCTATGATCCCGAAGAAGTAGACTCGACCTTACAGGTCGACTGGCGTCGGCTAGGTGGGTGAACCTCTTTCTCCTATCCATCTCTTCTTTCCTACACTTTTCGTCTTGTCTTTTTTACCTTGTTTTTAATCTGACCAGAAAAGAGAAGTGCTGGACTCCCATCATCTGGCCGGTTATCGTCACTTTGGCGCTTTTCAATTTTTGTTTTGAGGTGGAGACTTCTCACGCCTGAGTGACCTTGCCCGTCCAGCTTTTCCTTCTTTAATGGCACATAAAACTCCATTTTGGGGACAATATTTCAAAACTGAATGAATCGAGAGGCGTAAATCATTTTATTAAGTTTCCGGAGCTTGGGGATGTGAAAGGAAGTCGTGCAGTTGGCTGGATTTCTTGTAATTAAGATAGGAATGACGTTTTTTTCAAGTGATCAAAACAATGTAGACTTTCGGTCTGAAAATTGTGTTGTCCTGAATAACTAGCGTAGCGATAACTGGGATGCTGATATGGACCTAAAGCAAAAAATCTTATGCCTATCTTCAGATATCTTCAAAAAAAAGGATTCGCCATTTTTCCTTTCAGCAGACAATAAAATGCAAATGATTTTAGCCATAAGTTCAGAAAGAGCTCAAAGGGTGCAATCGGGTCCAATCCTGGCAATTCCGTGTGGATCATCCAGACGTTGGTATCTGATGAGTACAAAATGATAAACCATGCGCAAGGACCCGCTGTTCATACTATTTAGACTGAATGCCAGCTTCAGTATGAAGTATGGGGTAGGGGAGAAGAGTCTGTATCGAAGGAAGCCATGACTCGCCACAAACACCATTAACCATGCGTAGCAGTTTGTTCATAATGGCGAAACAAATATATGAATTTCTTTCACAACACTCATTTGATTTTCACGCTTTTATAATAATTCTACCTAACAAACTATTTTCGAATCTTTCCCTTGGGGATTGATCCCGGACCGTCGCCAATAGTCCGTTGTGTTGCTCCAGTGCGAAGTTAATTACCATTACCTACCTAACAAGTATTTAATCGGACGGTTGCTTCTGAATTATAAGTTTTATTTTTTGTTTATTCCCAGGAGTCCCGACTCAGTTTGGGAACCCCTGTTGTAAGGGTAATCTTCGATAAGCGAGGCTATCACAGTATTTGATTGTGATTTGAAAAAAAAACCACGAATAGTTTCGGAAAGCTTGCGTCATTTAGAAATAAATTGATGGATGTTATATCTAAGACTTCGTTTGAATCCAGGATCTGATTGCGATTAAGTAATTTTTTTATGCATTTCGTTTAACAGATTCCGAAAATAATCTAACTCGATAAACGAGTGGTGCTTTAATGAATCTAGGAAGCCATCCAGTGAGATGTGTGGCAATGGTGTTGGTATTCGTAATTTAAAAGTAGATTGTCTTAATAAAAAAATCACACGATATGGATGTCTGAATTTAACGACTATTTACAATTCAATTCTAAAAGCTGTTGACGTTTTCTTGAACTGGCTCAATGACATGTTTCCGAAGTATTCTAGAGTGATTGATTTCACCTTTTTAAATAAAGGAAGCTTATCCTGTTTTATTTGGCGGAATTTGTTTTTCTTGATTAAAAAACAAAATTGCTGCTTAGTAAAGCCATCTGATTGGGGATATATTTGTGGATCGTTGCTATCGTTCCTAAGTTGCGTTAATACTCCTGGTGGGTTGTCTCTACGAGGCATCTCGTCATTAGCAAAGCTTACGAGATCTTAGTGAACGAGATATCTCGTCAGTAAAAAAATCGGTAATATCTCGATGACGAGGTACCTCGTCATAAACGAAATTGGTCAGATCTTGATGGACGAGATATCTCGTCAAACCACTTGGAGGGTTAATGTTAAATGCTCATCTTACATTCTTTCAGTGAATGAGAACTCAAAGCCTGCAATTGAAAGTGGCATTTGAAACGGACTTATGACTGCATTTGTATTAAAATCATGCCTATTACAGTAGTCTTTGATTCAACTTGGTCTGTTAATTCTTTGCTATGGAGCTGTTACTCAGTGTTTGATCCGAATAGTTCCTATAAGTAGTATTTATACCGGCGCAATCAGTCCGGATAAATCACAAGAAATGAATATTGTTCAGTAAACCCGCTGTATCTCAACTGTCAGATACCTCTTTACTTTTAAGTTGTGGGCAATTAGCCCTCGTGAAGCAAAAAAATCGCAAAACTACAAACCAGATGCCACTTCAGGTTTTAAGCAGGAATTGTTACTATCGTTAAACACTTGGAAACTCCCACTATGTTCCTCATTTCTTGGTTGGTTGATTGTTGGGTTTCACCGGGAGCAAGGACCATTCTCAAGACAGACGACGTCGAGTATCGAATATACTCGCATAAGAAAAGTTTTACTGCACGTTAAGGGAGAAATACGCAGGGTAAGTTACAGGAATCGAACAAGCGTCGCTTACAATTCGCATCCACACTTCAGGAGAATTGATCAGAATTATAGCCAGTTCACTGTAAACGTCTTCTAAATTTTCGTCGCAGGTTTGCAACCTGGGTGTTCGCAACTGGATCTAACCAAAGACCGTCGTGTACAGGGTTGCATGTTAAATCTCACGGCCTCCAATGTCCTCTCGTTAACGTAGTGTGGAAGTTTGGAATGTGGGATGCCACTTTAGGTATTGACCGCTCAAAATTACGTGGTATTGTCCTTGGATCTTTCCCTTCTGGGTTGATCCCGGACGGTTGCCAATAGCCCCTTGTGTTACTCTAATGCGACATGAACTCAACTACCTACCAGCCTAGATTTTAGCACCGTTATCTGGCAAATAATCCGCTACTTCTCACATAAGCTACACTCGTAAAATGTAAATGAGTTAAACGATGATTAAATAATTAAAGTATAAGAAATTAATTTCTTCGTACGTGGTGAGTACATTTTGTTTCCACTTTAAATATTCGGGGGATTTGTAAGTGTTTTATTAAGGTGCTTATGCATCAAAAGCAACTTATCTCAAATAAACCTAATATGTCACATTTGAACCGCATGATTAAACTTCGTTTTAACTGCAGCCTTTAATAAATTCGGGGGCTCATTGGGTTTGTGCAATGGCGCCAGCAATCTGTGATTTAGGTTCGATTTCTGTGAGCTATCCTGGGTGTATTTCTCTCTTTTGTGCAATTAAAACTATAGGTGTATGTTCATTACTTGATCTTGTCTGTCATATGTGTTAAGTATGGCCCTTGCGCCATAAAACCCAACCAACGGCTCAGCTACAAGCAGCTGTTAATATATTTCGTCTAATATATTTTTTATGTTTGACCTATGGTTCTCAAGAGGCGAGAATGGAGTGAGATATGATTAGTTTTGACGTCCTCGCTTTCTGCACCGCCCTTTGATCTGGGCGTGGAACACCGGTTTTTATTTCCTTGCAAATCCTCCCTACCAATTGTTCTCGTGTAGTGGAAGGTGACTGTAAAGCGACAAACCAAACCTAATTGTTCTCAAATCCGTTCCTTCATCTCCAACCTACTGCGATAGCATACTGCGAGTTGTAGGCGCATGTTTGATCCTGGGTGAATTTCTCTTGTTTCAGTAAAACTTTCCTTGCATGTTTATATACTTGTTTGGCGTAGCCTGGCCAAACACGACCCTTGCGCCATAAAACCAATCCAACCAGCCAACCTTAATCTCTTTTAAGTTCATCTTACCGGGATTAGGAGTTTTTAGACAACCAATATTATCCAAGGTCCTCACATAGGGGTTGGTTGGGTTTTGTGGCACAAGGGACATACTTGGCCAAGCTGCGCCTATCACAAGACAGACAACGTCAAGCGATGGACATATGCATAGTTTTACTGACATAAGATAGAAAGAGCAAACCTTTTTTTTAATTTTTAAGGGTCCTGTATTCTAATCTGGTAGTGGAGCCCGTTGTCTATCTTTGTTCTGAGGCTCAGAGTGTAAATGAGGTTCTGAGCCCCAAGTTATGCGGCACAGCTGCTGAACGAATAAATTCTTAATGCGTTTCGCAAAAAGAGTGCCTATAAATTTTTTTTCAAAGAGGTAAAGCAGAATTCTGTTTATTGTAACTCGTTTAGACCTCCCATTTCTATAATGGGAATCATCAATCAACGTAAACAATTGCTCTTAAGTTTTTAATGAATATTGAAAAAGGCACAGAAATAAACAAAACTAGATAGCCACCTGCCCCAGACGACGTAAAAAGCACGACAAACCTTTTGTTTATTTCTCTTAAATGCCCAAATTCAATATTTATTTTATTCTCACGAATGGGGTACATGAAGCCAACATGCATCTGCATCACGATACCTGAAAAGCAAATAAGCTTAGGGTCACTTTTTACGATGTGGTAGAGCAGTTAATGGTATTAATTGCATCCCTCTTCCGGTTTCCGGAAAGCGGGGAAATTAAAGGGAGGGACGACCGAAAAGGAAATGCCTTTTTCCAAATCGTGACTATCGATGCCAGATGCGACTTCCCCACCCTGTGGAATCAACAAGTGGAGTTGGTCTGGTAACCCTCGGCCGTCCGGTCTCTTACCTTCCATTTCGTTTCGCCAACTCCTTCACGAATGGGAATCGTAATTTGCGACGATGGGATGTTGTCTTCTGCTGCTTCCCTCTCTCCGCCACCCTTTCTCACCTGTTGCTGCCCGCCTCCCCACTGCCACCAACACTCACGGGTCGCCGCCTTCCAAGGTTCGAGTTTCAGTTTGCGACCGGCTCTCGCAGCCTGCTGTTTGGAGACGGCTCAAAATGACGGCGGAATAGGTCGAAGAAAGCTGAAATGCTGCTTGGAATTGGTGGATAGAATTGTGATAGTTGTTATTGTGCTTTATATTGCATGTGTCTACAATTTGTTTTTCTCTGCGAGGTCGAGACAGTTCAACATGTTGGTAAACGTCTTTGCTGTTCCTTACCCGCCATCAAGATTACAAACTGACAGATTTCCAATTTGTCGAGGATAACTAAAGTTGCTACTTGAAATTGGTTGGTAATTTTGTGATTACCATTATTTGGCAGTATTGTGTGTGTCTGCGATTCGTTTTTCTGTCAGTCTCTTCTGTCTGAGAGGTGTTGCAAAAAATCCATCACTTTGAAGAGTGTCTTTGTTGTCCTTTAACCACCATCAGTTTCAACTTAGTCGAGGATAACTAAAATACTGCTTGGAATTAGTTTTTGTAGACTTGTGACTGCCATTATTGTGCTTTTTGTGTGCAATTTGTTTTTGTCTGTGGAATTCAAGAAATCCACCTTTACGAACGTCTTTGTGTTCCTTAATCACCATCAGATTACATTTGGTCGCGGATAGTTAAAATTCTGCTGGGAATTGATTGGTAAAATTGTGATTACCGTTATTGTGCTTCATAATTGTGTCTGCAGTTCATTTTCAGAGTCAATTTGAAATCCATCACGTTGTAGAACGTCTTTGTTCTTTAAACATCATGTATTCAACTTGATCGAATATAACTGGATTGCTGCTTGTAATTCTTAGGTGAAACTGATTACAATTATTGTGATTCGTAATTGTGTATATGCACTTCGTTTTCTGTATGGAGTTGTGGAATTTCACGAAGACCATTCTTGTCCATTTATTACCATAAAATTATAATTTTCGAAGGCAGCTGTGTTCTGAAAGGTATCAGTAATACCTTTTTATGGTGGTGTTTTGATGTCGAAGAAATGTCCCATGTGTAATGTTGAAGAAATCGATACAGAATTACCGAAATAGAATAGCTTGAGATGAACTCTAGACATGCTAGTGGTGTGTATTGTTCGCATTGAGGTTATATGATAGTGTCATACGATGGATGACTGTCTTCAAACTCTCATGCACATGTCTTACGATTTTTGATTATGTTCAAACCCTAAGTCGAATACGCTGTGTAGTTGGACATCTACTGGTAATCTTTATGAGGAAGATTTGAAAAGTTCAAACAACACAAGAAGTTGAATCCTCCTGTTTTGTGAAAAGCTGTCTTGGTTCAAACACGAAATTCATTGTTTTGATGCATTCATTCTCCGACGTTTCCAGTAAAGGTATATGATTAAAAGTGCAAACAAGTTGAATTCGCTCGTGGCAAATTTTTCATTGGAAGAATACAATCTAGGACAGCTCGTAGGACTCAATCTATGCTTCCTGTTGAGAAAAGTATTCCTATCCGAGAAATTTTTATTAATTAAGCTAATAATTGTCATGATCACAATTTCAACTCAAGACACTGGACATGAAAATGCTCTAGTTCATTAGTTTCCAACTCCAAATTCTCTCCAAGGGTAAACCGTCAAATCACATTTCTCATCAAACTTCCCCAAAGGATGGTCCACTGTCAGCTCGAACGTTTTCATTGTTTCACCTTGACACAGAAAACTCGGGTTCGATAACGGATTAGAAGAATACCGGATCGAAATCCTCAGTTTCTCGTACGGAACCACATAGGTGTGGGTGATCTTTATTAGCGAAGGGGAAAGGAGCAAGCTGCTCGATCGTGATGTCACTCGTAAAGCTGTGAAATCCAGTGAAACGTTCAAAAATAACAAAACGGAGTGAGGCAGCTGATGATGCAAGTTGAATTATGCAAGGAAAACCGGAAAAGACGGTTTCTGAGTTGTGGCAAGATTTATTAAAAGCGCTGAAGTGAATCCGACCGATCGGTTCTGTTTGTGTTTGCTTTCTTTCAGTCAGACTGATGTTGGAAAGGCGTCCAATTCGTCCCATGTCGCGAAAGCTTATTGGTAAGTTTGCGACTTATTCTGTTTGTATGCTATCGAGATACTTGTGTATGTACTTTCACAGGGCAGCCACCAGGCGACTTTTTGCTACTATTATTCAATCTTGGCGAGACTAGAGGTATCTTTTTTTGCAAAGTCGTCTCAAAAGCTTCTATTTTCAAAATTTCGGCGACTTCTTTTTGAAAATTTACCAAAAGTCAACGAAAATTTAGTCCCTTATTTTCAACTTATAGTCGACGGAAAAAATATTCTTCGGAGAAAATCTTCCAAGGGACGCCATTTTCAAAGTTTTGTCGCCAAGTCGTGGCAGCCATGAAAGAAACATCGGAATCTGTGGTTGCTAGATTGCTATGAAAACCTTTTTTGGAAAACATTTAGTTTTTAATTTTAAAATTTAAATTACTTGATCTTCAACGTCGGTTTCTTACTCAATTGGCACATTTTGTGTTTTTGCCTATTCATTTTGTATCCGAGCAACTAGAATTGCTACGAAAATAGGTTTTAAGAGGAGACATTTTTTGCTCTGCTACATTTCACAAAGTTGTTTGGCTGTGGCAGCCCTGCTTTCACGAACTGTGTCTACTATTTTGTCGGAATTGTTTATTTTGAGACGGGTTTTAGAATGTAATGCACTGCTAAAACTGTTTTATAGACTAAGAATGTTATATTAAAAAAATGTTACGTATATTTGGTCTACGCAAGTGCAGAACCGGTTCTAAATTCAGAAAAATTTGAAAGATTCAAGTCAGCTCGGAAATTTTTGGTCGTAGTTTAATGCAAGTTTTTATGTGAAAACTACTTAATTACTTGGGTTCATCAAAGACAGTAACTAAAGACAATAAGAGTTGAATGGATTCACTTTACTTATAAACTTTCATTAAATTAAACCGCTCGAAATTTTTCTTTACGTTACTTCGACAAAACGAAAATTCCATAATTTAATTTCATCATCAATGAGGAAAACGTTTGCTGGTGTAAAATAATTAATCGAAAGGTAGTTACTTCTCTACAGTACATTCTTTAAATTTTATTCCAAGCAAAATTTTTTAAGTTAACACGTGATTTTATTAATATGATTATTTGAAACATTTTCTTGTTTGCAAAGGGGCTCAGTGGGTTTGTCCGCTGCGTTAGCAATCTGCCAGTCGTAAGCGGTTCAGGTTCAATCCCTCCCTGTATGTGTTTCTCTCATCTGTGTCAGTAAAACTTTCCTTGCGTGTATATGTTCACTTGACGTTTGTCTTTAGTTTGGCGCAACTTGCCCAAATATAGCTTTGTGCCATAAAACCAAACCAATCAACCCGTCTTTTTTGCAAGAGGTGTTAATTGTTTCTTTTGAGTTGTGCCTCCATATTAATTCCTCCTCAGACAAGTTGACAAAAATAATAAATAATGAAAACTGATTTCGGGTCCTTTGGAAGTATGGGAACAAGAGAAGTACAAAGTCAAAACACAAGAGTTGTCCTTTACTCCTTTTTGCTCTAGACGAACTTGATTAAGGGGGACATATGTCATAGTTCATCAAGAATCATTAATTTTGCAATAGAAAAGTTACGCGTGAAAAATTAGTGTTTTTGAAACAAAGAAAGGATCAATCTTACTGATCTGGAACCGGATTTTGTTGATGTGTCAACTTTTTGTTAGCACTTCGCAGACAATGCCTTATAGACAGATAGAAATTCCGTTCGAAAATTCCCGATTCCAAAAAAGCACAGATTGTTCGGTCTTTTTCCCCATTTTCGGAATTTTTTATTAAGTCATTTGTGAAACTTTTAAGGGTCGTCTAGGTCATTTGTTAAGGTTTTCAATGCATTTTTCAAGTTTTCAGCATGTTTTAGTTTTTTCTTGTGTGAAAATGTTTTTGTTGATATCTTTCTAAGTCGTCGTTTGGCGCAGCTTCATCAAGTACGGCCCCTTGCGCTATAATACCTATAACTAATCAACCATCCCATAATCACTGGTCCTCAGAGGAACATCTCCTTTAGGTATCAACGGACTTAACGGATCCGATGTACTCTAGTGATCTTTCCTATTCCCATTGGGTTTACTGTCTTCAGTAAACACAGGGATTGTGCTTCCGAGATACCCAAACGATCTTTTTTGCTTTCATCCTACTACTCTCTTCCCCAATTCCTCTGTTTTCCCCGTTCAGACATTTTTTTACTTGACGTTGTCTTGTGTTTGGCGCAGTTTGGCCAAATATGACCTTTACGCTATAAGACCTCCAGCCAAACAAGTACTTGAAATTACTTGTGAACACACTTGTCTGAAGTTCACAACCATGAAATGAAATAAATTTTACACAATTTAAATCGTTTCACCTCTGTAAGGCACACCTGTGCCATTCTAGCGGCACACAGGTTGAAAATCGCTGATTTTTACCAAAAAGTGAGAGGTGAAGAGTTTTCTCTATTTTTAACAGAAATCAAAAGATCGCATTTCATATTGTTGTCGATTGATATGCTTAAAAGTGCCAAAATTTAAACAATTTTATGCTATTTTTAGGCATATTATTTATGCGCATGCATTTTATTGATCATTTTCATACATTTAGGTGAAAAAAATCCTGGTCCTGCTAATGATGCTTTTTAAGTAAACCATTCTCCGAACTTATCGCTAGAGCTGAAATAACGATTGTTCTGTCGTTCTAATTTTGCATTTTGAAAGTCATACATTGAAAGTTGCTTATTCTTGTGTGTCAACGATATATACATAAATAAAAACAACTTGTTATGAAGTTATTTCGGTATTTGATTTTCAAGGACACCTTCTCAATTATCCACTTCGGACGGAATTGAAATGTCGATTTGAATTGAATTTGATATGGTTCAACGATTTCGCAATTTTTCCAATTAAAGTAAAAAGTACGCTATTTATTGATTTCAGAATGTTTCCATTTTATTTTAAATGGCTGAAATAGTATGAATATATTCGAAATTTTTTTTGTACAATTAAAAAAAAGCATTTTTTTACTTTCTTGACACATTTTTAATTTAGCATAGCTTTGAAATGCATGCCTGTTGTGAAAATGCGTCCCCTACTTTGAATGCAATACCATGCAATTAACTTTTTGAGAATTCTTTTCCATGACCAATAACTTAACTCGATGAAAAACGATTACACATTGAATTCTTTATGAACGCTTCAGCGATTTGCACTCTTGTAAATTCTTTCGCTTTCATTGACGTGGAAAGTTATCAGACTGTTAGCAATGGAGATTAAAATAAATAAGTTTCATCTTGTTTCTTTGATCACTCATATTTACCTGGGCCTCTTGTTAGTTCCTTTTAATTTTTTGTTAAGTGGATTTTTGCCCGGTGGTATTCGTTTATTCAAAGGCTTCATTTATTTTCTGTTTAGAAAAGCATTTTTTACTGAAAATTAGCTCATTTAGCTAAAAAAAAAACCTGGACATCTGGTAGAAAATATATGCTCCTAAGAACTGTTCAACATTCTAAAACATTATTTCCTTAATGGTTTAATTTATTGTATCTACCCTGGAATATTTCTATTTTTCCGGAGTGTTTCCAAGTTTTTCATGAATGGGTTTTTAATGCTTCTCATGTTTTTGAAATTACATATTTTTTTACATCTAGGTACATTGTATTTCGCTTAATATTCTTTTCTTTACAAAAATATCAACAGATAACAGTAAACAGCAAAAAAAAAATGGAATTCCAATTTTTTAAAGAAAACTTAATTTTTGAATCTATTTGTAAAACTCGGAATTTCTAATGAAGATATTAAGTTTAAAGGATACATATAAGGGGAAAATCCGATCTGCGTGTGCATGGAAAAGATAGTTTATGAACATTTTGTATTTTATAATCACATGCTGGCCGAAAGATCCACTTGTTGACTACGCATTTGGAAATTCATTTGTTGTAAAATTCAAACAAAAACAGCGGATAGGCAGTCCCCACTGTACCGTAATCGTGAATTCTTTTGGGCGGATACCTGGTAAGTAAGTCGCTTGTGAAATGAAGACGGCGGGTATTTGTTTATTTATTTAGCCAGTTTTGGTGGATACATAACAGTGGTGTTAGAATGTGGGCAATGCTTAGTATTATTCTATGGCGATGTTATGGATGATGGGTTTGTGATAGCTTAAGTACGAAACAAACGGCATGGTGTCGATGCTGATGTTCCTGACAAAGGTAAGGTCGATGCTGGTATTTCCAAGCGTGATGGCAGCTCTTTAGATGGACCAGCAACGTGCAGCGTACGCGCGCCTGCTCCTTTTGCATCTTCGGTAATCTCTAATCTCCTCACTTTTCATAGGTTTAGACTTCTTAATATCATTTTGTTCGTCTTGAACTGCTCTTTCAACGTATTTACGTTTCTTATGCCGCAATTGAAATTTAGTGTGATATTTTGGCTTCATAGTGACATCTTCGACACATCGTCACTTTCCAATGCACACAATTTTCACACAAATGGTTTAAACTGTCAACTAGTCAAATGGAATTGCAGAACTCGACGTTCTCTTCAATTTAAGCACGCACTCGCCACGACCCGTCGATTAGAACTGAAGTTACAGCGGTTAAACAGGTCAGCGTATGCCCAAAATGTAACTCATTTCCCCCACCACGCGGTACAAAGGTCAGAGGGGGAGTCGATTAGTGGTCAACCTGGTCGACGCGGCCCACCTTCCTCTACACGATGGTAGGTCATTTAGCCCCATAGGCTGATTCCCCATGGAGTTATGGGGCTTTGAGATATCAACACTTTTCGTTACACGCAAATTTCTGACCTCCGCGACCTCCATACCGATTTTAAAGACGTATTCACGTCAAAAATTATTTATTATAAATATGAAAAATAATGTAAAATAAATACAATAAAGCTGATCTAGCGATTACAATTTTATAAATCCATACAAGAACACTGCAGACATTTGAGGCTACTGCAGATTTAACGTGCACCATCCCCACGTACACGACGGTCTTTGGTTGGATCGAGGCTCGAACTCGCACCCCTCCTGTTGCTCTTCGTGCCATTCGCGACTGTTCCAACTGGGCTACTGCGGACCTTGGTTATTAAAGCAAATTATTTATCTGTTATTGCATTTTAAAATTATAATTTCAAAAATAGCTTATGCGTTTGTATTTTGTAAAAATATGGGAAAATAAAAACCAGCTAAACCCCTTCCTCTGGTTACGCCACTGCATTCGAATACACAAACATTTTATTCCAAAAGCCACTGTCTTGTCTAAATTGTAAACAGGCTTGTGGAGACCCCTCACCAAACACTGCATTTTCGTTCTTTTTCCACTTGTTCCACTTTTCCATTTAAAGGCATGACTGGCGAAACTTCCATCTGCCGAAACCAGGTCGGAGCGACCGATCGACTGAAGCGAATCAGATTTGCTTCATGAACGACCGACCGACGCAATTATGTATGCCAGCTGCAATACCGTGGGGGCGTCTGAAGAAACCCACATATTTCTTAGTTTTTGGAAGGCCTTGCAGTTTATCGGTTCCCTCTACAACAGCGATTCCATCGTGAGATGACCGAAAACGTTTGATTTTCCGCGTGTAATTGTGGCGATTTGAGTTGGCGAATATTTTTCCCTCGATTCTTCTGCGTAATCGGGTATTGTTGCTTTGATGTGGCAGTGAACCTTGCATGTGGGTCTCTGCCTATTGTCTTCCGCTAGGAGAAACGATTTCTTTCCTTTCGGGTGGCATTTTCCTGTTTTGCCAAATTCTCTGAAGTGTTTTTCGAATTTGATGTCAGGTGTGGTTGGCTCGCCTGCTTTACAGTGCAAGATGTGATATTGTCTATTTGAATAATTTTAATTTGGATTTCGTTTGTGCTTCATGAAGGTCATTCAACATTCGGATCCTTCTGCTAATGTCTCTTTAGTTTCTTTTAAAACTCGTTTTAATTTTTTTTTATTCTTTTGTGTCTTTTTAGGAAACATTTATATATATATAAAAACTAAGTATTTTGGGTACCTTTGTTGCGCTTGTGGAACATTGGTGATATTTATGCGGAACAAAACAGAAAACTATGTTAATGTTTTGATTCCCTACAGCAATTTGAGTCTATAATGGGATATATCGAGATTGAAACGTAAAATAGAATGCTTTTAAACTTGATGTTACTACTCCAGATAAGTGAGTGCTCCATTTTTAAATTGGAGGAAGAAAGTAGAATCCTGGTTCTGTTTAAAGTTCTGAAGAAAAAAAACGGCACTAATTTGGCGAACTCTCCACAAAAAACAGCAATTTCTTTATATAGCGTAATGTGCGTAAAGTTTCTTCACTTTATTTACAAAAATGCTTTTAAACGGTCATAACAAAGAATTAAAAAAAAAATTCGAATATTCCTGATGACCTATATCCCAGTTAGTCCGAATATGCGGAGTTTGTATTCAGACATAATTACATCCTCATTGGAACTTGAGAAATTAATGTGAACAAGTTCACTAGTAAATTTCAATATCTTTGTACTTAATGTTAGTTACAGTCAAAGTTGTTTTCTAAATTTATGTGTCAGCTGACAAATCCTCTATACGCTCAAAAAATATGTATATATGAATGAAAAATTGACCCAATTCGTTAACGTCTTTGATCTTAAACTATTTAATGTAACGGATTAAAAACTTCTACGTTTTTTTTAAGTTTTTCAATTTCAAATTTTAGTTTTATTGATGAATTGTATTTAGAAAAAACTTTAAATTTTTGTAATAACAAGTAAAAACTAAATATATTTTGTCTTAGGTTAGTCTATCTCTGCGCTTGTAGTTATTCTCTGTAGGCACATTTTTCAATATAACTGCTATCCATCTTGATACATCATGCAACATTTGTGTCCCCTTTCTTAAACTGATAAAAGAAGCTTAAAATAGAAGGTTTTACAAGTGAAAGAAGCCACACAGTTTGCAATTAGTGCTAAAAAAGTCCTTATTTGACAGTGACTGAGCGAATCCTTACACGTTCCATGAAAATGCTCCCTTAATCGAATTTCTGGTATCCAGTTCCAATTGTGTTGGGAAGACATTTCACTTTAGTTGAACTGATTATTAATTAGTTGAACCTGATCCTCTTTTTTACCTTTCATATTTTAATGAAAAAGGAGACATTTCCAAATTAACTTCCTATTTTGTAACGCATATGGGTAATAATTGTTGCCTTTTAGCTTCATCAATTTTTTACTAGACTGCTCTAACTGTAGGCTACTAATTTTAAAAACTGTACATTGGCCCTACGTCAGTCCTGCGGCATCAAATTGGCTGAAGTACACATGCGTGCCACATGTTTTCTGTACAGAAACTGAGTACGCATGTGCATGCTGCATGTAATGTCGCATGCTGCTTCAGTGTATGGCTGGGCTAAGAAGCGAATCGAAGAACGCGAATACAAGACAATTCTCAGCACGTAACTTCGAAGAACAATTCTAAAATAGCATTTTTGAAGGTTCCAGAACGTTTACCTGAAGTTAATTCATTATCGCTGACACCGAGGAAAAATAAATTGATCAGATCAGTTAAAAAATTAAATACATTTATTGAACATAACTTTACACAAAATCCATATCTACATCATTCCATGATGTCTACAATTCTGAAATTTTAACATTCTAATTCTAAATTATTGGTGCAAGTTGAAAGCAGCATAAAGTGGAATATCAATCAAAACAATCGATAATTTATTTACATTTATGAGAGATTTTTTTCTGTGAAACTAAGTGGAGTAGATGGTGCAAGTGTTTTTGTGATAGAACGTGTCTAGAAATTCAATTCATTGACACATTTTCAATGAATTGTAGGGCTCCTGGGTTCTTCGATGGCACGACAATCTAGCATGAGCCTTAGCCTTCTCGATGATTCTGTTACATCTTGACTTGTTATTGGTAATAATTCTCCAGTTCTTAATTTTGCAAATACTAAAGTTCTTGACTGTGGTCAATCTACCTATACTTGGGTCTTTTTGGTCTTCCTCTAGACCTAACTCCAATCGATCTGGCCAGAAATATTTTCGTCATTTCACCGAGTATTCGAATGATATGCCCTACCATTGAAAAAAATGAAGCGGGAATGTTACATATAAAATTTATGTAGCATTCACTATTTTAGTTTTGGTCTTCTAGTTGATTCTGTTCCATCTTGACCTGGTTTTGGCAATAGTGCTTCAGTTCTTAGTTTTGCAAATACCGAAGTCCTTGTCTATGGTTAATCCATCTATACTTTGGTCATCCTCTAGGCCTAACTCCAATCGGCCTGGCTAGAAATATTTTCTTGTCATTTCATCGGGCATTCGAATGATCATGCCTAGCCATTGAAAGAAATGAAGGGGGAAAAGATTGTTACATACATAAAACATATATAACACTCACTGACTATTTTTTATTTTCATACATTGTTTAGCTTTGTAATCAAACTACTAAAATTTGCTAATGAGATAAAAATCTCTCTAACCTAATTTAAACTTGTATTTTTTCATCGTCAAAAAAAGTTGTGTGCGGTCCTGGGTTTCAGATAACGTTCTTCGATTCGCTAAATTAAGACTACGTCGAGACGAATCTCATCATGTCTACCTATTAATTATGCCCCTCCAACAACCAAAGCTCGCTTTTAATGACCCGGGAAGCCAGTAGGCATTTTTAAAACTACCATTAATACTCACCGAATTTCTTCCTTTTAAGTTTCTGACTGGAGGCTGATAAGTCTTCCAAGGGGAACTGAAAAATAATGAGCCTCGCTTATAGTTTCATCATTATTTTAATTGTTAGTAAACAATAAATAAATGGCTGGCTGTCATTAAAGCCCGGGCATCGATTTCTTCGGCATCTATCTCCCTTGGAACAGTCCCCGGGTCCCTTCTCTTTGACCCCGGTTGCCCCATTTAAAAGGCTTGTCATCGCCTTTCTAGGCTTTCGATCGTTCATCGTGATGGAGGGCTTTTAGTAGTGGCTAATAATCATGTGCTCTGATAAGGGATTGTTTACTCCGATGTGGTAGGTGGGTTCTAGATTGTAATGAGGTGGTGTTGACGAAGTTTGGTTAGTCAGCCTGTTATGGTGAGTGCCATCGTCTGAAATGGTCCTTTTTTCCTTTGGTGCAGTCGGTCGAAAATTGGAGTGATTGGAATTTCGGGGGTTTTTGGAAACTTCACAGAAAATGTATTTTCTGTCAGATTTTTTTTCAATTTTCCTGAGATTTTAAATAGGATTGTATGAATGTTTTAATCGGAAGCTTATCTGAACGCGAATTTCTTTATTTGGCACTGAATTGGCTTCTGAAGCTATTACGAACATCAATATTTTCATCTTGACACTTTGAGCAGGCTTAAAATGCTTTCATAAACATCTATATTTTGATATTAGAATTTGAACCAGCTTTATGAAGATTTTATGAATATCAGTATTTTCATGTTGGCACTGAACCGGTTTCTGAAACTTTAATGCAATGTAATATTTTAATATTGACACTGAACAGGCTTATGAAGATTTTATAAACATCAATATTTTCTTGTTGATACTGAACCAGTTTATGAAACTTTCGTGCGCACAATCCTGCTCAACTTACCTTATGAAAGTCATGAAGCTTTTAGCCGTCACACATTGGCCCTGCGACACTAGGCTCAACTATTCATGTGTACCGACCTGTTTTCTGTCCAAAAATAGTGCGCATGCGCATGTCGGATCCAAAGCCGCATTTCCCCGAACAATATATGACTTACCGTATAAGCATGAATTAATTTTCATTTCAGCTCTTTGAACAGGTTCTTATATGAACATCATATTTTTAATGTTGAAAATGTTTCTCTGTTGGCGCTATTATTGTTTTACGATGTGTGCGTTCTTGAGATGTTTTGAAAGGACTGTTTTAAAACACGACCAGCTTAACGATTTCGTGCGGCCACTCTTGTTTTAACGCTTTATTTTCACGCGATGAAGATAAAATTCGTCGCAAAACACAATTTGCGAGCACAAAAACCTAGTTTTCTTACACTTAACTGGTATTGAACTGTAGTAAGAGAAATAGTTATATGTGCTTCTAAACAATGAGACTTCCATTGCGAAATTTTTTAACAGTGCATCATCATCACTCCAAATACTTTATTATAGACTCTCGAAATACTTTAATATCTGTACTGTGTTTATTTTGGTTGCGACCCTCAGGTTGCCCAAGGTTGACTAGTCCTGTTCTAAGGTAAGGGCTGTATCTTGAAAAATAATAACGTAGTTTACTGTCACGAAATCGTGTTATGCTTTTTTTTAAGTAAATATGCCATTTTTAAGTAATATAAGGCGGCCTTGGCAGTCGTACTTGTTCTGCATCTAATTCTAATGTGTTGGTCACTAAAACCGGTCATTTTAAAATCGAATACGAGAAATTCTGAAGCTTGTCTGTCTAAACGAGTTTTTTTTTTTTAATTTATTTTCACTTAAAAATTTGTTGTTTCTTGTGACATTTGAGTAATATTTTCGTTCAAACAATCAGACATTCTTTTGATTTTCTTGAATATTTTGTTTTTAATTTCTTTTCATCACAAAATCATGTACGCTTCATGTACAACCCCATTGTTTATAACAGTTATTTGGTCCCCTACCTACACATGCCTATGCATTATATTCGACATTGAAATTAACAACATTAATTTTCCACTCAGGGCTAAGTTGCTTGCATGCTTTTTTACAATGACATTGCCACTCGTTCACATGAGCTCGAACTCACTTATGCCTATTTTGCTAACGTGCATTTTTGTTTGTTTTCAGTGGGTGGTCTCCAGAGGACTGGGACTTTGAAGACTGGGACGATGAAGAAAGTCCCACCCCCAGTCGTCCCAGAGCTGTCGTACCGAAACTCTGGATCTAGCTTCTCCAGCGGCTACGGTAGCCAGGCAGCCGTGGATCGGAACTCTTGCGGAAGCCTGAGTGCAGATGAGCCAGTTTCTCCTCCACCCAACTCTCCGAATTCAGGTACTAAAAATCTAAAATAAATTTTCAATGGATCCCATCACATGTTGGGATTCCGGGCAATGAGAGAGCTAACTATTTGGCAAAAGCTGGAGCAAATAAACAACCTGGCACGAATGCAAGTACCGTCCTGCTCTCAGAGAACGATCACTTGTCCGTACGTAAAAGAAATTGCTCAGATAATCTCCAGTATCCTTTCATCAGTGGAACACCAGGAGAGCTGCTTCCCTTAAATTTGCCCCGGAAAACTTTCTCGATGCTTGCCAGGCTCCGATCTGGCCATTTGAAATAGATAATATTCATTTATGACCAGAAATCCTTTCCCACCTGTTCAAAGTGCGGCTTATTACCATCCTTTCACTCACACATCCTGAATTTCATTGGAGCCATACTTGAAGACGTTTTTAAGGACCCATCTGCCATTGCCCAAAACCCTTTTTTGCTGACTCAATGACTTAGTGGTTTTTTATACTGGAATAAGAAAGAAGAGGTACTGATGCATCACTTATATTAAGTGCACGAATTTGTCTAATGTAGATCCTAAAATTTATGGATCACTTGACGTTTTGCGTTTGGCGCAGCTTGGCCAAAAATGACCCTTGCGCCATAAAACGCAACCTACCTAAAATTCAGAGTCTAATCGAAGTATTCTACTTATGGGACGTCTTGTGTAACATGTCCTTTTCCTCCTTGACATACCATTCTCGCCTAAATATGTCCTCACACGAATCTTCTAACCCTTGTCTAATGTAGATTGGACCATCTAGAGTGGGCTGCTGTAGCCCGGTTGGGAAGAGTAGCGGATTAGCTGCCGGAGGGTTGCAAGTTCGAAACTCGACCCAACCAAAAATCGTTGCTTAGGTGGAGCTGGGGAACTTTAAATTTGTCGTGACCTCAATGTTCTTACTTTAGCGTGGTGTTTAAATTTGGAGAGTGGGGTGACAGCTCAGGCGTTGACCTCGTTATCTGACTGTGGTTCAAAATTACTACTAGTTCTCTCCGACATTTCCCTTCGGGATTGTTCCCGGACTGTCGCCAATAGCTTTGTGTTACTCCAGTGCGTCGTTAATTTAACTTCGTACCATCCATAGAGAGCATTAATCTAATTCTATTTATAAGACTTCTCTCTTCTCCATGTGATATCAATTTTTTTCTTCTAACTAATCACTCACTAACGTATGCCTATTCATTTTCCTAATATGTACTAGACTACCCCGAAAGTAGGCCCACTTGAAGTATTTTATTTCGGGGACACCTTGGGACATTGGTCATTTTCCTTTGACCTATTATTCCCATCAATGTATGCCCTCACGAGTTCTAGAGCCGTGGTAGCCTGGTTGGAAGAGTAACGGATTAGCAACCGGAGAGTTGTCAATTCGAATCCAACCAAAGACCGTCGTTTACAAAGGGGGCTGGTGTATGTTAAATCTGTCGGAGCCTCAAATGTCCTCAAGTTGGCGTGGTGTGTAAATTTGGAGAGTGGGGTGAGCTCAAGTGTGACCACGTCATGTGACTGGTTCAAAATTACCTGGTGTCCTCGGATCG
Source organism: Meta bourneti (assembly GCA_933210815.1). Lineage (NCBI taxonomy): Eukaryota > Metazoa > Arthropoda > Arachnida > Araneae > Tetragnathidae > Meta > Meta bourneti. The sequence goes on from OW119931.1 coordinate 46,980,610, forward strand.
AGTCCTTTCTTCGAGTTTGATCCCGGACCGTCGCCAATAGCTCATTGCGTTGCTCCAGTGCGACGTTAATTCAAATACCTACCTCACGAGTTGTAATATTTGTCTAAAGTATATCAAATATTCACTAATATCCTCGTATTGAAATCTCTTGCAGATGCTTGTGCTTATGGAACATTGCCTTCTCCAACAAAACTGTCTCATTTTTGCTTTCCTGATGTCCAAGTAAGTTCGCGTTTATGGATATAATTATATATATTTATGATTATTTTGGGAAATGTTCGGATATAATAAGAAATGTTCAGTTTCCTAGAATATGAATCAATTGCTCTTTTCTAAATGTATTTCCAGAGTCAATACACTCAAGTTATTGTCCATGCTCAACCTGGCAGCGGAGGATCGACGCCAGTAGATAACCCACCGAACCCTTTGGGGTGCCCTTCAGGTAAATCTCTTTCTTAACATCAAGTTCTTTCAAGTTTTAAAATAATTTTCTTAATGAATTTATTCTTAAAAATTTCCAAATAAAGCAGAAATCACTGACATTTTGTTTCGAAATGCTTGAATTCACCCTAGACTGAAACTGATAGAATTGAAAGCTTAGCAAAGTACTATGAAACCTTATTTCTTCGTGTAACAGTTTTTAAATTCCTATTATATTGTTTGAACAATAAATTTTTTAGCGTTATTTCAAAATGATTTATGGTATAATTTTTAAGAGAATAAATTGTTTTCGATTTAATTTAAAGGCCTGCTCCTTTTCATTCTTAATTCATTCAACCCTCCAAGCACCGGAACACAGTTCAAATACATTCCAGAATAATTCCCGCATGGCAACCGGCAGACCCGAAATATTCGGATATCTCGCTCCACGAGATATTTCGGGTCTGCCAACCGCAGCATTGAGACCCCTTTGCACTGTACTCGGTCATATCGCTTGGAAGTTTAATGTACATAATATGCTTGGCAGTTTGAAAAAAAAACATGTTTCACAGATTCTAAATAACTGTTTTGAGAGTATGTATATTTGATGTGTATGTACTAAGGCGTGCGTGTGTTCTTGTCTGTTTCCCACTTCGTTAATAGAAAAGTAGTTTATTAGAATTGCATAATTTACAAAGTGAGTGGTTAACGTTATCGCGCTCAATCTACATCGTCAACATAGGTGTTACCTCATTAGAATATTGCTGAATTAAAAAGTAACGCTCGAACTTTAACACCATTTATCGGTGTTCTAATTGATGTATGTTTGATACACAAATTTGAACATGAATCAGGATTCCCACTAGCCTTAAAAAGACTTGGTTTTTTTAAGTTTTAAGGGCATTTAAAAAGCTTTAATATTTGCTTTAAAGTACTTAAATAATTTTTTTAAACTTTTTTAATACAAAACACTACAAATTTTATTTCACCCGCATTCAAGAGCAATGATCAATGACACTTGAGCTTAGACAGGTAAATTGGTAATTTTAAGAAGTCCCATCCAATGCAGATCTTTCCTTGCACTCGTCAAAACCAATATTAATGGCATTTGACTTTGGAAGAAAATCGGTCCTGAGTTTGAAATCCAACAATAGTACCCGTGAAAGATTTTTCACCTGTGCATTCACGGGTTAATCTAAGTCGATCTAAGTTAATGTAGTCTTAAAAATACTTAAAATAGCCTTGAAAAGGCTCTAATTTTTCTTTCCCTAAAACAGTGGGAACCCTGTGAGTTAAAAACTTGATTGATGTAAAATAAGTAGTTTTTCTAAAGTTCAGCGTCTGAAACCTAATCTCTTGTGTAGTGTGTCATGCGATGCTAGAAGACCAAGGAATCGATGTCTGCCCGAGTCCAGGTGGCAGTAGCGCTAGTGGAACTTCATCCAGACATAGCATGTCAAGTGTTGACAGTGGACGAGCATCTGGCTCTGATAAGGTAACGTCTTTATCCTTTGTTGAAACTGCCGTTATATTGTTCAGTTTTTCAGCTTTAGAATATTGTGGTATATCCATACCCACGCTAACTAGTGGGCGAAGGTGAAGCGTGATATTTTCGATTATTGGTTGAAATAAAAACTAAAAATGGAGGTAAAATCGGATGAAGAAAAGTTAAACTCATTCATTCTGGACTGATTGTTTCCTCTAGCATGCTGTATTACTATTTTTCGAATCGAATAAGAGTATTTTTGAGTCAAGGGGCTAAGTTCTGGGTTGAATAGATTTTTATGGTTAATTCTTTATAACTTCATTTATGTTACCCTTAATTTGTTTTAATTACATCAGAAGGTTTGGCTCCAATTTCAGTTTTGTGAATCATCGAAACATAATTTTTATTTTTAGATTGATAATTTATTGTAGTTTTATGGTCATACATCGACCTGCCCACAAATATTTGTAGCGGATGTTTGTAGTTAAATTTTATTGTTGATATAGCTTACCCTGAGAGTATATTTCTCTCGTCTGTAGCAGTGAAAACATTCCTTGTGTGTGTTCATAACTTGACATTGTCTTGTGTTTAGCGCTGCTTGGCTAAATATGGTCCTTGCGCCATGAAACTCAAATCAGTTAATCTTTAACTTTCTCAATGTTTGAAAGTATTCATTTTTTGTATCTTGGCCTTCTCAATGTTTTTTAGTTTACAAACTGTCGAGTCAGCAAATGTATAATTTATTTTGGGTTAAAACATGCAAGAGAAATCTTCGGAATAGGATTACTTTATATCGTTCTAGCTGCTTGTAAGATAGTGAGAATATTTCCCAGTTTAGTAACCAAAAATTTGCTTTTTAAAGAAATGCTAAATGGGAAAACTGAAATAATTTGGAGGGAAAAATACTAAGTCATCTGAAAATTGAAGTATCGATAAATATTCGCAACCTTCACCACGTTTTCAAGATATAGCTGTTTTTAAATGAATGCCTTTGTATTGTTTTAATTTTTCACTGGATGTCTAATTGTCGAAAGAACTTTCCTGCTGTTCGTCTTTTCCCTGAGGTGTCATTAAGACAAACAAATCAATGGAAATTAAAAATTTCCCGTTTAGCACTTTGAAAATGAAGATTTCTGTTTTGTTGTGCATTTTCCCGCTAGTTTTCCAAACAACACTTCAACTTTCCGATTTCCTACTTCCTTGAAAGTCCAGTTTTTTCACAAATTACTAATTAGTATTTGCGATTCCCATAAATTTTTAGTAATGAAAATATTACCTCCTTTATTTATCCACGGATTGTTTCCGAAAACACTGTATAAACACTGCCATTTAAAATGAATTTCGTATGTTCTGGTTCCAGTGTGTGCCAATAAGTGCTGGTTCCAAAAAAGCCTATGATTAAAATTTCCGAACATTTACCCAGAGTCGGTTCCACTCTGTTTCCTGTACTAAATGACCGTTTTCTCGGAATAGTTTCTCTGAACATGTGTCTTGTATGTGTATTTTTGTCGACATGCATTGAATTTAATCTCTTTATGGCTAAATGAACCATAAACTCAGGACTATTAAAATATTCCTGGATACGTATTCCGGGCTTCTTTTTTTAAAGAGAATCCTGACAAAATCGTATAACCAGGACTTTTATTTAATTCCAAGTACAATTGAACTGAAAGTGATTTTCGGAGGAATATCATGTGTAACGTCATTATCACGTGTTTACCTTTAGCTAGTCTCCAAAGCTAGATACCAACATTTAAATAAGGACTTTCAATCTACAGAAGAAAATAAAGGCATATTTACTTAAACCTTATACATTTTTTTAAGTCCTAACCAAGATCTTTCCTAGAATACGAACATTGCATTATATCAGCATATTGGCTCATGTAACATTGAAAATCACTCTTAGTCAGTTCAATTGTTTTTGTTAAATTGGAATAAAAGCCTGGTGTTTTTATAAGATCTTCCCGTTTAAAAACAAGCCGGGGATGTTTGAAAAGATTATAAAAACAGTACATTGTTTTTATAACGTTTGTATGAAGCTATTTTTTATGTCAAAATGATAAATAAGTTAAGGCATCCCAATTTATTTATTCCGTTTTGGTTTATAGTTTTTTGAACACTACTTGCAAAATCGGTACTTAGGAAATTTATATTGCTCATTTGAAATTACCACATGACGTCGGGTTAAAGGTGAAAAAGTCGTCATTTTTTCTTTGCATGAAGGTTACATTTCTTGAGGAACGCATTTAGTGAGTTTCATCCATGTGATGTTCTGTTCTTTACCAGCCAAAGACCGTCGTGTACACGGGGGTTGATGCACGTTCAATCTGTCGTGGCCTCAAATGTCCTCACGTTGGCTTGGTGTGGAAGTTTGGAAAGCGGGGTACCAGCTCAGGTGTATCCCGGACCGTCGCCAATAGCCAGTTGTGTTGCTCTGGTGCGACGTTAATTAACTACCTACCTGTTCGTTACCATGTCTCCCAGTTGGTCTTTAGAGTTTGTCCATTCTGTTTCATATACCAAATCCTTATAAACTTTTTTTTGAAGCATCGCAGAATTTAGCGCCCTGTATGTTCACCAACATACAAAGCATGAAATTCTGCTGTTACTCTCACTGATCCCAGCCACTGTCTCTGGTTTGATGTAGGGTTTTCCTCCGAGCTATGCAAATAAAATCTTCACTTTTGTTGAGTACCCAAATTCGATTGTGACCGGAGAATAAAGGAGCCTGTTTGTTTTCTGTCTTGCAGGTTTCTCAAAAACCCCACAGCAAGCACATCCTGATTGAGACAACTCAGCTCCGTCACAGTTACCATAGCTCCACTTCGAGTGTATCAAGTGACGATCTCCAGATAATGGGGAGCAATGTAGCCGAAATGATTCTCCACGGATTACCCGTAAGTATCTTCCCGTTCAAGTTTAGTGATGTGTATTCGCTTTAGTGGAATCGGGTCTGTTGGGAATAGTGGATTAACCGACAGACTCCATTGTTTGAACTTCTGTGAATCACAGTATAAATTTAGGATTTTCCGATAATAACGTTTGACTCACACTTGCATATTCTGTGTCTGTGTTGGAACATTTCAGATTTTTACAGGGTCGATGGAATGGTTTATATTAATTTATTAATTAAAGGAAACTGTTTTGGAAAACAGTTAACTTTCATCTATTGCGATGTAGCGAAGCATTTACGTTGAAGGCACTTTTAATCCAACTTTTTATTTCTTTATTTAATTGTTGTTTCTCTACAGAAAAATATCCAATTACGGAAAACAAGAAAGCATTATCTAAAAACTACAAGAAAAAACGAAAATACAGTTAGATAAGAGATTAAATAAAACTTTTCATTGAAGCAGATTACTCCATTGAATCGAAATAATTAAAAAGCATATCAACCTTCGAGAGTTACTTGTATTCTTTTTAAAGATTTGACGAAAAAATAATTTAAAGATAAACAATTTTTAAATAATATGACACAGGCTGTGAGGTAGTGTTAGATGGGCCAAAGCCCTTACTTTTTGTTTCTCTGAGTCAAAAGCATCTCAAGATAAAAGTTGTAAGAATCTATAGACAAAGTTTACTTGTTAAATTTTTTAAATGTTAAAAAATTTTCATAATCCATATCCTGCGCTGCTTTCTTGGCCAACTTTCAAACATTTTAGTCGACTATTACCATTCGATGACAAATTTTAAAAACGTGACTAAGATAATTTTTTGCTTAAAATGGCATTGATTTATGTAAAGAATAGTTTAATAGTAATTAAACAAATAGTTTGTTACTATAACTTTTTTATGTCTTTTTAATAAACTTAGTGAACATTGATAAAAAATTGCACTATTTACTTTTTATGTACAATTATATGGCCGGAGTGTGCATATAGAGAATTTGAAATATCTTCCCCGTTTTCCGAAAATGGGCGAGTCCGCCGTGACTTGGTACCTGCGACTTGTAGGCTCGATTCCTCCGTGGGTGTATTTCTTTCTATTGTGTTAGTAAACATTTCCTTGTGTGTATATTCGTAATTGATTTTGTTTAACGCAGCTTGTTTAAATATGCCCCTTGCACCATAAAACCCAACCCAAGCAACCACCCAAAAAGGGGTATTTTTTATGTTTCATTTCCGCCCATAACAATGTCTGCACACGACTGGCATCACTTTTGTTTTGGAAGTCCAATCATTCAATAGTGTTTCGCAGCTTAACAAAAGCAACTTTTAAATGGATGGCACATTTTTAACTGATTTATCATTCACAAATATTATCGATGATTGCTTTAAAAATACATAGCTTCTTTTTTTTGGCTCTTATCATAAAAAGATAAAGCGGGATTTACGCTGCGCTCAAGAAAAACCCATTCAGCCAAACAGTTTGAAGTAGCTTTAATCGATTCCATTGACTAGCGTTATCTTCTATTTACCCTGCCGTCGATCAAGCAATAAGTGCGATTTGAGGCTGTTCTCTCTATTTGGAAACGTTTATTAAAGCTACTTGATAGATTGTATACGTGCCGACTCTCACGCGCGCATGGTCACTTCGAACAAAAGGGATGGAATGCGCTCGAATCCTTTGGGTCAAGTGGTCGGCGGCCGCTAACACGTTGTGTTCGGTGTCTTTGGTGAATGGCACTCGAGTCTTCCGTGGACGTCTTAGTGGTTTCTCCTCTCTTTTTTGTTTGTTTGTTTTCGGTGGTTTCACGCAGTGCTCTTGAATCTCGGCTTCGGAGTACGCTTCATTAATTCTTTATTTGGCGTTCTAATCGAAATAATTAAGTGCCTCTTCGTTCGAAGTTGGAGTGTTTGAAGGTCAGTTTTAGGCGTAGAATGAAAACATGGGAGTTAATTTCCTGAGAAAAATAAAAATTTTATGTTCTGAAGGGTTTGTAGCTTTTCCACTGATCGAAGCCTATTCTAGTAAGTATGTCTGGCTCCCACATATCTCCCCCTTGACTCCTTTAAGTAAAACTAGTGTATCAAATATAACCATAGAACGAGAAACCAAGCCTCTAGTGCCAGATTACATAACAGATCTCGGTACTAAGTTAGAGATAACGAGCTCCCTCACCAAACTCCTAAACCTTAGGATCTTTCCCTTTGGGATTGATCCTGGACCGTCGCCAATAGCCCGTTCTGTTGCTCCCTCACCAAACTCCTAAACCTTAGGATCTTTCCCTTTGGGATTGATCCCGGACCGTCGCCAATAGCCCTTTCTGTTGCTCGTGCGACGTTAATTAAAAAATGCCTACCTACCTAAAGTACCTTTAGGTGTGTACGGGCTTCATTTACTTGAAGTACTCTAGTGATCTTTTCTCTTCCCTTGGGTTTACTGTCTTTAGAGTAAACACAGGTGCCTGGTACCCGGCTATCTTTCTACTTTCATCCCATTATTCTATTCCCCAATCCCTTTTTCCTTTCACGATATTTTTTACTTAGAAGTTATCTATCTTGTGTTTGGCGCAGCATGGCCAAATATGGCCCTTGCCAGCCAACCGACCTATTCTGTATAGAAATACTTTTTCCAAAATCCGTGACTGCCGACACAAAGAGAATTTCGTTACAATATTTTCAGTGCATTCCCCTCCCCCTTGAAAATATCTTTTTATAAAACCCAACTCTCTTGCTCTCAATTTATGCCTCGGAATATTCAGACGTTGTGGGAGGATAAGACTTTTCTCAAGTGGACATCCACCTCCTCGAAACATTGCCATCCATCAAAAAAACTTTTACTTTTGAACAGTCCAGAAGTAAAGTAAAAAAATAACTGAAGCTTTCTCTTTGTCTCCTGGAGCGCCTGCCTTCACGTAAAACTCTTCATCATTTCTCGCCCTGGCAAACTCTCATTTCAGGCCATTGTTTTTATTGCTTTCGTCCGTGCCGGATGGACACTTGAAGGGTTTCGAGATCCTCGCGTTCTTTTGTGTGCCCTCCTCGCGTGTTCGATTCTCTTTTTGTTCTCTAATGTTTGCATAACGTAATTTTTAGAAACATCTTGAGCGCTGGATCTGGCCACTTTTGTGTCTTTCTGCGTATGAATGTAGCCTGATTTATGGCGGCCTTCTGCCTGATTTTAGCTGAGTTTTCTCAGTTTGGTTACTCCTCGAAAGTGTTTCTAGTTTGTGTTTTAGCTAGTTGAAAATAATAGAAATGGAATAAAATACATTAATAGAATAAATTCGATTATTCATGTTTACGGTCTTTTTTGCTGCACGAGGGCTAGATAATGGATAACCACGCCCCTTTTTAGTCCGACAGGTTAGATTAATCCAACCATCCCAGAATGTTTATACCTGTTAACCAGATAACCACCAGAAGAGCACCCGAGCCTGTCCTTTTAAGGGACTTGTCAGTTTGATGGGCACTCCTGGGTACTTTATTAAAAGCAAAAAAGAAAAGAAAAAGTAACAAATTTACAGAGTGGGATTTTGAAAAAAATTCACCACTGTGGTGTTACAACCCCTTTCGCAGAAACGATTGCGTAGTATACGTAGTTTTCCACAAAAAAATATTTCCATAATCAAAAACAGTGAAAGAGAAAAAGGTTATTAAAGACTAAGTTACTGCTGCCATTTCATGTCCATACTTCAGCAGGAAATGTATTAGTCCACAGATTTGATTTGCCTCTGGCCAAATTAAATTTTTCTCCTAGCGCTGTCCAGTCCACTTTCGCGACAGCGCACGTGAAATTTGGTCATGAGGGGTCATCGGGTAGCGTAGTGGTGAGGGGATCCCATCGACCAACAAACACAGATCTGTTTCGCTTTGCCCGACACGGAAAAGGTACTTTGAAAATTGCCATGGCGCCAGTTAAAACGTAATTATCTTCCTGTTTGTGCCTGTTGACTGCAACACTTGCATAATCCATTTTTTAAACCCTCAGGGACACATCTTTAGGTGTATACTGGCATCACAACCCCGAAGTACCCGAGTGATCTTTCCTTCCTTTCATTTTTACCCTCGCCTACCCTTCTACTTTCGGAATCTGATTGCTAGATTGTCATGAAAACCTAAAACAAAAAAAAATATTTAGTTTAAAAAAATAATTTCTTGGAGAGATATTTGTCTCAATGAACAATTACAAACCGAATCCGGAATTTCAATAAAAGTTTTCACTCTAGTTCGGTTTCAAGAAACAAAACCAAAAGCCCGCCTATGTGGACCACCGCAACGAACAGGTTACAAGATGGCCTTTTAAGCGCTCTCTGTAAATTTGTCTTCTCAAAGTTATGCGACAGATGCGTAGACGAACACCCTTTTTACTGCCTCCCATCCACGCTTACTTTGTAGTGGAAAAAATCAGTTGTCGTTTGACGACGCACAGTCCACACAGAAGTACCTGTGGGCGAAAACGGTACCAAGTGCTTTTGATGGTGTCATTTAAAAGCAGCAAGTTCAGCGAACTGTACTCCGAAGAGGACGGAATCGCTGTCGAGTTATTTATTGGACGTCCCCAAGATGAACTCGACTTATCCGTCTATGAAGCGTGCTGTTTAAATTGGGACAGCTGCCTTTGTGTCCTCTTGCAATGGAGGTGCCGGCTTTTGGCGATAAAAACTCGCCCTCACCGCGAGGTGAGTTTGAAAAAAAAATAGTGTCGTTTTTTGAATCATTCTGTGTTCTCGCCGGCTAAACTGTCTAAGTGATGTTCGTGGGATGAATTATGTGGCACGGACAGATTCCTTTTTCCCCTCTGATGCAGCAAGTTCGACCTGGTTTCCTTTGGCGAGGCGACGCGGTTGCTGAGTTGAAGTTGAAAAAGTTTTCCGTGTGTCACCTATTGCCATTCTTTGAACAAAAATAAAATTTATTAATGTTAGATTTTGGAAACGTGTGTAAGATGCCAGAGATCCCACGTTCTGTTTGTCTATCACCAGAACTACTCTCGATTCCAAGTCTGAGCGGTAGCTGTAGAAACAGGGCTCGTTCATTTTGAGTTAGGAGACTCTGGATGATTAACCCTCCTGGTGGTTTATCTTCGCGTCGAAAACTGCCCTGTGGTGGCCAGCCTATGCGAAAACCTATTCCAAACTGTCACCAGTTCTGGGCAAAGGACAATTTGTTTTTTCTACTTGGATCTTCATTCCCCTTGTATGCAGTTTTGTCTCGACGTGGTATCTAGTCATTAGCTAAACTGACCAATTGTCGATGTATGAGATATATCGTTTTTGCAGAATCAAACGGATCCTGGACGTGATATCTCGTCGAAACCATTTGGAGAGTTAAGTGTTATTTTGCTTTCCATGAATGTTGGCTGTGGAAAGGTAGTTTATAGGTATGGATCTATTCGGTGACAAGTAAAAATCTTGACAGAAATTTTCATTACGTCTCTACCGCTTAGAAATTGTATATAGCTTCTGCCTCCTTTGTACTTACTCCCAAGGATTTGACAATCCCCACCTGCAAATTTGTACTGTGCTTTCTAGTTGGAACCTCTGATGCCGATACTGAGAGGCTAGGATGGGCAACTAACTGTTTCTATTTATTGTGACCTTTTCTTATTAATTGTTTGTATGCACTTTTGTTGCTAACCTTTGTATATTGTGTATTTTATTTTTCTGCCAGCCATTGGAAATTTTTAAAAAATGTTTCCAATTTCTCATGAAGTGCTCCAAGGTAATAAACTTAAATACATTTCTTCAAGCATTCCCGGTGGTAAATAGGATATGATCCGTTTCTACGACAACAGACAGCGGCAGATTTTGTGTGTCTGGAGCAATTCTCGTGATAGATAGACAATAAGCCTGCTGAGATGCATTGTAAGTCTTATTACATGTGCATAGTAAATTACGCATGCGCAAACAAGCAGCAAAATATTTTCTTTGAGTTATCTTCTGCAGTTGTTTCTTAGTATATCGTAAAATATACCACGTATTTTTTAATGAAAAAAACCAATGCGTGTATAACTGGAAAAGAAACGTCTAGCACCTCACAGATACACTCCGATATCATTTGTTTAAAAAAGACCGTGACTAATGAAGGGTTAAGCTTATAATTGTGTCTTGATTTTTTTAAATAAATTAACACATTCCATCACAAATTTTTCCCACACAAATAACAAATCAGCGCAAAATGAAATTCATTGACCCTTAACGACTCGCAATTTCCCCAATCTCTTGCTTAAGGCATCGTATTATTTATTTTAGGAATGAGACTGGCGTCATTTAAGATTAAATTTAAGTTTCTAGGACTGCCAGACACCATGAAAATTACAACAACGAATTTATTTAAAAATGGTTATTTCTTATTAGTTTGTCCTCACACTAAATGATATTCCTTTTTTCGACCAATCAAGTTCTTGACTGTTGTACCAAATACAGTGGCAGTTTTCAGTCACGCAAGACTGAAATCTATTGCCGCTCTTTGATAAGGTTGCTATTAATTTGCGACTCGTAAATTGTCTGAATGTCAATTCCCTTCGGCGTTAGACCATCCGGTCCATAGAACCCTTATAGTGCAATATACATCAACCGTTGAATTACATATCGAGTAATATAGTAGTATATGTGTACTATTCCGTTATTAAATATGAGGACCACGGTAGTCCAATTGGTACAGTCGCGGATTAACAACCAGAGAATTGCGAGTTCGAAACTCGATCCATCCAAAGACCATCGTGTACGTGGGTACTGGTGCACGTTAAATTTGTTGTGGCCTCAAATGCCTTCACGTTGGCATGTTTTGGAAGTTTGGAGAGTGAAATGCCAGCTCAAGTGAAATCTCTGATCATCATCAGCTGAAATCCCTCATCTGACCGTGATTCAAAATTGCGAGGTGTCCGGGACCTTAGCCAATAATCCTGCAAGTTGAAGGCTGCACAGGTTCGATTCCTGTTACTTAACTTACCTTGGGTGTATTTCGCTTTTCTGTTTCAGTAAAACTTTCCTTGTGTGGTACCCCATAATACGTTTGTCCGTTTACTTGACGTTGTTTGGCGCAGCTTAATCGAATATAGCATTTTCGCCATGAAAACCCAACCAGCCTCGAGTGCGTATGTCTATTACTTGACGTCTTCTGTTATACGTTCGAAGCAGCTTAGTCAAATATTAGCCTTGCGCCATAAGATCCGACCAACCTTGTGTATGTATGTCTATTATTTGACGTCTTGTGTTTGGTACAGCTTAACCAAATATTGTCCTTTCGCCATAAAACCCTACCAACATTTATACAACACGTACATCTTTATTAAATTTATCATTAGAAACACAATGATTGGATTTGTAACATTTTAACTTAGAAAGTAATGAACATTTTGTACAAAAAAATGGGGCCCCTGTAACTTTCTTACTGTCGATCCCACCTAATATGGAGGTCCTGGATCAGGTTGGTGTGGTTTTATCGCTTTACAGGCCATTTCTTGTGACCATAGCTGATCAGGTTGGGCACGTTGCTTAAAAAGGATGTTATAAAAGTACGAACACCCTATGTTCAAACAGCGATACCGAGATCCGAAACCATCAAAACCACTCGCTATTGTGACTCGATCACTTGGTGAATATGCTATGAAGCCTTAAATACAATTTATTGGAGTTTCTAGTCTCGTATTGGTGTTCTCATGTGTCATTCCATGCATGTCTGCGAGTCCCTTACCATTGATGGTCCCTGACATGTGTCCAAATACCGAGGATCTGAATTAAACCCTGATTAACGTATGTCTCGAGAATTGGATAAGCGTCATACGCCCAGCGAATCCGAATAGCGTACGTTTAATTATTGCATGTAACCGAATCTTGCTTGCGTGATCATTTTCCACCTTCGATGCCTCAGCTGTTTGACTCGCATAAGATGGATGATTCTAAATCACGTGGTAAAGTGCTGCATCGTTTTCATATACTTTGCTTGAAAACTTTTTAATTTATTAAAGTATTGAAGTGAAGCAATTAGTGTCCAAGTCGCCTCCTCTTTTGTCAAGGGCCCCATGGATCTTGTTTTCCGATTCTGCAAAGAATGTTGGTACAATTGGTATAAGCCTACCGGTGTGTCAGTTCAGAGACTTCCTTAACAACACATTATTAAGTACCTTAGGAACATCAAAGTGCTTCTTTGGAAATAGTATCGTTTGATCACTCTTATCACCATGACGCATATATTTTTGTCACACACAGGGTCGTACCTGAATGGTGTGTTGGGCATGCACGTAGTAAAAAAAATAGCGGCAGAGGTGAAAGACAGGCTTAGTATGCATCCAACTTAAAGTAAATATCTCCAAGAATTTATTTTCCGAGAAAAACTTACTACCTGCACATTTTGTTCTTTAGATTACAATATTCAAAAAAGCACTCGTCAATGGTCGCGATCAATCAGGTCAGGCGATCTCACGAGTCGCGAATCCTTCCTGAAATGATTTTGGAATAAAAGCTATTCTAAAATCAAATCGGAACTTGGTGCAGTGTGATTCAATTCGTTTGTAACTATGTCAATTTAAATTTGCTTCTCACATAGTTTTTATAATATAATTTTCTTAGACAGGATTACGTGATATTTCTCATAAATTCTCCTACATAAATGTATAATAATCATTCCGATCAGAGCTGATTACGTGACAGCACATGGCCTAAAACATTGTCCCAGAATACAATCGATGCGATATTGATTCAAGTGGGATTTGAAGCAAGAAAAGTCGAATGGCTTATTTGTCAAACGCGTGGTATTTAAATAAATTTCAAAAGGACATCAAATTTCTAGATCATCATAGCCACTAAGGTACTGTGAGTCACAGGAAAGATTCAATCCTAAACCAGGTTTTGATTACAATGCATCAAGCTACATTGTTTTACGGAAAATCTCCATGCAATACATCGCACCGCCATTGAAACAGGATTCTCAAGACATCTTGTTTCTTTGTGATTTACGCGTCGTCGGACAGAAAGAACGGTCAACAGCAACGATAAAACCCCACAGAAGATTGCTCTTTGGCGATCATAATAAAATTCCTTCAATGGGAGGAGAAATGATGCAGTGAATATCTCTTTCGTTGGCTTTTGTTTTTGTTTTCGTCCTGCCTCGTGTGGAGATAAAAGATCCTGTGTATGTTTCCGATATCGTTGGTGCATTCTTTTTCTGTTTGTTTTCTCCTTTCTGTGTGTAAATAATCTCGGTCTTTATGTTTCCGTCGCATGGCACAGGATGGTTAATGATCCGTAATGAATCTAAGGGATCCACTTGTGGTCGAGCTTTTCCCTGCTGTCAATCCGGGTGAAGCCTACTTTGGCGCCATGTTCCCTTATTTACAATGTTTTATCATGCTCCATGTCTCAAAGCGTCCGGATCTTCTGACATTACCAGGAGGTGACGGACGGGCTTCAGGTCACTCCCAAAAGTAGGGGGAAATTAAATTTTCATCCATTTCAATACTTTTTTGTGGAAGAAAAGTCTACCCTATGTTAGGTTTTTCCATTTCATTTTTTTGTTATGCGTTATACATATTTTGTTATACATTTTACTCTTCGACTTGTGTTTGGATCGACTTAACCAAATATTACCCTTACGCTATTAAACCCAATCTACCATTACGAAGATATAAACGAATTTTTCTAATTTCAGATTTTGTTTCCGGTGGAATAAAATGGATTTTCAATCTTTTTTTACTACTGTAAAATGTGCGGGTTTTTTTTTGTCTAGCCAATTATTAAACATTTTTATTATGGCACTATAATGGCTGATTTGTGAACCACTTTGCGTTACTCTGGTGCACCACGGGGGGGTCACATTACATCTCATTCTTACCATGCATTCTAGGCACATCCCTTTTATAGAGGCCACACATTTTTTCAAGACGGATAAATATTCATGTTTTACCTCAGATTCGTATCAGGGACCTTTCAATCCAGAAACCCTGACCACTAGACCGATTTATCGGTGAAAAATTTACTGCGTTAGTTTTGTAATTTTTTTCGTGAATTTCCAATATTAACTGCGAGTCTCCTTTTTTACCAGAAATATCTTGCTTTTATGAGATAATAAGCGGAAGTAACGTTTTATGTCAAAATATAATTGGTAAATTTTACTGCTTTTGAGAATACCTGTCAAGTGATTTTTATGAAATTTTATTATTGAAAAAAATTAATGATTAGCTTTCTGTTGGATCGTAATTCTTTTCAGAAGCTCAATCGTAACTTATCTGCATCACCAATCTGGACATAATTACTCAGAAATATAAAAAAATCTATAATCTAAATAATTAGTAGCAAGCGGGGTTCTCCATAATGCGCTTAATAACTATGGATTTTCCGAGTGAATTTTTCCGCAAAATTATGTTCCGGAATTTGAATATGTAAATACCTTCGACCGCCGAGCAGGAATCTCAACTTTCACTACATTGATTTTCCTTCAACTTTTTCTAGCACTGCAATTTCGCTTAAGCTTCGTTTTTGTGGGTCTCTTTCTGTCTGATTAGTTTTTGTTGATGATCTTTGGTGTATGTCAGTCACGCCACTTTAGTAATCACTTCGGGTTTTTCTAAATGCTATATTTATTTTGTATTCACAGGTAATTGTCGATGGTTTCGATACGTTTGTAATATTTATTCCACGTGTTAAAGAGGGGCCCCAAGCATAAAAATGGGACCATGATGTTCGAGCCTCATTCAGCGCTACATTATAGACAAATTGGAAAGCCTTTGTGTCTGAACGAAGGATCGAAATCTGATGATCACTCACAAGTCTAGAAAAGGCTATTTGACGTTTTCTGTCAGCCGTATATTTGACTGAAGCTCCAGAGTGGTTTCTGTGATACCCGATATGAGTTGACGGGGTTCTCCAAATGTGATTAGTTGAACTCTTTATTGCGAATATTTCTTGATACCTTAAAGAGCGTGTGAAAAGGCGGCCCCGTGGCTCTCTGGCAAGTCTATCTACAATTTTATTAAATTTGATGTCTACATGACTTTGATGCCAAGACTTGAAATTTGATGTCTGTTTGAGATAGTAAAGAGTTTATTCAACCCTCCAAGTAGTTTCGACGAGATATCTCTTCATCAAGATCTGACAAATTTTGCTAATGATTAGATACTCTTCATAAATATATTGTCGATTTTTTATTATGATGGCCAGATCAAGATCTGGACAGTTTTCTTCCAATGACGATATATCTCGTCCATCAAGATCCGGTCAATTTTGCTGATGACTAGATGGGATGCCTCGTCGAAACAACCACTAGGAGGGTTAAAATATCCATTCCCGTTTTGTCTTCAATTTTTCCTCCAACGACTAGGACAGTGATTCTCAACCACTGTGCCGCGGCACTTTTGTGTGCCGCCAAATTCTTAGAGTGTGCCGCCAAATTTTAATAAAACTATTCATAAAACTGTTATTGACCATTTGACAACATTAGAGGAGAGAATTATTCATTATTTCCCAAATTTAGATATAAAAAAATTTGATTGGGTTCGTAATCCATTTGTGATAACGAATACTTCTGTATTTGAATTAACTTTGAATGAAGAGGAAGAACTAATTTCGCTTTCTAATAATCGAGATTTAATTTTAAAATATTCGGAAGAATCAATTAATTCATTTTGGATTAACATTAGATGCGATTATCCCATGATGCCAAAAAAGCTTTAAAAATATTATTACAATTTTCTACATCTTATTTGTGTGAATTCGGATTTTCAGTATTAACCAACATAAAAACGAAAAAAGATCGAGACTTAAATGTAGAAGACGATATGAGAGTAGCATTGTCATTTTTACGACCAAATATAAATGAAATTATCAAAAAACATCAAGCTCAAATTTCTCATTAAAAGTATTCTTATTATTACCTTGTAATTAATTCCTTAATAAACGTACTGTTGTTTTTGTAGTACATATTATATTATTTTATTTTACATTTACAATTATTATCATAAACTATTTTACAGTGTATTATAGATAAGTAAACTTTAAAACTTATCTTTTTCTTTGTGTGCCGCCAAATTTTGAAATCGTTAAAAGTGTGCCGCGACAAAAAAAGGTTGAGAATCACTGGACTAGGATATTGGATTTGATCTGGTTTAAACGAAAACTTAAAACAGCCAAAGCGGGCGCTCGATTCTCTCGCCTGGTCGCCCCTCCCTTCCGAACGCACAGTGAAGTCCGTCACCGCCGTGCAACCCTGCGCGGAGAGCGAATCCGGACACTTCCCCGTATCGGCTGCATTCGGTGCTCTTCGCGCGGCCACAACAAAACGCGTTGCATGAGAGAGCATGGCTTCCGAATTCTCGCTCCCTTGGATTATCACGTAACCGGATCATAGGAGTCTGAACTTTCACCCCGGCTCCTGATCCCTCGCCCCCTTGGGAATGTCGCGCGGGGTAAGGCATATTTTGGATGCTCCGCATTGGATGGCACAGTATAAGGTGAGATTTTTTTTTTACAGAAGAGGGAACTGTTTGTTTTCTGTGGACTTTTTTATTTTGCGTGTGATCGAAAATAGGAACTCGACTGGAGTGAACGACGTTTTTGTTGTCGTTTGGAATAAATTTTTCGTACGATGAACTTCTCTCCAAAGATGAGGTTTACTTCTTTACAACAGTACCGCTCCCTTATGCGGACTTGTTTACTCTTCGTTCTTGTGCCCCTCGATGCTCTAAACGCTCTTTCCACAGAAATTGCATTCCTTTTTTTCTATGCACTGTTTTGCTAGTTTTGAGCCTGCGACTGTATACGAGACTTTTATTTAATTTTATTTATTTCTGCGCAATTCAATTTCTCTCTTCGTAGCTTTGTTGTTCCTTATCCCACTTAGTCTTCGTGCCCATGTCTCCTAACTCACCATGTGGTTAAGAGCCTTTTCGAGGGGAGGCGTGAATATAAAATTAAGTATATATGGCCGATCTGTCATCTCTTCAAACACATCTTGATTTTGTCTTGAATATTTATTTTTAATAGTATTATCAAGCCAATAAGCCACGATGTCATCTGTTGATTTAGTGATGCGATGATTTTTGGTGTGGACGCAATTGAAGAGGTAGTGGTCTACGGCGCCTACCTCACCACACAAGCAAACGAGAATTTGCTGTATCGTAAACCTGTTCAAATAGTGAATAAAGGGACCATGGCCCGTTACAAACCGCACTGTTTGTAGTGTGGCGATTAAGGTCCACTAAGGCTTAAGTTTCTTATGCGTTCACCCCTTGAGGAGTAAGCATAATTCCATTCGAGACAAGCAGGACCTAGTCCATGAGTTCATGAACCTTCAAAGTCCAAAACGAACATAGGATTAAAACACTCCTTCCTGGACAGTCCCAAATAAGTGAGAAGGTGACCATTAGAGGCTTGCTCCATATTGTATTTCCGACTGATCGGTTGGACCTTAAAACCATGATCAAATGAAATTGATCTCAAATGTCCAGTGGCCAGTCTAGAGATGGCGATCTGCTGACCTCTATCACCCTCAGATTTTTGGGTGTCTCAGGGATGTCTTCTCCGGTACCAGCTATGGGTGGGATGAATTTTGCAAGAGATATTGTTCTGAAGTTTCCGTTCCGCAAAAATTTCATAAGTGAAGTAATTGATTGCAATGATTCTGAAATGCCCTCCTTTGCCAAGCTTATTTATGATTCTAATAGTTCCATAATTTGAAAATGAACTTTTGCTAGATTTTTTTGCATCTTCCGAGTATTATAATTTACCTTTTACCCCTTTTATGCATATTTTCAAGACCCATAAATCTAATACTTTATTTAGAGTCGACGTTCCTTATAACTTATTCCCATTTTACAAACCCACACGATTTTGCGAATTTTCATCCGGTTCCGTTCGAATATCACGGAACAAATTGCAATTCCTTTCTCAAGAACTTTCCATTTCTACGATACTTTATTTCTTGGTCCCTTGGGGTTTTGTAAAAAGAAGTGTCGATTTTTGAAAAATAGTTTGCTGTGTGTGGAATAATATTTTTCTGGAAGTCTTCATATAGGCTGAATTTTTATAGCTATATATAAAAATATATTTTTGTTTTGATTCTAACATCCCGTTAAAGTGGTGTCGGACTTGATGAATAAAATTACTTTATTCCTTTTTGAACCTGCTTTCTATTTGTTGACTACATTACAATGATCAATGTAAAATTGTTAATGGTAAGACTTTTAAACATAACAGTCCCCGAATGATGTATTTGACGAAAATAACGGAAATTGAAAACAGGAAAAGTGCATATGCTCATTTCGATTGATATAAATTCATTCAAGGTGAAGATTTTAACCCTTTCAAGTCTTCACGCAAATATCCGTTCTGCACAACCTGTAGTCTTCTCTGCATAACTTCTAACCATTGTTCCGTCAATGTATGTGGTTATTCAGTCGTGTGTTGCGGGAAAAACAATACTTGACTCGAAAATCTCGTGTTGCGCAGTGGGTTAATTCACATTTCTATTTGATAAAAAAATTATATTTCCAATGTTTAAAGAGATGTTGGCGGTGTAAGTTCGATTCCTGTGACTTATCTGGGGTGCATTTCTCTCTTCTGTGTCAGTAAAACATTCGTTCTGTGTATGTCCATTACTTGACGTTGTCTTGTGTTGGCCCAAATATGACCCTTGTGCCATAAAACCTCAGCCATTCCATTCCATATTCCTATGAAAAATTATTTTCACTTACACATTGTTTTTATTATGAGTTGACAGTAGAGAACAGAAACTTACAGAACTTAGTTAATGCCTGCTTGTTAAATATTATTGCTGTAAAAATACTTAACTTATTCACTTTATTACAGGATAAGTTTTACTTATTGTTATCCGAACATGTATGCATTACTTTTTCTGCCTGGTTATGCAATATTAACTAAAAATGAATTCTCGAATTGCTCATTGAAAACACAATTCTGAACTTACGAAGTTTTCGAATAGAAAGATCACAATATTCTAGGAAAATTCAAATTTTGTTCTGAAGTATTCTATTTGGGTAAGGAATGTTTTTTATATTGAAACTTACTTCCCGGTAGACACCTAACATACGCTTATTAAAATACTTCAGTCACGGAATGTTAATGTCTGCGTTCTAACTTCAGACTCGCGATCCTCATTCGAACAGTTCCAGTACATTAAAGTGACACTACTGGATAATACTGAACAAGTTCCTTTATAGAGCATCCAGCTGGACTCGGTCGATTAGATGAGAATTAATCACCGCAAGGATCATCCAGACACATTTCTCAAGAATTAAGTGTTGAATCACTGGTGATTGAACGGAAACTACTTCGGCATACACGTACCACACTGAAGAAACTCCGGAGAGTTGCTAAGTTTGAAACGAGTGTTCATCAATCACTACACGAAACAGCTGTTGCCAGTTTTATTGAATAATACGTGCTGCGTGCGCTACTTTTCTGTGTTAATGTTTGGTCTCCGTTGCTTTGTCTGCTTTCATTTTCCAGTTCTCTAGTGGTTTTTATTTTAATTCGGTGAAAGTGGGGGGGGGGCAGAGCTGGCTAGTGGTTGGTTTTTTGGATTTCTATTAATCGCTGTCCATCAAGGATGCCTTCGAGCGAATTATGACTTGTTAACTGCCGTTTAGTTCCGATTTTCAGCTTTTCGCTACCGCTACGCCGCTTTCAGTATTGTTCTCTCCACCCGAACTTCATGGTATGTTATGCTGATGATCCAAATAAAAATTAATTGTTTGATGAAAATCGAATGGGGAAGAATTCGTTCTCCCAAACTCATCCAACTCATGTGCCTTATTCATTTTACGCTGCTTTTCTATTTGTCTGCATATAAATTAAATCCTTTGAATTTTAAATTAGGAGCGTTTCACCATCTCTTTAGATTCGGTGTATACGATTTTTTGTGTCAAGTGACACGATTGTGATCCGCGACTACAAGTGACTATATGCTTTGATTCTCATGGCAAAAAGAAACTTGCAGCCGTCGCATATATGAATTTTTTGTTTTGTTAATATTTGCCGAAAATAATATAAATATTTAAAAGACGAAAAGTACATCAAATTTCATCTTATTTTCTAAATTAGCCTATAAAAACAAATATATTTTTTCTTTTATGAACAATGATGAACCGAAATAATTGGGGGCAGTCATGGTTAACAAAAAGAAGCGACCGCATCTCGCTAAAGTAATTTATTCCCAAGGCACATCTAATTAGTTTTTCTGTTAATTTTCCTTCCTAATGCGAAAAAAGTAGTGGTCTTGCATATAAACTAGAGAAAATGAAATCCTTGTATAATATATGGCTACATCTATGGTTCAGCTATACGATTATTTTCTGCTATACTAGACTACATCAATGTACATGTTTATTTTTCTCTGAAAAAAGTTTATAGCGTGAATAGAAATTTTTTCTTCTGCGTATTGTTTCCTTTGTTCTTAATTTTCTGTTGATGTCTCCTGTGTCAGTAAAACTTTATTTGTGTGTATGTTCATGACTTAACATTTTCTGTCTTGTGTGGCGCATCTTGGCCAAATAGGTCCTTGCACCTTAAAACCCAGCCAACCTCATATGGTGTCATCTTGTATTGCCACCGCTATTGGTCATACCTTAGGCATTCAAAATAATAGGGAAGTTTCGTCTTGATATTTTAGAATGGGAAAACTATCCTCGGGGACACATCTTTAGTAAGGCTTAGTGTGTAAGGGCTTCGCGAAGCTGAGGTACCCTAGAGATCTATTCATTCCCATGGAGTTTGTTGCCTCTGGTAAATATGGGGGGTCGCGACCCCAGGATGCCCAAGCGATCTTTCTGTACATCTCTCAATCCTTTCTTTTCTCAATTACTTGACTTTGTCTTGTGTTTAGCGCAGATTGGCTGAGTATGGCTCTTGCGCCATAAAACTCAAAACCAACCAATTGATGGGAAAACTATTGTACAACCTTCTCATATATCCTCAAATACATATCTTATGTCAGCATTAACCCTAGCTTTTACTTTCCGAGATCCAATTGACATCCTACTGGTAAACATTCTCCTACTCCAATTAGGAACAATCGAAATCTAATACCGCAGCTTTGCGTTACGATGTTCGAAACCGAAATCAACAAGCCAGGTCTTGCCAAACAAAACTCGAACAAGGATCTGGCGCAATCGCTGACAATCCCAAATTGGTCCAGAGGGTGGTTTCCAATTCCCTCTGTCCCCCGCCGTTTCATTTGCTAAGACGATAATTGGGAGGCCTTTTGACTGCGGCCGTATCACTCTCCGTGCCAGACTCTTATTCCATGAATACATGAATGGCAATGGGCTTCTGACAGCATGGATCCGTTTGTGGGCCCAGCATGCTTTTCTCTGCTGCGGAAAGTGGATTGGGTCCCCCTATCGTCTCCCACTTTGCATTGCAGAATGGATGCGGGTGGAGTTTTAAGTCCTCTGGAGATTTCAAACTTCGTTAAGCTGCTTGAATCTGGTTGCGATCGTTTGTTTCGATGGTTAATCATTTGGATCTCTGTGTGTCTGACAGATGGGGCAATAGGATGGCGAGGGCGAAGTTTGGTTCTATTTTAAAATGCATTAAGTTCTAAGGCTTAACTTTACGAACACTTGGGAACAGAATTAAAGATCCAAATGAAGATTATTTAGGATGTTGTCAGTGTCCATTGTCCGAATTAAATACTAAAAGGGGTTTGGAAGAAGGCAGAATCACCAAGTTTCTTTGCAATTAATGGTTATTGAAATGCGGCGCGTAAACGTATCTGAGGTTTGGTATATAAAAGTATCTAGTATGTAGCAAAGTCAACCAACAATTGGTTGTGTAATCATACAGTTGTCTGTTAAATTCATAATCCTGCGAAACTCAAAATCTACTTTTTTCTACTGGCTACTCTTCGGAAAATAAAATTGAAGACTCAAATGAAGATTTTTTTTATGATGCTATCAATGTCCGTTGTTTAAATTAAAAGCTTTTGTGAAAATGAGTTTGGAAACTTATTTCCTGTGTTCTTCCGTAGTTGTTAGAAGACGGTTTCACCAAGTTGATTCTTTGGGATTAATGGTTATAAAATGCTGCGTATAAAAGTATCTGTTAGGGGGGCTATAGCATACTCACCCAGCAATTGATTACCATATTGTAATCTATAGTTTGTTAAGTTCTTGGTCATTCGAAACTGAAAATGGACATTTTATGGGCACTCGTTCATCAGGGATGTGGTATTTAAATATGTTGCTGGTATCAAACCTTTTTGTGTAAAATTCTTCAAAACTTGATAAAGGTTGAACATGTGTTAGAAATTTCTTGCGATAGACGTCTTTATAGCAAATATGAAATTATGTTTTAAAATTGCTTTTTTATGTAAAATGTTTTTTCTACTCCATTTTGTTACTGAATATTTATTTCTGATAAAATAACTGTGTGAATAACTGTGTGACATATAAAATAAATTCCCAAAGATTATCTTTCCGTACTCAAACATTCAGTAGAACATTGTGCAATGATTCTTATTCTTCTCTAAATGGCGTCTCTTATATAGGGCTGAGGTAGCTTTTACACTCTTTACATGTTATATTTTGTGAGATGCAATCTACCATCAGACTTAACGATTTTGTAGACTGCTCTTTCGCTAATTTTCTTCTGATGATTCTTCAAACACTGACCAAATCTGTTCGTCTAGTAGAGATTTTTTTCCTTTTTATCTTGTGATCGTGGGAACAGTGTTTACTGTGCGAAATCACATGCTGCAAGGCTATTTACTGGAAAGAGAGGAAAAAGTATATACTCGAAATCGATAAGACCGTAAACTGCAGACGGCGAATTCTGCCGTGTTCTTCCCTTTTTGTCTGAAGGGTGCGACTTTATTTATTTGTCTGGACAGTCACTTATAGGGCTTTGTTTGCGCCTAATTTATTCTGAGAAGTACTCTCGTCGGCTCCCTTTGATTTCCTTTTTCTCTGCTGCTTTCGTTCTACGGAGAGCCGTTCGAATTGGTTACAGTTAGAAGCCCCGGTTTATTCGGTTCTCACGTTGCAGCGATCGAAATGAAGTTCGAAGCAAGTAATGTGTGGTTTCGTTCGCAGAAGTTACTTTCGAGTCGTCAATCATGCGGCGCTTATGTTAATTGAACGGAACTCTTCGGAAACAATGCAGTCGCGATGCATGCTTTATGTGGTCCGGTTTGACTTCAAAGAGAAATAGCAAACGGAGAAACATTGGATGTATAAAAAAAGAGAAATCGTGTTGAGCAAATTATTTTTGTGCCGCTTTAGTTCGGAAAAAAATTTGATTGGTTCGATCAGCCGCTGTGGCCTAGTGGGTTTACCCACAGCTCTAGCAGCCTGCAAGCTGTAGTCGGTGCTGATTTGATTCCTGTAGCTAGCCTGTCTACTTGGCATACTTCTCCAGACGCAGAGTCTGGGGACTGGCAGTCACTGTAGAGACAGCTCTCCCACATTTTGAATGGTGATGCGTGAGGTTTTGGTGAATTTGGTGGGTGGTTTGGCGACTGTGGGTGATATCCTCTTAATCTCACGAACTCCTGGAGAGCCAATTGTTGCTAAGTGCGCCATTGAGACAAACTTGAATGCTTCTAAAATCCCCTTTAGAAAATGGGTTAAGTATCGTTACCACTGCAGCAGACAGGTACGGACTTCCTGTCTGCAGTATTTCTCGTGGTAGACAGACCCTCGTGTATTTCTCTTCTCAGTCTGTAAATACTTTACTTGTGTGTGAGAAAAACACATTGCTTGGCCAGAACTGACCCTTGCTCCATGGAAAAAAGGGCCATATTTGGCCAAACCGCCAAACACGACAGATAATTTCAAGTAAAAAATGTCACGAAAGGGAATAATGGGATGAAAGAGAAAATAGAATAATGGGATGAAAGCAGAAAAAGATCGCTTGGTTATACCAGGAGTGCGACACCCGTGTTTACTGTAGACAGTGAACCCCATGGGAAAAAAAAGATAGCTGGAGTACCTCGATCCGCGAAGCGTTTCTTTGGAAATAGAGAGGAAATTAGTTGGAAAAGTAATAATTTCCTGTTTTATTCCAGTTGCGTCAACCTAATTCAATGTCTAGCCTAGGAATTAGGCAAGCGGTCTTGCCATCCTTCATAACGCATTTACTTTCACGTCCAGAATCACCCACAGTGGTTTATTGGGGCTGTCAGAAAAAGAAGCGAGGCGGCTCCTCTTCATTTCCGTCCAGTCTTCCCTCTTTTTATTTCTCTCAAGTCCACCCGTTCTGCGATCATTTCTCCCGAAAAAAAAAAGATGGGGAAATATGTCCGGAAAACTTTTTGCTGACCATAAACAGGAGCAGCGGGGACAGGAAGTGCCGGCCTTTTATTGTGGGAATAAATAAGGAAAAGCACTGCTTTTTCGGAAGAGGAAACCTTAAAATAGGGATGTACTAAATGAATGAATCAGGGTTAGAAATTAGAAACAGAAAGGCTGTCGTCAATGGCGCCTGAACGGGTTCCCTCAGTTGTCAAAATTCTCTAATAGAATGCAATTTGAAATTTATTCTGTTTACAAGATATGCATGGCTTTGCGCCTAGCGGTTCCTATTTTAATTCCGTTTAAAGCTGAATTCAAATAGCAAGCGCTAGGCGACGCGCGCAAACCAACCAGAGCGTTTTTACCACTCGCGCCAGTGCCTCTGGATTGCGCATGTCGTTTTGCGCTTTGCGCTTTATATTTGAATTCAGCTTGACAGATTAGATTCCTTATGACCATTTTCATTTTTGGATCTTTTGGAGTCGATGAAAAATTACGCAAGGTTGATAAAAAAGCAAGGTACGTCGATCGTGGTAAACGTTACAATGGTCACAGTAAGGAATGAAGGAGGGCGTGATCTTGATACATATATTTAAAAATCTTGTAAGTTGAGGAAGAGCAAACGGTTGATCCACCGGATTCGCTTCATACAAGCGGAATAATACTGAAAAATCAGCCGTCGAAACGAATTTTATATTGCAAAATACGATTAACGACCCCCTAATTTGGAATCCTGGAATGAAAGTAAGACTGATTTCCCATAAAAAAGAGTTAGTTCGTAGATAATCACTAAGGTTTTACTTATAAACCGATTTTTTGAAAGGTTGAAATTAAGTATTCCTAATCCCCATACCTTGTATTAAGACTCAATTCAAGAATGGATCGCTGGCCAAATATGGCCTTGCGTCATAAAACCCCAAAACAACCAACCAAGAATGGACCTTATGTCACATTGCAATCGGATGAAATTGAGATTTTTATTATAAAATGTGTAAAAATTCAGTGCCTGAAAATTATCGGATACAATGTATCTAATAAAAAGGAACAGCATGGACTCGTCGGGCCTTCTTGTGCCGGCCACCCCTTGATCGGCCCTTTGTTGACGCCCTCAGGGCACTTCTTGGGTGTGTACGGGCATCCAAACTCGATGTACCTGAATGATTTGATCTATTGTTTTACCCTCGCCTATCCTGCTTTTTGCTTTTTTCCACCCTCATTATCGTCTTGTGTTTGGCGCAGCTTGGCCAGGTATGGCCCTTGCGCCATAAGACCCAAAACCGACCAACCTTGTTGGCAGGCCAGGTGACCTGGGTTAAAAAATAATGTCTGTAATCGGGGTCTATTTGATGATATCGAGGTCTATTTGATGATAATCATCCACACTAGCGAATAGGGTTACACTTTTTGTAAGCTCTCCAATGGTAGATAGTTAATTAACTGGAGCAACACAACGAGCTATTGGTGACGGTCCGGGATCAATCCCGAAGGACAATACCTCGTCATTTTGAATTAGATGACGAGGACAACAACCTGAGCTGACACCCCACTCTCCAAACTTCCACACCGTGCCAACGTGAGAGCATTTGCGGCCACGACAGATTTAACGTGCACCAGCCCCCGCGTTCACGACGGTCTTTGGCTGGACCGAGTTCGCCAATTTATATGATCCTATACGCAGCCCTTCATTTCCGTCCTGTGTCTTCTCATTTCATTTTCTTCAAATCCCCGTTCCGCGAACATTTCTCCCGAAACAAGAAAAGAAAAATATGTCTGAAAAACTTTTCGCCGGCCATAAACAGGAACGGGAGGGAAAGAAATGTTTTTTATTGTGGGAATAAATAAGAGAAAGTTGGAAGGGGGTAGGGGAAATCAATAACCAGAGGCATTGTCTTCTTTCTCCCCTCGTGTGGCTCGAGGGAATGACACCCAAGGAAAGGAGAAACTTGTTGAAGTGGCGCGTCTGGGGTGGTTTCGGGCACCTGGCCAAGATGGGTGAGTGTGGTTTCGATTTCGTGTCTCATCCCTTCGGTCCGTTAATTCTCTTTTTCCTTTGAGAAACCCGTGCAGTGCTGGAGAGTTCGGAGAACGTTCAACTTTTTGGAGGTGGCTTTTTTTTTGGTGAGTGCGTATGTGAATTGCTGTGTGACGGCAAAATGCATTCGTGTCTTGGAGATAGGTGTGGAATTAAATTTTTTTTCACGCTTTATTATGCTTTTCCAGCAAGATGTGACGTGGCTCAGTGGGTATGCCCAGTTGTAGGCGGCGCATGTTCGATTCCAGCCAGGTTCTTTTACCCTGGGTGTATTTCTCTCGTTATCAGTAAAACTTTCTTTGTGTGCGTATGTCCATTACTTGATATTTATGTCTTGTGTCTGGCGCAGCATGGCCCTTGCGCCATAAAAATCCAACAGCCAACTAGCAAAATGTGAATCGTGTTTACTCCATTGTACCACGGGAAGCGGGATTCAGAAAGAAAACTTCTGAGAACCCGTAAACACCAACAGAATCCTGGGTCAGTCTGAATCCAGTGGGTTCGGGTGTATTGAAGGAGCGCTCCGGATTCAGGCAATGTGAACAAGCTTTTTCTTGTAGAAGAGGCTTCCGAATATTGGTCAATCGGAATCCAGAAGAGAGGCCCGGTAGCCCAGTTGGAAGAATAACGGATTAGCAACCGGAGGGTTGGGAGTTCGAAAATAGGTCCAACCAAAGATCGTCGTGCACATGGGGGCTGGTGCATGTTAAATTTGTCGTGACCTAAAATGTCCTTATGTTGGCGTGGTGTAGTTGGAGAGTAGGATGTCAACTCAGGTGTTGCCCTCGCCATTCGACCTTGGATCGAAATGATGATGTGTTGTCCTTGGATATTTACTTCGGGATTTTGATTCCGGACCCTCGCCAATAGCCCGTTGTGTTGCACTAGTGCGACGTAAATTCGTACCCCCATTTACCCCATATTTGTTTGGGAATTATATAATTTTGAGTTCTATGTATTTCCTTATCCCACTTGTCTGTTCCAGAAAATTTCTCGCTTATTCTAAAATTATTCACTGCGCGTGATTTTATCGCTCTTGCATCTCTCCTTTTATGTAAATCATTTCAGAATTCATTTGGCTTCCAGCTCTTCAGAATTCATGCGTTGTTAGTTTTAAGAGCATTTATTTATTAAATATAAACTTCGTGGAGAGATTTGGCATCGGCTACTTGCTCTTTCATCCAAGCGCAATAGTTTGCGCTAGTTTTTTTTAAAACATTTAAAATACTTCCGAGTTAAAAAGGTTCGCCAAAACACAAATGTGTATTATACCTACTAGTATTTTTCAGAATTTTTCTCATTGGAAGTAAAATATAACATTTTATATTCTTTACCAACTTTTTAAATCTCACTGAACAAAGAGAAGTATTTTTATTCCTATGAAGAACCCTGTCTGGGGAATAAGCGTATTTTTGCTGCTACCTGAATTCCAACCTTATTTCCATTAAAATATAAGGCCATTTTTCAAAACCAAGCTTTGGTTAATTGTTTAATTAGCAAAAGCATTATTTAAAAAGTCGATGCTGTATATAAATATCACACATCAAGCTATATTCAAAAAATATCTTTCGAAATAAAGCAGACCAGCAAAGAGTTAATTAAATGGAAATTTGGAAAACAAAATTGAGACCCAATATATATTAATGAAAACACTCTTTTTCGAGCTCCACTCGAAACCTTTTTATTTATTAAATTTCCAGAAGCGTTATTAATGAAACAGAAAAGCAAGGTATATTTCGCGAAAATCGCTACGCAATTATGGTTTTAAAAATGCTCTCTTCCAAGCGGAGCATAAAAATAAATTAGCCTCTGATTTCTAAAGAATAGCCTCTTTTCCCAAATGTAACCTGCATGACGTTTGAAACTAAAGTAATTTGCTTGAAAGCTTTCCTAAATTACGTTATAATCGCTTTTAATTTGGACTAATGATCGTGTTCGCATTGTTGGGGAAGCAGTGGATTTGATTTTGCTCATTTGCACTCGAATTCTTTAATTTCTTCGGTTTAGCTTTTAATTTCTTGAGGTATTAAACGAAGTCGGAAATGCGTCTTCGCTTTGCCTGTAATTACAGATCGCATTCTCTGCATTAGAAAAGAACCGGTTTGTTTTTAAAATCTAGACCTCCCAGTCAGACCGCCAGATTGTAGTCAATTTACACAAAACAAAAAGGCACCATCATTCACAGCTAAGCTTAAAATCTATTTTTTCGATATAAAAGCTATTGCTCTAAATAAAATATCCAAACTTCACTTTTACTAAAAAATTAGTAACGGGATTCCCACAGGCCTTAATGGAACCTGCAAGTCACCAACAAATAACATTGTGTAAAACCCATCATTCATCAGTGGCCAGTCTCTCCAACACGGAGAACAGATGTCAAACTGACCCGCCTTCGCATTAGGAGAGAGCGCACCCATTTGCAACTCATGCTCTATTCCATTATCTGTTTATCACATTTTAATTGTCTGTCCTGTTTTTCATCATCGTATCACATTTTTTTAAAAGCACAATTTTAAATCTGCGAGATTTGATTGGGGAAAATTCCCATTCAAATCTTCGCGTTTTTACGTTCAGTTGGTTTTTTAAACCTCGTCTAATTTTTTCCATCTTTTAAATATCACACTCAAAATTTTATGCTTTTGCAAATTAAATTATTCATCATTAATTCTGCTGCAGACGATGATCTTATTTTATTATCTGACTAGAGTTTGAATATTTTAATTCTCATCTCCGTATTTTTCATGCCGTAAACCTATCTTTATCTTGGATTTTTAATTCGTAAATATTTTATACTTTTATTGGATTGTATTCAGTCTTGAATTAGGCGCAGCTTGTCCGCTTTTGGACCTTGCGCCATAAAACCCTAACATCCAATCCAATCCCACAGGCCTTAAGAAGACCTTATTACTTTTATTTTAGTTCTTAAATGCCTTTCAAAAGCCGAAATATATTTGCTGACAGTCCTTAAATTTTACAAGAACATTGCATCTTTTTTTCACTTGCATTCATAGTCCAAGGCCATTGATGCTCGTCCAAGGTCAAGAGTCACTAAAAGTCGTATTTGTGGTATTACCCTTAGTCGAGCTTTCTAGACCAATAAAACCCAGGTTTTTTAGGTCGCATAACGACTAACTCCTGTTCATCCAGAAGTTGCTCCACAGAGCCACCGATGCAATCCAAAATATGGGAAGGAGTTGCTGAGAGCATAATATTTATAGGTTTACTAAAAATTTGTTTCCAAAATTGGATCCATGAGATCCAAGTCTAAAAATCGTGAAAAGTTTCTTCACTTGTGGCGTATTGGGTTTGCCCACGGTGCTACCAACCTGAGAGTTGAAAGCGGTGCAGGTTCGATTCCTCCCTGTGCCAGTAAAAATGTTACTTGTGTGTATATCCACTTGACGTTGTTTGCCGCAAGCTTGGCCAAATATTGCGCCATAAAACCCAAACAACCATACTCACCTGTGCACTCACGGGTTAATCTATTGCGATCCATATTAAATGTAGCCTTAAAAAACTAAAAATATCCTTGGAAACGGCAAATACCCTAACATTTATTTTGCTTGAAGAACGGAAACTTTGAGTAACGATTATGAAAAATAAAGGGCACCACTTTTTATGTGATAAATTAAAAGAATGAGGAACGCGTTATTATAAAGACTAGAAAATTGCTTCTGTGGTAGAAAAATCTCGAAAAGTCTGCTCTTTGGAACATTTTTTCCTGGCGCCCATCCAAAATGAGTTCAGGAGACCTTCTCGTAAACGATATAATTAGTCTTCATGACGCGAAAAAAATGTCAGTTGGGCGACAAACCAAGTCGACATATCGATCCCCATTTTCCAAGTAAAATGCTGAATATGATAACCATTTTTTCGATGTTATCGCAGGTACCCGATTTTCTAGATAGTAATCTACCTTCCAAATGTAACTATAATCAAATCGACTCTGGCGAGAACGTAACTTTTACAGTCGCCTTACCTGAAATAACAGATTTATATGAAGAAGAGAACATATCCATAAAAACCGATGGGACCTAAGTGGATTTTGGGAAAGGTACTTGAAAAATACCAAAATTTCGTTTTGTTTTTGAATTTTACCCCGAACATTATTTTGAACAATTTCCTGAAACCAAGAACTTCCGGTTCGTTAATTTTTCGCATTTTTTAAAATCTGCTCCTTTCTCGTGTACGGCTAATTGATTAAATTGCTTTATTTAAGTTTAATTTAAAATACTTTGCAAAATATTTTAATTTCCTAGTCCTAATGGGTGTCAATTTTATTTAGAGTTTATTTATTTGGTTTTATGGCACAAAGTCCAGAATTAACCGAACCGTGCCAAACACTAAATTGTAAGATTTTTCATGTAACAAAATTAAGTAAAATTAACTAGTGAAATAAAGTAGGTAGGTAATTAGGGTTTTATGGCGCAAGGTCCAAAAACGGACAAGCTGCGCTAAACGCAGGATAAAAGAAATAAAATTAATGTAAATATAAAAACATTGCAATAAAAGGTAGATGTAAATCTTGCGCATAGAATTTACACGACACAAAATTTATTTCATGATTTTTTGAAATCAGGTCATGGATAAAATAAATAAAATATTCTTGGAAAGAACTAAAGTGAACTAGTGAAATAAAGTCACATTTAACTTTCAGATATAGCTTACAAAACCAATGTCAATAAATCAGAGTTGCCGCCTTCAAAGGGGGATATTTTTCATTCTAAATTTTAAGGGCTCTTCAAAAAGCCTATCATTCGTTTTTAAGTCCTTAAAAAGTTTACCTTATTTTTGTACAAAAACTGTACATTTCGCTTTAAAAGCAATGATCAATGACACGTGACCTCAGACAAGAAATTTGGCAAGTTTAGAAGTTCCATACAATACACATCTGTCCTTATACCCACTTAAACAATTTTCAGTGACACTTGACCTTGGACAAATATTATTGGGTCTGAAATCCATCCATATATCCTCGTAACAGTTTCTTCATCTGCATTCACTGCTTGATATCTACTCAGATCTATATTACATTTAGCCTTAATAATTGTAAAATAGTCTCCAATAATCCAAAATTTAGAGCCTAAATTTTGGACTACTTAGTTTTTTAGACTCTAAATTTTGAGAATCGTGCAAAACAAAATCTTTGAAATCAATATTATTTCACCTAAAAAATTAATATTCGTAATCAACAAATTGAGGTCCTTGAAAATGTTTTGCAAGTTCTTGAAATATCCTTGAAAAGTACTTTAAATTGTTTTAGGTAAAATAGTGGTAATCTTGGTGTGATGTAAGGGTAAAGCTTAATATCTAGGAAAAGATTTCACAAAACTTGCGTAACGCTCTACGGCGTGGAAGCTAATATCTTCGTTTATCTCCGCAGAGAAAAATTAAAAACAAGAAAGATTTCTTTTGGGAGAAAATGCCACCTTCTCTCCATCCTACAGTTTACTGCTCTGGTGACCTTAATTTCGGTCCGAGAAGACTAATCTGTTCCGAACCCTGTCACTGGTGTGCATTAAGATAAACTTAGGCAGTCTCGACTTTATGAACTCTTGCGGCGCCTCTGCTTGCAGTTTAAAAGTCACCTTTCCTTCTCGAGTTGCAATCGAGGTTTTTTTCTCGATAATTGCTCCTAACTTTCGGTTTTAATACTGCTCTCGGCTTGGGTCGGTGGTTTTTGAAGTCTGTTTTTCTTTGGTTTGATTGTTTTTCAAGTCTCGCGCGGTGGCGTTTCCCTCGATTCCGCCCATTTTTTGTGGGTTTGCTTCAGTTTCCAAGTTGTGTTGACGGAGTTTTATTTACCATTAGTATGCTGTCGCCCTAAAAGCTTCATTTTTCTTTGCGGTTCTGATAATTTATATCCTTCTCTGACAATTAACTGCAATCAAAGCTAGGCACCTGTTTTGTTCAATCTTAATGGATAGTGTGGTTGCCATCAGGTAAAACAAAATGCCAAATGCATTTTGCTTATAAATCCCATTGACAGACTTTCCGTTAGAAGCACATGCCCTCGTCAGTGTGCCATATTCATGTTACCTTAATGCCATTTGAAAAGTGGCATTAAAATCGTGCTTAAATGTATATCGAAGTAGAAATCTCGCTGGAAGAAGAGAACCCAAGTGTGCAAGTGTTGTCGCCAGTGAGTTTGCCCACTGCGCAAGCAACCAACGAGTTGTAAGTGGTGCAGATTCGATTCCTCCTTGGGTGTTTCTCTCTGTCAGTAAGTCTTTCCTTGTTTGTGTATGTCCATTGATGTTTGTCATGTGTTTGACGCCGCCTGACCTAATACAAAAGAAAGACAAAGAAAATACAAAAAGGCTTTACAAAAGAAAACCTGTTATAGGGTTAAAAAGAAATCATTGTGGGTCACATAATTCTTACATCAATCAATGACGCTGGAATATCAACATGGATTACTCCATCGAATCGTTTTCTATGTTTGAAATCTTGAATGGCCGAATTTAGGTGACGTCTAAATGTTACAGTATCACTTTCTTCCCTTTACACAGTAAACGATCCTTGGTTAAAAATCATCAGGCGAACAAAGACTTCACAACTTTTATTGTTTTAATATTACATGAGCGCGTTGATAACGATTAAGTAGCCACGCTAAAGCTGACGATAAGAAATCTTCTCTCCTCTCTAGACTTGTTTGCGAAATTGGCGTACTTTGGGAGGAAGGTTATCTTATCTGCGAGTCAATGTGTGTTATGTTTTTATTACCCTTGCTGCAAAATGAGTTTATCTGCCTCTTATGATGCGCGTCCTGGTCAAGTGAGCTGTGTTGCACGCATGCTGTGACAGATGTGATGCCTGTATTGACTCAGTTGTGTGTGTGTCTGATGAGTGTTTGTCGACGAATTTAGGAGAATAGAATATCATTAGTGAGATTTCCTTGATACTTCAATCAAAATCATGTTACTGATAGTAACAAGATTCTGATTGAAGTATCACGGAAATCCGACTGAAAATGACCGCCTAACTGATGTGGTCATAGTGTTTGTATAACACCCAGTAGTCCTAGGTTCGAATCCTGGTTGTAAGCGCATGAATGCTTGTGATTGTCCCTGTTAGTAGTGGCGGCTCACCCTCTGGATGCTCCTTTACAAGTAGCCGGCAGTTCGCCCTGTGTTGTACCGAAGGCCGAATAGGTCAGTGGTCGGGCATTGGACATAAAAATAAATTGTTACTGACAATCAAATAAGAATTTTAAAAAATAACGTATTGTCAACTTACAAGTGAAACGCACTGATAAAAAAAACAGTTCTCTGAAAACGAAGAGGAAAAATTATATTCACTTTGTTATACTCACTATGTTTCTCAAAAA
Organism: Meta bourneti; assembly: GCA_933210815.1. Taxonomy (NCBI): domain Eukaryota; kingdom Metazoa; phylum Arthropoda; class Arachnida; order Araneae; family Tetragnathidae; genus Meta; species Meta bourneti. Next base: position 47,015,008 of record OW119931.1, read on the forward strand.
ATCATATATTCATGCAAAGAAAAAATAATTTAGTGGACTTCACTAGTCTTCGTTTAGGAAAGCTAAAAAAATCTCAATTCAAGCATCATAAGCAACTCATGTCTAGAAAATTTTGACTACGCGTGTTTCATTTGCAAGTCGGTGATATTCTGATTTTATCAAGTATACCTTAATTTTCAAATACTAAAATTGTAAATTCGATTTTTGAATTTCAAATATATGCATAAATTAATATGTATTAGCATGCACATAGGATCGTAAGGTTTTTCTATTTCGTTATATACTTTGAAGAGAGTGTATTCCGATTTTTAGTATGGTGAAAGGTTAGTTGCATATTTTAATGGACGATATATTCTTTGATTTAAACTATAGTAGTCTTCAATTGGAATTGGAATATGTACCGTAACACTTTAAACATCATTTTAATAATTTAGCATATACATGAGACGAATTGAATTCGCCAGCCCTCGTGTTTTAACAATGGGATAAAACCAAATCAAGAAAATTGATGGATTCCTTTCTTTATAACTTCTCTGTATAGCTTCATCGGATTGATCCCGGACAGTCGCCAATAGCCCTCTGTGTTGCTCCAGTGCGACGTAAATTCAACTACCTACTTACCACAAGAAAACGCGAGTTCTATGTGACACGAGTTCAATTCCTCCCTGGTTTTGTTTACAGAGGCACATCTCTTAGGTGTGCAGTCTTCACGAACCCGAGGTAACTGAGTGATCTTTTCTTTTCCCATGGGGTTTACTGTCTTTAGTAAACAATGCGGTCGCGGATACGCAAGTGATCTCTTTTTGCTTTCATCCCATTATTCTATTCCCCAATCCCTTTTTTTTTCAATTTCACGACATTTTTGGTTGAAGTTCTGGGTCGTGTTTGGCGCAGTTTGGTCAAATATGGCTCTTGCGCCATATAACCCCAAAATAACCAACCAAGCGTGGGTGTGTTTCTCTCTTCTGTATCAGTAAAACTTTCCTTGTGTATGTATGTTCATTTGCTTGGGTGTTATTTTGCGTAGCTTGACCCAAGTTATATCCTTTGCGCCATAAAACCAAACCAACAACATAGCTTCCGAAATAACATACCTAATAGTGAATGACAATTACAAAAAATCATTTCTCAGATTCTTTTAAACCCAGATGTGTGGGATGACATCCCGCACGGGATCTGTTTCTCGCGCCTCTTTGTGTGAAATTTGAAATGGGAAACGCAGAAAGGCCCTTCCTTTTTCAATAGCCTAATCATGTTTTTTCTCTTTGTTCAATGACGTCGTTCGACAAAAAAAATTACGTGTCATTTTGTCGACACCTCAGGGTTCTTGACTCGCCCAATCGCAATTTGGAACTTTTCCTCGAGCTTTTGTAATCAACAGTTCGAAAGTAGTAATTGCCCTTAAAAGGTCATCCCAGCTTATTTGAGTACAAAAAAGCGGTGTTTAGAAATGGCAATGGGGATCAGTATTTTTATACCAGTGTTAAAGTTAGGAGAATTAGTGGTTAGTAAACCGTAATATTCAATTGTAGTTAGGTTATCGTTGGTATTTTATTTACGTGTGATATTGTAGATAAGAATAATTTCTTGCATTGAAAATGGGAGTATTGTAGCTAGTTTATTTGGGTTTTACTCAGTTTTTCCCCATTAGATTTAAAGGTTGAATTAATGAATACCTTTCGGTCGATAATGCATTGCAGTTGTCAAGCTGTCTACAGTACAACTCGCTTAACATGTATAAGAGGCCTTCTAACTGGTATAATTTGTCTATATATTTGTATAGCTAACTGGTACAGCGTAACTGCCACCCATTAGGTCCCGGTTTGTCGCTTTCCTTACTTTCCACTTGAAGGATAATGCACTTTACTTTGTTGCCGGATGCCTCACACTCATAAATATCCCCCTAAGAAAATGCTTCAGTTAATCCTAAACGAAACCGATCCCCTCACTATCGGCGCCTCAAAATACGAGAAGCGCAGCCGTTCGTGAACTGGATACAACTAGAAACCACACGTGAGCCCTCCGCCGAAGTTATTACGCTCTAAATTACCTCACTCAGAGTATCTGTTACTCACTATTTCACTCACACAGCTTGCAGAGAACAGTGGTAATGGCACAACTCCCCACCCCTTGTTTTTTGTACCCTCCGCCCCTGTGTCAACTCTTAACAGCCCCGTCCCTCCCTTCTTGCGAAAGCTGTGCACGGGCGTCGACTTACATGCTGCCCCCGCAATGCCATTTATCCATTCCCCCGATCTCGTCTTATTTTTTCGGTTTCTCGTCTTAGTGGATGGACTGGGAAAGGCGATGAGGGACGAACGGACGCACAGACATCACTTGACTAAATACGACATCTCTCCATCACCGTCTTCCCCTCGTGCTTCCTCCCCATCCTCTGGTCCTCCCCAAATGAAGCGGATATAGAACATCCCTCCCTTCCATCCGTCCGCTTCCATTGGTGATAGATCAATGGGATGAGATAGTTTCGTTTTATCTGCCATCTTTTTTGTGTGCCGTATATAGCTATATAATCTTTGGGACGAAGATGAGGAAGACGACAAAAGCCTCATTTATTTGGTTTTTGCGGATGGCAGTGGCGTGTCTTAGGGTGGAGATGTTAGGTGCAGCTGTCCAGCGGCGGACGTTCTGTCGGTGCTGAAGCCCCTTTCACACGCGGTCTTTGTTTGCATGGGAATTGATGTTGGTTCGGGATTGAAGCCTGTTGGTAAATTTAATCTCGAGTACGTCGTTTAATCCTGTTGTCCGGTAGTTTATGGTCCGAGATTTATGGTGTTAGAATGGAAAGACGACTTGTAAAGCTGCAGTAGTGTCGTAAAAAGGTCTGTCTAACTCCGATGCTGGTTGGCTTCTTTTTAACCTTCCAAGTGGTTTTGACGAGATATCTCGTCCATCAAGGTCAGACCAGTTTTGCTAATGAAGAGATCTCGTCCATCAAGGTCTGACCAATTTTGCTAATGAAGAGATATATCGTCCATCAAGGTCAGACCAATTCTGCTAATGAAGAGATATCTCGTCCATCAAGGTCAGACCAATTCTGCTAATGAAGAGATATCTCGTCCATCAAGGTCAGACCAGTTTTGCTAATGAAGAGATATCTCGTCCATCAAGGTCAGACCAATTTTGCTAATGAAGAGATATCTCGTCCATCAAGGTCTGACCAATTTTGCTAATGAAGAGATATCTCGTCCATCAAGGTCTGACCAATTTTGCTAATGAAGAGATATCTCGTCCATCAAGGTCTGACCAATTTTGCTAATGAAGAGATATCTCGCCCATCAAGGTCTGACCAATTTTGCTAATGAAGAGATATCTCGCCCATCAAGGTCTGACCAATTTTGCTAGTGAAGAGATATCTCGTCCGTCAAGGTCTGGCCAATTTTGCTAATGAAGAGATATCTCGTCCGTCAAGGTCTGACCAATTTTGCTAATGAAGGGATATCTCGTCCGTCAAGGTCTGACCAATTTTGCTAATGAAGAGATATCTCGTCCATCAAGGTCTGACCAATTTTGCTAATGAAGAGATATCTCGTCCATCAAGGTCTGACCAATTTTGCTAATGAAGATATATCTCATCATCAATATATTGCCGATTTTTTATGATGACGAGATCAAGATCTGGTCCGTTTTCTTCTAATGATGAGATTCTGGTCAGTTTCTATTAGGAGGGTTACGTTTCAAGCAATTATTGCACTAGATAAAGTATTCAAACTATTCACTTTAAAAAAATGCTACCAGGATTCCCACGGACTTTTAGAAGGCCTGATTTTCTCATTTTAGTTTTTAAGGACCCTTAAAATGCCTTAATATTTGCTGAAAGTCCTTAAACTAAAAAAAGCCTTACTGTTTCAAGAATCATATTTTCTTTCACCTGCATTCAAAAATCAAGGTCACTGATAATCTTTAAATGTCAAGTGTCATCAAACGACGATGACATAATATTTATAGGCTATCTAGAAATCGATCCGTAAGATCCGAACATAGTACTCGTAAAAGTATCTTTACCTGTACACTCGTTGGTTATATTGCGATCTATGTGAAATACAGACTTAAAAAGTGAAAAATAGCCTTGAATAGGCCTTAAAAGGACCGAATTTTTCTTTTGCTTTAAGAATAGGACCCCTGTTATATTTCCATTATTACAAACGTTATGTTGCGTTTAAAGAGTAATCGAAAATTTTGTTTCGAAAAGGCATTAAATCAAATTTTTCGATTATGATTGTTGCGAATATATTATTCATTGCTGCATCTCTTTCATGGAAAAGTCAATTTTTGTAACTTTAACTTTGTGCCGTTTTCGGAAACAAGCTCGATTAGTTTTATTTTGTATGATTTCAGGAAATTCATTCATTTTTCAATATTTTAAAGCTATTTCTGACTCGTGAATACCATGTGATTTCATCTCAAAACAGTACATTTCTATATTAACGTACCGTTTCCTGTTGTAAAGAAATGAAATATTACTATTGACGAACTCCAGACGAGGTAAAACAGGCAAAAACATCATATTCAATTTTTATTCCAAGGGAATATATTCAATAAATCCTTGACAGCGCTATGCGTATTCCTTATTTTAAGTTAAAACTTTTAGTCTTTTATTGTAAAGTCGAAAAGATTTTATTTCTTTAAAGTTGACATTTTCTTACGTATTACAGTTACCACATGCACTTGACTCTCAATCGGCAATTAAGACTTGGATTTATTCACAATATTTCATAAGTTTGAGGATATTCTACTCGAAGAAATTTCATCAACTGCAATTTGTTGTGTTTGTACTCTAATAAAAAATTAATTAATTTGACGCATCTTTGGCGTGTACTTAGTTCGTTATGTGTTCAATCCATACTTCGAACTACCCCTCAATTATCTTGGATATATGTCATCTTTCTGAATAAACATCCCTAAGCAGCATACTTGGCACCCTCATCACAATCAATCTTCCACAAGCATCCCCAAAACCCCCAAAATGACTAACCCTCCCTTCATTTCACTGACTTCCGTCCAAACACATAAAACCGCCGTTTCGTCTATTACTGACTGCATATCTGATGATAGTTGTTACCATGATAGTGTCTCTGGATGGATGCCATTAGAGACGCCCCCGATTGACCAATCTCCTGCCTCCCCATCAATCGATCTGTCCCCAGATGTGTAATAGATTGCCAACTTAGCTGTCGTGTTTTCTTCCCCACTCGACGACCCCTTCGGGTTCGCTGATCCCCTTGCCACCATTCCATCCCCAGCGCTTTCCATGGTCTTCTTTTAATCAGATGGCGGCACTCCAGATGGTGGACAGAGTAGTGGTCTAGATCGGCCGTCAGCTCTGGCCACGGTGGTGGTGTTCCATTGATTTCGTTTTATCGTTAGTTGCTGCGCCAGATCTTGATGGACGAAATATCTCGTCATTAGAAAAAAAACTGACCAGATTTTGATCTCGCCATCGTCAAAAAAGTGTAGTATCTTTGTCATTTGGAGTTCAATCAGCACTTGATGGACGAGGTATCTCGTGAAACCATCTGAAGGGTTGATTGCTTCGAACAATCTGTATGATCAGTGCATAAAATAGTTGTGGCATGTGGCCAGGCTAAAGTCTAGATTGGGTCGAAGAAAATTTGTCATTTATTTTCTTCGCGATTAGTCATTTTATTATGGAGGCTTCGTTGGTTGCCTAATTGTCAATTGGTTTTTTAAGTGCTTCAAAGCTTTTGTCTACCTGTTGAACAGTTAGTGTGATCAGTGTATGAAATCGTTGTGGCAAGTGGTCAAGCTAAAGTCTGATTGTAGAAAATTTACGTCATTTTTCTGAACAATTACAACCTTTTCATTGTGGAGGCATCGTTAGTTGCCTGATTGACAATTGATTCTCTAAATGTTCTAGAAATTTCTGTTTACCTGTTCAAAGTATTAGTGCATAAAATTTTGTGGCAAGTGGTCAGGCAAACCTAAACCAGTTAAACGTAAACGTGGTTTTTTAAGTGCTTCAAAACTTTTGTCCCTGTTGAGTTAGTAGGATCAGTATGAAATTGTGGCTATGGGGCTAAAGTTTGGGTTGCGTTGTAGAAAGTTTACGTTACTTTTTAAACTATTACAACCTTTTTATTTTGGAGGCATCGTTGGTTGCTGGATTACCAATTGAAATTTTTAAATTCTTCGTAGCTTTTTGTCTACCTGTTGAACACTTAGTAAGATTAATGAATGAAATTGTTGTGGCAAGCTAGTCTATTGGGTCGTAGAAAATTTACGCCATTTTTTTCTAAACGATTACTACCATTTTATTTTGGAGGCATTGTTGGTTGACTGTCAATTGATCCTCTAAATGTTCTATAAATTTCTGTTTACCTGTTAAAAGTATTCGTGCATAAGATTAATGGATACGATTTTGTGGCAAGTGGTCAGGCAAGCCTAAACCAGTTACACTTATTCTGCATTTCCTTCCAGATATCCTAAATGATGTGAAAATGTAATATAAATTTGTAAAACTATTTTGGTATACTTCAGGAAAAGCACAGGTGGGAAGACGTCGCAATTCTCTTTACTCTATTGTTTACTATTTCCCCTTTAATTATATTGTGTGGGAAAATTGAAAATGGAGTATATTTTCGAGCGAGAGGATAAAATTCTTTGGTAAACTAGTCTGCGGCCTACGTTCCCATCGTGGGTAGGGGTTTAAAACTCATTAAATAATTATCCTCTTGGCACATAAGTGAGTTATTCAATTAATATTTAGATGAATCTCTCCGTGACTACGTGACCTAGATTACCCCTGCTTTTGAAGGTCCTGAACCAATTGTCAAAGAAGGATCTGTCGCATTCCCGAATCTCTGTTCAATTCTTTAGAAGAGTTTTGCCTGGTTTATTTCGTGAATGCAATTACCTGGTTATATTTGGAATAGAGAATGTGTATTGTTATTCTCCACACATTTATGTGAACTGTTTTTTGATAGAAATCGATGTTAATGGAATGAATGTAATAGCTGGTTTTATTAGGATTGTACTGCTCTTAATTTCGTGTTTTCAATCTGGAAATGAATCTACCTTGAAATGAGTTATTCGTATGCGGAAACGGTTGATGTGTCATTTTCATGTGTGTCATCCATCTCGGTTGTGATTAATAGCATTTTATTCAGTTTCAGGAAGTGCTGAAAGCTACAAAATTGTGTGTGATTTTTCAGAGTTTGTATTTCTATTTTAGTTGACGTGAGAAGTTTTTCGATTGAGATTTGTTTAAACGCTTTTGGCATAACGTTTAAGGAATATGTTAATATTTCAAACATGTTTTTGAGGAATTATTAAATGTAAAATTTACTTCAAAAATAAAGATTTCTCTGAAACATATTCTATATTACTTTTTATTAATGTGCTCATTTTCATTCCTAAGGAGTGCAAAATGATTTGCTTTTAGTTAAAATAATTTGACATTTATAGGCTTCAACGTTCATGTACTTACTGACAATAGAAAACTCACGAACATAAGAAAAAATGTCTAATAAACCTTATTTTAATTCTCAAACCTACATGAACGTGTAGGTATGCATGAAATTAATCATAATATATAATTGAAATACCTGCCTTTTTCTCCATTATTCCATGATTTTATACCTGATGCATTTTATGCTATACAAGGCTAGTATTTATAATGCGTTAAAAATGAACCAAAACCTGTTTACAATAATTTAGTTACCCTGGATTTTCCTTATGAAAATTATTGTTCCACTTCGAACATTCTTCTGATTTTAAGCCTCCATTATTAATGTTTTATTACTTACTGTACACAAGATTTGTCTTTTGTTAGAGGAATTAAGAACTTTTCAACTTGTCCTGGATGAGCAACTCCTGGGTCGCTGTGTGACTTGAAAAACAGTCTTTTAGTCTAGGTTTCATCCTGGTCTAGGGGATTAGTAACAGTAAAAACAATTCCTTTATTTCAGCGTGTATTTATGTTACTTACACACAATCCATGCAACCGTATTTCGAGTTCATTTCCGTATCAATCTTAATGTTTTTGACACAAAAAATAGCTGAACTTCAAAACTTTTTGAAGTTTATAGGTATAAATCCTTTTTTTACTTTTGAAGCAGCAGAAAGAAAAACTGCATAAAATTAAAGACTTGAAGACGTTGTTGCAAAATTCTTTTCCTCAATTTTTATACTTTGGGGTAAAAAAAATCTTAAAACGTGTGAAACGTAAAAAGTACTGCTTTGAATTGTGGTCGGACTGCCACCTGAAATGAATTTTTTAAAGAATATGAAATATGTGGATTTATTGGAGCCTGTGTGCTTTTTTTCACCCATCCGTATTTTCATTTTTTACTATCGCTTATATTCGGTGGAAATCTTTTTTAAAATTGAAACGAGTGAATTTTGAGTTATGAGAATTCTTACCCTCTTTCACAATCGATTCTGGTCTCTGCCGGCCGTATATCGACTTTTTTATGAATCGATTTCTGAAGTCTCATCGATGATAGCCTCCCCGGTTCTGATCGATTGGAAATTAAATGGTTTTTCTAGACTGAACTTTTTTTAATTCGAATTGAATAGTGAATGGGGGAAATTTATCTTTTATACCCTGCACTATCTCTTAAATTGAAGAATGATTCATTTAAGTTTACGCGTTACAGTATGGAGATTTTAACCACGGAACTTCCAAAGTGGGTCTCTGGTTTTTTATGCGACTTTAGCTATTTCTCTGCCACTTTAACTAGCTTTCTACGCCACCTTAGCCGTGGTTTTCTACGCCATCTTAGCTGTGGTTCTCTACGCACTTTGGCTGCTGTTTTCTGTGCTCCCTTGGCTGTGGTTTTCTATGCCACCTTAACCTTTTCTACGCCACTTTACCAGTGGCGTAGAAAAGCAACTAAGCCGTGGATTTCCATGCGAGTTATAGACAAGGCATGTTCCACCTTGGGTGTATTTCTCTCTTCTGTATCAGTGAACTTTCCGTGTGTGTATGTCGATTACTTGACATTGTATGTGTTTGGCGCAGCTTAGCTAAACAGGCCCTTGCGCCATAAAACCCAACTCAATCAATCGGGATTTTCTATGCAACCTTAGCCGTGATTTTCTATGGTACCATATCTGCCATAGAAAAAGCAAGCAATACTTGATATAGATATAGATTCCCGAGCAAACGCTTATGACGTTGTTAGAATGCTCTTATTTTATATTCCTCAAATTCCTTTTTTCATATAAATAAATGTAACATTGCATTGAAGAATAAACTTTTTGGATACATTTTGTAAAAAATGTAATCGGGAAGTATGGTGTTCAATGCCTACAGAATACTTCGCGGAGTCCATGCTCCGTCATATTTCTGCAGTTCTACGCTTCCGTGGCAGGCCTACTAACCATTAGACTGGTATACCAGCTTTTCCTTCACTTAAGTGTAAATAAATGTCTAAAAAATGCACATCATAGAAGCGTCATTCTTTAGTAAGGTAGAGAAAGGAAAGAACTTTCACAACATTGATAAATTTTTGTTTCTTGTTATTGCATTATTTCTACAGTAGTGCATGATAAATTCAAGTGCTACGTAGTCAATTTCAAGAGTTGACTTGGAGGCATACAAGAAGAGGTTAAGAACCCTTTAGGCCGTTAATTTTCCACGAGTTCAAAAATTCATTTTGACAGAAACTGGTTTAAGTTTAAATTCCACTGCTTTATTTATTCTCCGACCCTAGCTCATGCAGTCTGAAACTGCCGTGCGCCGACGGCCTTTATTTATGCAAGAAACAATAAAAGATCGAACTCTCGAAATTGATAGTTGTAGGGTGTACCTAGATTTGTATCTAACCACACATTTTGGATTTCTGGCGCCGAATCTTATTACACACACCTTCGGTTCGTATCTTTTTTTATCAACAAGTGAGGTGATCTTTGTGATGGTTGCCGAAGGGGAAGATCTTAATTCGCAAAATTATTCTGGATCTAATGACCGTGTCGGTTTTGTTTTGGATTATAAATGAGCAGCGGGCCTGTTCCGCGTTTTTCTCGCTGTGAGGACAAGGTTAGACGCATGCATTAGATAAGGTTTGTTTGGACCGAGGCATAATTTTGAAGCAGAACCCCTTTCCTTTTGAGAAATGAATGATTTTCATTAGTTTTTGTGTAGCCCCAAAATCGCAACTGGTCCACCTTGCCTTCTGCACCCAGATGTTCTGGATATTAATGCCAGGGATGAAAAACTCCCGCGATATTTCGATGTTTGTGTTTTGTCTTTTAGTTCCTGTTTTCTCTTGCCCTCAGGGGCACATTTTTAGGTGTGGCATCACAACCCCGTGGTATCGAGAGATCTGTCCCCTTTTCTGTTTTGCCCTTGCCTACCCTTCTGCTTTTTGCTTTTTTTCTCTGTTTTGTGTTCGGCGCAGCTTGGTCAAATATGGCCCTTGCGCCATAAAACCCAAAACTGACCAACCTGTTTTCTCGGAAGATTTTGTACCCCTGGCGTGTGCTAGTGAGGGATAGGTAACGGGCTTTTATATTTTTGAATAATCAAAATTCTCAGTTTCATGCCTTTCAGAGACGGTAGTACGTCTGGCGTTTCATCTCCTGGAAATCGCTAGGACTATGTATACAAGGTGAGTCTAAATTGTTTTTACAAAATAAGAGGAGTGATAGTACCCATCCAGACGAGCAATAACTACCATGGAACATAGGGTCGCATTCCACTCTGAGAGGCAGAAAAGAGTAAAATTAGAATTTCAACATGAACTTAACAACAGTGTTGGGAAAGCGAATGAACGATACCAAAAATTGCACAATCTGATTTATTGATCAGAGAAAAACTCACAGCAAGTGCTCAATATGGCGGCCACGCGTGTCGTTGCACAGTTCACACCGGCGAAGGAATGACTTTCGCACCTTCTCGAAGATTCTTATTGTGTTAATTTTGTCTGCGGCAACACCGATTCTCGCTACAAGATCTTCAGCCGAGTCCACAGGCGTCTGGTACACTAAAGATTTCATGTGCCCCAGAAGAAAAAGTCCAGTGGGTTGAGGTCCGGTGAGCGAGGAGGCCAAGCCACAGGTCCGCCACGTCCGATTCATCGTGCGGGATATGTGGCATTCAAAAAGTGCCGGACCGTGCTGAAAAAGTGTGCCTGGGCGTCAGAGGCGATGACTTTTTCATGTTCGACGCGTTTCGACTTTACTCTTTTCTGTCTCTCAGAGTGGAATGCGACCTTATGCTCCATGGTAATTATCGTTCGTCTGGATGGGTACTATCACCCCTCTTATTTTGTAAAAATAATTTAGACTCACCCTGTATGTGTGTGTATATATACACACATACAGGGTGAGTCTAAAGGTATCATAGGGTCAGGGTATATATATATATATATATATTCCCTTAGCAGCCTTTATATATATATATATATATATATATATATATATATATATATATATATATATATATATATATATATATATATATATATATATATAAAGGCTGCTAAGGGAATATATTTTTTTGTTTGATGTCATGGTATTAGAGTATGACTGCGTAGTCTGGAATCCATCTTTTAAATACCTCAGCTATAATATTGAAAGAATTCGAAATAGATTTCCAAGACATTTATTCTTAAAAAATCTGGGGTTTTTTGTTGTGTAATTTCATTGGGTTTTTTCGTCTGTCCTGTACTTTTGATCTTCACTTCGGTGTATTCTAATTTTTGCTGTTTGTAATTGGAGTTATCTGTTTTACAAAGTATAGAAATAATGTTTAGGAATGCTTTAGATGGATGGTGAGTCATAAGAGGCTCCACCTCTCTTCAAAATACTAAATTTCTGTTATGTGTGCGAAATACATTTATTACAAGATGATAGGTATTCACCTATAAAGTATTTCTGAAGAAAACACCCCTTTTTTGACTATTCAAATTGTTAAGATTTCCTAAACGTGTGAACATCTGACCGTGTTTCAAAATTACGTGGTGTTGTCCTCGTATCTTTCTTTCCCTTGGGGATTGACCCCATACCGTCGCTAATAGCCCTTTGTGTTGATCCAGTTTGACGTTAATTAATTACCATTATCTAAACGCGTGGGAAATCATTTATCTAGATCGTTAATGAAATGAAATAGCTATTGAAATGGGGGACATTCTTTGTTTATTGATGCACATCAAGTTATTGAGAATCCATCGACCTTCTAATGAAATAGGCAGAACATGTGGGCAGAATCACTGTCTAAGATATCAGAAGTCTAAGTCCCGTGGACTTACGAATCGTCTTAGGCCTATTGGTCATCAAAGCGCAGACTAGTGTTTTTAATCACGCTGCATAATCACATTAACCAATCAGTCATATGTCTCACATTAGGATTCACGCTTTTCCCCATAACTACGTGACGGATCTTCAAACCGAGCGATCGGAAGAAATAACATGAACAGTGCGCACATCCTCCGTCTATTTCATAAGAAGATAGTTGTGAGAATCCCATCTAACTAAATTTTGGTTAATATGTAAAATACTTAATATCAGCAAAATTAGTTTGAATCTTCTCTGAACTGACAAATACTCTGAAATATGACAGTTGTTCCAAGTTAGCAAAACGGCTGCTGTTTTATTTTCCCGACTGTTCCAAATTGTCAAATAGGCTTAAAAGGGTAAGCAGCACATCCGGGCATCAGTCAATTAACGCCCTTAATATTCATGCTTGTCATAAATTTCCACATTAATATGCTGATAGGATAATTTAGAATTCATATCAATAAAATTTACATGCATTTTTTAGAAAATCATTTGAAAATTTTGCCCCGTCTATTTCCTCTTTTGCATTTCGGCTGTTTTAATCCCTGTAATTCAAATGCACCTGTATTCCAGGGCAATTAATCTGCAGATGCACATGCATTGAATGGGAATATAGGGTTCTGCCGTCAAACTCCATACGACATGTATGATCGATCGCGCATGCGCACAATAGAGCATCCTTATTAGTACAAGTTTCCCGGTGTTACTAATTGAATTAGATGACGGCGCAGGTTAAGTGCGTACGTTTCTCGGAATTGGCTCGAATTTTTCGCCACGCCCAGGTAATAATGTGATTTCCTGTTGTTTACTCGAACAATCTCCCCGCTTGCCTGAAACGCGTTTGCATTTCCGGGAAAAGACGGGAAAATGGTTTTCTGGATTTTGGAATAGGGCTCCTTTTTTGTAATGAGAGGCGGCTGCCTTTTTTATGTTCTTGGATGTCCTTTGTTTGTCCCTTGTAAAATCAAATCTGCACAGTATGCGCAGTATCATAGCAAGTAGTATCGTATGCAGCAGTGTAGCCAATAGTATATGCAGTAGCTCAGCTTAGTAGTTTCATATCCAGTAGGCTTAGCCAGCAGTACCATATGCAGTAGCGTAGCCAATTGTTCCGTATACAGTAGCTGAGACAGTAGTACCGTATGTAGTACCGTAGCCAGTGGTTTCGTATGCAGTAGCTTAATCAGTAGTACTGTATGTAGTAGTGTAGCCAGTAATATCGTTTGTAGTAGCGTAGCTAGTAGTACCTTATGCATTAGCGTAGTCAGTAGTACCATATGCAGTAGAAAACCAGTAGTATCTTATGCAGCAGCGTAACCAGTAGTATCTTATGCAGCAGCGTAACCAGTAGTATCTTATGCAGCAGCGTAACCAGTAGTATCTTATGCAGTAGCGTAGCTAGTCTAACTAGTAATAGTTAAACTAGTAGAGTATCGTATGTAGTAGCTTAAAAAGGATTTCAATTCGGAGGGGGCCAAAAATCCTAAATTCCATTACCTACCTTTGAGTATTCTGTTGCAAAGTTATACTTTCATTTTTCTCATCTTTACCTTCGATGAATCGGAAAGATACCATCAGAAATTTCATTTCTGTAAAAGACGTTGAGAGCTAATTTTACAGTTTCACTCATTGCAAGCGGCCTGTGTTATGAGCCCGTAATTTCTGTAGGCAAAGTTGGAAGCTGAATAATCTGCCTAATGTTTTCTCAAAGAAAAGTTAGGTAGAAAAGTCCCAAATCATATTGTCATAAGAGACTTTAAATTCTATTCTCAGGTAACGGACCTGTTGGTAAGCGTCTCATCAAGTGATGTAGATATCACTAATAATAACCACCTTCGCTTTGATCCGTGTTATATTTACTGCCAACAGCAGTTGCCTCACATTTCTCATCGTGTAATAGAACGACCGAACATTTTGGCTAAATTTAGCCCGATTCTCATGGGAAAGACATATGAGTGTTTTTCTTTCCCCGCGCGAATTTGAAACAGGTCTATCAACTGCCAATTAAGAAGAGCGAATTTGAAACATTAAGGTAGGGTTTGAAAACCGGTAAAAAATTACCGGTTTTGAAAATTAATGAGAATTATCGAAACATTTCCCCTTCTGTCAGTTATACTTTATTATTTTAGCTCTATTTTCATGTATTTCAAGGATCAATATTACGACAGTTGTGGCAAATGCCGTCAATATGAGACAATGACGCAATAATTTTAATCTGAACATCAATTTTTACTGTGATGTCTGAGGTTGATGCCATGGTTTATGTGAACAAAGGATTACTGTTCCAGAGTTAAAATAATTTAGTTTTCCTTTTTGCAACTTATAGAGTACATACTTCCAGAAATTAAGTCCCTCGAATGACCGAACGGATAAAGCCGTCGCTCTGAGACACTGGTAGATTGAAGTGCTTGGTTACGAGTTTGAATCTCGTATGTGCCGTTGAGTTGGCTGATTTCTTTAAGACACGTAAATGATGGCCAGCTTGCCTAAAGTCCTCCTTTAAGGCATGTCCCCCAGTTAACGGTGGGTGCGATGTGGCAGCACTTTCCATGGTGCACCGTGTTGACCGCTTCTTAAATGGAGGCGCAGCCCCTCCGCACCGACCACCTGAGGTCATTACGGATTTGGGGAAGACCCAAGAGAATCTCATGGGATCTAGATCCCGTGTTAACCCCCTCGACTGCCACGTAGTTGCCAACGAATGTGTGTTTGCAGGATTATACGTTCATAGGCAGGCATTGGAAGAAAAAAACCTCCAGAAAAGATATTCTAATTTATCTTAAATTATTATTCACCGGTGTTGAGAATGTCAGTAGTTTTTATACCCTACATTAATGATTTACTTTCAAATTATAACTTTTCGGCAATACTTTTCGTGAAAATCACAGAACATAAATATTTCGATTTTAGAACATGCTTTTGCTTTCTTCTATTTGTACTGGAACTATTTTAGCCCAACTTCAAAAACAAGGTTCTTCCGCGACATGGTTTTCGCGACCAATGCTGGCAATGACTCCATATATCAGTTTAAACTCCTCCAACTTCCTGTCTCATAGTACATTCATAACTTGGATGATGATCTCACTAGACTACCCCTTCCCGAGTGCCTGTAATTTTCAAACCCTTTATTAGCCCTGAACTTTGAAATTAAATAATTTTCCTGTAATTCTTGTATGTATCGCCAAACCTAAGTGTTTCTATTTTTACTCATGCGTTTTGCTTTCATCCGATTGTACTGGAGCCATTTTTAGGCCCAACTTCAAAAACAAGATTCTTCCGCGACATGATTGTCTCGACCAATGCAATCACGTGAATATGTGATCATTATGTTGTGTATTTTTTCTGAACAGATGTAACTATTTTCTTATTGATATTATTTTAAATTTTTCGGTTCAATTGAGCATAGAACTAATGCCCTATGAATTAAGTCTTATAATTAAGCCAGTTTTTTTTTAGTGCCTACCACCAAAAAAACAGACCTTAAAACCGGTATTGTTAATATCGGTAACTTTTGAACCTTCATTAATGTTGAACTTTAAATTTAAAAAGCCTTTCGGCAATTCTTTTCGTGTATATCACGAAACAAATATTTCGATTTCTACCCATATAGGATGCGTTTTGCTTTCATTTGATTGTACTGGAGCCATTTTAGCTCCAAAACCCCAAACCCAAGATTCTTCCACCTCATAGTTTTTTTGACCAATGCTGCCAATGACCTCGTCTGTCAGCTTGGACTCCTCCAACTTCCTGTCTCATAGCATATTCATAACCCCAGTCCATTCCACCAGGCTCGAGGAGTGGGGAATACGAAATCCTCTCCCCTATTTCCTAAAGTTAAATTCCTTCCCTCTCGCTTGACTTTTGCCAGGGTCTCCTCTACCCAGACCAAAAAAAGCAACAAAAAGTTGCAGATACTCAGTTCGTTCGGACCAACTATGTAAAACAACTACTTAACATGTAAACCGCGGGACTGGAGTTGAATTGGAAGCGTTCCAAAATTTTCCGTACGCTTCCTTTTCCTTCAGTATTGCAGACAGCATTTTTTTTTCCTTCTGGAAGATGCTACTGTGTTCGTTTTCGATTCGGGTGAGGTTTTGGCCACCGCTCTCTTTTGTCCTTCCTGCACTGGTCGAAAGTAATTACCGTTTGAGTAATTAATTACGACGGCGATTTTTGTTTCTCTTCTGTGGGACGTCCGTGCTAATTGAACGAGGCTCTTTTTTTAAGTTGAGATAACTGTTGAAAAGTGGATTCCTGTGCGGTATTCAAAGGATTTGAATACCGCACAGGAATTGGGTGTGAATTTGCGACGCTGTTGTAAGTGATAGCCTGTTTCAATTAACGTTTAGAAGAGCCCTTTTAAAGCAATTTGCATACTGTTGTAGTAATGAGAAAAGGTTATTTTGGATGAAATTTGAAAAGGAAAGTTTTCCTGACTCAGAAATGGAAAATACAACCAGGGAGCAATCGAACCTGCATCGCCTACAACTCGCAGGTTGCTAGTGCAGTGGGTAAACTCACTGAGATCCTCCCCCACCATTTCGGAAGTCACCAGGCCTTATGAATCAGCATTCATGTCCTTCTTATCAATATACCTGTGTGTAATGTGTAAACACTGAATAATTAACTTGTACCAATGTACATTTTTCTCTTTACACACTACAGTTTTTATGTAGATACAATGAAAAGATTTATAAATTTTAAACATAGGAAAACAGACACAGTATCATTAAAAATACTTTTCATGATTTCCTTGCTCTACTTACTATGGTACCCAAATAGGAACCAGGCCCCGGGGAATGTGGAAAAGTTCCTGTACTGTTAATCAGGGTACCTACATTCCTTCAGAAGACCTTATTTTTCATTTTAGTCTTTAAGTGCCTTTAAAGAGCTTTAATTTTTGCTTAAATTTAAAATATTTTTAATACTTTAGAAACTAGTGCTCAGCTTTTAACAACCTTATGAGTTGTCTAGATTCGCCGTTGTTTCTTTTCCCCGAAAACAGTAAAATGCAAACCAATTTAGCTCTAAGTTTAAAAAATGGCCAAAGTGACGCAACTGGGACCAATCACAGAACTCTGAATAATCCAGACGCTGTCGTAGAACTCGGTCACAGTCTTACAAATGCGTGAGAGGAGATAATACTATACCATGCGCAAGGACCCACTGCGCATATTACTTGGACTGAATGCTAGCCTCAGCAAGAAGCATGGGCCGGGGAAGAAGAGTGAGCTGAAAGTACCCATTGCGCATGACGAATGCCATTAACCAATCATAGTAAGAAACCATTTGGGGCCGAAAGGATGAGACATCGGCAGTCCCTGGTTGGCTTTTTGCCTTGAAAATCTAAGACGTTTTTTCGAAAATGACGTCTCACTCGGATTTGCGTTGGAAAAAAAATCGGCGTTTATGTTTCAAACTTTTATGTATTTTTATTTTTTTTATCAGAATTTTAAATTTTATTTTGAGATTCTTTGATTCCATGGACGCCACTGGGGTCCTCTATTTCACAGCGATAACAGACTACTCTAGCGATTTCACTCTCTTAGCTGCGATTTCTTCTCAACTTCTGAGCACTTAGAGCCACCTCTGTCATCCATTCTCTGGGGAACCAATCCCTCTTAATGGCTTTCTTGTAAGCGGGCCGACATCATTTTCACGTGGAGCAGATGTAAGACGTATCTGGCCTTAACCCTCTTCAATAATGCGAATCATCAACTTCCGCCTCCGTAGGGCTCATTAGATTGGCCGCATGCTCATGGTTAATCTAATTACGGGCAATTACCAGAGGAGGCGCGTTCGCTCATCGCGGAATTTATTGCTCTTCCTTAATGATTCCATGTTCGGAATCGCTCTGGTGTTGGATTGTTCTTTTAAAACTGCTCGGTGCTTTTTGAAGGACTATCAGACCTGCGCTTTAGTTTCATAATTGCTTGTATTTATTCAGGGCCAGTGTCGTTGCTCATATTCCATACCAAATGAAAATCCGTTTGTTAATACAAATATCGATATGCACATTTCGTACAAGTTCTCACCTAAATCATGTTACCACAATTAACTTCCTTTGGTCAACTCAATTGCACTCCATTCATTTGTTCAAAGGCGATTTTTTTTACGTTTGGAAGCGACAAGATGATAAACGAACACCTTTGTGGTTGATTACATATTGGTTTTTTTAGCTACTGAGGATCCACTCCAATTCCATTCCACTTGTGAAGATGAAATATGTGTACGATGTAAATAAATAGTAAATATTCGTGTATTAAAAACACGGGTTTCAAATTCCCTTATACTCTGTCCAGTCTGTATACTAAGAGAACTGCCCCAGGCATGAAGTGAAGGTGCTGGTAATCACTACTAATAGGTTTCGTACATTTAGAGTGGAATGAATCGGGTGAGGTTTTGAAAAATTTGGTGGTGAATGGTTTCACTACGGTGGGTGATATCCTCTTATCTCATTATCTCCTAGTGAGGCAATTGTCGCTGTGCACTTGTGTGACAAACTACTGCTTTAAGTATCCCTATGGCAAATGGGCTGTCATCAGACAGGTAGACTTTCTATCTGGAGCAGTTTTCTTGGTAGACAGACAGTACCTTTATTACTCGAAAAACCGTGATCTTATGCATTTCAAAATTTTATCCAACCGTATTTTATAGTAATATGTGAATTGTTTCATTCGACCCTTTGTTCTAACCATTTATCAGATCTAACATTAATCAATCGGCGAAAGTAAATTAGATTAAGCCGATGCATCGTAAGTTTTCGAATTTTTAAAGTGGATTATTGATCGTTTAACAAACTATAATTAACGGGTTGTAACGGTAATCTTTTTAGAGCGTGGAACTGCTTTTAAGAGTGGGTGTTCACGTTATGTGAAAAACCTAACGGGGGTTAAATAGCTCAGAGCAGAAAATAATTTACTTCCCAAAGATCGCCAGATCAGATTTCCGCAAATTGAAAAATGCCACTGGTGAAATATATCTATAGTTATCGGAAACACGATGCCTTTTTAGGAGCCATCGTAAATCCCTATAAGAATGTATACACGCTCGCATTTTATGATCCATTTTCCTTTTATACTCCCATCCAAGTTTCCGAAATTGAAGGCTTTAAGAAAATCCGCGTGTTGGCAACTTTTTCAATACTTTTTTGCCTGGCATTCTGCATTTTAAAGTTGGATTCTGTCCAACTCTATCTTAGATTGAATTCTCGTAAGAATTTTTTTTTTTATCTCCAGTGCACGTACACCCCGTATCGTGTCGAGTTTCATCGGTAGCCAATTCTTGTTCTTTTGTATTTTATTTTACACCCCCTACTTTTTGTAATTCGAATCTTGTATAATCTCGATCGTCTCACGTTTTTTGGTGGCGGTTTTTTTACAATTGCATAATCATCTCCATCTCTCCCTCCGATTCGAGTTCTCTATCGTGCAGCGCCCCCTGACGGGTTTTGTCTGAGTTATGTGGAGTTGTTTCCCCTCTTTTACGTGCGCTTTAACTTCGGGGAACTTTTTATTCCCTGTCCGTTTAAAGTGAAAGATAAACCCCTTCCCAAAATTGGAATAATACAGTAAAGGAAGTCGTTTTGCTTCCATCTCTAATGGATTTGGTTTTGTTTCCCCTCTCTGATCTCTTATTTTTGTTCTGTTTGTTTATTAATAAAATCGCTTTCCCATTTAATTCGCATGTGTATTCGAAGTAATGTCTTCAGACCTATGCACTGCGATCTCTTCAATTTTGGAAGAATCTAAGCTTTTTTCTGGGTGGGATGTTTTACCCTTCTTTTTTGCCTTTTCTTTCTCCATCATTGTGTTGTCTGTCTTGTGTTTCGCGCGGCTTAGCCAAATATGGCCCTTGCGCCATAAAACCCCGAAAACAACCAACCAAACCCTTTGTTTTCTGTTGTAGTTTTTAGGTAAAATCCGCTTTAAGCCGAATTATTTTTGTCATAAAGAATTCAGTCGGGGGACTTGTTCTCATTTTCCGGACAATCTGTTGCCTACCTGCCATATTTTCCAGGGGTCTTCCGCCAAAACATTTTCCTGTCTTGTGGACGGAAAGAATATTTTCCGGATTTTTCTTCGGAAAGAAAATCTTCAAATGACTCCAATTTCGAATTTTTGGCGCCTAGCTGTGGCAACCATGAAAAAAAAACCATTGGAATCGGTGGTTGCCTACACTAACTTAAAAACCTTCCTTGGCACTAATTTTCAAGTAAAGAGCTTATAAAATATCTCTAAAACATTCAAGGAAGTTTAATTGCTCGTTTTGGGTTTATTTGGCGCCATTTTTTGTAAATATCACCGAATCGGTTTCACCGAGTTCGAACTGCTGCCAAGCATATAACAAGAGAAAAGCAGGGTTACTTTTTCTGTTTTGAACTGTTTTTTTTTTACAAAGACCTGTTTGTGTGTGGCGCAATTATCGCCATTGCTTAATTATCTTTTTATTTTCAGAAATATTTTGGCATTTCTCATATAAGACCTTGGTTCTTATGTCGTAAAAAATCTTCCGTGTTTTTTCCTTTTTTTAAGCCCAGGTATGCTGTTGTATGAATTTTAGATGTTCTCGGGTTTACCGTCGTCAGATAAGAAGAGTAATATCGGGCAAGAAATATAATCTTCCGACCCACACTTTAATTTAGTGGAGTGAGTTTGGAAGCTGTAATGTAGAATAATGCGTTTTAATTACTGAGCGTTTAGTGATTGTTTCTTGTTTAGCTTTGCGCTTAAGAACAATTAGTGGTGAAACACTTAACTTTTTCGTATGACCTTGTCATTATCCTTTAACAAACACAATGAGTAACGTAAAATTAAAAAAATGGGTTTGATGAAATTTTGAAATCTAACCTGAAGTACCTAAAGTTATCAAAAATATTCAATGATTACAGGATTTGTGGTGATGTTTGAATGCAAAGGACATAGAATATGGAATAAAACATTCTTCCATGCTCATAAAAATTAGGATTCAAAAGATTAATGAAATACGCAAAAAGCAAAAGTCGAAAAATAAATTAAATCTTATAATAAAATGCAACTCCATTTACATTTTTTAACTGTAAAACGATATCTAATAAACTTCGTTAACACTACAGGTGACATGATGTTGTGGACTCTTTCAAAGATCTGGAATGAACATTTCAAACAGGTTTTGGACATGATAAATACATTTTCTCGATAGTATTGATCTTTTATGCGCATTTACAATTTGAAATATTTTAACAAAAATTAAGCGATTAAAGCATACTTCCATCCTAGTTATACGTGCATTTCGCAATTGTAGGTTTATAAATTTTGAAGGATGAATCAATAGTTTAGGAGAGGAACATACAGCTTTCTGAATACATCAAAACTTTTTGGTTCGCCTCTCTAGTCTCCCGTTTAACGCATTATACTGTAAAACTGTTTTCTCTGCACTGTTAGATTGAAGGCAGGTAAACAAATCAATACGGCAATCTTGTGAACCAGAATCAAATTAGAAAGCATTTTAATTTTTCTCTATGTGAGAGATTTTCAGTGTGAACGAACAAACCAGACTAGACGGGGATTTACTTCCTGTTACCGAAATACTCTCACATGAAATATATAGGTGTTACCTTAAAATGGACCTTATTGCTATTTGGCGAAGTTTGAACAATTTTCTATCATCAATTCAGAATTCATCCTGTGGAAATTTCTGTAGCCGACGTGCTTCATTCGTATTCGAAAAACAAGACATGTGACGTCACATCCTGAATACGAACAGGAAGCACGTTCCGCAACAAGAACGCTGTCGCCATCTACGTCTGGCTTGACAGAATAACAGACAAGCCCTCATTGATTTTTAAGTTTAAATCAAATTCGGTTATTTTATTTTCACCTGCGCATTGCGATATTTTTATAGCACTGCACTAAAGTTCAGACTACCGGATGAGGGTTTTTAAAGCAAAACCCCAAGTTATTTTCTCTCTGTAGCTCTTTACAACTTTTAAAACTAAAACATTTTTCGAATTTTACATTTATTTTCTTCTATCCTACCCAATTTCTTACTGCGTGATAAGACCTGATGTAGTAACAAGTTTTAAAAAATAAGCGAGATAGACTAGAAAATCGTTTGCCGAAATAGCCGAGAAGCGAAGCTCTAAAATTCCAAATAAATAGCCCCATTTTCTTTCTACCCATCATAAAGAAGATGGACAAAAAATGTTTTCCTTTTTATAACCAGACACTTAAAAAGACCTCTAAAATGCAATCTACTGGAAATTTCCGAACTGTACGTGAATGCTTTGCTTTTCTATCGCTTCTATCTATAATTAAGTCGCCGCCAAAGCTATTGTGTGTTTTTAGTGTACTTTTGTAGTGTTTTAACGTGGAAATTATTTTTATTACAGGACTCTGAAATCTTATCTGCTTGGTTGACTAGTTTAAAATACGAAGAATATTCTCCATTGTTCCTGCAAGCCGGATACGATATGCCTACCATATCTAGAATGACCCCAGAGGTAAATATTTTGGAAAATAATTTCCTTATCTTTGTTTTGCACTTAGAAAAAATTTCTTTCATGCTTCATTATTGATTCTTTCGAAAATAGTTTTTTAGTGTGTATATGGAATTTATATTGGTTTTTAATGAATGATTGTTGGGCGGTAACGTAACTATTAATCGTAGCTTTTCTGTTAGTTACTTTATTGAAATTTATTCTTCTATAATTGCCAGTGTGTACTACGCATACAGAGGCGTCACTTCGGGGTTTGCTAGCAGCGCCCTCAAATGTGGGACATGTCCCTAATTCCCACGATTTTTTTTATTTCACTCAGAGTTGTCGCCATTTTGTAAGCGCCATGTAATGTATTAGAATACAAAGCTTTTAATTATAGCAAGGCTAATGGTCTAATCAAAGAGTAAATAGCAAACAACTAACACCTGTGACATAAATTTTAAATCTAAAATTTCTAGAAATGTCTTGTCTTTTTTTCTTCGAAACAATAAATGCAGCATATCTACTTGTTCGATTGATATGGAAACAGCGGAACCTGTTGTCATAACAGTGTTGCCATGCCCCACATTCGAGGGCTCCACTGTCTATGCGAAATGCCATGACATTTCACTTGCATCCAATGACAATGATGCCTCTATGAGTAGCTCTACACTGATAATTGCTGTATTCTTTTAAAATACACTTAAAAATAGTTAGCTTGCAAAATAAAGTGGGTAATCGTTAACCGAATGTCAGTTTTGTGTATTAGTTACAGATTCATTACTTATTTTGATGCAAAGAGACGTTGGTCTGGTCTTAGCCTGATTAGCCGTAGTAAACAAAAAAAATTCTGAATTTTATCAGCATGATAGTTTTTTCATCCTAAATTCAAATTTCTTACTTTCTCTAGATTATGTAATTCAAAGTAATGAAATAAAAATATAGCAATTAATTGTATGGAACATTTAACCATACAATAGTTTGCAGTAAGAGAATTCAAAGGAATTGCATTTTCAAGGTGATTGAAATTATCTCTGAAAACATCGTAGCTCCTAGATTTCCAAGTCGCTATAAAAACGCTCATCTCAACTAGCATTGAAACAAAAAACTTTAAGAATTAAGTAATCAACAGACTACGCAAAGAAATATAAAGTTTAATTAGGGTATAGAATTTGTGCCGTAGGAATAAAGTAACGTTGAAAAGGTTGGCTAGTAAAAAATATTGTTATTGGATTGCATTTATTTTTTGCCTTGAAGGTGTTGCATTATGTAGAAGGCCTTCACGCTATGAAGAAATGAAATTCTATCGGATTTTTCTGACGTTTTTTGAGGTTATTTGCAACAATTTTATTCACGTTGCCTAGGATACGGCGTTACATTTACACTCCATAAAAAACATTGGACTTCGCTGATTTATCAGACATGTTCTTGAATCGTATGGCGAACGTATATTTAAATCTGAAATGCTATCGCCCAATGTATAGGGATTTTTGAATAATTTTTTTCTAGGGCAATAATTATTTGTCATAAATTACTTTTTAGTCCGTACTGTTCTTTTGGTTTTTACCAACCCCGAGGGAAAGCTTTTTGTGAAGTAGGGTAACTTTAATTGCAAAAAAAGCAAGTAAAATATTTTACATAACGTCTATATCCAATGACTGGTCCCATTTATAATTTTCTTTTGTTCTTATTTATGTTTTATTAATTTCTTTTATTATTTCTGATTTATATTTTATTGTTTTCTTTTATAAACAGAACTAGGTAATTCGGAAAATAACGAATGCTTTATGCCAGGAATTTTCAGACTCGCCTATAAATAAATTTTCACGATTCGTTCAGCTTAGGATTTCCACTGGCCTTGAAAAGGCCTGAATTTTCGTATTTATAGGTTAGCCAAAAACCTATGCTTATAAAACTGGGTCTATAAAACCCAAATCTAGCACTTGTGAAAGTTGCTTTACTTGAGCACTCATGAGTTAATCTGTTACGATTTATGTGAAATGTAGCCTTAAAAAGCCTTGGTTCAGTGGGTTTGCCAACTGCGCTAGCAAGGTTCTATTCCTCACTGGGTGTATTTCTCTCTTATGTGTCAGTTAAACTTCCCGTGTGTGTGTTGTACTTGGCAAGCTTGGCCAAATATGACCCAACCAATCCTTCTGTTCAAAGGGAATTAGATCCAGTGGTTTCTCCTGGTCAGCCTTCCTCGGTATCTGGTTGGAGAACTTCGCAGTCCAAGCAATCTTTGAACACAATGCCGATGTTTACGCATACTTTCGAAATTATTTGCTATTTGCGAAATAGCTTTGTCAATTGTGGTGAGGAGGTTTTAAGATAAACCTGTTCGCGCGTAAGATAAAGAAGTTGTAGAGTGCAAGTTGAACCGACCCGTAGATGGGTAGTTAATTAACGTTAAACTGGACAACACAGCTGGCTATTGGCGACTGTCTCGTATCAATCCCGAAGAGAAAGATCCGAGGGCAACACTTCCTAATTTTGAGCCACTGTCAGATGACGACCCCTCCGGATAGGTTTTTTAAATTACAGGTAACCCCCGTAGAACACGGCACTTCTATAGCACGGATTCACTCTAACACGGTTCGAGAATTGGGAACATCCCCGTATAATACGATGCTTTTATAGCACGGATTCACTCTAACACGGTTCGAGAATTGGGAACATCCCCGTATAATACGATGCTTTTATAGCACGGATTCACTCTAACACGGTTCGAGAATTGGGAACATCCCCGTGTAATACGATGCTTTTATAGCACGGATTCACTCTAACACGGTTCGAGAATTGGGAACATCCCCGTATAACACGATGCTTTTATAGCACGGATTCACTCTAACACGGTTCGAGAATTGGGAACATCCCCGTATAATACGATGCTTTTATAGCACGGATTCACTAACACGGTTCGAGAATTGGGAACATCCCCGTATAATACGATGCTTTTATAGCACGGATTCACTCTAACACGGTTCGAGAATTGGGAACATCCCCGTATAACACGATGCTTTTATAGCACGGATTCACTCTAACACGGTTCGAGAATTGGGAACATCCCCGTATAACACGATGCTTTTATAGCACGGATTCACTCTAACACGGTTCGAGAATTGGGAACATCCCCGTATAACACGATGCTTTTATAGCACGGATTCACTCTAACACGGTTCGAGAATTGGGAACATCCCCGTATAACACGATGCTTTTATAGCACGGATTCACTCTAACACGGTTCGAGAATTGGGAACATCCCCGTATAACACGATGCTTTTATAGCACGGATTCACTCTAACACGGTTCGAGAATTGGGAACATCCCCGTATAACACGATGCTTTTATAGCACGGATTCACTCTGACACGGTTCGAGAATTGGGAACATCCCCGTATAACACGATGCTTCTATAGCACGGATTCACTCTAACACGGTTCGAGAATTGGGAACATCCCCGTATAACACGATGCTTCTATAGCACGGATTCACTCTAACACGGTTCGAGAATTGGGAACATCCCCGTATAACACGATGCTTCTATAGCACGGATTCACTCTAACACGGTTCGAAAATTGGGAACATCCCCGTATAACACGGTGCTTTTATGGAATGATTGGAACAACGATGCGGAAAGGACGGCATTATGAAAGTTTAATTTAAACGGTGTAGCATGGGAATATCCTAAGAACTACACGCGTGGATATTATCTCGAGATAAATTAAATAAAAAGTAACTTAGCTTAGAAGAGACATGGCGTCTCTCGGGGATCCCCGCTCGTCATCAAAAAGAAAAAATGGCAAGAACGCTTAACGCGTTTCTTTCTCACAAAACTGCAAGGTCGTTGGACTGAGGCGAAAAAAAAAGAGAGCGTATTCTTCCTCTCCACGCTTTTTATCAGTTTTTCAGGGGGTCGCAAATCAGGGGAGATGGTCTTGTCAATCAAGGGAGCTGGACTTCCTGATTAGCTTTTTTTAAACTAGCTCATCTGTAATTTGTTAGACGGACACATGACGTAACTTTCTGGAAGATTCTTAGCATAGTTAATGAGCGTCACTGGAGCGAGGGTGAAAACGGAATTGAGAAATAAAGGACTTAAAAAATAAATGGCATCACTGATCTTGTGGCTGTCACTCAGAGTATTAGGATATCTTGCCAAAAAAGAAAACACCCTCGGTTAATAGTGCTTAGTGATGACGAAGAAAACATTGTTTAATTCATATTAATATGTATTACTTAAGAAAATTTTAATAAAGATATTTATCTTAATTATGAAAATATAATAGTATGTTTTTTTAATTTTTGGAACCTAACCCCCCTTTTCGTACTAGTTCTTTGTTTCGTATAACACGGATTCGCATAACACGGCATTTTTTGGAACATAACTCCCGTGTTATACGGGGGTTACCTGTATTTTGCAAACGTGCCTGATTGCAGGATAGAAAACTATTACCGGCTGTGTGGCACATTGTATGGAAGCAATGCATCCACTCTTGATTTGCTCATCTACCTATCGGTTTGTGTCCTTGACCTCTGAACTTTTTGAGACTCCTTTAGGTTCTATTCTAAGCCTTTTAATTTTACTTCTACGAAAGCTATTTTTTTACCGTCTCTGCCCAACAAAAGCCTTGGTCCTGCAAAATGCATGGAGGACACAGCATAACGCGTTAAAAATGAATCCAAGCAATATTAGGCGCAGTTCATTTAATATTAAATCAATTTTGATTTGAATATTTTCGAAATTATTAGCTGTTTGCAAAATAGATGTTGTTCTGGTCAGTATGGGGGGGGGGGTCAGAAAGCTTAAAAAACCGAACACGTAAGATATTACGAAGTTGGAAGAAACAAGTTGTAGAGAATAAGCTTAACCGGCCCGCAAACTCCATACTGCTCTCTGGACAGGTTTTTAAAATTATGTTCCAATAAATGCATGATTACAGGACAGAAAACGATTACCTTCTGTGTGGCACATTGTGCGGAAGCAATGCATCCACCCTTGATTTGCTAATCGGTTTGTGTCCTTGACCTCTGAACTTTTTGAGACCCTTTTAGGTTCTAAGCTTTTTTTTGTTATTTTACTTTTACAAAAGCGATTTTTTACCGTTTCTGTCCAACAGAAGCCTTGGTCCTGAAAAATGCATGGAGGACACAGCATAACGCGTTTTCATGATTAAAAATGCACTTATGTCTTCCGCTATTCGCTCCGTGTATGCTTGCTCAAACCCGGCTTCTTTTTATTCTCTTTCCAAAACCTTTTATTTCGCGGCGCTCTCTCCGATAATCACATTTTCCGCCATAATCTCGTTTTGAAATATTTTTTAACTTCGACTTCCCATCGTCGTCGGCTGTTTACCTTGTTCCGCCCCTCCCGATTTTTCTCCACTTTGCGCTTGACAGCTTTCTGCCCGGGCTGCCCCTAAACTGATTATTGCGGGGAAATAAATGAGAAGTTCGCCGGTTTGGAACTTTCATTTGCTTTGTCCTTTGCTCCGTTCATTGCTTAAGAATGCCTGTTGCTTGCAATCAGTCTACCTGATGCATCGTGGTACTGCGTTTCACCTTTGGGTTACTATATTGCCGCCTTCCCGGTATAGTGGTCACAGCGATTGTCTGCCACCCAGCGCGTCCGTCATATACACAATTGTGTCATACTTTAATTCTGTTTCACAATTAAACTCTTAAGCTTTAGTTTTGACCAAAGTTTTTTGTGTTCCTTGTTCGTGTTTGTGCATATTTTTAGACTCATTTTTATTGTTCTGCTAGCTATTGAATATTATTTAATTTTGCGTTTGTCTTGCTATCGGACTTTGCGACATAAAACCCCAACCAATAGATCTTGGTTTGTAAGCTCATGGATGTTGGTGATTGTCTCCAGTATAGGCCCACTGGGTGCTTCTTCATACATAGGCATCAGTTTGCGCCCTGTAGTGGCTGGTCAGGCATTAGAAAAAATATCGTATTAGTCCCTAACATAAGTTTGTAAGATTAGTTTTCCGTTCTCTTCTCTCTTAAGCTTTAAGCTTTAGTTTTGACCAAAGTTTTTTGTGTTCCTTGTTCGTGTTTGTGCATATTTTTAGACTCATTTTTATTGTTCTGCTAGCTATTGAATATTATTTAATTTTGCGTTTGTCTTGCTATCGGACTTTGCGACATAAAACCCCAACCAATAGATCTTGGTTTGTAAGCTCATGGATGTTGGTGATTGTCTCCAGTATATGCCCACTGGGTGCTTCTTCATACATAGGCATCAGTTTGCGCCCTGTAGTGGCTGGTCAGGCATTAGAAAAAATATCGTATTAGTCCCTAACATAAGTTTGTAAGATTAGTTTTCCGTTCTCTTCTCTCTTAAGCTTTAAGCTTTAGTTTTGACCAAAGTTTTTTGTGTTCCTTGTTCGTGTTTGTGCATATTTTTAGACTCATTTTTATTGTTCTGCTAGCTATTGAATATTATTTAATTTTGCGTTTGTCCGCTATCGGACTTTGCGACATAAAACCCCAACCAATAGATGTTGGTTTGTAAGCTCATGGATGTTGGTGATTGTCTCCAGTATAGGCCCACTGGGTGCTTCTTCATACATAGGCATCAGTTTGCGCCCTGTAGTGGCTGGTCAGGCATTAGAAAAAATATCGTATTAGTCCCTAACATAAGTTTGTAAGATTAGTTTTCCGTTCTCTTCTCTCTTAAGCTTTAAGCTTTAGTTTTGACCAAAGTTTTTTGTGTTCCTTGTTCGTGTTTGTGCCTATTTTTAGACTCATTTTTATTGTTCTGCTAGCTATTGAATATTATTTAATTTTGCGTTTGTCCGCTATCGGACTTTGCGACATAAAACCCCAACCAATAGATCTTGGTTTGTAAGCTCATGGATGTTGGTGATTGTCTCCAGTATAGGCCCACTGGGTGCTTCTTCATACATAGGCATCAGTTTGCGCCCTGTAGTGGCTGGTCAGGCATTACAAAAAATATCGTATTAGTCCCTAACATAAGTTTGTAAGATTAGTTTTCCGTTCTCTTTGCCGTGAAACTGATTTTGATGATCTTTAATGTAGGTTGACTATAGCTTTAAAGTACAAATACGTTGGCGTGGTGTGGAAGTTTGGAGAGTGGGGTGCCAGCTCAGGTGTTGCCTCGTCATCTGACCGTGGTTCAAAATTACGTGGTGTTGTCCTCGGATCTTTCCCTTTGGGATTGATCCCGGACCGTCACCAATAGCCCGTTGTGTTGCTCCAGTGTGACGTTAATTGAAATACCCCCCACCCACCCTAAAGTACAAATACCTGGCGAATATGGGAGAACATTACTGTGAGAAGCACGCGGGATTGAACCCTGGACACGTGGAATCATGTATGAGCATAAATATTAGTATATTTCAGGTCCATATTACTATTACCGACAGTAACAATACGCAAAAAGGACTGAGGGTGTATTGGATAAACACGGGTATTTAAATAATCTGATACCCCTTAAATCCCTTAAGGTTTGGTATGGATGTAACACAATTCTATCCTGTTCTAAATGTGAAAAAAATATAATTAAAAAGCAGAGCGAGATACTTTGCAATCACGTTTTACATTGGACTGCTAATCGATGGACCGTAAAAGAAGTATTATTTCTATGAGAGGCATTTTCTGTTAAGCTAAATGTGGTTGTGTTTGCGGTGATTTATTTACTCTGAAAAATCCTTCCTTATCATTTTTACACGTAGGTGATGCTTTCTAAAACTGACAGTAAATGTTAAAAATTAAATATTTAGATAATTTGGTTTATATTCCGCGGGAAATTGTATTTTTTTGGATGAATATGAGAAGGAGCTCTTTATAGTATTTCTGCGAGGAAACGTGTTTTCTGTTCGTATTTCGACTTGACGTCAGTTATCCTACTTTTTTAAAACGATTTCAGCACTTCGCCTATAAAAATTCAAAATAATAATTTCTAAATTGATTTATGATAGTTGATTGGTCAACACCAATTAGAGTAAACGCCAAACGGCGATAAACTACATTTTAGGATAACCCGATATGTATCATACGATGCATTTGGGTTTCACTTTTCGTCTAATTTGTTGCTTGCGCTGAAAATCTTATTTTCCAAAATTATTTTTAATTAAAAAGTAGAATCAGGTCATTGCATTTTCATAATGTAGTGGCTTGACTTCTCACCCGATCAATATAGTAACCCTTCAGCATCTATGCCCCTTTATCGTTTCTTAATTTCAAGGAACTTGTCCAAGAATTCTGAACAGAAAACAAACTAAGTCTTTTTTTCTTTTAAATATTTTTCTTGCATATGGAGAAGTTGAGGTCCATGTAGTGGGAGGGTTAAATGAAGCAGCTGCATTAAGAAGTCGAGTAGTTATTAATCTTCTGCGTTTAATTAAGGCGGCCGTTATAACTGCGCTTCTGGAATTTCTCCAATTCCTGCACTTGCGGCCATTCTTTACCTGCTCCCTCGACTGCCCAGCCATGGCATAGTTTAATGAACTTCCGTTTCCCGACCAGGCTCTCTTTTGAGCTATGGGCGACTCTTTAAGTGGAAATGGGGTGTTTTGTTGGGGGTTTCTGTCTGCTGTGTTACTCGCCAATGTTCATAAGTTGCCAGGGTACCCACGAGCCTTTAAAAGCCTTAATATTATCCGAAAGTTCTTAAACAAAATTTTTAGTCTTGTTTTTTGCAAGAACATTGCATATTTTATTTCAGCTGCGTTCAAAAGGTAGGTAGTTGAATCAACGTCGCACTAAAGCAACATAACGAACTATTGGCGACGGTCCGGGACCAATCCTGAAGGGAAAGATCCGAGGTCAACTCGTAATTTTGAACCACGGTCAGATGACGAGGTTAACACCTGAGCGAGCACCGTACTCTCCAAACTTCCACATCCTGCCTGAGGACACTTGAGGCCACGACAAATTTAAAGTGTACCAGCCCTCACGTACACGGCGGTCTTTGGTTGGATCGCAACCCTCCGGTTGCTAATCCGCTACTCTTCCAACTGGGCTACCACGGTCCTTGGCAACAGACGGATATACACAGTATAAAATCAACCGCTAAGGGATTCATTCGCTAATCTTGCCGTATTCGTTTAATTTGCTCTATTTGTGCGAGTTATGTAGATATAAATACTTCTTCGTGTTCGAGACTTGATTCAACCAAAGACCGTGGTGTACATTGAATCTGTCGTGGCCTCAAATATCGTCACGTCATCGTGGTGTGGAAGTTTGGAGAGTGGGGTGCCAGATTAGGTGGTGTCCTTTTCCCTTGTACTGTTCCCAGGCTGTCACCAATAGCCAGTTCTGTTGCTCCGGTGCGACGTTAATACAACTACCCTCCTCCCGTCTGTTGAAATTCACCATTATACAAATAACTTCTATTTCTGTGTAATTTTAATGTACCGTTTTTTGAACACCTGTGTATATTGAAGAAAGAACATTGAATCACCCAAAATATTTTGGTCTAAAGCTGGTGTCTGAAGTATAGCAGTGGTGAATTGTAAAAGTTATTTACTAACGAATTAAAAACGCATACAAAACTCGCGGAACCTTCTAAATAAATTTAATTATCCACCTGCCTCGCCTCGTATTTGCAAGCATTTAATTTCCTCGCCTCCCTGAAAGCGCAAGAACCCGAGTGACACCTCAAATGGCTCTCGGAACACCACTTTTCCAAATGATGTCTTTTTCTCGGGCAGTGTCGAGGCTGCCAACTTGCTTCCTCGTTTACATTTTGATTCAATTCTATGTGGGCATTTTATTTAATGTGCCGCCGGAATGGACTGGATCCGAAGTGAAGTGGGGCGCCCTGAGGACGCTGGGGGGAGTGCCGCTGCAGTGTCTAGTTGTCATGGAGACGTGGGATCCCCGCATCTCTTGCCTCTCGCACGTGAAATGTTTCAATTTGGAGGCTAGTTTTCTCTCTTGTTTCCACGGTGCTTCAGATTTTTTGGGAGAGGAATTGTTGCGCCCCTTTTTCAGTGTTTTGTGCGGTATGTGCATTGCTTGCGCTTTTACGTTATATCGCTTATCCCCATCTTGCCAACCTATGGGCAAGATATGATTTTTTGCCCAATACAGAGATTTGTATAAACAGCATTTGCATTTGTAACTTTCTCAATGCATAGAAAGATGTTTTTTAAATAGTGTATAATATTTTAATTTTGCTAATCTTGAACACAACAATCAGTTATTAAGGGGACACGGTACCCTTAAAATGACCAAAATATCGAAAAAAAATTTATTGCTTTATTTTAAATATACAACCCTTCTGAATATGTGTGCAAAATTTCATAGCTCTAGTAACATTATTTTAGGAGTTATTTAAGTTTTTTCTCTTGGGTGCAAAAAACCGAAACCAAAAATTAAAACTTTAAATGGCTTTTTCTCAGCTTTGTGTTTTTGATGACTATGAAGTACTCAAATTGCTAAGGCTTTTTAAAAATTTAATTTAGAGGTTTGAAACTTTTTGTAGTTGTTCACAATAGTATATTTGACAATTCTGTGCATGGGATAAGAATTTGGATGAAAAGTTTTTTTTTAAATTGACAAGCTAAAATTATCTTGTATTTTACAGTTTTTCACAGTATCTTTTAGAAAAAAAATTCTAGAAAAATGAATAATCAGAATACATGCAAACCCATGCACAGAATTGTGTAAAATACTGCAATGAATAGAAAAGTGTAAAAAAATTTAAAAAGATGATATTTAAAAAAGTAACAGGGATTTTAAAATATTGATTTTTTTTTTCAAAAAAATTAAATTTCTGAATTATTGCTCTTGTAAAATTACATTTTTTCGCCTGAAATATTCATTATATGTGCATTTCAATATAGTATACTAAAAAGTTTGCTACACATATGAAAACACAAAAAAATTGTTCCAAAGGGTACCGTGTCCCCTTAATCTTAAACAATCCTAACATAAAAACGATCTGAAATATCACTTTATTTATTTTTTAATTTTTAATGTTCAGCCACTGACATCTCCGGCCTTCCGTACTACAAAGGGAAAACCGACATCTATTTGTAAAGGAGCACAATCAATGGGTCAGCCTTATTCCTATTGAATCACCAACATCAATGCGTTAACAAACCGGGATTCGAACCCTGGACATATTAAGTATCAAACAAACACTATAACCACTATATTAAGCTGGCTGTCTTTTAAAATAATAAAGATAAGTCTCGGTGTTCTAAAAAAATTTTCAAATAGACATACGTCCTCTTAAACTTATTTGAGATATGTTCATTCTTTTCACACCAAGAATGCACATGACGCCCTCAGTCTTGTGACTCTGGACAGGAAGAAATGGAGGACATCTCTAGCCTTACCTCAACTGTCATCCAGCATTATTCCTATCTTTCTCGTCCTCCGAATTGTAGGCGGCATAAGTTCGATTTCTCCCTGGGTGTATTTCTCTTCTGTGTCACTAAAAGGTCTGAGCGATAATAAAAAAAGAATCAGATTAAATCGAATTCCTCTTCAGTTCGACATTTCAGTTGCTAAGCAAGGAAATAAATATTACGTGTTTTATTAATGAAATTATGTTCTGCGATTGTTCTTGGAGTACGCATAAACATTCGAGTATATGATCGATGATGCTTACTTATAAATAAAACGTCCATGCCATTATATGTAACTCTTTGAACGAGTGTGGGATGAGTAAGTGTTTTTAGTGCACAGTGAAGCCGAAGCGATCTGTTAGAGTGCATTATCTCCAAGTTCATTGCCGATGTGAAATAATCATGGCAACCTTCAGCGTAATGGCACGGAAGGACGCTCAATACATCCTTCGAAATGACGGGAAGAGTTCGTCGCTAATGGCAATTTAGTGTTTTCTAACAAGTGCATAAATTAGGTGCTCCCTCCTATAATACGAGATGTATCACTCCTTAGTACCAGTACTGGTAGGCGTAGGGAGAATCGGAAGTAATGGCCGAAATTCCGCCCCGTCTCCATTTAGTTGCGGCAATTTTGCTTCCATCACCGAATCCACTCGTTTCCTCTGGTTCCGAAATTGTCCCTTTGGCGAGCTTTTAAGCTTGTTTGTTCTGGTGGGGAGCGTTGATGCGTTTTCCGTGGAAAATTAAACTATAGTTCGACTCACTTAGCTGCGGTTGATGAATTTGAATGGGAGGGTAGGTAGACGTGCTTTGCAAAGAAACCTCAACACGTTCCTGTTTTAACATTTTTAATGTTGAAGAATATTCATTTCCTTTTAATGCACAACATTGTGTGCTAATGTACGAACTCTGATTAAAAAGTATCTTACCTTATTTTTAATTTCGTTAATCAACTGTTGCTCTGAGACACGACTGGCAAATACAACCTGGACACTTCTGCACATGTGTGCGATTTTATGCTTAACCCTGTAAATTTTCAGTCACTGCTAGGAAGCTGTTATAGTACATTTTTACTGTGCACGTCACATTTTGTTTCCAGCTAAAATGACCATTGCACAGGATATCCTGGGGTAAGACTCAAGAATACAATACCGGCCCATCGCCAAATTGGCGAGTGAAATTTTCGTCGAAACTGCTATTTTGTAGGCCTACGACGAGTTACCGCATTCCAAAATTATCGCTATCATTGGCAATGTACCGTGTTAAGTTCTAACCTTTGGAATGCATGAATTTTTATCCAGATTTCATAAAAAATCATGTTTAGAGACGAGTTCAGAGTCCCCGATTAACCTTGATGGATCCTTAAACCGATGATTTACGATTAACTTTGAAACAAGGGCCCAACAATTTCATTGCAAAACAGTATCGAAGAACACGGAAATCATGAAGCAACTGAAGTTTTTGTTAACTGGGTTTTTTTTTATTCAGTTGACACGTATTTAGGGAATGGACCAACTTGATTCGAGCCCCCACCCATCTAAAAAACTTTTAATGCTAAAAATAATCACAAATATATTCTGATGCTAATGATGAAATTATGCGAAAATCCAGATTTCGCTCACACCACTCAAGGAAAACAAGCAGGCATCTGAAAAACCAAAGAAATCAGCAAACCTAAGCGCTCATTTATTTGGTTATTCGATTCTTGATTGGGATACGGAAGACTGGACCACGACGTTTTTCTTTTTTTCGGAATATGTACCTACCGTTCTTAAGTAAACAGAAGTGAAAAAAGAAGAAACATCCATCATAAGGAAGTCTTATGTCCTTATAAAGGCAAAAGCTTTCGTCTGAGAATGTCTTGTGCCAACTTACCTTAATGTAGTTATTTGCTCTGTGGTTCAGTTAAGTTCGAAAACGAAACTTCTCTTTTTGTGTGCGCCATCTACCGGTCGACAAAGACATCAAGTAAGCACATCACAATGCTCAAGTTCCGTGGTGATAGATACCATATTGGTACAAATTGAAAACTTACAACCAACAATAAAAATTAGGCAAATTTTAATGTGAAAATACTACCATTTGCAATTCATTGTCATTGAATTGGTAAACACAGAACATTGTATGGATAATTAAAATTCTCATAGCTTACATTAATTAAAAGAACTTTATTTTATTTGGAGAATAATTTTAGAAAAATGTTTAATTTTTTGGACAATTATCTTACCTCTTCGAAAAATATTTGTTTCATTCACTTCTCATTCAATTTAAGAACCTAAAAAACGTCAGGTAAAAGAAATATTATAGATGATAATCATTTTTGTGTTTTTTTATAGTAAAAGCGAATTTTTTTTCTTACTAATCAAGATCCGTGAAGAAAAAGGTTTCTTCAGACATGATTTTGAAATCATTAGTTATACTGCTACTTGTTATATAATTAATTCTCTTCAGTAATGTGTTTTTGATTTCTTATCATTACCTTCATAGGACCTCACAGCTATTGGGATCACTAAACCTAATCATCGAAGAAAGCTAAAAGCCGAGATTGCGAGACTCAATATTTCAGATGGAATTCCAGACTATAAACCTGTAAGTATTTTTATTAGAACAGAAATGTTCCAAGTTTACTAAAGTATGTTTTTTATTAAACGTTTTTACTTTTTGTAGACTTCACTATTAGAATGGCTTCATTTGCTGAGACTTGAAGACTACTTTGAAACCTTGTGCCAACAGGGTTATGACACTGTTGATAAAGTCACTGAGCTCACATGGGAAGATTTAGAAGAAATAGGAATTCAAAAATTAGGTATGTTTTTCATACTTTGATTAAGTCATTATTTGATTCAGAATAAAAAGGGGACACAATGCATATCTGTACCTTGATAGAAAAAGGGCAATGTCCAAATTCACTGATTTTGAGTTATGTCCACAAATCACTTCAAAGTAATGAAAGTTGTAACAGTATAAAGTGCTGTCCTCTAGCCAGTACATTTTAATAGAATCAAAGCATCGGAAAGCATTTTTTGTTTGCTGTATTAAAAATTTTAAAAATAAATATTACTAAATCAGCTGTTGGCAAAAATTTGCAAAATGGACTTCTTTACCAAGTAATAAATTGACTATTGTTTCTGACAAAAATTGAAGTTGTCAAAAAATAACACCATTTGTTTGTTCTTGGCAATCTTAATTTTCTCAACTTTGACATAATTTTTTTCATATTATTCATCAGAATATATTTTATTAGTACATACTTTTCATATATTGTATCCATGTTTTTTTAAATTATACTTTTTTTACCAAATGGAAATATCTTTTAGGTGAAAGTAAATCAGGAATACTTTTCTATTTTTGAATGATTTTTTTATATCTTGTACGTATCACAGAATTCTTACGTTTTAATCTGATCCTCAACAGATGATGGATCAATGAAAACATTAGTATTGTACAGCATCATGTACTGTATTGTTTTCAGAGGTGGGGCCATTTGTTTAATTTTCTAACTTTTCTGTAAATTGCAGATACAGAGACAACTATTATAATGAACAAGGTTTGTCAATTTTTTAATTCAAATGGCAATTTTGTAAATCATTGGCTTACAAGTGAAACTCAAAAATAATCAAGACTTGAGTTTTTTTAGCTTTTCTATACCAGAATATGGTGATCTTTAGACTGATAATTTTTTCCCACTTCTAAGTTGTTTTTTCTATGCATGAAGGTTAGATTTCTTTTAGAGAAACACACTTAGGGATTAGAATTTTTTCTACTTTGTTTTCTCAGAACTGGTTTTTTGACTTACTTGAATGCCAACGAAGTGTATTTATAAGTACAGTACATTTTATGTACAAAACCCAACAGGGCCTCCACATAATCCAGGTGATAGTTCCTTCATCATGAAATGATCAAAATGTTTTACTATCCTAAATGTTTAACGTACTAATGTTTGAATTTTCCTTACATTGGACTCATGTGACACTTTTTTATAAATAGAGGGAGAAATGTATAACTTTGTGAGCTTGGAAAACAGATTACAACTTACATTACAAAAACCTTTTATGCCTCAAAGTTTTGCGAATATGTAGCATAATTTATGTTATTGTTAATCCTACTGACTACATTGAATTGAAATACTCTTTGAACCCAATTCCTATTGCATTTAACGTTTTGCTCATTTTTTAGATCTGAGTATCAAGTGTTTTGTATCTTTAATAATTGTGTGTGTTTAATGATTTTCTAGGTCATCAAAAGAAAATCACCTTAGCTATCAAGAGAGTAAAAGATATTTCAAATGGTATCAAACGAGCCAGCCATGTACCTGAGCCTCATGAATTAACTGGAAATACTTTAAATACGCTATCACGACCTACAACACTAAGTATGTGGTTGTTATTCAGTACTTTTCTGCATTAACTTAATTTGTATTTAAATGGAATTCTCCAATTTTTTAAAAACATAAATGTTTAAGAAAGTGGATTATATGCACTTTAAATAAAAAATGCTTTCGTTCAGTCATAAACTATATTGTCATGAGCTGTAGAAATGATTTTAGATTTCGATAGTATACTAGAAATTTATAATGTATAATTTGAAAAGGAATTGTTCTATGAATTTAAGTATGGATTGAAACCTATTTTTATTAATATCATTCACTTCTATAGAACTTAAAGTGAGAGTTATTTTCAAGATAATTTTGTTTTGATTAGTGGGATTTAAAATTGAATTGTGATATTCAAGATCAAGTGATACATTATGTTTGGAAGGGATAGCATACTGTTTATCAATATTTCCCCATTAAGTTAAGGTCATTTAAAGTATTACCTGCCTACGAGCCAGTATTATATACACATACAGCGGAATTGATGGATGTTGATATGATCTGAATTGATAAGAGCCTGACCATAAGTAATATCAATTTGTTGTATCAAGCAAACACAGAAAAATAGATGAAATTGCTTGTCTCCTAATATAATAATTTCTTCTAACCTTTAACAAAAATTAAACTTAAAAGTGGTTTTAAATAATGATATATCTGGCATAACAAATTATAAGTTCATGTAGACCTGGTTTTTTTGTAAGTTATGTGTTCTTTTAAAAGTTGCAGGAATTCTTCTCATCTGAATAAATAATTGGTGTAGTGTAACAATTTTTTTTCATCAGTGGCATTTTGTCTACCACAATTTGGTCTTTTTATATTAGTTATTCGCATTTTTCAATATTGACATTAAAAAAAGTATAGATTTCTATGAAAGAAATTAAAATTATTATTCAATTTCAATGGTTATTTATCCTATATTTCTACTTAATCAATTGCCTCAAATACTTGATTTTAATGAAATTGAACTGTAATTAAGTGACAACTCTCACAGCTGCATTGTCAATTTTTATTAAGTAATTTATTTTATGAACATATTGTGTAATAAATAAATTACCTGTTTCAATGCTCTATAGTAGAGATTTTCACTCTTTTTATCTTAAATATTTTCAACCTGTTTACATAAATTAATTATTCAAATTCTGCAATACACCAAAAATATATTATAATTTTGCCAATTTAACAAACAAATAGGTGTAATTTGAATTGATTTAAAAAAATAACAAGAGTAATTATACTTACCTTTTTGCTCCATAGTTGCTTTTCAAAATATCTTTGCAACACTTCATATATGATGCATTGTAATAAAAAAATAATACTCAAAATTATTTGTAGATATTAAAACTACATATATTACTTGAAATTATTTGTAAACATACTAGTCAAATGCTCAAAACTGAACTATTAAAATGAAATGAATCACAATTTAAACTATTTTCACTATCTGTAGGGCACACCATAGTCATTCTATCTGCACACCAATTGAAAATCACTGTTCTACAGTGGTGAAAGAAATATTCTCTTAATCATCCAAGCAGCCTAATCGAACACAGCTCGGAAAATTCAGTTTCAATACAGCCGAAAAAATCCTTCATGGCAAGCACTCAAAATATTCATAGAAACGTTTTGGGTTTGCTGCATGCCACACAGAAATACCTGAACTACTCAGACATGCTGCTTGGAGGATTAAAAAGTTCTTAGCTGGAATTCTATGGTATTCAGAGAACCACCATGGTGACCTTGAATAGTATTAACAACCTACCTAGATATGACTAAAGATTTCATATTACTTTTGTGCCCTAACTTGATACATTTTTTCCTCAGATAATGTGCCACCCTACTCCTATCACAGTCAAGAAATAGCCATTACCACGGCTCGCTCCCGAATCTCTCCTTCTGCCAATGACGCCAACCTAGAGTTTAAAACATTCCAGCAGTCTCCTCCAAAAGAAGAAATGTTTCAACATTACATGCACAGTCGAGACTGCAGTTCTCCGTCCCACCTCAGCAACTTGTATCAACCCAATGTAGTTACGATACAGGTAATGATGACACAGGCTTAATCTTGAAGTTAAAAGTGCATATTTTTGTGGTTGAAACGAATTTCTTCTCATTAATCCAATATTTAATAGTCTACATATTTTTATTAAATAAATTTTTATGTATACAATCTATGTACCAATTATGCACACTCAAGATTTGTTTTGATATGACTAGAATTTGTAATCGACCCAGTTTTAGGGTTCCCCTGATTTTTCATTTTAGTTTTTGGGCCCTTAAAAACTCTTAATATTTGCTGAAAGTCCTTTAAAAATTTTAAAAAGCCAAAGGTTTTTAGTAAACACTATTTATGTATTATGTTATTATTTCACTTACATTCAAAGAACAAGGTCAATGATACTTGTTCAAGGTCAAACATCATCAAAAATTGGTAGCATATTTATAGGTTTGTAAAAATTTGTCTGTTTTTTTTAAACTGGCTCTTGTGAAACCCAAACATAGCACTCGTGGACGTTTCTTCATATGTGCACTTGAGTTAATCTTCTATTGATATGAAATACAACTTGTGAAGATTGGGAATGCCTGGAAAAGACTCAATTTCTCTTTTGCTTGAAGAGTGAAACCCTATGTTTATCTTAATTCTTATTTCTCATATTATGAACTATCACCACATATTACATACAGTTGTTTCAGGTAAATGTAGTTGATGGGAATGCTTACATGTAGATAGTTATAATTGCATTTTTGGCATTTCATGTGTGTAAAAAGGGTTCAGACAAAGATTCACTAAGGTTCAATAAAAGAGCTCTACATTTATTAAAAATTACAAGCCTACCTATAAAATATTTTCCACGTAACTACTGAAGCTGCATATTTATTTAAAACAAATAAATGGAAAAAATTGTTCCTTCTAAATCTCTTAATCAAAAATCTGTCCATCTCATAGTTATGTAGCTCAAATATTTTAATAATAACCCCTTGTTTCATCTTTTTTGTCTTTCAATGAATTCTATTTTGTGGAAAATAGAATCACCAGACTAATATTTCCCCCTTCAAAATTTGAATATGGAAATTTTCAAATTAAAAAATTGAGAAGCTTTGAATGTTGTGTTTACTGTTATATGCATTTGCTATATTTTTATCGCAATTTCCATAATACTTTACGATGCTTTGCAATATTTCAATATGTTCACGATTAATTTTTGTTAACTTTATAGTTTTACAATACATAAAACCAAATGCTGTATTTGTCATAGTTTTTATTTTGTTTCTCACTAGTAAATCTGTCCTCGCTCATCCAGATACACTTTTTATCTCAAAAAGTAGATATTTGATAACATTTGGAATATTATTCATAAGTGTTTGATCGACTTATATTACTGTATACCCTTCAATAATTAATCATACTATTTGTTCATAAGTATAACTATGCAATACTTTTTGTATTTTATTTTGAATTGGAAAATGCCACTTTCAAAACTTTTTATTTACAAACTCTTCGTTATTGAACTTCCAATCATTATAAAAGTATTTCTGAAGCTATTATTCAAAATGCTTGTGCTTATAAAGCCCATGATTCCATAGAAACATACGTTGCTTATTAAGTAGACACTTTTAAGTGTTAAAATATGTATTTGTAAGATTTTTTTCATATATCATATTAAAACTGTCTATTGAGCTTTAAATGAAAGTGCTTGAATTGCATGTTGTGTTAATGCATTCTTATTTCTTTGGAGAGGGTCATACTTGTCAACTAGTTCAATATCATTTTACTTAATATAGCTATCTCACTTAACAAAAATATGAATTTTCTACTAAAAATTACAATTAAAAGAAATTTTGACATTCCCTCTCTGCTTTTTTTTCTGTGTATGTGTGGTCTAAATTAGATAAAATCCCCCATGTAAAATTACTTCAAATAGCCTCTTCTCAGTGTCCTGTCGAAATAGTGGCATGAACAGAAAAAAGGATTAATGTATTTAAATGCATGTCAACAATATTTAAACACAAAATTTCTGAAGGATTTTGGTCATTTTCCCCTCTGTACATCGTGTGTGGATGAACGATTCATAATCGTATTATGAATAGGTATAAAGTATGTATGTATCTCACTGCCTTTCATTTTAATGTTCTTG
The DNA here is from genome assembly GCA_933210815.1 of Meta bourneti. Classification (NCBI taxonomy): domain Eukaryota; kingdom Metazoa; phylum Arthropoda; class Arachnida; order Araneae; family Tetragnathidae; genus Meta; species Meta bourneti. Next base: position 47,057,562 of record OW119931.1, read on the forward strand.
GCAAGTGTTTTATTTCCAGCAAGGATTGCATCTGAGGTTTTTATTTTTTCCGATTCTGAAACTAATTTTCACTCTGAAACTTTCACAAATCTTTTGCACTATTCAATCTTTGACTTGCAGTAGAATGTTGAAAATATATGTGAGATCTTATTGTTTCTTATATCGCTATTGAGGCATTTGATTTTAAGATACTCAAATACACATAAATTATATTCATTGTATTGAAAAGATTCTTAAAGTACTCTTAATCATGTGTCAGGTTATAAAAAAATCAAAATGTTTAATTTTTAAGGGCTTGGCTTACCTAGAAGCAATCTAATCATGTCTTGGATTCTAGAGTACACCTATTTGTCAAGATGAAATATCCTTATAAAACCTTAAAAATTGAGTCATGCAGCTTTGGGAAATTAAAAACTTGGTGCAATAACCAGCCAGCTGAATTCTTTTTAACATTTTAAAAATATGCTTTGCTTGGTGTCAGAATTGGACCTCTGTGATGCAAATACCAAGTACATACAGGATATCACAAAAATCCATTGACTTGAAAACCTTGCATAGCTAAATCACTCCTTTTACTTTTCAAATCTTGTTTATTCATTATGAAAAATTTTAACCAATCTGATTCTACACTAAGCCCTTCAATTTCCAAACTTTAATATCTGACATAAACCTGACTTATTTCATTCAACAGGGAATTTCTAAAAGTATTTCAGTTAGTGTATTATGTCAAAGTTAAATATTTTTTGGATACTATTCTAATTTGAATTTTATTTTCATAGTAGATGTTCTTAGCTTGATGGGTTTTTTCTTTAATTTTTGCATTTGATCTGTGATTTATGCTTTTAGTTTTATTTTATGAATAGTCTTTGTCTTGCAATATTTTAACTCCTGTTTATCAATTTTCTAAAGGTTAAAGTAGAGGAGACTTTTTTATATTCATTAGTGTTTTCCAGTCCACACATTTATCAGTATTTCCAATGAAGTATTTCCACTCACATGTCTTAAATATTTCAATTTTTTCTTTTAGGTTCGTTCAACAAGCCGAGGTCGGTCACTGGAAAGCCTGGACATGGATGACTCAGTTTCAACTGTGATGAACCCACCTTATTATGGCAATTCTGACTGCTGGTATGACACTGTGAGTGCATGGAGACATAATGGCTATGACACAGACAGTGAACTAAGTGTCCATGATCATTACTCTTCCTACGAAACGAGTGGTTCAGCCACACTCAACAGACCAAAGGGAATGGTGAAGCCCAGACCCATCGCTAAAATCACTGCCAAGACCAGGCAGTCTGATCCGGAAATAAACTATGATCTGGATGACGACCCCAAAACCTTAAAACTTGCCAATCAAATGATCGATAGTTGGTCGCCTCAGCATAACTGGTCGAACATGAATTCCTCACAATTGTATGGAACCTTGAGGGGGAAGCGGAATCCTCCCCCTCCACCCAAAAGAACAAACTCAATCAAAAATGAGCGCAGTATTGAAGCGATGAAGGATGAGGCATTTGCGACATGTGTCAAAGGCCTGGCATCGCGATTTGTCATGGGCAGCACAGAACTTCCTCCACCCCCTTGTGATGCGGACAGGTCCGCGTCCCCAGCGTTGACTGAAGACTTTCCCCCGCCTCCTTCCCCACTGTCAGCCTCCGTCATCGACCTCTCAGAATCTTCTGTACCCAAAGAGGATACTGCTCGTGCCAAAGATTTAATTGGAGGGTCCCCACGTTCCAAGTTCCGACAGCGAAGGAAGGATTCGGCAGATTCCAATATCTCAACTTCCAGTACGGAGTCCAATTCGCTACCTTTTGCCAACGAAAATGTTGGGACTATCAAACAAAGAGCTGTGAAATCTGTAACTAGTGAGAACTCACCCGCTGCTTCTCCCTCGTCGACACTCAGGAAGTCTAGCTTGCCTTCAAGCCAAGGTATACACATGAAATGTCTAAATACTTTCTATATATTTTTTGCAAACGAGAATGTAAATCTGGTGCTCTCAATACAACTTCCTTACTTATGGATTCAACCCTCTTTAAGCCATCAGAAAAATCAACATGATTTTAGAAACACTTTTTAACACTTAACATTTTTTTAAGTATTTAGTTTTTAAAGCAAGACTGATAGCTGATAATTATTAAAGAATGTTCCAATGTTCTTTTCATTACTAAACTGCTTATGATATATGGGGGTTATGAGAGTGGTTTTCAATACTAATTTTTTTGTGTTCTTTGGAACATTCATGGTTCTATTTTTGTGACCTATAATGTCTTTTTCCATAAAAATATACTCTATGAATCAACCCTTTTACTTTTAAGTTTTAATCCATAATTATTGAAATCAATTTGACACTTAAAGCCTGTTCTTATGTTAAACAATTAACTCTATACACTGTATTTAAAATTTTCGTTTTAAACTCTTTATTTACCTGGAAAGCTAATTCTTTTATTTAGCGTTTTTTAAATTAGGTTGATAATATAGAGAATTCGGTTTTGATTTAAAGCTTTTTAATGTGTTTCCTATAGGTATTGATAAACCTGTCTTAATACTCTACATACATAATGATAGCCCTTTATATATGAAATTATTAAAAAAATTAATATACTTTCCATTTTGTTTTAAGAATTTTATAAATTAAACTTAAATAATTTTCCTCTCTTAAACTAAATAATAGTTTTTTCATCTCTCACTTTCATTTATATAATTATTTTCTATTAATTTCGTTAAAAACCTAAGTTTAAGACAGAATAAAATATTTGTTTTGTCTTATCTTTTAAAGTATCTGTGTCAAGTAAAAGAACTAGTGCATCTGAAAAGAAAACACTTAAAGAAGGACGTGCCATGGATCAGTGAGTTCAAATTCTTTTTTAAGCTATTTTTTGACTTCTGATTACTATATCTGAAACTGGACTAGCATTCTGTATTTACTCTTGTAATAGCTACATGCATTTAATATCATTTTATAATTTTTTGTAAAATATATCACATTAATGCAAATTATTACTTTCCCAAAAGCTTAAGTTCAAGGAATTTGAAGACCCAGTACAAATTATTTGAATGGCCATAAATGAAATGAATTGTACATTTTATTTTAATATTTTATCAACATTTACTTTAATATCCTTTGTTTTATGAAAATGAATATTTACACATAGCATACTGTTCATATTGATGGTTTTTTGGCAAATAGCCATAACCCTCTTCTTCATAATTTTACAGAAACATAATAAGTTTTCACCTTTCAAATTTATTTGCTGTTTCATTTAAAAACCACATAATTATATTCATTGTAATCCTTTTTAATCAATATTATTTATTGTTACCTCAATTTTCAAACAGTATATATGTATAGAAGAAAAATCCATAGCCACTAATGAATATTACACAAAAGTAGTATTCATTAGTGGCTTATAACCCTTTGCCAAAACACCATTGGTATGTAATAGCCTATATCAAACTAAAGGCCAGCAAATTTATTTAGATAAAACTGAGAATAAGTTTCTGCATGAAAATAAACATTTGCTTTGAAAAAGAATTAACATTACAGACCACTGATGATACAAGAATCTTAAATAACTAGATGTTTTTAAAGGTGAAGTTCAATTGATCTAGTATATAATGTAACAAGTTGTTGCTTGTAACTTTATTGTAAAAATGCTGTAGTCTTAATATTGTCCCTTATATTCCTTTACAAAATCATTCAAACTCAACCCAATGAAGCAAATTTGGTTATTCATAGGAATGTTATAAATTATGTAAAAAATGTTAAATTAATACTCTTCAAAATTTAAAATTGTACCTTTTTAAATTTTTGAGACATAAGAAATAGCATAACTTTCTAAAAAAAATCTGTTCAGGAAAGTTATAAAATAAAACAAACATTTTTTTACATCTTCCCACTAACTAGTAGAATTACTCTTACTGATGTTTGAGTCGAATCAATCATATCTAGATCAAAGTAATCACAAAATTAATTATATTCTAGGAATTGCACATGTGTTTTTACTTAATATAATTTCTGCAGAATTTTTCATTTTTATTTGTGACATAAATCTATCAGCATACTCTAAATCTAATCATATAATCCATTAACATTTTATTTACGCTTTCTGCATCTAGATTGTTATAACAAGCATGGAAAGGGTTTATATAATACTATGTTCACAAACTCATTTCTTCCACAAACTTACTTTTTATCTGAAACTCTTTCTTAAATATAGTTGGAAAAGTCCATCAAAATTTTCTGAAAAATTTCTCACATTTCCATTTATTGTCATTAGAGACATTAAATGAATATATTATAAACATCCCTGTTAACAATGTTAAAGGAACTTTGTGTAATAACACCTACCCAGTAATCAACTTTAACACCACTAAGTATACAACTAAATAATTACCCATCTTTAAGACTCAAGTTATAGATAATTCACCTCATGATCAAGTAAAGATAGCTTTTCGATTTCTTTTCCTTGAAATCTTTTTCCACCCATGAAATTTAAGATTTAATAAGTTTGAAATATTCTGTTTTCAAAGAACGATCCAAAAATCCTCAACACTGGTTTGGTTTACTTGCTTATTATTGAGTTATAAAAATAAATCCTACAAAGCTTTTGACTACAGGATTCATTTGTACAGTACTGTACAGGAAATTTATCTGTACAGGATTAATTTGATTAACATATTTTCAAAGTAAATTGTCTGAAATTCTTTAAGATTCTTCATTAAGAAATAGAATAATCAAACTGATATCAGAAACAAGAACATTTGTACATTCATATTGTGTTTTCAATTTAGAAACTCCAACATTTATTCTCATCAATTACAATTTAAATTATGTTATTATTTCCAGATTATCTATTAATTATTTTACAACATCCTGGTCTCCACATATTCCAACAAAATAGGAAAATAAAGAGATAAATTAACAGGATGCAAAAAACAAAAAAACTTGTAGTTTTCAAAAGTATTATGAACGTTGTATAGAACAATACAGATATTGCACAAAATTAGAATTAAACATAATATCGCTAGAAATGTTTATTCAAATCCAGAAGCATTTATTCAAATTTAGTGACAAGTTTAATCTCTAAAAATAAGTATTTATCTCAACCTTCTTATTTATGGGATGATGAATCGTGAAACAGCCTGTCTATTGTGTTATAATTTAAAATAATTATGCTTTCTTTAAAAAGGTGGCTTCAATGTTTGTACTAATTCATAATTGAGACACATGAATCGAGAAATACTATTTAATTATTTACTCGTCTTGAATTATGTTCTTTTCATAATGTTAGCTTATTTATTTTTTGTTTTGTTTTACTTCATAGCTCTTCTGGTGCCACTGATGTGATAGTTGATATTGAGAACATGTTGGCAAACTTATCAACCCAACTTGATGCCATGCTTGAGTACCAGTTGAATGAGGGCTGAAGATTTTGGTGCAGCTCTGTCCAAATTTTAAACGAACAACCGTTTTTATTCACTTTTTGATGTCGACAGATGTATAGTGAATTTTTTAATTATTTAAGTAGAAGCTGTAGCTGGCTGCAGTGATATTAAACTTTTCTCTTCATTGTGCAGTTGAGATAGGAAACTTGTTAAGAATGGTACAGTTTCATTTCAAGTAAAATTTTTAAACGAAAAATAGTTGTTGGTTATGAAACTGAACTATTTTCATATGGATAGAACGAATGTGATTTCTATGTTTATATTAAAAACAATAGAATTTGATTTCCATTTGCATTCATTTTTGGTTGTGTTCCTTTTTAACTGTTGGAGCTGCATTAAAACTGTCTGGGTTTCTGTAAATGTGTACAGTTATATTTTGTTCCTGTTTTACACATTTTGTTCTCTTATGTTCATCTTTAACAATAAATATATGTTGCAACAGCAAGTACTGGGTAACATATTTTTTTCCTTTTTAAAAAAGTATTACATTGAGCAATAACTTAAATCTTAATTACGCACACATAAATTTAAATGTTCTGATCATTACTGTTCTGAAAAAGTTGTTACTATTGGAAATTAAAAACTGTTTTCAATCATGCATAGCCAAGTATTATCGTATAACTTTTTTGATTACTTTGCTGTACTCAGTTTAAAAATGCATTCAGCTATTTAATATTCAAATAGACATCATGAATTTTAATATATAGAAAAGTTCATGTTTTTAAAGTCATTTTATTTCCATAAAAATATGTAACTAAATATTGACATGATATCCATTTTTTAAGATTCAAACAGCCCTTCCTGTGATGATTTTTGACTAATAAGGCTGTTTATTTTTAACTGACAAATTTCTTCAGTCCCATCTAGCTCTCAAGGATGTCAATGTCAATAAACCCCCATCGCGAATTCAAATGTCTCTCTGAATAAGGATAATTTGCTACTGTGGAAAGGTCTTTAAACATGCAGAGGTTGTCTGAAGGTAAAAAATTGGGGAAGTCAAAAATGAGAACTCTTGCCGATTCTTTATTGAACTTTTTTGAAATCGTAAATGAAAGGATTAACTTTCTTTTCCTGACATAAATGATTATGTAGATATTGATAACAATGTTACAGTACATTCTCAAGTGACCTTTAAAGATTTAACTACTGAATTTTTAGAACAGCATAAAAATACAAGATGAAAGTGAAAATGATGAAATTCTTTCACCACTTAAACAAATTCTTGAAGCCTTAGAAACAATTCAACAGTAACTGCTGTGAGTTCAAGGTAATACTGATGAATTTAAAGCACTAAATGTTAAGAAGCTAATTGTACTTATTGATTTATTTAGAAAAAAACCATTTCAATCAAAATTGGACAAGCACTAGATATTCTAATGCATATTTAAAGTAATATTAAAGGGCTTAAAGACTGTTCAAATAAAACTCAAGAATGGTAAAGCTAACTTTGTTTTATCATTTATGTAGGTTTTAGTACCCCTATTAATTATATCTTTATGAATACTGTGATAAATTTAAAACTCACATGATCATTACAGTTATGTATATTGAGTACGTTCTAGTGCCATTTTACAAAAAAAATATTAATCAGCATTTAAAATTTTTTGTACTTTGTTAATCATAATTTTTCCTATGCACTATTCAATCCAATCATGAGCGTGGACAGAATAGAGTACTTAAAAGGGAATTTGCATGATTTATATGTAATTTCGTGAAAACAGGAATGTCAGAAAAGACATAATGAAAAGGAAATATATTTAAGATATGACTTTTCACATGTTAGAAATTTCTTTTGTTTATATTTAGAATAACCATTATACTTTGCCTGTTCTTATTTGCTGCAGAAACAAACGAACTTTAAATTTTACGAAAAATTAATTCAAATTTGAATTAAATATTTCTTGGTGTTATGTAATTAATATCTATTGTTACTCAAGATAAAAACTTTCTTAAGAAACAGTTGTGTTGTTATTACTCATCTCTGCTGTTCTTATTTTGTCATTTTTAACTCCTATTTCAAACCATTAGGATGAAGTGTGATTGCGGTGGATCTTGATTGTTGTCTGTTGTGTAATGTCATAAAATGTGCTCTGGATCCAAGACTTTTAATGTAGAAAGTCCCAAGTTGGTAGGAAATGTTCTTGACAATCTTTGTGTTTTTATAACACAAAGTGATTATTAATATGAAGACAGTCATTTTCCTTTTTTTTTACTGTTTGATCATGATGTTTAATTTATATGGAGATCAACCTAATGTAAAACCATTGTTTCTCAACCCGTTTCCTTTCCAAGGGAAATTTGATTATGTAAACAAAAGATCTTTATGAAATATTAAAAAATTGTAGAATTTCTGTTCTTGAATTTTTTCTAACATACATCTTATACGTATGCACCTTTGACACATTTTATTACAATGTCATAATTCTCTATTTTCTAAAATTATAAAAATTAGATTTTAAGTTTTTGACGAAGGCAGTTGAGAAAATTGAAAGAGTAGGAGAATATGCTTTTTTAGCTTAAAACAGAAAATGAATACCATATTTTTGAGATTTTATGACTTGAATGTGTATTTTATTTCTTAACAACAATGAAATGTATTGGTTTGGGGAACTCAGTACCTCTTAACCTCAAATTACACAGATAATTGTTCAACAGAAGTATTTAAAAATATTAAGGTCATTTTCATCTTTTTAATGTTAAATCAAACAGATTAATAGACCAAAATTAACGGACATCTTTTTCCTTTCTTGATTACAAAGTAAATTATTTTCATGCTCATCTGAATTTTTAAAATTAGCAGTGTTTGTAATTGTCAAATGTTACTTTAGAAGCAATTTATTCAATGAAAGAAGTTTCATGTTGAAAGTTATCTATTTAAAGAGAAATTTGCTTTAAATATACATGATTGCTAATTAAATTTTTTAAATCTTGGGTCATTTATAAAAGTGTAACTTTAAGGAGAGATGGATCTGTACCCCTATGAGTTAACGGTCAACTCCAATTTTGTCAGTCTATCTCTCACTATATTAAGAGATAAGATGTATAAATAAAAAACGATGGACAAAATTTGTGTTATGACTGCATCTAGAGTACAGATGTATTTTTAAAATATTTACGTCTAGCATGTTGTCTTAAGTGATGGAAATATAAAACAATTGTAAGGTAACAATTTATTCTAAAACATCAGAATCGAACAGTACTAAGTTTTAGTTACAAGTTAAGATATTAGACAGTATTTAGAATTTATCCACTCAAAATTATTTCTTTCTTAGATACAAACTAGCAAATTAAAGTTGAAACAGTAAACTCGGAAATAAATTTCAATTCAATTATTCTAAGCAAAATTCATTTCTTTTTCTAATTAAACGTTTTATGCAGTTCTTTTTGGAATTCACTCAATAAATTAAATAGTTGCTGTTTCTGCTAACTTGCTATAGCCCATGTAATATTAATGCTAAAACTTTATCATTTTTTAAACGAGTATTAAACATCCTATATATGATGTCCGGACTTGTGTAGAATGACAGTATTTTTCAAGCATTTTCATTATTGTTATTGAAGATGAGAGCCTTTATTTTCCCAGTGAAATCAAGAGAACTTGGAAAAGCCGAAGGATGACTAAAAAATCAGCCCATTAGTTTTATCACTACTTATTAAAATCAAGCTGTGCCGATTTTTGTTTTGTGGCATGATCAAAAGCTTCGAAGATGGGGCTTTTTATCAAACTAAAAGTCATGCAGAAAAGCAAACTACAATAACTCATCCGCTTTCTCGGCAAATCAGAAACTAATCGCATTTTTGCAAATAAGGAATATATCCTATTTTCCCGTGGTGTCCGAATAGTTTTAAGTTATTTCATAAGTTATATTACATTTTAAGCAAAAATAATATTTTTATAAAGTTATTACTGTCTTACTTATAAAAGCTTAATAGAACATTTTTCTAATTACAAGCAGATTTTAAGTCCTCAAAGTTTATTTTTCTACTTTGAAATAAGTTGTTATGTTATACTTTGTTCCATACATCTGGTGCCATATTTTGGACAAATTAATTTGCTAATTTTTCATCACCAAATATTACTTTATTTTTTATTCACTTAAAATGTTATCACAGGAATCGTTCTGGTAAGTTGCTATACAAATTTCATGAATGTTGAAAATTATCTTTATTTAATAGTAAACAAATGAATTTACCATATGATGTATCCATTAAGATTGAGAGTATTTCTCCACACACACAGAGAGAGAGATTTGTAGATTTACTGACTTTGCAAAGAAATTAAAAAAACAATTTAAGCAATTCCTCAAAAGTAACCACGCTTGCTATAAACAATGGAACGCAAGATAAAGGTTAAAACCATTTATTTTCTATGAGAATAATAATTGAAGCGTTCGAGCCGAATATCGGTGTATGTGTCAAGTTTTCGAAAATGAATAATGGTTTACGTACATCGATTCCTACAGTTAATTCCCAAAGCAACCACTAGATGGTATTGTGGATCAGTATCTAATGATATCTTACGTACTGGTGTGGGGAACACCGGTCTATGTGGAACCACTCGCCTCCCTTGCTGCCCGACTCGCAATTGTTTACGGGGAAGATTACGGAATCGCTAAACACCGCTTTTGATATGGTTTAGTTGTCCATTTCTTTTCTTTCGTTAATACATTTCACGACCATGGGAGGAGGAGGTAAGGTGAAACTTTCTTCATGCGACGTGACCCGCCTTGACAAGTTTAGCCAAATTTACGAAACGGTGAACGGAATAAGGGTCCGAGAGTGGCTCTTACCCATGTAACATTGACATCAGAAATATTGAGCGTTTTTGCTAATCCTGTAATCTAAGTGATGCACGCAGTCCATTATTCTCTTCAATTGCTCTAAAAAAAGCACGTCAGCTATTTTCACCTTGATTTTAACATCGATTTTTTAAAACTTTAAATTGCAATCTGTTTTCTGAATTGCAAATGTATAAATCTTTACATTATATTATAATAAAGGTGGACAAAATAAGAAACAAATTGCAGTTGTGCAAATTAAATTTGGAACCAAGTAATTAAATGAGGATCTCATCTAAACCAGCTATTTTCAACCTTCATCTCAGGCACACATAAACTAACACCAAAAAATGTGTTACTTTTCCGAGCTAGCAATACATATAATTTTGATTGATTTACAAAAAAAGATTTAGAAAGTAATTACTTACCCTTTGCTCCAAAGCGATTTTTTATAATATTTTTGAAACTTTTATAATACTTTGTAATAAAAAGTAATACTCAAAATTCTTTATACGGAAATTAGTTGTCAACACGTTTGTCAAATGTTCGAAACTAAACGTTGAAATGAAATAAATTATTTACACAATTTAAATCATTTTACCATTCGTACGGCTCACCAGTGCCATTCTTGAGGCAATTTAGTGCGTCGCGGCACACCTGCGGAAAATCGCTTATAAAAAAAATTGCAATCTGATAAAGGAACCCAGTCTGCAGATGTTCGAGCAAAGGGTTTGAATGAAAATCGTAAAAAAGTTTATGAACTTTCTAGAGAATAACTGGTTTCTATCCAGAAGTAACATTAAAAACTGTTTTCCTTAGAAATATGAAGATTTACCTACGTTTATGTATAAAAAGCACATGAATGATGTTATTTAATGTATGTTTCTGGTGTTTAGTGATTGTCAGGTTCATGATAAAAATGAACTTGCGACTTGTAATCACTTTATCTCGTAAAAACAAGTGCCAATAAAACTTCTATAGACATCAACGTACGCACAAAGAACGCTTTTCATGCGCTTTAAAAATAAAATGACAAACAAAAAGCCCGAAGAATTTGTTTCGACTTGTCTTGTTCTATTGAGATACATTGTTTATTATTTTTAGCATCATAAATTCACGAGCTCACCGGTAGTATGGAGACTAAAATATTCGTGCAAAGATGTAAAAGAACATTTACGAGTCTACTAAACACGATTACGAGATATAACTCAAATAAACGTGAGTCATGAAGACATATTTCTTATCTTACACACCACTTGGTCAAAGAATTTCTTCAGAGAATGCAAAAACTTTTGAGAAAGAATTTTTTTAATTTAATTTAATTGAGTAGCTTAATTTTTCATAAGAGATGTAGCCGCATTTGTTGAAAAGGGAAATAAAATAATACACAAAAACTCAAAACCACTGTTCTATGTAAAGTCCTATGTCCTTTTCCATATTTCTGTAGGGACTAGGATGGCCTAGTGAGTATGCGCACCGTTGTGTTGCTCCAGTGCGACGTTAAATCTACAACCTACCTCTCGTAAGATATCAGAAGTGTAGGTCACGAGGGCTTGGGAATCGACTTGAGCCAATTGGTATCGAAGAGCGAACTAGCCTTTTTCTCCATACTCTTCAATTAACCCTACATTATGATTCGTGCTTTTTTCAATACCACGTGACCTACGCCGAGATCTTCAAACCGAGCGATCGAGAGAAATAAACTGCATACACGTGCCTCGTCTATTTCATTAGACGCTTGGTGGCTCAAATGTTCTCGTGTATACATCCGTTTACTAGGAAATCTCTTTACTGGTGGTAAGTGGGAAGTACGATACAATAATGCCACTATGATCCTCGATCCAAACGGGAGCGGATCTAGGTGGATGTATCGTAGCAGGCCTCTCTTGTGGTGCATCCCGAGAAATTCAAAATTTGCGAAGCTCTAATCACTTTAAAAGGCTTATGGCATGAAGCCAAATACCTGACATTTCAAAACAACGCATCCCAGACACTGGATGTAGTTTCTGGAATATAGTTTCTCATAAATTCTATTTTTGTGTTTTCAACGCAGTTTTACGCTTTCAATTTAAGTTAACAATACTGAGTTGCTGAGAGGTGTGCTGGACATGCACGTAGTCAGAAAAATAGGGATGGCCGAGGACAGGTACAGTATGCCTCGAACTTTAAATAAATTTTCAGATTTTTATTGTATAATTCGATCTTTGTAGGTTCTTGTTACGATTGTGATGAAAGATATTTTTGAATCTGCATATTTGTTCTTACTGTGCACTAGTATATTCAAAAAGCACTCAAGGACAGATGTTTTGAGGGGAGAGCCTACGCGGCTCGAATGATTCTAGGAATCAAAAGCTATCAAAAAGTTACTTATATCAGAGGTAGGTAGGTAGTTGAATTTACGTCGCACTGGACGGCTATTGACGACGGTCCGGGATCGACCCGAAAGATCCGAGGACAACACGTCATTTTAAAACATGGTCAAATGACGAGGTCAACACTTGAGCAGGCACCCCATTCTGCAAACTTCCACACTACGCCAACGTGAGGACATTTGAAACCACGGCAGATTTAACCGGCCCCCACCAGCCCTCCATATATACGACGGTCTGGTTGAATAGTTTTGAACTCGCAACCCTGGGGTTGATAATTCCTCAACCCTCCGGCTCTTCCAACTCTTCCTTTCACTGATATAACTAAGGCTACCGCTTTTGAAAATGACAGGTAAAATATTCTAAATTTGTCAACAGCCTGAAAACAGTCTAAAAAAATCATTGAGCACAAATATCCTTAGCATTTAGGGAACCGGGAAAAATATTAGTAATTGAATTTACATCGCACTAGAACTCAAAATACAACGGGCTGTTTTGAGTTATAAATATTCATGAACAATGAAGCATATCAAAGCAGTTTCGAAGCGCCCTTGTTATTTAAAATTACTCCTTAAAAGCAATAAGCTGATTAACTCTTCAATAGCAGTAAGTGGTTTTAGAGTCCCTTGTATTCTTATATCAATGGGCTTTAGTTAAAAGATATCAAGTTGACGTTTCCTTTCTAAGAACAAATGCAGAATTTTAAGAACGTACCTTTAAGTAATAATGAATTTTCTATTCCTGTTGGAGAGATAAGTGCTTTTGTTATTCTATGATTACTCTGATACACTAAGGCTAATTGAACCGAGTGCATTTGGAATATTCATAAAACTAATATTATTTTATCTCAATTTAAGGAACCCACCTCTTAATTTTGAATCACAGTTTTCGAAGCTGGCACTCCCTCTCCAAACTTCCACGCCAACGTGAGGACATTTGAGGCCACGACATATTTAACGTGCACCAACCCCCATGTACACGACAGTCTTTGGTTGGATCTAGTTTCGAACTCGCCACCCTCCGGTGGCTTATCCGCTCCGCTACTCTTACAACAGGGCTACCGCAGCCCCAATATATAGACAGATTAAAAAGTTTTTATATTTATCGAAACAGCAAACAAACGATGGATACCTGTGGCAGCAATATTGATCACTTACCACCAGGAAGCAACAAATCAACCCCTATTGCACTAAGATTGACCCTAAACAGTGTGTATTTCTAGAACTTAATCCCGTACATGATTACTATATTTAGTTTCACGTAAGTGAAACAAGAGAGTATCTCGTACATTTGCGTGTTTCTTGACGATAATAACGATAATGATGTTTTCAAAAAACGTAACAGCAATTTCATTTTCATAATTAGATTCTTAGATGACACAAAAATTTCCTATATTCTATGTTCCAATCACTACGTTCTTCATTTTATTTCATTGTTAATGTCGTTTTGGCCTTGAAAATAAGTTTGCAAAGGTTGCTGTATTACGTGATGTTATCTTTGGAATGTTGGGTCATAAAACAGGAATACATTAATCCAGACGTTTCCAACCTTTTTGACTCGCGGAGCCCTTTTTAGAATCAATTTCTATGGTGGAGCGCCTTAGACCTACCCTGTTTTACAAGTTAACGGTGTTTAGGAGTAGTGTTACAGGGGATAGACAGTAAAGAGATATTTAAACAATTACGCAACGTCAATGCAATGAAATTACATAAAATCTTTGTAATTTATATCTATTCACAACTACCACCAATACCCATGATATTGTCAAAATTTGGTCGTACATAAAAGTTTCAATGTTCAACTTAGCAAATTTCGGTTCAGAATGTAATTTCTAGTTTTCATATTTTGATTCAACTTTTCGTTTCTTATTCTTTATTTCATTCAATTTTTATTTATTTTTTTGCAGCGGCCGCGGAGCCTCCTGGGAAGGTACTCTGAGCACAGGTTGGGAACTGCCTTAATCTGCATTGTATTTTATGTATAAACTACATGGAAGAATTTATTTTCTCACGTGTATTTATACAAAAATCACGCCTCCCCATAGGAAACTTTTACATCCCATTTTATGTGTTAAAAAGTATACAAAAACAGAAAACTTTTAATGGATCTTTCTAAGATAACAAACTTCGACTTTCGCTTACAAAATACGTGTGAAAGGTTGCTGATCGCTCGAAGATCAAAGCAAGATTCTTTAGACAAGCCCTTTTATCTTCTCTATTTTATGCCAAAATGTAAACGTAAAAGCAGATAAAACTTTTAATATCTTCAATTGAAGATTACAAAATCTTCGACTTTCGCTTATAAAACACGTGTAAAAGTAAAGCTGCTGATCGCTCGAAGATCAAAGCACGATTCTTTAGACAAGTTCCCCGATTGTACTATAAGCTAGCTGTGTGATAGGTGATTACCATGGTTAATATTCTGAATTTTCTAAGTGCTTCTTGTAGCAATTTTGCGAATATTCTAAACAGACCTTCTATGAAATAGATGGAGTATGTGCGCGTAGCTTCATGCTATTTCTCCCGATCGCTTGATTTGAAGATCTGTCACGTGGTATCGGAATCCCGATGAAGCATTCTTTTCACTTTGATAGACAATCGGCCAAAGTCCCAAGCCTACGTGACCTACATTTCTGAAATCTTACGAAATCAACTCTGTTCCACATACTTCTATTTCATTTGAAGGTAGATGTTGCAAAACGAAGTGATATGTTACAAATGCAACGAAATCTCAAGCACTAAAATAAACTATTTCAATGATATTGTTCGTATTAGGTTTCGTTTGAAACGAAATTGGTGTAGCATCCGATCTCACCCGTATCCTTTTACAGTCGATTTCATCTCGTACTCTGCAACTATACAAAAGGGAAGTGGAAAACATTTCAAGGGGCCCGAGAAAGAACTGGTTTTTCAGTGGCGTAGCTAGATTTTTGAGACCAGGGCAAATGATGCTGATGCTGGTCATCGTCCGAAATGAAGTTTATGTATTAAAAATGTAAAAAGTAATATATTAAAATAGTACAGATAGATTATCCTATTTAGTGACACATTAATTTTCATTATTCAATCGTTAGTCATCTTATTAAGTATCGATTACAATTAATTATACTTTAGTTACTTTTAATATAACTTTTGTTTACCATACATTACGTGAGTTGAAACGAATGAACTTTCACGTGACTTTAAAATAGCTGGTCACTAAGTAATTTTTACTAGTGTTAAAATTTTTGCATATATTTTAAATTGAAAAAAGGGGAAATCAGCGTAGTATTTGACATACAATCGGTTGATCTAATTTATTCTGCTGAAAGTTCGTTTACTCATGAAACTAATTCCTAAATCGAAATATTTTAATGAATATTTACAAGAACATACTTATTTTAATTAATTTTGAAATTGTCAATAGTGGAAACTGGTTTCACCTAAAAACACTCATTTACAACTTGCACGCAATACATAGAGAACTACAAAAATTTTATTTGTTTTCTGTTTTCAATGAATGCATAAAACAGGAAGAATTTGATGAGTGTGATCCAAACTTATTAACACCAAATTAATGAACTATGGGCTAATTTAAATGAAATTTAAGATAAAATGGTTCTAATTGTTGATGAGAAGACATACCACATATGGAATGCGAATTCAATGAAATCACTGATAAAATAGATATAAAAATAACTATCGCAAGGTCAAAAAAAATTAGGGTTTACTCTGAAGTGGTCCAACTATTAAACCGGTCAGAGAAACTTCAACCGTTAGATTGTCTTAGAATTACGGACATTTGCTGGAAATTATCTAGATTGGATATTATTTCGATCTTTTTGTAGTAAGCATTCATAACTCTTTAAGCAAGGCCCAAAAACTGGAGTATTTGAAACTATCACTCAAGAATGAAGCTCTCTATCACTCAAGGGCTCTATCTTGTCCTCTATTCAAATCTGATGCACACTATGACAAATCTTCGGAAATTTTTTTTCAACCTCTATGAAAATAAAGTTGAGATAATTTTTACACTACCTTAGATAAATTATTCTCCCAACCTCACCTAACGCAAGAATCAGCTATCGGCTTACGAAAATTACTTGATGTCACAAATCAATGTCGAGACTAGAAATTCTCAAGCAACCAATAGAAGAATGGGACACCATTTTATTGTACTTTCTACGAAAAGAATTGGACTCCGAGTCATTGCGGCAATGGATGCTTAACCTCACACTGACCACAAATTTCCTTCCTACGAGCAGTTTCGCCAATTTATTGACACGAGCGCGATTCTTGGCTTCACTAACCCCGTTAATGAACCAGTCCAGTTTCCTTTGGGGAAAAATCGGGTCTAGTGGACTTCAGGCAAAAGAGGATGAAACGGGAAGGGCTCTTTTTCACACCATTCGGTTTCCAATGCATGTGTCTCCTGTAAATTCATTCCATTAATTAGTGATAAAATTTCTGATCTTACAACTGATGAAAAGAGATGCCATCTAGAAATATAGATTGTGTTCAAATTCCTTAAGAGCAGGATATTTTTATTTAAAATCTCCAAATCATCCAAAGGCATCAATTTTGCTGTACTTAAAAAAGGAAATACAAGGTGTGAAACATCACACAACCATGGTCCTAATTCAATATCTATAGTATCTAATCATTTCTCTCAAATTAAAAATCGAACACAAGCTTTACTACCAACTGCTATTCTGAAAGTGAATGATTCTTAAGCTAATCAACATGTTTTTTGATCACTCATAGACTGGTTCTCAGTCCAGTTTCATTCGAGAACACTGTTTAAACAATGAATGTTAACAGAAAACATTCATAATTTCAAATTACAGATGTTCTTCCTAAAGAAACAACTGCTCGTAATGGAACTGAAATTTGAAACTTCTCTCCACTTATAATAATAATACATTCTTAAATCAGAATGCATATTTTAACAAAAATAACTTGACTTACTTCAAAACTCAGTAAATTAAACTAATTTGGATTGTTTCAAATGTGCTTAAATTAACGAATCCAAGTTATGAGCATGATCGAATTTATACCTTGCTTGGTGCTGATGTGCGTCCTGAAATATTCTAAAATGATCGAGTCAAGGCACTTGATTACTCTTGTTGCTCAATGGACTATATTTGGATGGATAATTTTATATTGAGATGTACGCTTTCAAAATTGTAAGGAGACTCGATGTTTCCCAAAGTGTCTAATCTGAATTATTCGCTGTGAAAAAAGGGTTTACCCAACTCCAAACTCCACGTTGAATTTGATGGCTCTGCTAAAACCCGCAAGGGGCCACCTCTTCTCAAACGGCAGCGTTGCAGTCCTGTTATGTCGCGTTTCTGCCCAGAGCCTAGATCTAGAGAGTGCCAAGCAGAAACTCTACTCCTGGGGACGTACTCCGACATCACAAGCTCGGATCCGGAGTTCACTGTATCCGGAGACTGGCGAGACAGTCAGAGTGTCTCTTCGAGGAGCAGTTCAAGTTCTGTGCC
This sequence comes from Meta bourneti, assembly GCA_933210815.1. Classification (NCBI taxonomy): domain Eukaryota; kingdom Metazoa; phylum Arthropoda; class Arachnida; order Araneae; family Tetragnathidae; genus Meta; species Meta bourneti. Next base: position 47,075,645 of record OW119931.1, read on the forward strand.
ACCGAGTGATGCAGACCACCTTGACAATGTGAATCGTAAAAAGACCCGTTCGGAAAGTACTTCCAGAAAGCACGACCATCCGTGCTTCTGTTACTCAGAATTCCATCAGCATCCACCGGTCGGGTCATCCCTGTCAGAAGCGTCGAGACTCAGTTCGAGCAATCAGAGCACTCATTTCTTGAATTGTTCAAGTGCTTTCCAAAGCCATTGTGTTCCCGCGTACAGAATCGTCCATCCCGTCACAAACCTAGAACGATTGCTACAATCATCAAACCAGTGACAGCCGTCCCGAGAGCTAGTGGAGCACTATGAACAACCACAACAACCTACATGCTGGGCCACGACTTTTATAAGCGCTCTTGTAACAAGACCATTGGATTAGCTAAGCCAGAAATATCATTTGAACTTTAGTAAGAAAATGCGTAATCTGTGTTTGAGCTCAAACACGAACTGCAAATGAACTAATGGGTGATCTACCTGGACCCTGAATAAACCTGTCCAGATCATTTTTTCTGAGTAATATGGATTCCTCCGAACCATTTTCCATGCGCATTTCAAAGGGTATCAGAGCCAAAACATGCAAGGATTATTTTACTTTATTTGTGTTCTTCGCCACAAAGGTGAGCTGGTCGGTGATTTATCAACTTATGTATTCATTGCAGTTTTAAAACACTGTCTCCCGACATGGTAAATGTGTTGCTATCTATAGTGACTACGGCACTAGCTTTGTCGGCATTAATAGAAAATTAAGAGAATTTCAAAAGGTGCTCAATTCTTACAAAACCACGAGAAGGTTGCTCGTCACTAAGGCAATGAAGTTATAAATCGACACTTCAATCCTCCAAGTGCACCTCACATGAGGTAAACAACCATAAAATTACTGAAACATCTCAATCGAATAATTCCAAATATTCTTTTGCCCTGCAGAGTTTTACACCATTATAGTTCAAATCGAAGGCTGTCTGAATTCAAGATCCATATCTCGACTATCAAATGACTGGGCAGTAATGCCAAAGCATTTTCTCAACGGAAATCTCATCATTTTAATTCCTGAATCAGATTTTACCACATCGAAAGTGAAGACTTCCTCGATGGCAATTAACAGCTGTTCTAACGTCTTTGGAATCGATGGAAAACAGAATATCTGTAGCAATTACAAAGGCTTTGTAATAAAGACAACATTCAAATCGGAGACTTGGTGATTCTGAAGGATGAACAACTTCCCCTTGAAGTGGAAGATGGGCTGAATTGCTGAGCTTTTTCCTGGAAGTATGACCTTTTGTGAGTGGTTTCTGTGAACGCCTAAAACAATCTGTACGCAAACTTTGCTGGTTGTTGCAAAGTGAGTTAACATTTGTCTATCATTTTTGTTGTTTGCAGTAGAATCATCGATTCAAATTAGATGTGTTGGGCTGTATCTTACAGTATTATTTTGTTTTATGCATTTAACTTTTGTTATGCCTTCATTGTATATCATTTCTAGAAAATATACGTTGTGTATTTTTGAAATATAACATTTCAAGGTGGGCGGTATGGTGGTTTTTGTAGGGTTTCTAATAGTCACCACCAAACATAGCGTAACGGCTACATTGAGATACCAACTGTTTAATCACTAGTAACACTTCTGTGAGCTACGTTAGAGCCTCGCTTTTTTCACGCTTCACGTCTTGCCCACACGAGCAAGACGATGTCTCGAGCGTCTCCTGTTCCGTTAATTCAAACAATTACGTTTTCGGAAAATAAGATTAAAACTTTTTGGGTAAATTAAAGCTCTTGCAAATTTTTGTTTAAGAGGTATTAAAGTTAATTATTTAGTGACAATGTATTGTTGTGGAACTGACTTACTTTGTGGGTATAAATTTTAATGTGTAAGGATCGAACTGGGTCAGCGCGACCAGATTGAGGCATCTTAGAAAAATGTTAGCAACAGCGGGTAAAAAAGTTTGTATAACTTGAGTTGTTCACTTCTGTTTAATTTACGGAATGGTGTCCGTTTAGTCGTACCGAAATCACCAGAGTATTTTAGTCTCATTATTTCGATGATTTTATCTATTGACATCAATTTGAATAAAATAATTTTACCTTTGTGTCACCCTACCCAATTTATACTCTGAGCCATGGTACTTGATTCGATGATGGTCCCTAGTATGTGGTTAGATGATGGGACCCTACGGGTGGTTAGATGACGGGCCCTGTCATATGGTTAGATGACGGGTCTTTGTTCATGATTAGATGACTGGCCTTAGTACGAGGTTATGTGACGTGACTGGAAGTGCCTTAGACGTGTTAGATGATGGGCAATGGTATGTGGTTAGATGACGGGCGCTAGTACCCGTTTAGATGACAGGCCCTGGGATGCGTTAGGGGATGAACTCTGGTATGTGGTTAGATAACTGGCTATGGTATATGGTTAGATGACGGCCCTAGTATCAGTATACATGCGACTCTGGCATAAAAATGCATCCCAAGTATTCAATGTTTAAATTTCACAAATGAATAAATTTTTTTATTTCCTTATGCAAGTGCTATGCACCTTAATTATATGCATAATAAAATGATTCGTAACTTTTTGCATTTCAAAAACAAGCTCCCGTTAAATTGCAAAAATACTTTTCACATTTCATCCCCTTAGGTCTCTGTCTCACATGGTACCGGCGACCCATATGTAGATTGGTTAGATTTCATGGCGCAATATTAGACAAAGCTGCGCCAAACACAAGACAAAGTCAAGCAGACAACACAAGAAAATTTTACTGATACAGAAGAGAAAAATAAACCCATCGTAAATTACAGGAATAGAACCTGCGCCACCGTGAACTTTATTTTAATCACTGATTTGTGCTCATTTGATTCTGGATATTAAAAAAATGGAAACTCAAACAGAACAATTTTACTTATTCGGACATCCCCTTTCCAATGCCCTCCGCGGAGACTAGTGCCGTTCTCTGTTTGGCGCCAAAACCAGCTGCTCAAGTGTTTGTTTCTCAGCCAAGCTACCTGAGAATTGATCATTAAAAGACGAACGCGATCGTTCGTTCCTAATGATCCAGTTACGCCCCCGTGCACCCAACTCTTTCAACCATGCGGGAAAACGGCAGAACAATAATCTCTTAACAGCGGCGGGCCATGGCTCGCAGGCCACACCTATCCTGACGTCACGACGACGCCCTTCTGACCCTGAGACGGAAAGTGCGAACCCAACATGCCGCCGCATTTCGCCTGATTGAAAATTTTCGGAAGGCTGAGCGGACCCGCATCGTTCTCTTCTCGGCAGTCTTCCTCCCTGAATACCCACGCTTGCCGCCGATGGAGGTAGGTTTTGGTTGAGCCTTCCACCGCTCGCGGCGCTGCCGGCAGTGTTTATTTTTTGAGAACCGAGTACGCGAATCTCGTGTTCTGGTTTGAATTTTTTTATGACGAACTGTTGTTTCGTGTTCTGTTTCAGTTCCGAGATTTTGTCCATTTGAAATTTTTTGAGAAACTAATGAAATGCTTGAAATTTTTTGGGAAAGATAAATCTGAATCGCGTCTGATGGAATGAAGTGTCAATGAGAGCTCGAACACGTGTTATATGAGCTCAAATTGAGAATTGGATTCGAAAATAGTTCGCAAATTATTTGTCCTCCTGTTCAGTTCTTAGCAATAATCTTAAAAATTAAACACATACATTGCTGCAAATCCAATGTATCGGGTTCTGCAACATCAGTCTGCATATTCTTGTCTGCTTAATTTATAATCGGTTTTAAGTATAGGTTCTGAATTTTCTCACTAAAATTTTTTCAATAGCTTTTGAATATTTAAGGTTGAGAAATTAATTTGAACCATATCTTATAGAGAGAATGCTTCAATGAAAATTCGAATACGTGTTGATGTAATATAAGCTGCCGGTGAGGGAGTTTGAGATTCGAAAATCGTTTGAAAATTATTTCTCTCCTTCGGTGGAACTTTAGGCAGTAATCTTTTTAAATTAAGTAACATACTTGTACTGCCTTCAATTTCTTTCTAGCTAAAGAATGAATTCGCATACCTGTTGAAATATTCTGCACTATTTTGAGATTCGGAAATTTTAATCATTTATTTCAAGCTAATGTTAGAATGCATGTAATCTGAAAACAAATGGAATTCACTCATGTTTTAATCAAAATTTTATCCTTTTTTACAATAACTATTTTGTAGTTTATTGCAATTAAGATCTAAAATTTATGGTACTATGTATTACGGAACTTCGTTCCCTAATGGTACCTTATTTGTAAAATTTAATTGTAAATTTTAAAAAGAACAGAATCTATCAGTTGAAGGTTAAGTTCAACAGAATGCTTATGTCGTAAATTTTATCGAATTCAAAATGGAAAAGGGGGTAATTTCAAATGGAACTAGGCAATTAATTAACTTACAAAGTTTCTAAATATATTAAGATATAATTAAAAGCTTTCGACTATAAAACATTTTAGCTACCTTTGTTATACTTAATCCGATTCGGTAAACTCGTCATCTGACTAGTTAAAATTACAAGATGTCCTTGGATCTTACCCTTAAATGACCCCAGAATGTTGCCAATAGCCCGCTGTATTGCTCCAGTGCGATGTTAATTGAACTACCTACCTACCGATTCAGTAAAAACAAGTTTTGTAAATTTTAAGGGAATCTGGAATCAAAATAGATTGTGAATGAAACATGGGACTAAGAACTTTTTTTTTTCAATTTTCTCCTCTGTTCGACTATTTCCCAATGTTTAGAGCTGTAATAGAATTTCCCTTGCATGTTTCCCGAAATTAAATGCATATGTTCTATTGTATGGAAATAAGGAGATGCGATATAATTCTTTTTAAAGCTTTTGTCGGCTGTCGGCGAAATCGCAGCTATAAGTTGAAATTTATACGAGCTATAAAAACTTTCAATTACTGAAAACTCCATGGAACTGAAAATTAAAATCTTAGTAAGCATTTCCATGGTACTCATTGATTTTCTTCGGTTCCTTTAGGTTTTAGATTTTTTTAATTTATAATAGAAAATTTTACTGCTATATTGTTTCCTTGACCGAAAAGTAGGACAAGTGAAAGATCAGAAGGGTATATCAGTATTTCTCCCCAATCTTAAACTAGCTAGCGATCAAGTGTCATTTGTCATTTTGCCAAAGATGAATTCAGAATTTTAAGTGCTCGATCAAAAGATTACTAATTTCGAAATCCGTTTTTCAAACGTAGCATTTTCAACTAGAAACTAGGCATTTCAATATTTTAATTCATAGTTCGAAGTACTTTAAGGTATTGTAAGGTTAAAAATTAAATAATAATAGAGAGAGACAGTGAGTCAAAAAAAAAAGTATTGGGACACGAAAAACTTAATTTTATGAAAAGGATATAAGATTTTTCTTAAACTAATATTTTAAATACATAAAATATCGCTCTTGTACCAGGGATGCGATATTTCCAAATTTTACCATCATTAACAAGACGTGACAAATTAATTTGATACGTTATTCATGATTAATTTAGTATAAAGCAAATTTAAAAAATAATATGAATAAAATATTTTCCTAAAATAAAATAACAGTTTATTTACAAAAACAACAATTATTCGTAATACTTAGACAAGCTCGAATATAAACGCATTTCACTGTCTTAACTCAGATGCATAAACTTAGAATTCTGAATTGAAATAAAATAAAACATTACTTCAGGCATTGCCAGAGTTAGAGAGATTCCGAGCAGAAAATTAAACTTTTATTACCAGTGAAGTTTTCTCTTGAGCTTTTCTTGTTAAACAAAGATTTCTTTCCTACAAAATGAAAGTTAAAGTAGTTGCAATCGTGGTAAAATTTGATCACTAAGATAATTTTTTCCCAAAATTTAAATTATTCTTCTCTATATTCTAATGCAAAATAAAAGGGTAACAATACTGTGGACTTCAAAAGTATGAGACAAAAAATAAATTTTCATCACAAAATTAAATTTCTAAAATTGAATGTTTAAATTATTTTAATATCATCTCCCAAATATATATTCGAAAATTATATTTTGCAACGAAATGAAAAGTTCAACATAAATAATTAGAATTTGAATTCTGTAAAAATAATTTTTGGAAGAAATTGTTTCTCCAGCAATGCGCTGGAAATGCAATTTGAATTTGAATGATGTCTTGTGTTTGTGCAGAATCCGCTCTTGTCACGTACACAAAAGGCATTTTCATTTTCCAGATTTTTCACTTCTATTCCTATCTAAAACTCAAAAATTCCAAAATCAAAGCCCGTGGTGCAAATACTCGGTATGTAAGCTACATTTGTGCACAATTTCAGTTTTCTAAGTTGAATAGGGTTTTTTTATCACAAATATGACCGATACCATGCACTTCGTTTTAATATAGATGATTTTCCTAAAATATTGGCTCAATTTTCCTACTTTTGCAAGAATTTATTCTCAAATCTGCTTATACACATATATACAGTGGCTTCCGAAATTGAGTGGAGCAGCTTGTCCGCTATTGGAGCTTGCGCCATAAAACCCAAATCAACCAACCAAAATTAAGTACACACCATGGTAAGATTCTCAGAATTGGGACTTTTAAGCCTCAAACTGTGATACATGATAATTTTAACTTTTGATAGGAATGGTAAAGTGCACATTTAGAAACATTGGGCTAAAAACAATTCCATATTTTCTATAATATTTTTAAAGATAGTTTTGTAAATTTGAGACATTTAAGACTGTCACAAAATTGAGCATACACCCAGCCTATTTCATACAGAAACACAATAAAAAAAAGCAAAGTTTTGTTGCGTATATTTTTGTATCGTGAAACAGCTTCTAAGCCAAGGGGCATTGAATTGATTAGAATTTGTGTTGTTTTTCAGAATATTTTTGTCCATTTGTCTCTTTCTTACGTTCTGGGCACTCAATATAGTGTTTTTTAACCATACTATTAGGACCACAAATTTTCAAGCCCATTGAAGTCCTGAGATTAAGGTGGGATGTATAGTAGCTGTTCAAGGTGGTAGTACACAGAGAAACTTTAATTTTACATTTGCTCCGTATCTCCTCTCTAGAAATGTTACCAATAGACACTAAAATTTGACTTTAAATAAAAATTTCGAGCATTTTTGATTTTTTTCTTTATTAGTTAAGTACCTTCTATAATTTCATTAGTAAAAGCTATACATCAAACTGCCCCAGCGAGCATTGAAGCGCATACAAGCATAGAAACGCATCTATGCTTGAGAGTGAGTAAAATGTGATTGTGGCTGGAGAGGTTGGACATTTAATTTTTATTAATGAAATCATAGAAGAGTGAAATATTTAACTCTAAAGAACAAAAATTAAAGTGCTCAAAATTTGGATTTAGAGTCAAAATTTAGTGTATTGATATCATCTCCACACAGAGAAAAGAGATGCAGAGCCAAAAATAGTTAAATTAAAGTTTTGCTCTTTTCTCTTCCCCTCTGTATCACCTTAAACAGCTTCTATATACTCCACTATAATTTCAGGACTTCAATAGGCATGAAAATTTGTGGTCCTAATTGGAGAAAATGGTTAAAAATGGTTATATGGTTAAAATCACTATGTACTCACTACCAAAAATCATTATTACTTATTCAGAGCCCAGAACGTAGGATCGATTCTATAAGAGAAATTGACAAAAATATTCAGAAAAACAGCACAAATTCTTGTCGATTCAATGTTTGTTGAATTAACAAGAATGTTGACGTTGTTTTACAATGCAAAAATATATGCAACGAAATTTTATTTTAAGGTTTTATTGTGTTTCTGTATGAAATGGACTGTTTGTAAATTCATAGAATTGCGACATAGAATTTTGTAAATTTTACAGTTAAAACCCTATCTTTAAAAATGTTGCAGCAAATATGGAATTGTTTTAACTTAATGTTTTAATGTATATTTAACTTAAGTTCAAATTATCATTTATTGCAGTTTTTGATTTTTAAAGAAATCTCTTCAGGGTGTATACTCAATTTTGGGAACCACCATATATTTAAACTGCTTATCAAATATTTTTAATTCTGTTAATACATATCTCCTCTTTAAAAAAGTGACACAACTCAAAAAAGTAAAATTCGTCGAAGAAAGAAAATATATTAAAAATCTTCGAATGAATTTTACTTTTAGATTTGAAATTTATATGATTTTCTTCTTATTATTAAAAATCTGTAGTATACTTTCAGATTTGATTTCCTTCATTTGTTCGAGTTTTATGGAATCGATTTTAATTGAAAGAAAATCTCAATTTTGAGTTGTGCGATTCTTGTAGAGAAGTTGCAATGTATATTGAATAAGTCTCGATACTGAATAAATAATTTGTCCGAATGTATGAAGAGGTACGGCGAGAAATTATTTTTCCAAGCTAAAATATTTTTCAGTCAAAATTTAATGCGGACAATAATTGGGAAGTATTTCAGAAATGAGCGAACTAAAATATGAATTAGGATCCTTTTCTAAATTAAAAAAAAATCACACAATTCCCTTTGTCGTTCTTTGAAAAATTTATTTTAAAAATCTTTATTTGTGAATTGGAAAATTGGTAAAAAAAGAGTTATACAGAACAAGTCTACTTCAAAACCAAATCTTACGCAAATATACAAAAAAGAACTCAAAATATATTCTTAAATGGAAATAACCAATAGTGAAAAATAAATTACACATGGAAATAGTACTACAATATAAACCTTTTTTGAAAGTATGCTTAAAAAATTTGAATTAGATTTAAAAAGTATAAACAATATCTACAAGTTTTGTGTATGATTGAAACATAAGTATCTATAAGTTTTGTGTATGATTGAGACATAAGATTTTAGATTAAAATATAATGCGTTTACTTAAATAACATGTTCAACGATTTTTCTACAAATTCAATAATAAATATCATACTTGAATATAATTAAACAAGTTTTAAAAGCTCCCATTGTATAATAATTGTATATAATTGAAAGTAAAAGCTGAAATTATTGTTAATAGCTTTTAGTAATTTGGTTTTTCAATGATGGTCATGAAAATGAAATTTAAGAAACACGATTCGGTTTAGTAATTTTATATCGTAGCGCCATTTCGATTAGCTATAGTACATTTGCGTAAAGATGCCATACAAGTGAGAAATAGAAAAATATCTCCTTACGAAAGCAGGTGATTCAGTGAGAAGTAAAATTGCAATTCTTGTTTTGAAAAATCATTTTAAATAATAGAAATATCTGGAAATAAATTCTGTTAAAACTGTATACTTTATTAGATTAGAATTCTGCATTATAATTGTAATATTAAATTTAGAGCCAAGCGATAAATAAGGGTGTTGCCTAACGCTAATTTAGATTGTAGATGACAAACGATAATAAAAAATGAGTTAATGATGCAATGTTAAAAAATGTAAAATTTGTATTTAGAATTTACAGAAAGAATTGATACCAAATAAAATGTTCTTAGACAAAAGAAGCCATGACCCGGTGTAAAAGAACATTTTATGTGAACCTAATTGAATCTTAAGGTAAAATAGAATATAAAAATCAGGAAATAGTATTCTGCCTTAATCGTTCCTTTTTTTTATCATTTAATATTATGTCAAAATATTTTGTAATTTTTTAAAGAAATAGCCGAAAAGACTTAATTTTATGACACTAATTTATGAAATTTCAACCTTTAAGACAGAGACTATGTATTTTAAAACTCCTTATTTCGGTAATAGGTTTACTTATAAAAGGAAAAACATAAATCTTGAAAGTTCAATTTTTCTCTCAATTAATTAATAAAAAATAAGAGGAATTTTTAGTGTAGAAGACGAGGATTTTACTTCCTGTTATCCAATACGGAATTAGAGGAATTTTTAGTGTTAACAAATCAGACGATCTTGCGAAGATTTTACTTCTTCCGTACAAATGCTATCGCATTACACATCTGGGTTACCTTAAAATGCAGTTTATCACTGTTTTGGCAACGTTTAATTTAATTGGCGTTGACCAATCAACTATCATTTATCAATTCCTAGTTTTTATTTGGAATTTCTATTTGCGAAGTGCTAAAATCGTATTCGATAAACAAGCAACTGACGTCACTTTCAGAATACGAACAAGAAATACATATCGCTGTAGAAACACCATAGACTTAGAATCGCTATTGAGAAGAGCTTCAAAAAGTGGGACCAACATGTGGCTAGTAGTCACGTGACTGCTACGTGAAAATTCAGCTTGGCTGATTGATTTGGCATTTTATTGCTCTTAGCGACATAACATTTTTTTATTAAAAGTTATCGATGCAAAGGTGTCTAATACTGAATGGTTCTTGAATTTGAGTTACGTTTTAACATTTTTAGCGATGCCAATATACAAACTACTGAATATTTTGTGAAATTTTGTTACTTTTTAATGTTTTTTTAGCTATTTGAGTCGTTATATAATTAGCTGAAGTACTCGTTGGGATCAAGTTTAACTAGCACGTATACAAAAAACCGTACGCGTAAGATAAATAAGTCGTAGTGAATAGATTGATCTCAGGCCCTGAGTCCAGATATGGCCCACCAAATATTTTTATCAAGTCCGCAGACCAGGCGGGGCCCTCTAGATCAGTTTAACCGCAGTTCAGATACGGTCTTACGGGCAAATTTGGACCCGGTTTCTGGTATGCAGACCTGAACCGGGCCTGCATGTCCGATACGGCCCTCTAAATTTTTACCAGGACTGTAGTTCAGATACGACTCTTAAGACAGGTTTGCTTGGCACACACTCCATATACGGTCATCCAAATATTTTTATTAGGATAGCAGACCAGATATATCCGAAAGGTTTAACCTGCCCGCTATCCAGATATGGACCTCAGGACAGTTTTACCTAGCCCGCAATCCAGATATAGTCCTCCAAATATTTCTATCAGATCCGGCCCTCCAAATCAGTTTAACCAGCCTACAGTTCAGATATGGTCCTCCGCACAGGTTTACCAGGCTCGCAGTTGAGATCGACCCAGAAGTGCAGGTTTGATTTATCGCTCGACTATTACTTTTGCTATTGTATATTAATAGCACGTGTTAAAGGGGATAGGGGACGTTCACAAGTATTTCGTCACTGATTAAAATTTTGTATAAGATAGTTGTCCTAAACCTGACATTCTTTAATTAATTCAATATATTATTTTTTTCTTTAACCTGTACTTGTGTTGGTACTAAATTATCTTAAAGATTTAATAGCAGAAAATAATTCAAACTTGTTTAAATTTAATGAGGTTAACACAGGTTGAAGCAAATTGAAATATAAATGCACATGTTTGGAAATGACTGCTTCAATAAATATTTTACTGATGCATAAAATAAAAATAGTGAAAACAGATAAAGCTGTAGGCTCAAATCAAGTCCGGTAACTACTGAAAGCTTTCGTTTATATTATGGATCATTAATTGTTTATTTTCGTAACCGCAAATTTATTTTAGGACAGTAACTCATAAAAATATTAACATGAAAAGTTATACATATAATCTTTACAAGATGGAACCATATATTTTTGAAGTTAGCTATTTTGCCCAATTTTAAATTTCTGGTTCAAAAACTAAATAAGTCACATCCGTGTGTCTATATCTGGATTTTAAATTTATCAAATTGATCATGTAAATAACTCTTGACAATTTTTATGATCTTAAGTGTGTGCAAAAGTGCAGGATTTTTAATATTAAATTTGTATTACTTATTGTGTGTAAAATCAATATTTTATAAATACGAAAAATAAATAAGAAACAGTAAACTTATAAAATTTATTGTCAGATTCATCACATTTTAAATCTACTGAATAAAACTCATAGAAACATGTAGCCATTTACTAGCTATCTTCTTTCTTCATCTTTGGGAAAACTAATAAATAGAACAAAAAAAATTTAAATACGTAAGAACTGAATAAATGAATTTTTATCAGATACATCTTTACAAGTTCTTATTACAAGTATATACGTAAGTATAAATCGTTTTACTTATAATTCTAGAAATCACAAACACAAAATTATGTTTATAATTTAAGTCCTTATATTATGTTTATAATATAAGGACAATACCTTAAGAGTTTAAGTTATCACTATTTTAATGCTTCTAAAAATAGTTTTTTTTCATTTAAAAAATTGTAGAAAATAAGTGTTTCGCTCGATTGGGGAGCATGTTTTATGTGTGCATAAATTTTCACAAGTGTATTTAATTCGTTCAAATACTTTACTTGGAAAAAAAATAAATAATTGACCCCTTTTTCGGTTGAAAACAAAAGAGTGAAGGATTTCATTTCGCTGTGGAATGTGTTTTTGTCACTACCAAGCTTATTTATCGAGTTAACGAACGATATAAACATTGAAATTTTCACAAATATTGTTCGAAACAACCTAAAATTCAATATTATTTATCTCAAGATTAAAACATGTAAGAAAGATGAATCTGGTTTAAAAGTGGAAAATAATTAAATTTTAATGTTAGGTTTATTTAAACATTAAGCAAGAAGATCAAGGTGTCAAGCAATGTTTTTACAAAAGGAACTTTTCCAGCTGCGCGGATTGTTTGGAATTACTGCAACAGAAGTTTCATTTCGTTTTCTAATTTTTTGCTTTCCCAATTTAATATTATTTCATGTTTCATTAACAAGAATAGAAATACGCCAAAACAGGTACTACAGTATTTCAATTTCCGTCAAGCACTGTTTTTGTTTTTCATATAAGAGAACGGCAATTTATTTTTCGCCATTCCAGTAGAAAGTTATAGGTTCAAGGGAAATTATTTGAAAGAAAAGCTCTTTTGTCAAATGGCAATCTTATAATGAAAGATTTTACATATATTTTAAAACAAGAACAAAAGGTTTCCTAAAGCGGATAAATGTGGGCATTTATAATACGATTTATGAAATGATTTAATCCTACTTTTAACAAATTGATTTAATTTATAATTCTTAAGTTTCGAAATTTATCTTTTATTTTAATTATTAATCTTATGTAATTCCACAAATGGGTAGAAACAAAACAATTTTGTTCAACAAGAAATAACAATTTAAATGATGTACTTAAGTTCATATTTTCAATTCATAACATTTTTATCGTATGACATGAAAGAATAGTGTTCCTAGTTGGCGCCAAAAAATCATCGCCAAGACAGAACGATTTCACACAAGTTTTTCAAGCTCGGCTTATTATTTTTAATATTTTAAGCTCTTATAGATGCACAATAGCAAACACCCTCGAACATCAGTTATTTTATCTAAACATTATTTTAGATATATATATTGATTGCAAATCAGTGAAATCTTTTTATAGAATGGGAAATGTCAGCAGTTTGTATTAAGAATTCCAAAGTTAGAACATCTATTTTTATCATACTATCAAATACTGAAAAACACAAAAACAAATGTAAAATACACGTAAATCGCTCACCTGTGAAATGTAATGTTTCCACCTTTAATAAATTTGGAATTACATCCATATTCACAGCACCGTAGAACCATGTTAGCTTTCACTTTCAATGCATTTGCTATGGAAGAAGGAATGCGCAAACTATATGCGCGCTGGAGAGAAGAGTCTAAGGATCACGTGACTACTGTTTTTGGTCACATGATCATTGGGACATAAAAAGGTTGCCATAGTTCACTCTATTTTTATATCTCCTCTATGAGAAACACTCGCCACCTGTATTTAAGCTCGATCGAAAATGCCTCTCACGTACAGGAAGTAATTTTTATCTACCATTTAGCTTTGCCAGAAAAACCCTCTTAAATTCTCAGAGTACTCATACTTAGAGACCGGCATATTAGGATACTTTTATGATTGCGTGTTTTTATCTGGTTCATTTTATTCCTCATGGAAACACACAAAGAAATTTGTGTTTGACTCACGTTTTATCATATCTGCTTTAATGTCCATTAAATGTTCGAACATATCACTCCATTTTAATAAACAAATATTTTATCAAAGATACATATCGTAAATAAATAGGGTGTTTTTATTCTTTGGAAAAAGGGGTTTCGCACCCCACAAGAATTGATGTTGATGTTTGAAATTTTTCCAAAATATAAAAAATGTATTCAGTAGAAGTGTATTTCACAGATATTTATCGTTAATAATTTTTCAATAGTTGAGAAATGTGGAGCTATGTATGACATTACTCGTAGTCTACTTTGTGAGAGAATTCTAAATTTATCATCTACTATGTCAAACATACGGTTTCCAATTTTCTAAGATGAAAGAACCAAGAAAAGGATATAATTTCTTGCTTGAGAACACATTTTAAAGGATTACAACGGATACTTTAAAAGGAATGAAAAATCCATGAGAGTATCACGGAGAACTATGATAATTTTATTCTAATTCCCTTAAAGCAACATACATTTATTAATACATTCGATGGTCTTTTTAATGAACCCATTTTTACTAACTTTCCGTCCAGATATCTTGGAACTAATTTTGATTTTTATTCCAATTTAGCATTGAAACAATTTTTTTACAAAGGAAAAAGAAAATTTTGCCGTTGAATTGAAAATAAAAGCTTTTAAAAAAGAGGCAGCATTCAGTCACCCAAAATATCATCAATTTTTTCAGGCATTGTCAAGATCAAATTATGAGGTTTTGCGATGAAAACAAAGCAATAGTCAATAAGTAATATGAGGAAGCATACCTGTGTCCAGTGTGACATTTTGAATATGTTGGTCAGTACTGATAAATTCATTCTTTGACCAAAAAGATGGCATTGAAACCTACTATGTTAACCATATGATAGTAAATTGTATGCATAATTTTCTATAAAAAGTACATCAAAGACACCAATTAACGAATGGTTTTGGTTTGTAAAAACGAACGTCGACTGCAAGTGAATAAAACTGAAGTAAAAAGTTTTTCTTGATAGTATAAAACAAAAGAAAGTATGTATTAAGTAAAATACTAAATTTTTAAAATTTGATAATTGGAGAATTATTGACTCAATTCCTTAAATTTAAAGGAAACAACGTAGCATTTGTATCAAGCTTCCATCCATTCCAGAGCCTTAAAGCGATGATTACATCGAGTAATGAAGGTCTTGCATAAACCACTCGTGTCCTTCAATTAGGGTTTCAATGAACACACCTCATTAGTGGCAATTATAAACCCACAAACATTCGAACCCACATGTTGCACAAACACCGACTCTCACGTGACCAGAAACAAATTAAATAGCTGTTTTTCTGGTTTCAAACACAGATCAATCTACGCACACACACTACTGCTACAACATTGACGTCAACTGCTAATCCTGAATACCCATCTCCCATTTCGCCAGACGGCCCCCTTTGGAACAAGAGCTCATTTAATGTTTGAGCACCTGTTGGTTTCGGATGTCGTTTCTGTGATTTAGTACGAAGATATTTCCTTCTGCCTCCGACTTGTTTAGAGAGGCCGTATGGAAATAATAGAGGGGAAAGAAGGGAATTGGAACCACGAGGGTTTTGTTTTTTCAGCCTCTGAATTGGTTTATACCTCGATTGATTTCTTTCCACTGATAACTCAAAAATTAAACAGAATTATTAACACGAAATAGTAGACAGAAAGAAATATAATTTGTCACCATCAGATCCCTTCCTGAGTGCTGTGCTGAGCTTTCACATGCACGAAGTCAGAAAAAAATAAGGATCGACCATTTTGTATAAATTCGCCTCCATCTGTTTAAATGCTCATGTTGGACGGTCGTTGTATTGCATAAGAAATGCTGGTTGGCTGGGCTTTATGGCATAAGAGCGATATTTGCAAAACTGCGCCAAATACAAGACAGACAACGTCGATTATTGGACACACACATGGAAAGTTTTGACATAGAAGAGAGGGCCGCAGATTAGCAACTGGAGGATTGCGAGTTCGAAACTCGATCCAACCAAACACCGTCTTGTAGGTGGGGATTGGTTGGATCACATTGAATTTGCCGTGACCTCAAACGTCGCCCCTCGGCCGCTGTAACTCAGTTGGTAGAGTAGCGGATTAGCAACTTGTGGGATGCGAGTTCGAAACTTCATCCAACCGAAGACCACCGTGTATATGGGGACTGCAATGGTCTCAAATGTCCTCACCTTGGCGTGGTGTAAATGTTTGGAGTGGGGTGCCAGCTCAGGTGTTCGTCATCTGACCATGGTTCAAAATGACGAGGTGTTGTCCTCGGATTAACGACGACGGAACTTGGCGACGTTAATTCAACTACCTACCTACCTGATATTTTAATATTTGTCCATTGAGCACAAACATGAAAATATCAGGAACTATACCAGTACGGGAGACCTAAAGGAACAAAGTAATCGTGGGGAAGTGAATTCAGCATTGTTTATTTAGCTTGTGACGCAACAAGCGCAGCAGTACATGCTTAGATACAACGCGTGACACATTATCAACTAAATGATCTATGGTTGGGCTTGGGATACCAACGCAGTCTCTTATAAGTGCCCACCTTGAAATAAAATAAATAATGGTGCTATGGTTCTTGAATTCTGCTTCCGAAAAATAAAGCAGATATTTCTTCGAAGGAATCCTTTCCTGTTATCTTTTAACGTTTCCAGTAGCTCATTACAAAAGAGCATTTTTTTATTTACTCCTTTTCAGCTTTCGGTATTTATTTCTTTTCAATCTTTGCTTTTGAAAACATCGCTGTGCCGAATCTGTTTCTACTTTGGTACTTCAGTCACATGCTTCGGTATAACTTCATTTTTGAGTAAGAAGCGAAGAAATTGCGCGAAGACGTCGTATATTTTTATTTCAGTGATTTTTTCGGAAGAAACGCCAGGTCGTACCTGCCGTTTAAAAATGGCCAGAAAAATGCTTGAAAATTAAAGACTTAAGAAAAATTATAATAAGAATTGAACTTTGTCTTTGAAGCATGTATTTGTGACATTAGTTTTCATTCTTTTCGATAACCGGATAAAAACTGGTTCTTTCATAACTTAATTTTATATCTGAAAACAGTATAAATTTTATTGCAAAACTAGAACAATAACTCTCAATAAACTCGACGATTTGTCTTCTAACATGGGCATAGACATAGACGTGGACGCCAGTACTATGGTACCGGCCAAAGGAAGATTCGAGAAAATGTGAAAGGCAAGAAGAGAAAATATGAATACATTTGTGCAAGTTTAAACATCGAGTACTTGGGATACATATTTTTATTTTTCGAGGGAACTGGTATCTAAACTGGTACTAGGTAACTGGAACCTAAACTGATACTGAGTAGCTGGTACTAGGTAACTGAAACCTAAACTGATATTTGATAACTAGTACCTAAACTGGTACTAGGTATCTGGTACCTAAATTGGTACTGGGTAACTGGTATCGAAACTGGTACTTGGGCTCGGAATGCAAATGTGGGAGGTCTGCTTCAACTATGGAATTCATATACAAACCTTCACACGTCCACCTTAACTACAATGGCAAAAAAGATATCAAAACGGGAAAGAGAGCCTTTAGTTTGTTCATCTACTTTAGAACATTTTAAAACGTTTACAGAAAAGTGCGGATCTTTCCCTTCCGGGGTTGATCCCGGACCGTCGCCAATAGTCCGTTGTACTGCTCCAGTGCGATGTTAATTATATACCTATTTACAGAAAAGTTTGTTTTGAACCAAAAAACATGAAAAATTGCACTTCTATTAGCTAGTACCGTTTAGAGACCATATCGTAACTGAAATAGTTTTGGGTGGCAGGTTCTGTTTTGGTTCAGCTCTACTGTCATTATTTCCTAGACGATATCTAAGTAGATCTTGTTATTTGTTGTTACATATCCCCTTGGTCAAAGTACAACCTAGACCAAGTCCAACCGACCACGTTTTTCAAGTTGCATGGCGACCAACTGTTCATGCAGGAGATGTCCCACAGAGACACCGATGCAATACAAACTATGGGAAGGAGTTGCTGAGGTTACGGAGTATGGACAAGTTGGAAAGTACTTAATTTTTCTCACAAAAGTCATATATCTTGTGTGCCCTTGACTTGTAGGCGACAGGTATCTGCAAACTGCCCTTTCAAGACTAATCAATGTTAGATTAGAACGTCAAAAGGAATCACGCAATCCTCAACAAAAATGTATGGTTTGCTGCGATCTTTTTCTTGAGAAGTGTGTTGGTTACATTATTTCTTCAGAGTCGCTCTCCAATAAACTTTCCTTGCCTGCTCGAGGTCTAAGGAAAGCTCCGATAAATAGGAAAGATTTTGTACTGTGTAGTCTGCTTTCTAGGTTCATAAGGTTATAAATAGGTTCAAAGCATAAATAAAAGAGGTAAAGATAAAATTTATATATTTCTGCAAGTTTTACATTCAGTACTTGGAGTGCATGTTCTTATTTCGTGAGGGACCCATCATATAACCGGGTACTAAGGCCCGTCATATATGTAGATGTAGGGGACGTGGCTTGCTCACGTACATAAGAGGTGTTAAGAGGATTGCATTGAAGTTGCTGCTATTTATCAATAATGAAGTTTTAACATCATTCAGAAAACCAGTCTCAAGGGTTACGAATTAGTTCCTTATTATTAGTTAATTATCTTGCTAAAGAAGACAATTCTATTTAGGAGTCTAGTCTAGGCTACTTATTTTGTTCCTTGAAATAAGTAGCCAAGTTCTGTTTCACAAACTAAATAACCAAATTCTGTTTCACAAAATAAGTAGCCAAGTTCTGTTTCACAAACTAAATAACCAAATTCTGTTTCACAAAATAAGTAGCCAAGTTCTGTTTCACAAACTAAATAACCAAATTCTGTTTCACAAAATAAGTAGCCAAGTTCTGTTTCACAAACTAAATAACCAAATTCTGTTTCACAAAATAAGTAGCCAAGTTCTGTTTCACAAAATAAATAACCAAATTCTGTTTCACAAAATAAGTAGCCAAGTTCTGTTTCACAAAATAAATAACCAAATTCTGTTTCACAAAATAAGTAGCCAAGTTCTGTTTCACAAAATAAATAACCAAATTCTGTTTCACAAAATAAGTAGCCAAGTTCTGTTTCACAAAATAAATAACCAAATTCTGTTTCACAAAATAAGTAGCCAAGTTCTGTTTCACAAACTAAATAACCAAATTCTGTTTCACAAAATAAGTAGCCAAGTTCTGTTTCACAAAATAAATAACCAAATTCTGTTTCACAAAATAAGTAGCCAAGTTCTGTTTCACAAAATAAATAACCAAATTCTGTTTCACAAAATAAGTAGCCAAGTTCTGTTTCACAAAATAAATAACCAAATTCTGTTTCACAAAATAAGTAGCCAAGTTCTGTTTCACAAAATAAATAACCAAATTCTGTTTCACAAAATAAGTAGCCAAGTTCTGTTTCACAAAATAAATAACCAAATTCTGTTTCACAAAATAAGTAGCCAAGTTCTGTTTCACAAAATAAATAACCAAATTCTGTTTCACAAAATAAGTAGCCAAGTTCTGTTTCACAAAATAAATAGCCACTACAGGATTTCACCGTCCATTACCACTGGCGTATTGTTCATTGAAGCCAAGAAGCCCGGCATTCCCTGTTGAAAAAGTTGTAAGCCATCGACTGTATCATGAAAACAAGATGCTAAAATCAAAGTTTATTTTTGACGCAAATTGTAGACATCATTTCGACTTCCAATGTCCATTTTCTGCGCACTTTATCTTCACGACTCTGCGTTGTCCTTGTCACTGAACTACGCTGACGCTCGATCTTCTTAGCGTTCAGTGATTGCTGTACCTTACAAGCAAGCTTATTATTGAATAGTGTTTGTCATGCGCAGAAAGGACCACTAATACCACCCCAAACACACCTAATCCTCTCTTCAATTAATGCTATGCTATAGCCTCAGTCCATCATATATACTCAGTTGGTCCCTGTTTATGAGACTACTCCATGCGGATTGCTTATCTCCAAATCAAAGTTCAAGGCAGCGCGCTTGTTTCCTATTTGCTACACTGGGAGCTTAAGATAGAATCTATGCACGTTTTCTGTATAGTTCATTATCGAGTTTCAAACAATATTCTTTAATTCCTTATGTCCCTTTTATAAAATGTTTTGTAAATGTTTTAATTTTATAATGTATTAGTGATGTTTTGTGACCGAATCAAACTGCATTAGATATTATGACTTTTGTACAGTTTTTCAGTCAATCTTCTTTTGTCAGATTCTTTAAAGGCAAGCACTCCAACTCAGCAAGAGGAATCTTTTCAAGCAAGGTTCAATTCTGTTTGTTTAACCCTCCTATTGGTTTCGACGAGATATCTCGTCCATCATAATCTGGCCAATTTTGCTGATGACGAGATCGTCATCAAGATATTGCCGATTCTTTTATGATGTCGAGATCAAGATCTGGTCAGTTTTGATGATGACCACCATGCAACCACCAGGAGATTTAAAACTAAGACCCCCTCACAATCCTTGAAAGTTGCATGCAAAAACCACTTACTGATATTTCTATCATGGTGCGAGAGGTTTCCTTGGCTAACTAGATGTACAGTTGCCGAAAAAAAAATCGAACCACGCCCTTTTATTCGAGTATTGTTTATAGTAGAGTAAATTCATTCCCGGCATTCCCAGTTGTAAATGTTACTCTACGCTATTGCTCATCACTATTACTTCTTCAGATCTAACATCGGATTTCAATCAAGGGGACATAACTCTTTTCTTTGTCTTGAAGTGCATTAAAATGATGATTGAGCACGTTAAACGATTGTCTTCCACGATCAATTCAAAATCGACACGGTCAGTTCCCGACCATTGTTTTAGCACAACCCCTTTTCCCTCGCGTCCCATCGCGCATCCGAACACTCGCCCATTCATGAAAAAGCAACGACCCAACTCTCCCATTAGCAATTCCAATCCCCGAGAACTGTCGCACGTAAGCACAACCTCCTACACGTCCTCCTCGTCCACCTCTACATTTCCGGTGGTGACCTTTTTGCGTAATATTTGCAGAGGCAGACACACATAAAGAAAACAGTCTCTCAAAAGTGCGTTGACAATGCAACGTGATATTTTTTTACCACCTCCTCTTCAGCCGGCCC
This sequence comes from Meta bourneti, assembly GCA_933210815.1. Taxonomy (NCBI): domain Eukaryota; kingdom Metazoa; phylum Arthropoda; class Arachnida; order Araneae; family Tetragnathidae; genus Meta; species Meta bourneti. Next base: position 47,096,617 of record OW119931.1, read on the forward strand.
AATGAAGTTAAGAGAAAAAACAAGAGAAAGAGAACGGGAAAGAAAAAAAACGTGAGAGATGGTAAGTTTATACGACGGTTCAATCAAAAGAAGAGGACTGGCATTATCTCCTCGCGTCCTGCCGAAACTACAGCTGCACTGGCAAATGTAAACTAGAAAAATCACCGGCCTCTCTGTCTCACGGTTAAGGTTTAAAACTCCACAATCGAGACATTGAGGAGGAGGCGGTTTCGTCGTTTCTTTCTAGTGCGGAGACTCCTCGGATGACACCTCGTAGTTTATAGTGCTGCCCCGGCTGCTCCGGTTTCGTGTCGAAGGATTTTCGGGATCAACGCCAGATGGCGCAAGTGTCGGGGAACGGTGATACTGTAAGTACACTCTGAGATTCTGTATTTACCTTGTACAAAAAGTAATCCGATTTCTTTCAAAAACGATTTTGTGGAAGATCAAATTCGCAGCCGGACTTTTCCTTTTGCTAACTATTGGATCTTCCTTTTCGGAATTGATCCCGGACCGTCGCCAATACCCCGTTGTGTTGCTCCAGTGCGACGTTAATTCAACTACCTACTTTTTGCAAACTGGGGGTCGTCGTGGCTCTGTGGGTTTTCCCACTGCGTTAGTAATCAGCTAGCTGTGGGCGGCGCAGATTCGATTATATTTCTCTCCTTTGTGTCAGTAAAGCTTTTCTTGTGTGTGTCCAACCAACCTTTTGCTTACTGTAGACTAACCTCAACTCTATCAGGGTGCTCTTATAAGGGGTTCGCCGGTACCTGGTACCTGATCCCGTGGTTGTTGTCTCGACGAGGAATCTCGTTATTAGCAAAACTGACCAGATCTTGGAGATGTCTCGTCATTAGAAAAACTGACCAGATCTTCATCTCGTCATCAAAAAATCGGCAATATCTTGATGATGAAACATTTCGTCATTAACAAAATTGGTCGTATTTTGATGGATGTGGTATCTCGTCGAAATCGGTTGGAGGGTTAAACCTTAAAGTAAGAAAAAAGTTTTTCTAGTGTAATTTCATTCTATTTTCTAGGTTTAAAAAGTTAGAAATCTTTTCATTGTATTTATTAAAAGCTTGTTACCTGTATCCAACGGAAAAGAGCAAAACGTATATATTCGTTCAAGTTCTCAGTTGAATATTTGGAAATTTTTTTTATTTCATTAGGCCGACGTCATCTAAGCTGGTACTGGAGCCCAGTGTACGAATGTGCGGTCGTGCTGTTCCCCCTCTTTTCCCGATATGACCATGACAAACTAAGAAGCGTGTGTCACAAAGATTGCCGTGTTCATCTCTGAGTTTGTTTCATTACAACATTACAAACCATGCTAAAAATACGTATTGAAAATTAATTATCTAAATAGTATTGGTATTCTAAATAGTATGGATAAGTAATCAGATAAGGCATTCGAAACAGTATTTATAAAAAATTAACTACAAAATATCCCTGCATAGTGACTGTTTTATCCATAATTTACTTATTGCGCTAGGTCTGCTGCCTTTATTTTCAATTGTGACTTATGTTTTAGATTACCGCAAGGAATTAATTTGTAATTTTAGCACTCCATTTAAAAAAAGTATTTGAATCGTTCCTTGTGAAATTACTTTTTCTCGGCCAAAATTCTAAAATTTTTCCGCCCTTATTTTTGACGTCGTCGGCTGCAGGTTACTAATCCTATTTGGAAATGAGTCAACATTTTAAATCTATTACTAGTCAGTAGATGCGAAATATATTAAATCTCGAACATTGAGCACTAAAGCGCTTATTTACCGATTTTCTGTATTACTTTTCCTGTGTTTCTTATATTTAATTTAATGTGGTAGTATCCTATTTTTTTTATCAAAGGGAACATATGCGCTGATATTCAAATTTCTCCACCTTCAATAACCTCCCTTTCCCAATATTTCAAAATATTGAATTCTCAAATTGCTACATTCCATTTCTGCCATTCATTCCGAAAAGGTTTATAACCTTACGGGTTTCAAAATATATTGAGTTGCCTTCTCTCATTGTACTGTACTCGTACTTCGCTCGTTTTGTCAGGGTTAGTTGGTTGGTTGGTTGGTTTGAGGTTTTATGGCGCAAGGGCCATATTTGGTCCAGCTACGCCGAACACTAGACAATGACTAGTAAAAAATGTCGTTAAAGGGGAAAAAAGAGTTAGTGGTGAACGAGTAGTGGGATAAAGGCAGAAAAAGATAGCTTGGGTATCCTGGTAGCGCGACCCACGTGTTTACTAAAGACAGTAAACCCCATGGGAAAAGAAAGGATCACTTGAGTACCTCGGGTCCATGAAGCCCGTGCACACCTAAAGGAGATGTGCTCCTGAGGGTTGTTTTTTCAGGGTATCAATGACAATTTATCGTGCGAAATATCTGCCATAGGAAAATTAAAATTGGTTTCATTACGTATCTGGCATTAGGGCCCCCGCATAAGAGGGAGAGGGGACACCAGTATCACATTATTGGGCCAAAGGGTAGATAGGGCCGTTTAAATGTGGAAAGTTTTGTATTATGTCCACTTTCTAAATTTAAAGACAAAACTCCATTGTATTTATAGTAATAAAATTGTGTAATGAGTTTGTACAGGAGCAGTGGAAACGAAGAAAACGTAAATTAAAGAAACTGGTAGAAGGGTGTACAGATTGGTATTTCATGTCCTTAAGGGGAGGGACAATGGACTTTCAAAATCACCAAAATCGAGTTTTTAATTTCACGTTAAAAATTAAGTGCTATGAATCTCTGTAGATAGCAAAATAATTTTTCAATTATAACTTTTGAACGGAGTTGCTTATGCAACAAAACATAGATGAGTATGGAGAGTCTATTCAAAAACACGTTATTCTCCGATTGAGATTTCTTATTTTTCAAAATTTGCGCATCAGGTTTAAATTGAATTTGTTCAAATGTTTTTATCTAGCAATCTTGTATTTATCTAAGTGCAAATGAAAAATTCATCATGCATCCAAATTTTGAATTTTTGGTTTAAAATTTAATCTAACATTAACCTATGCTTTTTTTACAAAATTTTAGTCTCAGTGCAAAGACGTTTTTTAATCTACAATTGAGTGATACACTTACTAAATGGGAGTTAATTTTATTTATATGTATTCAAACTAATATGTGAATTAAAATTTTGGTAACTTTGCGCATGGGATCTATCTATTTTTCTAATTTATCAAAATTTTTGACTTTGTTTAAGTAATAACTTCTGCATAACTCTCTCTCTCTCTCTCACAAAGTTTTTGGATCAAACTTTAGATATATCTTATAGGATTTTTCGTATAAAACAAACTGCCATTGCAAATTTTATAACAATCGAACAATAACTGAAAAAGTTAGTTTTGAAAGAAAGTCAACTATCCCTTTAACGTTAACGAGATATTTTCTTGCGTAATAATGACAATAATTTCATCTCAACAAATAAAAAGCTCAACTAAAGACACTTATCGTACTACTTATTACTCAAAAATCTGAAAAAGCTGATCTAAGCAAAAACAAAATTGGATGAATTATGCAACGAATTCCTGGGATAGTTTTGTGTTCCCAACATAATCCATTATGAATTTTCTCATGTTTTATTTAACCGGTAAATATTCTTTTGAATTGTAACAAAAAGCAGTCTCCAAAATCAAAATTTCTTAATTATCATTTTACTTATCCTGTGGTTTAAATTTTTTCTAGTTTTACTTAACTTGGCCTCATGCGCATAAAATGCGGATGGTACATTCGAGTGGTGAACAGGATTCGGCCTCCATCATCATAATTTTCAAATTAATTCTGAAATTGGAATATTCTAATCATGCTCAGCCAGAATTCTATTTCGAAGAGGGCTTAAAGGTTAAACAAGTTAATAATTTTTAATGCAGTTAGATCTTATCGTTTCAAAAGATATTTTGATGTTATTTTTGGAAACCAGACTATTTGCATTAAAAAGATTACTGTAAGGGCCTATGAAAATAACATTTTGGTTGTTCTAAGTATACGAATGACTACAATGATTGTTCAGCGTTTCCAAAATAAATTACATTAAATGGTATTAAATAAATATTCAAACGTTTCTGGAAGTTCATTTTATACTTTTTTCCGTTGGGGTTTGTAGCTACGATTCGTATATATGCGAGATTATGTTTGAATTAGCACGGATAAAAGAAATTTATAATTGCTTTCATACTTCGTAATAAACATAATTCGTTAAGAATATTACATTACATAATGTATTAATTTTAAGAGTAAATAACTATTATTTTATTAGAGCACAGGTAATAATTTCGTGAACGCATAGCATTTTATTTGTAGCAAAATATGACCGGTTAGCGACAAACCAACAGAAATTTTTTTTACAGGGTGAAAAAATCGACAGAAAAAGTTGGATGAAATATTTTAATGGAAATTTATGACAAACAATAAATTCAAATTTAAAAAATTAAAATTCTTACTTATTTAATCCGCTATTGAGTTAATAGCGATTTTTTAATCCGCTATTAACTCAAATTAAAAGTTCAAACTTTCAATTTTATAGTTTTTTCACTCAACTCATTCTGATAGCAATTCTCCAAACTGTGAGGTAAGTCCTCTGTTTTATGACAGTTCTATCTGAAACTTGCGTACATCAAGTGGATATTTGGAAAAACAAGTCTAACTCAATGTTTTAAAATTCATACTTTGGTACTAAAGATAGATGCTGCATTTATAATAGCTAGAGATGTGGATACTAAATTTGCTGTGACCACCACTATATCCACCTTTTTCAATAAATTTAAAATTTTAAAAGCAGATAAATTTAGGTTTCGTTGGCATCCAAATCTTTGAACAGTCAATGCTCAATTTTATGAACAGGAAACTGCGAGAAAAAATCCGTGTTCTTTAAATAGTATCATCAATGAAAATATTTCAAAACTATACTATTCTTTATATTAATCTATCCAATCGACATGAAATTTGCTTGTCAATTTGAATGTCATTTTCTGAATGAATGAAATGCATCGGGGTGTGACCAAAATTTCTAGAATAAACCCCAAATATGCTTCCTCCCATCATATTCCCATCATTCATTCACAATTGATTTGTTATCGCAGCGAAAACTCCACAATTTGGCTTGACAATACCCGAATTAGATTACTTGTCTTACATACAGAAATTCTGATTTGCTTTTCTAAAATATTCGTTTTCAAAGGTACTTTTCGCTCCAATTCAGTTTGTTTCGTTCATATTCTTAATCCCCTGCTCGTTCGGAAAACGGACTGAATTAATATTGACATCTGGCGGAATGAGAATGTTCGTGAAGCCGTGTGAATTCAACCCATTCGAGTCACAAATCACTGATTTGCAATATTTTTCTTTGCGTTTTGTATCTTCAGTATTAAATCGAGTGGAAGTGTAGATATAATTTATCGTTGCCCAAATATGATGGCCTGGCCTGATAGTTTTCGTAAAATCGAGCTTAATTACAATTTAAATAGGAGTCACGATAGCCCAGTTTATAGTCTCGGATTGGCAATCGGAAGGTTGCGAGTTCAAGACTTAATCCTACCAAAGACCGTCGTGACGTGAAGGCTGATGTTTGTTAAATCTGCCGTGGCCTCAAATGCCCTCACGATGGTGTGGTGTGGAAGTTTGGAAAATGGGTACCAGCTCATGTGTTGATCTCGTCATCTGCACTCAACTATTTGTCAGCTGGTTCACGAACTCAACGTAGAAGAGGACTTAGCTAGTGCCGTAACGTTCTTGTTATCAATAGCAAACAGCACAATTGCGAAAATGAATTTATCAACCTTAAAAGATAAAAAATGTCTGATGTGGGAATGTAAAATAGATTTCCTACACGGGAGAATTCTATGATTTTATCTAAATTCCAAAATTTCACTATACAAATTAAGACATGAGAAAAGATTTGCATCAAAATAATTTTAAAAGTTGGAACAGGGAAACATACGGCGCAATGTGTTCCGCAGCAAATGACAAATTTACATAAAACTGATGTTTCAAGTTATGACAATGTGGAAATTAACTTTTTCAAATTGCGAAAACACCGTTGAGTAACGAGTGAAAATTTCTGTTTGTCATGCTTGTGCAAACAAAAAATCCATTTAATTTTAGAGTAGTCTTTGTCGTTCTTTTATCTGGAACGTGTTAACATTCCACGTACAGGCTGGCCATAAAATAAGTTCCAGTACTTGGAGCATTCTGTAGCTTTATCTAAGAACAAGGATTTACATTGAACTTGGATTTTGGAACTAACGTCCCGTGTCTTAATTAAGTAAACACTCCAATTTTGGTGCAGGTCTGGTACTTGAATAAAGCCACAGAATGGTCCAAGGAGATAAATTTATATTGTGGCTATAATAGGTGTAGCTAGGGGTAAGCACAGGGGCGGTGGCCCCGAATGCCGGTTTTTCAAAGGGTGACATTTCCAAAATATTTGATAAAAAGTTTTATGGTTTTTCTTGAAAAAAAGGGTCGTATAATTGTAGGCACAATTTTGTTATAAATATTTTCTAGTTCTATGCGTGTGAAATGAATACTTTCATGCACTCCATTTTTATAATACAAACGTCTATAAAAATCAATATTACTTCTGCAATCGTATTGCTATTTAAAGGGAGGGACAAAGCAATAAAATTATCTTCCCACAAATGTCCTGAGGACCACAAAACAAGATAGGACCCCTTTTTCTTCCATCATGGAGATCCATTAAAAATAATTGCAATGAATAATTAATAACGTGAACATTATTTCATTAACATAATTGATATGGTATGTTAGACTATATTTTACCCTAATTATTTAAATGATTATAGTTTATCTTCATTTTAGAAATAGCCCGTTGTGTCCCAGTGGGACGCAAATTCAACTACCAACCGACATCATTTTAAATACGTTAACTTTATTTTAGACAATGGATAAGCATCACACTCATCATTTTCCCAAGCTAAAAAGTCTAGCTTTTAATATTGGTGTGATTGTTAATTTGATAATTTTAAAAATATGTTTGTTTTCAATTTTATTTGGACTTGGGCTTGTGGCGTATCTTGGCCATTGTACCTTGCACTGCGGCGACGCAGTTCAAGGCAGTTGAGGACAGATTATGTGATACAGAGTTACAAGAATTTTACAGCTGATCTTATCTGAATCAAAACAAGAACTCGATGGCATTTGCTGCAAAATAGATATGCGCAGAAACATGCGCGTGCGTGTATTCTGAATGTGATGTTCTGGATCGCACGATGTTCTAATTTACCAGAGTATCCCTAATGAGAAAGCGAACAGTAGAATATGTAAAAACTAAAGCAGATTAAGAATGAACATTCTGATACTTGATATCATACTTGATTGGTAGATACTTGATATCATACTTGATGATATACTTGATGGGTAGATATTTAATTAACGTCGCACTGGAGTAACGCAACGAGCTATTGGCGACGGTCCTGGATCCATCCCGAAGGGAAAGATCAAGGACAACGCCTCGTAATTTTGAACCATGGTCAGATGACGAGAACAATACCTGAGCAGGCACCCTACTTTCTAAAATTCCACACCACGCCAACGTGAGGACATTTGAGGCTACGACAAATTTAACGTGCATCAGCCTTCCATGTACACAGCGGTCTTTGGTTGGATTCGAACTCTCTTCTTGACTTTGGTGTAGAGGGAATAGATGTTACTCATGATATTTTTTAAAAACAGAATGATCATTTTCTGTACTTGTGTATGCATCGTTATTTTCTCGCCTAAATATATATTTTTATATAAAAGTTGAAGTTCCGTTTTATTCTTCGAAAAACAACGCCTGCAGCACCATTAAACCTAAACCAACCAACACCTTTTATGTCTTTTAATAGATGAAGTAATAAATGTATTACTTCATCTATTTTATGCCAACATTCTCATCAATGCATTTTAATACTACGTTTTACTTTTGATGTGTTTGTGAAAGGACATATTTTAATATGGTTTTAATACTTTTGATTATATAAAGGTTTTACTGTTTCACGTGGTTTACCTGTGTTTATCACATTTGGTCCTTGTATTTATTCTATTATGTTAGTAGTTATTCTGATGTTTTTGAAATCTGTTGAATTTTATTTCGACTCACGTTTGGCGCAGCTTATCTAAATTTGGATCTCGTGCCATAAGCCCAAACTAACCAACCCAAAAGTCTAGCTTCGCCTCGAGTAGCCCATCCCAGTATTTAGAATCCGACTGTTAACGCATCATAAAACTGAATAATGGCTGAGGAGGTTAATGTAAGAGCTGTGCTACCTTCGTACGATCTGGAGACGAAAGGAAACGACGCGTATTTCGGTAACGACGAAACTATACCGCTAACGCCATTAGTCTTGTCATACTTACCCTAGTTTAGAACCAGTAGCAAAGCGCGAGAACCACACGGCAGATATCAATCGTGATTTTCATTTTACACCGATGATCGATCAACAAGGAGAGTGAACGGCCAGGGCCGTTCCTGAGGTGTGTGTTGCCCACTCAGCAAGCCGTTCCATCATCTCAAAAACATTTGATTTTCTAAGAGAACGCCCTTCATCAAGCACATATTCAAAAAATAATTTCGATACCCCAGTCATCTTCCGGTTCACTGCGTGTTCTGTTTTTTCCTCTACTACTTGACCACTGAGTTCTTTAGTCTTCGGCCCGACAAGGGGCGTACTGGGGACTATTTGTGAGGGAGCTCCCAGTGGGCAGCCGCCGTTATTCCTAACAGGGACAATCACCTACATCCATACGACCACTATACAGATTGTTTCAAAAATATCCGGCCAAATCGTAAAGGGTGGTAGAGGGGTCTCAAAATGAACATTTTTTGACAAAGAATGTGTGTCCGGAAATGCCGCGTTTAGGTGGCAGAAGACACTGTTTTGGTCAGTCGATAATACCAGTGGTGTAAGGCGTCATTTCAACGGCAAGCTTTGACTTCGTGTACCGATCCATCCATATATCCATACAACCATTCTATGACCACTATATCAGGTAAGCGGTACATGCCGAAATGTTTTTGAGCATTGCGGTTAATAATTTTTTCTGACATCAGATTATTGACTAATTCGCACTCAGGGCACATCTCTAGATGTGTACGGGCTTCACTGATCCGGAGTACTCTAGTAGTCTTTTGTTTACTGTCTTAAGTAAACACGAGTCGCGCTAGTGGGATAACCAAGCGCTTTTTCTGCTTTCATACCACTACTCTGTTCCCAAATTCCTCTTTTTCCCTCCTTTCACGACATTTTTGACTTGACATTATCTTGTGTAGGCCCAGCTTGGCCAAATATGGACCTTAAAACGCCAAAACAGCCAACCAACTATCGATGAATTCAGACGTATATTTCACCTGTAAACGAAACTTCAATTTTCTCTGATATCGAACTAGCTTCAGCATACATAATACGCACTTGGCACAGAAATCGACAAATTTGCATATTGGAGAATGGGATGTGTAAGCAGAATAAAATTTACCGCTAGGGAATTCCATCGTCAATTTCGCCGCTTAATTTAAATAAGCTTAATTTGAGCTATGGAGTAGCATAATATTGATAAAATTACACACATGAAAACTCTTGCTTTAATGAAATGTTTTTTATGACAAGGCAACGAGAAATCTGAAAGACATAAATCAGCGTGGAAAAAAATGTGAGCGAACGCTAAAATACGTTTAGAGGTCAAAAAATATCGAATATGTCCAAATGGAATAAAATTAGTTAAAATATATATATATATATATATATATATATATATATATATATATATATATATATAATGGCAGTTTGTTTTCATTTCTCAAATGTACTCTTGTTAAAGTTCACGGTAAAAACAAGTGAATTAAATGCAATTGAAGTGGATGTTCAGAAGCTGATTGTGGTAGCATGACTGAGGAGTGAACTTTTTACCGTGCACTTTATTGGAAATGAGATTTAACACCTGAAGAGTACATTTGAAAAACTTCAAGTTCCTTCTAAAATATCACTTTGTTTATTTAGAGTTCTTAAAGTATCGGATAGCTTTCTTAAAATGGTATTTTTGATTAAAATATCATGATCTGTTTTAAATTTTTATTTTAGTTTAAATTAGTGCCTTACCTTTCGAAACATGCAAATATATTCGTTCTGTCTTAAATAGAATGGAAGGTAGAGACAATTGGAAAACTTTTCACAGCTATTTTTCTATCACGTGCTCTTGCGTTTCTGTCTTTTCTCATACATTTTTCTTGTTCCTTCCTCTGGTCGCAAAACACAATAGCTCAAAAATCATGAAATTTTCGATGGATATCCTTAGAAAGGTAATTGACGAAAAGTACTACGTCAAAGCTTTAAATATAAACGATTTTCCATTGATGTAAAAAGTTTGAATTTCTAGTCATTCTTTGCAATTTTTTCTGCTATTTTTACCATTTATGTACAAAATGGCAAAACTTATATTCATATGATAAAAGTTCACTCCTTAGTTAAGTGTTTTGAATGCAATTCTTTTTATAAAATTCAAAAATGTAAAGTTTTTTTTGTACAATCAGGTTTTATGTAACTTCCCATTTTGTGATACTCTACCTTTTTTGAACAATAATTTAAAAAACAAACTCAAATTTTAACTCTTATGCTTTTCCTATTTTAATTCCGAATTGTTACAAAAATAAAGAACTATTACCTACTTTTGAAAACCTGACCTAAGAACTATTACTTAATTTTGCTTTTTAATTTGCATGTATTTTTTCGCCATGTACTTCAATGAAAAAATAATTAACGCCTTTTAGAAGTACACGAAATGCTATTTTACATTTCTGATAAACTTTATTTCACTTAAAGGTATGGCATATGCATATCGATGCTTATATTCATCATAAATTGATATAAATAAGGTATGAAATGTGAGCAACGATACTGTCATCAAAAGATGCGATTCCGTTAATAACATCCAAAAATGTTTAGAAGTTTTGTGGTTGGTTTTGGGTTTTGGCGCAAGGGCCATATATAGCCAAGCTGTGCCAAACACAAGATAAACAACGTCAAGTAAAACATGTAAAAAGGGGGTAAATAGAGATTGGGGAATAGAGTAGTGCGATAAAAGAAAAAGATCGCTTGGGTATCCCGGGAGCGCGACCCCCATATTTTCTAAATACATAAACCCCATGTGAAAAGAAAAGATTACTAGAGTACAACGTGTCCGTGAAGTCCGTACACTCCTCCTAAAGGAGATGTTCCCCTGAGGGCAAAAAAGTCCAGAAGTTTTAGTGAAACCAAGTTTTGCGTAACACTCTTTATGGTATTTTCTACCTATTTTTGATCACTAATTTAAAAAATAACCCCAAATATTAACTTTATTGTGCTTTTGATGAGGTATGAGATATACATATCGATGCTTACATATTCATCATAATTTGACTAAAATTAAGGTATGAATGTCATTAATGACACTTTCATCGAAAGCCAAAAATAATTAATACTTCAGAAATGCGCGGGTCTTCCAGTAATTAAGGAACTGCAAGATTGAAAAGAGTGAAAGATTGGTTTCACTTACAGAAGGAGTGAAGAACGTTAAAAATTAAAAACGCCTGTCACAACTTGCAACAGGGTAAACAAAAATAACAAGTCACGAAAAGAGCAAACTTCCGCCTTCGAATCTGCAACTTAAAATAGAAAGAGCGTCCACAGTAAAACCCACACTAACAGGGGAATATTTAAAAGCCTTGACCGTTTATATAATTAACCATCTGGAATTAGCGTCGGTGAGTCACGAATAAAACGGATGAGCCCAAATCGCCAATGAAGCCAGCCGCTTTCTGTTCCGTTTTAGGATTGGATTCGCCCCTTTATTTTCGGGTTATTTTTAGCATGGGATCGATACGGGGGAGACCAAAATTATTTTATCTTCTGACGTAAAGGAATTTCCTCCCGTTCTATTCAATCCGAGGCAGCGCACTGGTGTGGGTTTTTATGGTGGCATTAAATTCAAATGGGGCTATCAGGCGTTCAGGCTCGGTTAAGTTCCTCCTTAATTCCTTCCGATTAATTAATTTAATATGGAGTTCTGTGGGGACCGAGGATTTCATCTTCGGTTTTCGTCACGTACGTCATTTTCGGAGAATTGTTTTAATAGAATGCCGGGTTTTCAAATTGATTTTGACTTGAGCGAAAAAGATGTTTTAATGCGATTTTCTGGATTACCGGAAGAAACGTGTTTTTGCTGTCTTATCCCTCGTGTGTCTTTTACGGATGTCAATTTTAAACTTCGTTCGTTTAATTCATGCGAGAAAAGTCACTCCTATCACAGACAAGTTGACCAATGTCGAAAATAAGTTTTTTCTTCTCTAAATTCTTATCTCACTGGCATAACACTTCGGGCCACACTTTTCTTTAGGTGTGTAAGGACTTCCGGAACCCGTGGTACTTACACTAAAGATCTTTTCTTTTCCCATAGGGGTCCCGTGGCTGAGTGGGTATGCCCACAGCGCTAGCAACCTTCGAGTTGTATGCGGCGCAGGTTCGATATATTCCTCCCTGGATGTATTTCTATCTTCTGTGTCAGTATAACTTTCATTCTCCGTGTTTGTCTATTACTTGATATTGTATGTCTTGTATCTGGCGCAGCATGGCCAAATATGGCCCTTGCGCCATAAAATCTAAAAACAACCAACCAATCTAGTAATCTATTCTTTTCGCATAGGGTTTACCTGCCTCTGGTAAGCATAGGGGTCGAGACCCCAGGATGCCTAAACGATCTTCCACTACTTTCTTCTCTTCATCCTTACTTTTCAGAATTACTTGATATTGTCTGTCTTGTGTTTGCCGCAGCTTAGCCAAATATGGTCCTTGCGTCATAAAACTCAAAACCAACCGGGCCACGGTAGCTCAGTTGGAAGAGTAACGGATTAGCAACCGGAAGGGTTACGAGTTCGAATCCAACCAAAGACCGTCGTGTGCAAAGGGGACTGGTGCACGTTAAATTTGTCGTGGCCTCAAATGTCCTTACATTGACGTGGTGTGGAAGTTTGAAGAGTGGGGCGCCAGCTCAGGTGTTGCCTCGTCATCTGACCGCGGTTCAAAACTATGTGGTGTTGTCCTCGGGTATCCCCCTTGGGATTGATCCTGGACCGTCACCAATAGCCAGTTGTATTTCTCCAGTGCGAGGTAATTAGCTATCTACCTACCCTCATAGAAGAAAGGCTGAAATTTTGTGGGTAAATGTGTAGGTAGGTATTTTAATTAACGTCGCACTAGAGCAACACTGGCTATAGGTAACGGTCCGGGATCAATCCTGAAGGAAAAGTCCGAGGACTACAGCACGTAATTTTGAACCATGGTCGGATGACTGAAATTTTGTGAAAAAAAATAGAATTGTAAAGAGTAAAATCTGGTATTCCAGAATACCATTTTAAATACTATCATTTACGAACCTGGATTAATAAAAATTGCTAAAATATACGTTTCATTTAGCGACATGTAAAGGAGAACAAACAATTTTACTTATTCTATCATTATTCTATCGATTATGTTTCGTTTTGTTCGCAATCTGCTTCAAAAGCCTTTTCCATTCCTTGAAAATTCGTCTTATGATTATTTAAGGTTGTTTATCCTTTATTTCCGCAGGAGATTGGCAAGGGGGTTCCCGGCTCCTGAGATCTGCTGAGCTTTGTTTCCCTCGGTCAATGAATCTGCGATTCGTCAATTTCTATTTCGATCTGCGTTTGTCTCTCCTAGACAGGATTCGCTTGACTATTCATTGAGTACAATAGAGCGAAAGGAAGGAAGTCGTTGTTAGGTTTAGAACAAACCGAATTGTGAATTGTTTTTAATACTCAAGTTCAGCATTGTATTCTCTAAAATTGCATTTCTGAAACGTCTTTTCAATCAAAGGAAATGCCGATGCAATGTTAGTTTAACATTGAAAGTTTCCTTTTGTGTGCTTAGCTGAACAACTAAATTTATCTTCCTAACTAAAGAGGAAAATGTCCAGTAGTAAATATTAAGTATTTTATAAACCAGGTGACATTAATTTATTTTAAATAACACATAATGGGAATTAATTAACGGGCGCACTAGAGCAGCACAACGGGCTATTGACGAATGTCCGGGATAGATCCGAGGACAACACCACGTAATTTTGAACCACGGTCAGATGACGAGGCAAAACCTAAGCTGGCACCCCACTCTCCAAACTCCCACACCACGCCAACGTGAGGACATTTGAGGCCACGACAGATTTAGCGTGCACCAGCCCCCTTTGTATACGACGATCTTTTCGTTGGATTCGAACTCGCAACCCTCCGGTTGCTAATCCGTTACTCTTCCAATCGTGCCACCGCCGCCCAACATATAACGAAAGAATTGAAAGTGAGGGGATGGGGTAGTTGAATTAGCGTCGCACTGGAGCAACACAACGGGCTATTGGCGACGGTCCTGGCAATAATTGAAATACAGTCGTTTTCAAACCTATGGTGTCTCAAAAATACATATTTGTTCGCTGGAGAAGTTGCATTCCATGAGGTAGAAAAATTGCGAAGTGTCTTAGAAGCGCATGGAAACTTTTGGTAATTGTTTCCTGTACTTATATTTTAGTCAACGGTAGCCCAGTTGGTGGAGTCCTGGATTAGCAACTGGAGTGGTGTGAGTTAGAAATTTGATTCAACAAAAGATCGGGGCCGTGGTAGCCCGGTTGGAAGAGTAACGGACTGCGAGTTCAAATCCAACCAAAGACCGTCTTGTGTAAAGGGGGCTAGTGCATGCTAAATCTGTCGGAGTCTCAAATGTCCTCACGTTGGCGTGGTGTGGAAGTTTGGAGTGGGCGCTGCCAGCTCAGGTGTGACCTCGTCATCTGACTGATTCATAATTACGTGGTGTTATCCTCGGATCATTCCCTTTGATGGTTGATCCCGGACCGTCGCCAATAGCCCGTTGTGTTGCTTCAGTGTGACGTTAATTAAATACCTACCTCAACCAAAGATCGACGCGTACGGGGGGGCTGGTGCACGTTTAATCTATCGTGGTCTCAAATATCCTCAAATATCCGGGAACTTTCACTTCGGGATTGATCCCGAATCATCGCCAATAACCCGTTGTTGATCCAGTGCCACGTATATTCAACTTCCTACTTCGTTATAACGATTTCTATAGAACCGTTCAAATATTTCGTTAGAAAGAGGTAGGTAGTTGAATTTATGTCGCACTGTAGCGTCACAACAGGCTATTTTCGTAACAGATAAATGTTCGTTCTATAGGGGAATTATTATTAATGTATATTACATCACGCAAGATAGCATGTATACCTTTTTTAACTCATCATAAGATTTGATGGGTGAATTTGTCACTATGGTCATTTTTTTCTGCATTAAACTAGGACCTTGAACTAACAAACGTCCATGCCTCTACCTGGATTCGAACTCAAAGTGCTGAACCGAAGGCAGGGGACGCGAACTGATCGGCTACCAGGCCGGCTTTGATTTTGATGAAGAAAAGTTAATATAGAAATAATCAGTGAAGTAAAATAAAAAAATGTGCTAAAAATTAGATTAAATGGTCATAAACAAATCTACATACACCTTATCTTTTACAATGTTTTATTTTTAAGCAATTGAAAAATTTTAGCTCGAAGAAATATTTCGTTACAACTAAATTTTCACTTGTACTTAGTTCATTCGGGAATTTTAACTCAATTTTATTAGTTTTAATGCCATTTGTAAAAAAGCATTTTAAATTTAGGAATAACATATTTTTTGTTGTAGCGGTATTCCTAATAACGAGAATCTTGCATTTCGATTTTACCTTCTTGGAAAAGCGTGTCCTTATCATGCTAATGGATGTGCGTGTTCCTGTTACCCCCCCCCCATTTAAATATAGACCCCTTCTAATTTCCTAAGTTTATAACTACAATGCTCCGCGGAGTGCCGAATTTCGATTCATATTCACCTTTTGGCTCAAAGCCCGTTGAGTTCATTAGAATAACGAGGATCATCAAAAGTTTTCTAACCAGCCAAACAAAAATTAGACAAAGAACATCGATTTTTCATTTAGCTATGGCGGCATTCCAAAACATTTTCCGGAATTTCGCTAATAAAAACGTGTGCCAAGGTTTCCATAAAAGATTACGTGTTTATGGTTGACGTCAAACACATTTTAAATCACTAGGTGCCACAAGGTTCTTACGTCCATTCGTACGAACACTCGATCTGACTGGAATTTTACGATTCGCATTTGGCTTTACGGTTTGATCAGAACGGATCCAGGCAAATAAAACTCAATTGATGGAGTATTAATAAAAAAAATTCACAAAGAAATGGTCAAATAAACATTGATACAAACAAGAAATGGCCAGTATTACAAATAAAAATGCCTCTTAAATACAAAATTCGGATTGGATTCGGGGCTTCGGAAGCCCGGTTGGTTGAGTAGCTGATTAGCAACGGAGGGCTGCGAGTTCGAAACTAGATCCAACCAAAGACCGTCGAGTACGTGGATCACGTTACGTAACTGGTGCACGTTAAATCTGTCGTTGTCTCAAATATCCGCAGACTGTAGAGTGTGTTTGGAGAGTGCGGTGTCTACTCAGATCTTGACCTCGTCATTTGAGCGTGGTTCTAAAGTACGATGTGTTGTCCTCGGATTTTTCCCTTCGGGATTGATCCCGGACCATAATCAATAGCTAGTTGTGATAATAACCAATGCTCCAGTGCGACGTTAATTCAACCACCTACCTACCATGTTAAGTGCACACAGTGAAATAGGTATTTGGTATTTTTTTTTTTGGTATTTTTTTAATTAACGTCACACTGGAGCAACACAACGGGCTATTGGTGACGGTCCGGGATCAATCCCAAAGGGAAAGATCCGAGGACAACACCACGTAATTTTGAACCACGGTCAGATGACGAGGCAACACCTGAGCTGGCACCCCACTCTCCAAACTTCCACACCACACCAACGTGAGGACATTTGAAGCCACGACAGATTTAACGTGCACCAGCCCCCTTTGTACACGACGGTGTTTGGCTGGATTCGAACTCGCAACCCTTCGGTTGCTAGTCCGTTACTCTTCCAACCGGGCCACCGCGGCCCCCAGTGAAATAGGGGAAGTGACAAGAATATTGGTTTCATAATGAAATTGATAATTCTTCGGTAAGCGAATATTTTGCTTAAAAAAAGGAAAACATACCAGTTTACCTTTAACCACTTAAAGCACGCGTTTTTTTCGGAAAAACTGGTAAAAAATGATCGAGTTTTTTTTTTGACAGAAAATGAATATAGTATATATATAGGTATAGTGTAAGTTATTTTTTGCAATTTCAGTTGCGGGGGGGGGGGTAAAAGTTATAAAAAAATTATTATACAAACAAAGTGTAAACGATTTGATTACATGTTTATTTTGAATTTCAAAATATTAATAATAATAAAATATTAACTTCAGATTCACTTCCATCACTCAAGAGATCATCACTTTCATCGCTGAAACTTTCTGATAAATTGGCATATTCAAAATCGTCACAGTCGCTCGTTATCAGATAACTTTTTCTAAACAAGTTTAAAAACACAGTAAAAATTAATTTATGGTTAACTGTTTACTTTTATGATATTTAACGTAATAAAAATGGATATATTACCTTTTAGACACCTAACAACTGCTTTATAACAAAGAATTCCTAACAAACTTATAGCTAATCATCAAAATGCACCACTTGGTTTACACAAGAAAAATGGTGCATAGTGGTGCCATCTACGGTAAATAAGTTTAATATCCATCTATAAATAAGTGGTAAATCATCTATGATAAAGGGCCGCGGTGGCCCGGTTGGAAGAGTAACGAACTAGCAACCGAAGGGTTGCGAGTTCGAATCCAGCCAAACACCGTCGTGTACAAAGGGGGCTGGTGCACGTTAAATCTGTCGTGGCCTCAAATGTCCTCACGTTGGCGTGGTGTGGAAGTTTGGAGAGTGGGGTGCCAGCTCAGGTGTTGCCTCGTCATCTGACCGTGGTTCAAAATTACGTGGTTTTGTCCTCGGATCTTTCCCTTTGGGATTGATCCCGGACCGTCACCAATAGCCCATTGTGTTGCTCCAGTGTGACGTTAATTGAAATACCCAAATACCCAAATACCCATCTATGATATCACGTTGGCGTGGTGTGGAAGTTTGGAGAGTGGGGTGCCAGCTCAGGTGTTGCCTCGTCATCTGACCGTGGTTCAAAATTACGTGGTGTTGTCCTCGGATCTTTCCCTTTGGGATTGATCCCGGACCGTCACCAATAGCCCATTGTGTTGCTCCAGTGTGACGTTAATTGAAATACCCAACCCAACCCATCTATGATAAATACGTTTATGCCATCTTTGGTATAAGTTTAATCTAGCCTATCTATTTTTACTAGAACGGATATCAGACGGGCATTAGAAATAAAATAACGCAAGATACAAAAGTGCCCGTGTGAGACACGGGCATATGCAAATTTGCCGGTAACTTTCGCCCGTGTCGAACACGGGTAAATGCGTTAAGTGGTTAAAAAAATGGGGGGGGGGGTATTTCAATTAACGCCACACTGGAGCAACACAATGGGCTATTGGTGAAGGTCCGGGATCAATCCCAAAGGGAAAGATCCGAAGACAACACCACGTAATTTTGAACCATGGTCAGATGACGAGGCAACACCTGAGCTGGCACCCCACTCTCCAAACTTCCACACCACGCCAACGTGAGGACATCTGAGGCCACGACAGATTTAACGTGCAGGTTAAAAAAAATGGATTTTGTGTGCGTCGTTGAGCTAAATTCCTCTTAACGAAAGGCAAGTAAGTAGTATAATTAACATCATACCGGAGCAAGATAGCGGGCTATTTGTGACGGTCCGGGATCAATCCTGAATGGAAAGATCCGAGGACAACACCTCGTAATCTTGATCCTGTCCGATGACGAGATCCTCTTCAGAGCTGACATCCCACTCTCAAACATCCACACCACGCCAGCGTGAGAACATTTGTGGCCATGACAGATTTAGTGTGCATCAGCCCCCACATACACGACTGTCTTTGGTTCGATCGAGTTTCGAACTCACAATCCTTCGGTTGCTAATCCGCTACTCGGGGCCGTCGTGGTATGTCCACTGCGCTAGTAACCTTCGAGTTGTAGGCGGCGCAGGTTCGATTCCTGTCAGGTGCATTCTTCCCTGAGTATATTCCTCTCTTCTGTGTCTGTAAAACTTTGTGTGTGTCTATTACTTCATGTTTGTCTGTCTTGTGACTGACGCAGAATGGCCAAATATGGCCCTCACGCCATAAAACCCTAAAACCAACCAACCAATCAGCTACTCCCCTGTGGTGTTACCGCGGCCCCCTCTTTGAGGTGCCAGCTCAGACGTGACCTCATCATCTGACCGTGTTTCAAAATTACATGGTGTTGTCCTCGGTTCTTTCCCTTCGGGTTTGATCCCGGACCGTCGCCAATAGCCCGTGTGTTGCTCCACTGCGACGTTAATTAAAATACCTATCTACCACTGCCCCCTGAATGAAAGAAAATTATTCATTCGTAGAGATTAAGTATTTTGTAAACTAGACCTCTTAATCTATTTTAATAACACAAATGAGAATGTTAATATATGTAGAAAGAGATCACACAATAGGTGAAAGCATCTGTAAATAGTACAAAATGATTAGAAATTCCCAACCAACTTTTGGTTTGGTTGGCTGATTTCCTTGAGACTTATAGCTGCAGAATCAGGCTTTTGTCTCCATTCTTCCTAATTACAATATCCCCCAACCAACTTTAAAGGGTGATAGATTGTATTAAAGCAAGCATTTTTTGTTAAAGAAATGCGTGTCTGCAACTGTGCGCACAGGTGCTAGAGAACGCTGGCGTGTTTGTAAATCGTTTTTTTTTATTAAACTTCGTCATTCGCAACGTGGATTTCGATCATGATAGAGTATTACACAAATTCCGAGATGGCTGACATGCATCTACAGTATAGGTAGAGCCATTCCTGAGGTATGAGTTGCCCACGTGCAAATCTCAGTACAAGCCACGCCCCCTCTTCATTTTATCTTCTCAGAGAACACCCTTCATCAAACCCTCGTATTCAAAAAACAATTGATGGCTCAGTCTTTCCAGTTGGAAGAGCATCGGATTAACAACCGGAGGCTTGCGAGTTCGAAATTCGTTCCAAAGATCGTCATTTACACGGGGATGGTGCACGTTAAATCGGTCGTGGCCTCAAATGTCTTCACGTTGGCGTGGTGTGGAAGTTTGGAAAGTGGTGTGCCATATCAGGTGTTGCCTTGTCATTTGGCAGCGGTTCAAAGCTACGAGGCGTTGTCCTTGGATCTTTTCCTTCGAGATGGATCCTGGAACGTCGCCAATAGCCCGTTGTGTTGCTCCAGAGTGATGTTAACTAACTACCTACCTCTTTCTTCCTGTTCCCTACATGCTGTATTGTTGAATGAACAGGGCGTTCGATGGTTCTTTTTCGACTGTCCAAATTATTGCCAAAATCAGACGTATATTTTACTTGTAATGTATGAAACTTGGTTCTTGGTTTTGTTTTATGGAGCATGAGTCATATTTGGCCATGCTGCGACAGACACCAGACGGACGACGCCAAGTAATGGCCATACACGCAACACAAAGAAAGTTTTTCTGAAACAGAAGAGAGAAAAACACCCAGGGAGAAATCGAACCATGGATTTTCTGATGTAATAGCTTTGTTTTTGATAGATTTTCGATTCCAAAATCACTTCAGGAAGGATTTGGGCCCCGTTCTCCCCCTCAAACATCCCTTCATTTAATGAGTGCTTTTTGAATATAATGATAAAGAAGAACGAAATATGAAGATTCAAAAGTGTCTTTTATTACAATCGCAAAAAAATCTACAAAACCGAATGAGTATAAAATTAAAATTATCGGAAATTTTATTGCTTGCACGTTTGCTTAAAGTTGAAGGCATACTACGTATCTTTTCGAAGTCTGTTTCTGACGATATGCAAGTCCACACCAGACACACCACTCAGGAACGGCCACCACTCAAACGTTTCAGCGTCATCGACATTCCAATGAAATGGACAGAGCATGGGGTGTCGCTGTCGTAGGATCTCAGAAGGGTAAGTCACGTGGGCTTACGACTTGGGCCAATTGGCTATCGAAACGCAGACTAGTGTTTTTAATCATGCTACTAGGGGTGTTCAAATGAAAAGGTACGAAACGACACTGTGGGTATAATTGAAGTCTTTATTCAAAAGTAATCACCAGAGGACTGAGCACAACTATCCTACTGTTTCACGAGCCGAAGGATTCCCTGTTCCCAGAATTCCTGTGGCTGTGACAAGAGCCAGTCCTCCACTGTGTCCTTCAGTTCGTCGTCCGAGTTAAAGCGCTTCCCTTTGAGATGTTTTTTAGCGGACAAAACAGATGGAAGTTGTAGGGCGATATGTCCGGGCTGCAGGTCGGATGCTCAAGCTGCTCCCTCTTGAACTTGGCCAGTACACTTTGTGTGACCCTGGAGACGTGTGGACGCGCGTCATCGTGGAGCAGAATCACTCCCTCCGTGAGCAGCCCAGGCCGTTTGCTCTTGATGGACTTGCGTAGGCTACGGAGTGTCTCACCTACCGGTTTAACACCTTCCGCAATCAGAAATCTGATAACACCTCGCTGCTCCTCAATCGTCGAATTTTGCAATGTGAACGCCATGATGTCCTCACACGCACTGCCGCGTCAATTGGACGGAACACACAACTGCATGCTTCTCTTCTGCGTCATGTGCGGGCGCCCGCGCATGCGCACAACCACGCCGGTACTCGTGCATTCGCTTCCTTAGATGTCTCACTACGTTATCCCAAAGCGGCATATTCAAATTTCAACCGGTTTGGTTTTTACGACGTTTCGTACCTTTTCATTTGAACACTCCTCGTAGATAAGTCTCTTCAACCAATCAACAACTTATCCCACATTAGGATTCATGCTTTTTCTCACAACCACGTGACAGATCTTTAAGCCGAGCGATGGGAAGAAATAACATGGAGCTGCGGGCACATACTCCGTCTATGTCATTAGAAGGTCGATGTTCAGTGTTTGCTCCATCGATCTTCAAATGAAATGGAGTATGTGCGCGCAGCTTCACTCTATTTCTTTCCATCGCTCGGCTTAAAGATCTGTCGCGTGGTTGTGGGAAAAAGCATGAATCCTAATGTGGGATAAGTTGTTGATTGGTGAAAGTATTATCCAGAGCATGATTTAAAATCATCTGCGTTTCGTTAGCCAGTCGGCCCGAGTCCATTCCCAAACCCACGTGACTTACCCTTCTGCGATCTTACTATGGTATCTCCACACACATGCTCTGTCTATTTCACCAGAAGTTCCATGGTTTGCATCGCTAGCTGTGTGAAATGCAAGACAGTCCTCTCGGTAGGTAGATATTTTAATTAACGTCACACTGGAGCAACACAAAGGGCTATTGGTGATTGTCCGGGATCAATCCCAAAGGGAAAGATCCGAGTCAGTCCCCTCGGAATTAGTGTAATTCTCCATCATGCACGAAATCCACGTTGCGAGGAATGTGAAGTGTAAAAAAACGGAACGATTTACAAACGAGCAAAACAGCGCTCTCTAGCACCTGCGCGCAATCATTACAGACATGCATTCTTTGACAAAAAAATGTTTATTTTGGCCACCCTTCCACCTTTTAAATGTTGGCCGGGGAATTTCGAATCATCCTGCAAACGAGATTAATCGTTACCACCGAGATAACAAGGCCTGACCGCTGCCATCATGGCGTCTCCCTAGTAGTCATACGTGCGATACGAACGACCACCGCCGTATTGGAATATTCAAAGCCTAATACAGTGAAATCTGTCTACAACGATACATAATATATTCTATATACGTCGAGACCACAGGAAAATATTGTTATACGTTATTGCAAATTATTATAGCAGTTTGTAAACATGGTTTTTCCCTAGTCAAAACTATGATAATCTCAGAATGAAACTTCCACACCCTCGCGTCTTTCTTCCTTATTTACTAACGATAACAAAGAGTGTGCGTAAATAGTAAAAGCAATAACTTATTAAAAAACCGGCCAAAATTATATCGTAAATTCAGTTAAAAAATAGCGAAAAACTCGCTTATGACTTTTATTAACTAAAATACACACGTCAATCAAGCTTAATACCGTCCAATATCATAGTTTCTCAAATGCGACCATAAATCAAAAAGAAAAGAAAACCCTTTCTCATAGTCTAAAGAAATCTAATTAATGTTTTCTTCATCATTAAATCTGTAAAAATGGGAAATCAAAGCAATTGAACTGTAAAAGCAATTGAAGCGATTATCATAGTTGGCTGAAGAATTTTTCCTTGATATTTCATTTATAAAATTCAAACAATTTTCAATAACTTCCAAATTTTACTAACGTGACAGGGTGTTTTGATTTGATTGTTATCTACAGAAATTTCTTGGCCATATAAATGTTTCCATTTTCAGATTTGAATGTATTACAACAGTGTAATTTGTTGCAGGTCCTGGATTAAAACAAATTTTGAAAAAAGTAACTTTTGACTCCTCAATTAGTTTAAACCAATTTTGTTTATGGGGTAATGAATCCAAAATTTCTAGTAGCCTATTAAAATTTTGAAAAGAAATAGATTCATGATGAGCAATGAACTCAGATTTGCTTTCGTTGATAGCTCTCAATAAATTGGATTCCTCAGTTTCACGAATTTTATCTTCCCTGCTTTTACGAACGGTGGGACAAGTTTTCGAGAGATATTTAGGGCAATTCGGAAATATACTTGGTATAGCACCAACTTTTAAACGGAGACGTTTCATGGAAAAGGTAGAACACTCAGCAGTTTTTTTGTTGAATTTCGA